>CM062214.1:4797500-5397500 GCA_031216445.1 Lateolabrax maculatus
ATATTTTGGCCAGGCATAAAGACTTCCTGGAACTCATCATCACTGTGAGTTTGCCAGGCAACCAGCGGAGACTCCAGGAAGTCACTGACTGTGTCCCACATAACCCAGCATCAGCTCAATGTTTTTACACTTCAGAGTTACGGATTAAATGACATGATGTGTATATCAGTGCTGGTAGGTTTATTGGTGCTGGTAGGTTAATCTTTTTACCCTTGGACAGTACAAGTCTAGCCATTTTCCAGTTTCCAGTCTCCTGCCTATGCTAAGCTAAGCTTAACTAAGCACCTTCTGGCTCTAACTTAATATTTAGTGCACAGACACGAATGGTATCGAAGGGAATATGTATTATGAATTTCTCAAAATGGCAAACTATTTTAGCAACCTGACAGAAGTAGAGCAGCAGAAGACAGGATCGAGCTTGGATACTAATGGAAACTAGTTGGCAGTAAATAACACTGCAGTCTGTAGGAAGAGAAAATGTTTAAAATGAGTTAGGCACTATGAGATGATTTTGTCAGTGAACCCAACATTAAAAGAAGGTCTGGAGAGTGTGACAACCCACCTGTGATCATTTTCCAGGTAGCTGGCCAATTTGATCTTGAAAACAGTTGATCCTTTGCCTCACAGATACCATAGCAGGTCCTCAGCACCACCTATAACGCACATCCTGGGCCAAGGGTTTGTCTTGAGCAGGACTCAGGTCGGTTGGCTGCTGAGTTTCAGGATTTGGAGTAGTGTTGATGCCACCTGGAACAGCCTGCATTTAGGAGTCAGGTAAAGATAGATGATAGTTGGACAATTGAGGTGAATTCCAAGGACCGGTCTCAATACTTGGGTTTGGGAGCAACAGATGATACAGGGTTAGTGTTTGACATTTGCTCCAGGGCAGCATTATCAGCAGAGACAGGATAGATCTCAGTGTTCTGGTCACTTGTAGGCTGCTGTAGTTGCATTTGACCAACAGGATATGGTCCATTACTGGGACTAAAAGCATCTTGCAAGGTTGGGTCAGAAGGATCAGAAGTCCTCTAAAAATCCATGTTTGTTGCTTGGATAACTTTCAAAAGTGGCGTTAAGTAGCTCAGTGAGTTAATATTGGCTCACTGATACCAGAGACTGAAGGTTTGCAAACAGTAGATTGTGATCTCAGGTGTTTCTGCCATGTTCTGTCCAGTCCATGTACCAGAGAGGCCATAATGTGTTTGTGGAGCTGCAAAATAGTTGTGCTGTCAGAAATCTTCGTCCATTACATCGTCCACATCAATAAAGAATTTTGTGTATTTGGGTTTTCCATCCGGTTGCCCTCTGCCAGCGTACCGTCCGGGGAGTGTCATTTGGGGTTGATAATCAGTTGACACACCCTGGAAATTTGGCAGAGGGTCTAAAGCAGTAAGATGATCAGGCAGTGCATCTCGACCACTCTGACCTCTGCTGTACTGATAAGGAGAAGAGGAAGAGAAATCCGTTTGGCCTATCTGCACCACATTGCCTGTTCCATGATAATTAGTGGCGGTAGCTTCCCTGCCAAATGATGGAAGTGAATGTTGGTGTGGAGCGAAAGTGGGAGATGAAGGGTGTACTGGACTCACATGAGGTTCAGTCTCTACACTCCCTCCTTGACCAAAGGATGGTTTAAACTGCCCGTAGTTATACTGTTCAGAAGCAAAGGTAAGTTGACTACTAACTGGCTGCAAGGTTTGATGTTGGTTATAGTGTCCACCGAGTCTGACCTGATCAGCACTGTAATGACCACTTTGAACCATTCCATATTGCGGTGGAGACAAATGAAGATTGATATTTGTTGGGTCAGGTGAAACTGGTGTACTTTGACCATTCTCATAGTAATTACTTGTAGGATTTAGTTTGGCACTGTAGTATCTACTGTGAACATTGTCAGATTGTAGAGGAGGATATTGTGGGGTTGGCAGGGATGGAGCTGGAGGCCTCGGAAATACCTGACTCTGTTGTGTGGGGATTTTACCCTGGCTGCTTTGTTCGATAGGAGTTGCATGCTGGCTAGCATGCCCAGGTGAAAATCTACTAACAGTAGGTTTTGTGTGAAGTGGCTCGCAAGTCTGGTGTTCTGTTTGTTGCTGCGCAGTACCCAGAGGATTTAAGAGAAGCCATTCTGATCCACTCTGGGTTGAACTTGATTGGGGTTTTGCTGGCTCTGTGTAACTGTTCTGAACAAAACCAAAACTTCCTGGTCTTTGTAGATTTTCATAATAACCACCATTGCTGCTGGAGGGTTTTGGAGATGGAGTAAGAGGAGGAATAGGAACAGATAAGGCAAATTGAAAGCTTGGCTTAGAAACTTCATGGGCATTTTTTCCTCCATTTGGGTAATTTTCTGAACCAGAAGGGATGTTGAAATCACTGTATAACTGAACACTGCTTGGCTTGTATACTTGAGAATAGGGTCCTGCACCATCACTCCCACCACTATTCAAATCAGGGCCTTTAGTGGTTGAGCTGGTTTCTTTGTTTTGGCCCAGGAAGTTGGCAAAAGGAAGTTTTAGGGTGAATTCAAAATTTCTGGGCTTAGGTAGTGGATGGTCTTTCTGTGGTGGAGGCTGGGTTGGGGACATTTCCTGTGTCCATTTGGTGAAGACATCAGACCATGGCCGAAGCGGGCTCTGGGTTTGGTAATACAGACCAGGTTGACTTTGTATCTGGGCATGGCTACGGATCCTCAGAGAACTTCCCTGAGGCTTTTGCCAAGTTCTGGCCTGGACCTGATCATTGAGATGCAGCTGTAGCTTTCTTTGGGGCTGCCTCAGAGCCTGGATGTACTGGAGAGGGCGACGATTCACATAGCCCTGTCCTGCATGTTGTCTATCCCTTACACCCGACCATGCCTCAGCATACGAAGAACGTCTGGCTATGAGAAAACAGATGGTTAAGAATGAAAGAAGTGAATAATAATAATAATAATAATAATAATAATAATAATAGAAAAAAACAGTAATGGCTTTCAGAAAGTATGCTAATTATTTTCAAATGATCTGCACTGTGAAAGTTATTTACATGTGAGCATAGAAAATGAGGGAGTGAACTATTACCTAATGTATAGGATATCAACATGAATATTGCCCCTCCAAAGTTTATTCAAACAAGCTATAAACACAACACTGACATTGTACACTTTTACAGCAGTGCTTTATTTACACACGTGTGTTACGTCTTGAAATGACTGACCAGACTGGTCTGGTCTTGTCTGAAGTTTGGAGCTGCGGTATGGATACAGGTTTCCAGGACTCTGGTTGGGAGCTTAACAAAGCTTTTCTGTAACTTTTCATATTTTTCATAGCATATCAAATATTCAATCGTGAGGCTCTACACATGACGCCCTATTGAGTATTTCTCACACTATTTATGCACTGCGCAAAGACAGGCTGATTGGATTAGAAATCTTCAACCTGCTCAACACTATCAAAAACATAGCAATATGTGACTCAGACTTACCTCTTGGAAAAGCTGAGGAGTTGTCAAGCTCACTAAACAAGAAAACCAGAAATATTCTGTGAAACAACAGAGAACACAACTCTTAATTCATTTTTTTCTTAATTCAAAACAGAACCATTCAACATAAAGTTTCACATAAAATGACAAAGTTTCAGACACTTAATAAAAACAATTCAGTTTCACATTTATGAGCTACCTTGTAATTAGGAATCCAGCAGCCATGACTGCTGCAGCTGCACTCAGTCTGTCCTGACAAACCATTCAGCTTCTGGGCTAAGCTGGACTGCATGAAGAACTGCCCTGTCAGGCCTAGATCCAGGGGAGCCAATCTTTCCCAGAGGCAGATGCTCTCTAAAACTCCACAAGTAAAACACACCTGTTGCTCCAGCCAAAGAGCGTCAGGTGTCCCACTGTGCACCATAAAAAACACAGAAGTTTCTTTTCAGTTTGTCTTTCCAACTCCCGGGAAGCTCTCAGGTGTTATCAATATTGCATTTTTAACGAGGAGTTGCGATGAGGCAGCCAGGAGGACAAAAGCACACACTCGCACACGCACTCACACACACACACACACACACACACACACACACACACACACACACACACACACACACACACACACACACACACACACACTCACTCACTCTCTCTGCTTTACACAGGTGTGATCACTTGATGTGATTGCCCGGCAGAGAGCGCTTATCTGTCCCCTGGAGCGGATGTGATCAATGTGAGTAAATGTAATTCTGACTCTCGGAATTGATTTTTCCAGTAAAATGCTGCATTACAGCGGGACATTTTTCTGTTTAACTGTCCCTGTTTAACTCCCTGACTTACGCATTGCATTTTTAATTTTTTCCCACTTTTAGTTCTATTTTAGCCTACATCTTCTGTATTTTGTTCATGCTGGAGAATCAGAGACTGACTTCTTTCCAAAGCATCCCACCAGAGCAGATGCACACTGAGTGTCCTCCACAGGTAAGGTACAGAAAATAATGTTATAATATAAAATATAACATAAGAGAATAAAATGAAACAGTGTCCAAGGAGGAGCTACAAAGCACAATCACTTCAACACAAGGTCAACCTTACTTGTTGTTTTGAGGCTTTTAACCACATTTTGCCCCATTCTTCAGTCTGTTGTCATGGAGATGGTTTGATGTTATCACGTCACCTTGGGACTGTACTGAAATTTTCACAAGATAACATTAACATTACAGATAAGATGTTGGTTTCAGTTCAAGAACAGAGTAGTTGTAAATGTGATTTAAAGCTTCAGAAATAACCAATAACTTGAACTTTGAAATTGGTTTTGTCAAGCTGCTGTTTTTAAGGTCAAGAATGGACCATCTAGCAAAAAATCTTTGTCATTTAATTTTGGATAAAGGTGATTATTTTCTGTACTTTTATATCTATAATGCTTGTGTTTTTATTGACCATTTAAAAAATAATTTTAAGACTTTGCTTTATCCATTTCATAACCCTTCTCCTGGTAGGTTTGGCCTAAAAACACTCAACATTCATCCAAAATAAATTGTTATAGTCATAGTAGAAATTGCATGATATGTAATTTTTTTTTTTTTTTTTTTTTTTTTACAATCAAAAATTCTCAATGTTTGGCAAATCACCCAGTACTGTAGTGAACTGTAGTGTATTCAGAAGTACCCGTTTAATGACCATTCATTAATAATGACTCTCCGGCTCCAGTAAACAATAGCGCAAATTGAGCATCGCGTTAGTTCAGGCAGGCCACAGAGTCAACCTCCGCTCAATATCCCAGCTACATCAGCTGATCATTGCAATCCAGGAACCACATCAGCTTATGGATCAGCTGATTCCTTTCTACGCATCTATTGGCGATCTCATTCAGGGCGCCCTATTTAAGCTGCTTCAGCCGCCTATCCTGGCTGCTTCCTCCGCAAGCCGCTTCACAACCCAGCTCCCCCCTTCATGCTGTGTCTGACTTATCAATGTCATTTCTGTTGTCATTGATGCCTGCTCTGTTCTGTACCATACGGGGGGGGGGGGGGGGGGTTGCTGCTGCTGCTGCTGCTGCTGCTGCTGCTGCTGCTGCTGCTGCTGCTGCTGCTGCTCTCCCGTCTCAGGCTTTCCATGTTTGTACCTGGAAGGGCAGGGAGGTCCCAGAGGTAATTCTGACCTGCAGCACCTTTGGCATAATCCATACCTCAAAGCTAAAAAAAGACTTTTCTGCTTCTCTCTGGCTCCTTTTTCTTCCCTTGTGATCCCTTGTGAGTCATCAGTAATGATGACTTTTACCAGGATCTATATCATCAGTGTCTATAACGTAGTTTACATTCACAGACACTAGACACACTGGGATTCAGAGTCAGGAATCTTTCATTCAAAACCTCCGTGTGAGACTTACTGAGTGTAGAAAACATTAGTTCAGCTCAGGACAGGTTTGCCTGCAGGGTGGGTTACTGCTAGTGTTTTTAAGAAAAAAATGTCAAAGCATGCACACAGCAGCCCTCGCTGCTACCAGCCACACCTTCAGATGTTATAAAGCTACATTTGCGTGCACGCTAGTCTAACAGGCTGTGTTTGGTACACCAGTCACAACAAGACGAGCCAGTGGAGCATTACAGATCGAACCCTGGGCCTTGGTCATGCTTTCTACCACAATGAGCTGAGCACCAGCCGTTCCGGCCTAACGTGTGTGTGTGTGTGTGTGTGTGTGTGTGTGTGTGTGTGTCTTCTTTATTTATTTGTCTGTTTATTTACTCCCGAGGCAGCGGTGGTGTGGGGATGACTTCTCGCTTGATTAACAAAATTGATTTTAACAGGCACAGCACTGTCTGTGTAGCTGCAGGGGAAACCTAAATGTACAGTCCCCTCTGGATAGTAAAAATGACAAATAGAAAAAAAACTGCAGAAATGCATTTTGATGGACTGTACCTATCAGAGCCTCATTGCAGTTTCTTACACCAATTACACTGTCTTTCATAAATGTTAAGAGAGTAGTAGTCAAGATCTGGAGGAAAAAATACTCAAAGTAAAAATCACCATATCCACACTAAAGTAAATCAAAGTTATGAGTTAGTAAATTAAAATTTTGACATACTAGGTGAGAGTAAGTAAAAATGACAGGAACGTTTGAGTTTGACCAGTTCCCCAGATATTACGTTTATATGGTACTCATTTGTTTTTCCTAATTACATTGTTGTAAGAAAGGCATTCGTTGCCTGGATTCAATTCACAGGACTTGTGTTTTGAAGTGTAGGAAGTGCTACATTGTAAAGCCAGCATGCTGGACCCTGTGCTTTTATTTTAAGAGTGATTTTTGTAGGATAACAAATGAATTACATTGTCTGTGACCAATTTGCCTCTTACATTCAGAATCAATATCTTGTGACTTGCCAAATACAGTTTCCTCATTATGTAAAAAAATTCAACAGGGAAGCATTTTGTGATTTTTTTTTTTTGCAACCTATTTGCTGTATTTAATGTGTACTTTCTAGGAGACAGGGTTACATTTGAAATCAAATTTATGATATTTAAAATTCAGACTTTTTGTTTTTATTGATGCAAACAAATGTTTACTGACTTATTTATTTATTAGTTATTGAAAATAAGGAATGTAATATACAAAAATATGCCACAGAAATATGGCAATAATTATACAAAGTCTGTGATTCATTCAGGGTCATCTACTGAGTTACTTATATCCTTTTTATTTTTCTTGGTAGATATGTACTTCTAGAGATAATAGATATGCACGGGTGTAACAGAGCTTTAGAAATGGAGGGCAGACACCATGAATGACATCCAATTGTCCATTTAAATCTCAGCAGAGACAAAGTGGAGCTGTGAAGAAGTTAATGCAGTCTAAAGCTATTTTAGTAGTTCACTTTATCTCACCATCAGCAATGGCTGAATTTACTGATGCTCGACAGTCTTTTGTTTGGCCTCTGCGTTACCTATATGTCTTCTCTCCTTCTCCTCCTGATTGTGACTGTGACCATGGATGGATGAGGATGATGTTTGGCTCTCTGACAAGCAGTCAATACCTCATTTTGTTTCATTTTCAGCTGCCGTGTGTGTGTGTGTGTGTGTGTGTGTATGCTGTTTAGATTTGTTTACATATTTTGGAGAAAGCGCTCATTGTTGCCCCCACTAATTGCTCCACTGATTAAGACCTCATCCCCACACTCGCTGTGTTGATTTAAACAATCCTGTGTGTGTGTGTGCTCCAGTACTTGTGCTGAGTTGTCGCGAGTAGCAACACAGCACAGGGAGTGGGACTGAGTGGGTGTTACGCTGGAATAATGATGACAAAGAGCCACCTGTCAGAGCTCAGGCTCTTCCAGAATGTCATTTCACACTGAATGGGTAATCAGGTCAGCGGTGTGCGAATTGGACGACTGCAGAATTAAGGGCTTTTCAAACTTTTTAATGTCAAGTATCCTCTCGGAGGGGCGAGGAAGGCAGGAAAACTCACATTGGGAAAATAATATGGTATGGGACACCTGTCTGAGAGAAGGAGACTACAGATTATTAGATTTAGTTCAGTACAAAGACGTGTGTATGGTAGACTAATCAAGCAGAAACAACAGGGCGACCAAGGTTCTATTCTTTGTAGATAAATTATAGGGGTGCTATCTTGTGACTGATGTGGGGCTATCCATCTACAACTACTTTAGACATGAATTAGTGTGAAATAAAACGTTTATCAGTTACTGAGCAAACTAATCTTTAAAGTACTCACTTGGACCATAGTGACCAACAACCCAGGCCAGCCTGGTGTCACGCCAAAGTGTGTAATACACCCGCCAGTCCACTGTCAGTGTCACGTTCTGCCTCGCCTAGGCATTTATCCAATGCCAACAATTACCGTAAGACAAAAAAGACAATCTACTACAAATCCTTGATTCAACGGAAAGAAATTGCATAAAAATTGTACATTCTTATGGATTGAGTTGTATTAAGTTTTTCATCCCATTCCAAAACTATTACTATTCCTTTCTATAAGTATTTCAAAATTACTATTTAATTTTAATATTACTCTAATTTTTGTTATTATGACTTACTTTTTTTTGTCTATTTTTATTCTAATGTATTGCTTTTTTATGGAGCAAATGCCAAGACACTTTCTTTGTATGTATGCATTTTTTTTATTTTATTTTATTTTATTAACTTTATTTATCACAACTTGTGAAATTATTTCTCCGCATTTAACCCATCCAGTGGCACCTGTACGAACACGCACATGCACAGGGTCACACAAAGAGACAGGTGCCATATTCACATACTGGAGCGGTGGGCAGCAGTTCACAGCGCCCGGGGAGCAATTGGGGTACGGTGCCTTGCTCAAGGGCACCTCGGCCGTGGCAGGTAGGTGGGCTGCCACCCCACCAGCTGTCAGTCCACCAATCTTTGGGAGGGAGAGCGGGGATCGAACCTCTAACCTTAGGTTATTGGACGACCTCGCTCCACCACTGAGCCACGGCCAGTGGCTAATAAAACAGATTCACCATAGCAAACGGCGCCATGTTCTTCTATAATACCTGTGACCATGTTTCCCGCAGTGGTAAAAAAGTTAAATATAAGTGATACAAATTGTTTTTATTTGCAATGCAAATGTATTGGTCGTGTGGTGTAGAGATGGGAAGATCTCCATCCAATTGAATTTTAATATGATCTTCAGATTTCAGCAAGAGGAACACATGATGTCCACAAGACAATACTCTATCAATGTATGTATTGGGCATAATTATACTGATGGAATTATAATATTGTCATGGAAATAGGTTAAAGATTACTGCAAGGGCTCCCCTCCATACTTACTCCTCTTGTGGCCGCCTGATCTCCTTATCCTTGTCCTTTTTATCCTCTCCTCGAGCTCCGTTATGGGATTTTCAGTCTCCCTCTTTCTGCCCTGATAGACAGACAGAGAAGATAGAGAAAGAAGATGCCTAAAGGGATGGAGAACATTTGTAAACATTCACTGCCTATATGGTGAAAGAAGTCTGAAAATCACACTTTTAGCACATAAACGAGTGCAAACAAAGCAGGTACTGACAAATAAATGTGTAAGACAGCAGAGATGTGTTTAAGTGAATTGGTTTCTTTATGTTATTAAACTAACAAGTGCAACACCAAGATCCGGCAGTAAGAATGTGTCACACAATGAAAGGTTTAATAACATAAAGAGGGCAATTCACTTCACAAAAATATGTAACAGAGGAATTATTTTATATGTATTGCCATCTGTTGCTTGTTCACACTCATTTGTGTGCTGAAAGTGTGATATCCAGACCTGTGTTTTCATATAATTGCAGTAAAAGAAGAGAGAGAAACTAAATCCAATCTCCTCTACTGTAGCAACAGATTACAGAGAATCACAGCTGTTGGGGTTTTATCATGGAGGAAGCTACACAACTCAGGATACTAGCAGAGTGACACCAATCTTCAAAGCTCGCTGGGACCACTTATTAACTTAATAAGTATTGATGATAGCAGGCAGAAAATCAACAATGATTGATGATACTGCTGTGATCTGGAGCCTGGCAAGCCACAGCATGACTGAGCCTCTCTCAACAATCAGTCAGGTGCTGCGGCCTATTTTATGCACGGTCTCTATTGTCCTCAAATAAATAAAAAAATTTAAATAAGTAACACAAACTTTTAATAATTTGAACCAGGTGTTTACATTTACCCTTGGCCATTTTGGAGTCACATGGGTCCTCTTCTATCTGAAAAACAAGAAGAGAGACTAAAGTAGACGAAACAACAGCAGATACTCCACCGTGTTCTCAGTGCCTGCCTGCAATCGGCAAATGCATGCAAATCAAATGCATACAATATACAACTTGGTGTGCACACGACAGTTTCTGTTGGGTCAAGGCACATGCAAACAGATTAGAGGCAACAGTGATCCTGAAAATCCTGGAATAACACCATATTTTAATGAGTAGATTAAATATTTAGATTGCCTTTTAGGGGCCACATCTCTCAATAACAGTGTAACAACATACCTGTGGTTTTGCTGTCATTTTGTTTGTCTCTGTCCACTGATACTCGGACTTTCTTATTTCCCCAAAGCCCTCTGTTTTACAATAAAGCAAAAGAACAGTAATTATACAAGTGTTTTGACCAACTGGCCAAGCAAGTCACTGTCCTAAATCACCAATCCTAAATTTACTGTGAAAATAAAGTGGCGGCAGTTTGGCTAACGCCAACATTACTCTAATGTTGAGTCAACAACTTCTGCCATTGACGTTACACCTCATCCTAGGCAGCTTCCATGTCGTCGTCGTCGTCATCATCCACCAACATGTCCCGATTAATGTTAGTAGTAACTCATATATAATAAACTAATAACTAGTAAATGTGTATAAAAAGTGCTAAAGATTTACCTAATGCATACATATATGTATGTGTGTATGTATTAATGATATTGTCAAAAAAAATGTATGAAGTTCTATTTATCCTGTATGGATGTATTAGCGTTAGTATGCAAGTAAGTATTAAAATGACATAAACAGTACCTATGCATCTCTGATATTGATTTGACTGAAGATGGCAAGGTTTGGAATCATCCAGAGGTAAGGTCACACTTGTACATGCTGGACAGTTTTACTGTATAGGTGTAAAATTCATGTTATCTAACATGATGTTGTAGGGGGACCTATCAGAGCCAAGGCAGAAGACACAAAGCGTGCTTATCAAGCCAAATATCGAGTTATCTGTATAAAGTGTGTGTGTGTGTGTGTGTTTGTTTTTTTTTTTTGTTTTTTTTTTTAAGCAAACCGGTGGACAGCGATGACAGCGATGAGGAAGATGGAAAGTTGAATGATGAAGGTAGGTCCACTCACAGTTTATTTCATGTGTATTCTCATAATGAGTAAGATTAAGCACCACTTTGAACTATTGCTACCTTTTTGTCTCCCATCTTATACAGCAGTACCTTGATAACCACACGGACAGAGACAGCATTGGCAGAGGTTTGAGTATGGACTCTGAGTTCGAGGTGGGTTCACATTTTAAATGGTGTCTCTGACATCAAAAGCCCTGTACAACACTTTAATAGCTGGGAAATCAAACCTTATGTTCAGGGCGACCTCTCAGAACCAAGGGCAGAAACATGAATTAAATCCTTGTTGAAGTTCAATCACTATTCCTGTAAAATATATGGTTTGACTAAATAGATATGGTGAAAAGCTTATGGATAATCTTCATATATCATATCCCAAATTTCCACAATAGAGCCATCAAACATTTTGTCACTGTACCATTAGTTAGCTCAGAATGGCCGCTGGGATTGGCTAAACAGGATTCCAATTAATGCACTCATACAATTCAACCTAGCAACCCATTTACCTCCTATAAACTGCAAAACTACAGTAAGGAAAACATGTTGAGAAAAATTTTTATTAATATAATTGGTCAAACTGTTGTATAATAGTATTGATAATACATTAGCAGTCATGCTACACTGATTTTGTAAATATTAACAAAATTAACATTCTTCTGCCAATAGCAGGCAGTTTAGTTTCTGATATCACAACATTTCATATAGAGATCCTGTTTTTTGTTCCAGGTTAATGATTACAAGATGAGGTCCCCACTGTACAAAGGAGCATCTGATACTCAAACTCAAACTCAAACTGTCCTACTTCTCATGGTCTGTGCTGGAACAGTAACATTGACGATGGTCTGCAGAAACAGGAAAATATGATTCATGTATATTGCCCCAACTGGGTTTTATGTTTCGGAAAATAATTTATGTAAGACTTGCCATCAGATGTTTGACAAAAATTAAGTCATACACTTTTTTATTTATTTTTTTTCTTTTATTCCTAACTTGCCCCTTACCCGCCAACTGAAACATGTCTTAGAAACTTTAAATCTTGGAGAGACATTGAACTACAGAAAGACTAGGCCCACAAACTCAGATGCAATTTCAGGCATTATGGATGGGAAACTGTAAGAACAGCAGTGCAACATCACAATATTCCCTGTTCTATCAATCCTACTGGAAAGCCTCAGAATGGCACGCTTTTCTCCTGTTTTATGCTCCCGCTGTTCTGAAATCTATTCTCCCAGGTAGATTTCTTGTGCCAAGCAGTTTACGTCTTGCAAACAACATCTATTACACAGCCGGAGCTTTTCTATGCATCTCAACACTTCAATGCGTTTGTGCGCTATTTTGAGACCTTGTACGGTAAATCACATATGACACACAACGTTCACTTTCTTCTTCATCTCAGTGACAGTGTCAGAAACTGGGAGCCCTTATGGTGTTACAGTGCATACAGTTTCAAAGGGTGCAGTGGCTTTCTGTTGAAACTTTACAAAGGCACTTAATCTACACCCTTACAGATAGTAACATATTTTCTCTCGCTAAATTGAGCATTGGGATGATAAATACTCAATCAAGAGTAAAGCAACAGTTTGACACAATGCTACATGGCTATAATGCAACTAAACATGCCAGAAGAAGAAAAGCACTGTGCTTTTTGGAAGTGATTGTTTTAGAAACTTTAATCAATGTGAAAGCGATGCTACTGAGCAACATCTTGGATACCCTGTCAAAGATCAAGCTATGTTTTACCACAGAGCAGCAGTTAACTCCCAAATAGTTCTGAAATTAAGAAGATAAAACTCTGGTTATGACATTTGATGGCAGTTTTTGCTAGTCTCTCTTGCCAATTTTAGGAGTGGCTCTGAACATGCATTATGTCTAGTGAGAAAGTGTGTGTCAAAACCAAGATTGTTTCTTCAAGGCTGCTATGGTGAATCTAGGTGCCAGATTGATAGTCTGCTGACTATCAAACAATGTGTAGTAAATGGTTGTTTAATGCCAAACAATTTAGGGGGCGAGATTGACAGATTAAATTCAAGGTTCAAGCATGTATTGGAGATGTTTCATTCTGCTGTTGAACCGTGTGTCCATATATATTCTTTGGAAAGTGCTGAGTCCAACCCATACATGACTTTCAATGTCCACCATATTGTATTTTCTGCTATTTTTAATTATTTCAGGATTATTTTTTCTCCTCCTAGGCTCATTTTTCACAAATTCTGTGTACATGTTTTGGATGATGTCCAAGTTCATCCATGAAAGTTGATTATTATTGATGTTTTTGGATTCACTTGCTCAATACCATATCCCAATCAGGTTTAAATGGAGAATTAGATTTAAAGCCCTTTTTATAATTGCCTCAATATAGGTGGCTCCCGCGGGTGCTTGTTTTCATTAACTTTTTAATATCTGTTCATTCATTTCCCCCATGTTGATTACTGTTTACTTTTCATTGTATCATTAGTGGTAATGAGTAAAAAATATATTTTGAAAAAAAAGTATGAACTTCTCTTTATGGAATTGTGTGATAAAGGCTGATTTCTTGAGGTAATACTAGATTGTACCATTGAATGACTTGTGATATGGACTTCCTTACAATCCTCTTAATTCTAAATTATTTACTAATTATTTATACCGCATTACTTTGAATACTCTGCATCATTATTTCATACTTTGGTAGCTTCAACGGCATATTCTGTCAAAATAAGAGACTTTTAAAAGCTTACTACCTTTTGTGGTGAATTGCCTTTTTACAGATGCCAAATGTGTTGATGTATCGATACTTATAAGCTCCATTTCCACCACATACATCTACCAAGAAAACCCAGACTATTTAATTAAATGGAAAAATACTCCAACTTCTCTATCGAAATACACAACAGGTTATTTTTCCACAATAATGTTTTTACAAATGCTTCCCTCAGAATCCAGTATTGTGGACCAACATTTAGCAATCATACAGAGAAAATTCCATCACAGCAGAGACAGAAATACCAGCCTCTACACCCTCAGTAGAACAGAGCACTATACAGCCTTGCAGATGTTGCATCTCTGTTGATCTGTTACCAGTGGCATGCAAAATAACACAACTCACGCTGGTAGAACGTTGTCTGCCTGGTGGAGGGAAAATAAATTAAAATATTGAGTTTGGAAAGCCAACTTCACACCATTTCAAATCCTCCTCTTTTCGTGTGTGTGTGTGTGTGTGTGTGTGTGTCACAGGTATCGACTTTTTTTCTTTCTTTGATGAGAAACCCATTTGCTAAATTTCTGTCTTGTATGTGTTTGAAATCCTTGCATCTCAGTGGTAATGAATGATTTTATTTATTTATTTATGTGAAGCTGCCTGAATGTCTAATTTTCAAAAGGAGAGTTTTTCTTTTATCTTTATCTGACTATCTATTTTAAAGGAGTAGTGTTACATTTAAACCCAGTTGCATCACTTGGCAGCATTCAGATGCAGGGCCAAGATCTAAGAAGCTGTATGTGAGTCAGATGACAACACAGATGCAACAGTTCATTTAATTAATATCATTTTTTTTTTCAATGAAGCAGATTAGAGAATAGGTTGAAGTCTGTCACAAGTTCTTTAAACACAATCTCTCCATTTTTGCCGTTATTGCTCTCTTGAATTGCCTTATATCCACTTGCCTTTCCAATAGCAGCCACTAGGAGGCAGAGACTCTACATTGCTCAACTCTGTTTCTCAGCTGTGTGAAGGAGGGCCAACAGTCTTCAGCTTTCTCTCCAGCTGAAGCACTAACCCCCATCCCTCCCAACCGGTCTATTTGATTTCAGTTGTTGTATTGTGATGGAGTACCACTGCTGCAAAGGATACCAATCATTTACTCCTTTTTTACACTTCTTACACTATTGACTTGATCAGGTTAAAGGATAGTTAAGTCCATCTTAAAAGAAATGTGCCCATGTCCACTCAAACAGTTTTTGCTTGCTGTAATCATTCCTTGTGTTCATACAGTTAACAGATCCCTTCCTAATACACTTCCAGTGTCAGATTTGGAGGACAAAATCCACAGTCCAAATTCCAAAGTTAATTTTGAGTTAATATGAAGTTACAAATTATGAGTAAATCTTCCAAGGTTAGTGTATATTTAGTACAAAATAAAACACTGTGTTACTATACCTCCATTCTCGATGAGCAAAGAAACCCTGTCTGGAGAAACACAGAATGTGGTACAAAAAGGTTGTAACTTGACTCGGACTGCTGCAGCTTCATGTTAACTTAATTAATTTTCTCACAGAATGAGGACATTGTATTAGGAAGAGGTCTTTTAATGTCCTCAAGTGCAGTAAAAAGACTTTGCCTTTTGTATTACTGTTGTGACCTCCCTTGTTGTGCATATGGCTGATCTGATTACCGTCACCGAAAACATCTGAACGCACAGCGGTTGTCTGCTAAAATGTAGTAAGTTGCAGCATTGAAAGTCAGCATGGACAGGGGGAATGATTACAGCAAGCAAAAACTGTTTCAATGGATACACTGGCAATTGTAAGACAGACTGTAAACCTGTCCTTTTTAATGTGATTTCTTTTTTATTAATTTAAGCTCACACACAAACCAACACTGCAGTGTCAATCTCTACTTTTCAATCTAAAAGCATGTGCGTTTTCCTGAGTCCAACAAGTTCACCTGCTAGTCTGTGTGGGAAATGAACTCCTTTACTTTGAATCACTAATTCTCTGGCTCTTTACACTCAGTGAAGTAGAACCAGGGCTATTCTCATCCAGCTAATCAACAATCACTTAGTGATGAAAGCGAGGAGAGATACATTCACTGACTCTGCCATTAGCAACAGCTCTGACCTTCGCACTTTTTTTATTTAACACCTCCCTGCACTTCTCATTTTCGAAAATATGGAGCCATTACTAAAGACCTTGTGTCATGGCGACAACTGTGTAGTAATGGGAAAAAAATATGTGTTTAAATCCACACAAGATTCAAATTACTGAACAGCAGGCAATGGTAATTAAGTCATCTTTTTTGGAATGACATTGTGTTTAACTACAAGACTAATATTTTCCACACAAGGCCAATATTTCCCACAAGAGCTGTACTTAAATAGCTCTCTCTGTAAAAAAAAAAAGAAAAAGGGATTTAGCTTTGAAACAATTTAAGTTGAACACTGTTTTACTCTGTACACTTCATTGTAATATTTTAAAGTAAATCTACAGCTGGAACATTTATAAAGAAGATTTAGAACAGAGCAACTGCTTTTATAGTCAGAGTTTGATCAATTTGGTCCAATAAAATTTGAAAAGTGTAGAAAAGTATGCAGGCCCCGAAACACAGAAGCACACTTACTTTGACCATCCATACTTGCAGTAGTTGTAGAAATTAAATTTCAAGGTCTTTGAAAATAAGGAATTATTAGCAACATAACAGGTTAACCTCCAGATCAAGTGATTTTTACATAATCTGGTAAAACAGATGTCTGATCATCTAACTGCTCATGTTTGTTGCAGCGTTGAATGTATTTATAGTGATGCTGCAGAAACTCTGTATGTCAGACACTTCACTTCTGTTGCAGCTCAGACTCCAACTAATTCCAAAACTTCAGTAGTTTCACTTTTCCCCTAGCGCCAAATAAATATCCTCATACATAAATGACAAAAAAAACCTTGTTTGTCTGTGCCCTCCAAAATGAATAGTGTGACGTGTGTGGACCCACATACAGTATATAAACAACACCACAAAGAAAAGAAGATAAATAAGGGAAGAGAAAAATAGCTTTTTGCAGATATGCTGGTAAATATCTTATGTAATTTTCGATAGAAGGCAGAGCTACCTGCACTTTTACCTTACCTTCTGAACCCTGACACAGCACACAGGCAAAAAGTGTTGCTGAGCTTTAAAGGCAAAGTGCACTTAGGTACCAAAAGGAGGAAACCCAAGGCACCAGGAACTGTACATGCGTGAGATTAGTGGTGGGCCAAAGCTGCAAAACCTGGCAGGAAGGCAAAGGCAACCTTGATGCCGATTAAAGTAAGAAAATAGAAAAGTCACAGGCAGGGTTGTGACCAAAGAAAAACCGGAGTTCAGATCACTGGACATTAGAGGAAAAACAGATGGAACATGCTGATCTACAGTGCTGCCAAAGTCTTGAAAAATTCATATGTTTCTTTGCACAAGATAAAAATAAATAAATCTTCTGAGACATCTGGGGCGCCTTTTTGGACTGACTTTCTGCACAGAGACCAAATTACAGACCAAGGATTTAATTTAATGTGAGTCTGAAGCATCCCACTTTCCCCTCCACTATTGGTGACATCCTCTCAGATCTGTCGAAAGCCAAGTGTTCACAGTCTGTGATGTTAAATATTGTTGCTGGCATGTTAAATTAGTGGAGAAATCCAGCCATCTAATCGCCTTCTCCGCACCGTCTGGCAGATTATTGTGGCTCGCGGTGCCTTCTGGGACTCAGCTTTGCACCTGAGATTTATCAAAGGGAGTTGACTCAAGCGCCTGAGGGCTTACCTGACACACTTGTATGTAATCACGGGCGACGTGTTGATTCCCGCTGATGGTGGAACACTGAAGCAGTCAAAGAGAAACACTTCCCCGAACACACACCAAGGGAAAGAACATCAAGCTGAAAGCTGAGGAGATCACGACCCTGGGAAGGTAAGTGCTGTCAAACGAGCCGCCAAGACCGGTATGACAGCAATGCAGATTGGTTTGTCAAATATGTCGAAGTCTTATGATGGCGTCGCATCTGATGTCTTGGCGGCAGGACACTGAGAGGGGCACACACACAAAGAGAATAGGTTGGACTGGATGGAGACGCAGGAGAAAAGTATTTCTTTGGCTGAGAGACAGAGCAAAACCTCCTACAGCTGAAAAAGGAACTGATACGTTAAAGTTACACTTTAGAGAGAGGAGTAGAAGCTAGAGGCAAATGTTTTAGGAACACAGGGTGTGAACACAGATTAAACGGGAATGTTTCGCAATTGTGTTTAGCGTGGCAGAGTTCTGGCCGTCGCGCCCGGTGCTATTAGAGGCGTAGTGGCGCCCGGTGCTGTATTTACTCCTCTAACCTGAAGGTGGAAGGTTAGCAAGAGACTGTTGCCGCCAGCGGGGCACGAAATGAACGACCCAACGTCCTGCCGACAGGACTCGGCTTGATCTTCCCTCCCCTGCACGTGTTCATGGAGTGTTCTCGTCACCTGCTGGAAGTGTAGATTGGCATCTGTTGTCTGCCCCTCTCTTCCTGCTTCCAGCCGCTCCTCACTCCCCCCCCAGGGCCCGCGCATTTCTTAGGAACTCTCCAGACCTGCCATTCTCCATCCATCCAGCAGATGCCCTCAGATTTTCCTATTGGCCCCAGTCACCTGACTCCTACATCCACCTGCTCACCACCTGCTTTTCCCCCAGTGTATTACCAAATTGTCACTGTTGCTTTGTGCCTTTTTGTTTTCCAGCCTCTTGAACAACCACGGATTAAGAATGTAGAGGCCCCTGGGCACAAAATCTTTCCCATGCATCCACACACGCGCAATCCAGGTCTTCAATCACAGGCTTTCAGCGTAGGCTTCTATCTGTTGGAAATGCCACAGGATTTACAACGACAGGCCACAGCCTATGAGCAGAACCTGAAGGACAGCATCAACACCTGTAGATATCTTCTATCACACAGGATTTATGCCACACAATTGCAACAGCGCCTTCCTGGGCCGGCGGCAACATAACTGATCAGCAGTGTGTAACCCAGTGGGATACGCGGACACATACCGCCCCACCTCAACCAATACAGTTCTATGATTCAGGTTTTTCATCAATCACACACACACACACACACACACACACACACACACACACACACACACACACACACACACTTACACAGAGACACACACACACACACACACACAAACATTCCATACACATCATTCCATGGATTTCCTCAACTTTTAAGGTTTAAACAATATAGAAACAGACAGGCAGACCTTAGTATCTGCTCTGATTAATGAATGTATTTCTTTGATTTTGAAACAGTAGCCTTAGGGCTTGTGTCCATATAGCATTTTTCTCTCTCAACGCAGAAGCGCTTCATTACAGCGCTCCCCAGCGCCCGCCAGTGCTTTTCTGACACAGCCTTTTTGGAGCTATCAATTCATTTTCTTTAATGGAAAAGAATTGCCCCCTCACAATTTTTAACAGTCATTCCATCCTGGCGCCTGGCCTGAATGGTTAAAATAGTTAGTAAATATGAGTAAAGTATGGTTGGAATAGTAAAATGTAATGGATAAATTCCTCCCGGATGCTGCTTTGGTTCAAGTCGAGGTGGGACAGCTGAAATAGTTGGTTAGTGGTTGCTGGGTTACTGTCCTCCTCTTTGCTTTACGTGTTACCATCATCCTCGTCAGGCTCCTTGCTAGCGAGCCGTTTTTTTTGTTTTTAAAGAGTTGAGATAGTCGGTATGTTTTTCCAAAGAACAATGTCTCCCATATCCTTTTCTTTTTTAGCCTTTTGCTTTGCTGCTCCACCGTTTTTATCCGTGTTTGTCAGTTAGCATCTTACTTTAATGTTATGTTATGTTATCGTGTTTTGTCGCATCTGTTGTGTTTCCAGTTTGTCACACCCCTAACCTTAACCAAGTGCTTTAAGTTGACTAAAAATAAACCATCAAAACTTGACTCATGCCTCTAATGTAAAACAACAAGCATACAATAGAGCTGAAATGTCTGGTAAAAGCTAATGAGTGCACCTTGTGTTGAACAACACAGTGAGTGAAAATTCAGTGATTTATCTGTGGTCAACAGAAAGCACACAGATACATTGACTCTGTTGTGTAGGTATGGAGTAGCTGGAGATCAAAATGTGCCAACATGAGACTTTTCATAGTTTATTTACTTTTTGTCCCCAAGACAGAACAAAATGAAACATGGTGCGAGTTCAAAATTGCAGCTTTGGGGATAAAACTAACCATCTCCCAACAAGATTTAATTTGGGGAAGATGGAAAAAGACAAAATCAATACAGAGAGAATATATGAGAACCAACTAATTTATTTGTATAGCTCTTAGTTACAAGTAGGCAACAGTCCCATAGGCTCTGACAACACCTGTTACACCACTAAACTGCATTTTGTCTGGAAAAACACTTTGAGGTGTTACATTTTAACTGAACTTTTCAAAAAGATGTTTCACAAATTTTATGTCATCTTGATTAATTCTATCAAGGGGATCAATACCTTGACAGTTTAGTATCAAAAGGTAGAATGATGTGTTATAGAAAAAGATTTTGACCAAACTCACTGGAGCAAATGAAATATGTCCTTAGAACCACTGAAAACAGTTATTTTTGTCTACTACTCGTAACTAAATAGGCAAACAAAAAGAGGTTAAATTTATTAAGAGTTGAATTGATTCAACTAATGCTAAATCCTTATTGGTAGGGTCGGGGAAGTTTCTGGTTTTGCCAGTCTGGTCCGGTCTGGTCCAGTGTAGGAGCTTAAACCTGGCATTTAAACCTGGAGGCTGAACTGGCATTTGTCGTTATGAGACGTTCTGGCAAATTAAAAGTAGCCAACATCAGCAACCTGTGCCGACGGCACTAAATCCAACTCTCACTGCATAAGGCGATGCCAGGCTAATATTGAGTGCCATTTCATTGAAAAGCCTACCCAAACTGCCCACCACCTATCCACTTACCAGACACCCGTGTGGAAGGAGGCACATCCATGCTTTGTATAGCTACATACAGCGTGCTAACCTCGACAACCTGTATTCTAACATTAACTTATAACTATCCTTACTAGCTAAGCTCCTTACATGATTACTAATAACTTTGGGTTTCTGAGATTGAGAGCGTCGTGTTAAGAACATAGCTAGACTAATCTAAGTAAAGAGTAAACTTGAATGCACCACTTTTGGACAAATTTGTGCAGAGGTGTTCATAACACTAATTATTCGTAAACTCTGGATTGGTTTTATTCAGGAATTCGGCCAGCCAAAGGAAAAGCCAACAGCAATTCTTCCTCCTGCGCACGACCATGTTTTAAATCAGAATGTGCATGGAGAGGAGGGGCTACGAGATTTCACTCATTTTAAATACTACGATTAGGGGATTGAGAAAGGGGGTGGCAGGTTAACAAGGGGGAAGAGCGGGAATCTGTTGTGCTCTGGCAGAATGAGGAGTCGCGATTATAACACCAACTCAATTGGAAAAAACTAAAACTGATCCAACTTTTGTTAGAAACATATGTGTTTATGTAAGACCTCATCACTCATACTAAGACACTGATTTGGTGCTTTGTTCCTGTATCAGATTTTAATCACGATTTTGACTTAATTAGGTTATTGTCCTAACTGACGGTCCAGATGGTGGTTCAGAGCTGGACTTGATCGAACTGCTAGTTTAGCTGAGCGAGGCTTCAGCAGGTGCAGCAGAGGCCAGAGCACAGGGTGGTTACACATTTTTACATCTTTTCACATATTGTTTGGGGTCTGAGGGACAAAATTACTGGATTTACTCTAAAATCAATATTTCTATAATAACGTGTCAAATGACAATGAAAGTGGTCGCCTGTATAGTGATGAGCCTGACAGAATTATCACCTTAATCTGCAGATCCCGTTGCTTTGTAGTGAGTTTCAGCTCATTCTTTAGCTGATGGGCTTCAACTTTACTGTTAAGGTCACAGCTCTTTGGAGCTTTGTTTTCTGCTGCAGCAGGCATCTGTTTTCAGTGAGAAAGCTCTAAAACCCCACTATACACTACCTGCCCAGCACCAAACAGCACACAGACACAGCTAGAGACCAGCCAGTGAACATATTGGAGCATTTAGCAGCTTAAGAGCCAGATATTTCCTTTAGGAGTTGGTAGAGACCAAAAACAGAGCTATTTGATGAATATGAATTCATCAAATAGCCAGAAACATGACTCCAAATGTAGGGTAATGCTGCTCCATAATTGCTGCATGTGTAAATAAGCAAGTGTTTGTTTACAAGTTCTCCATATCAACATAAAAGGTGACGATATGTTCACAACTTTCTGCCACACTGTCTTTCTGCATTCACTGGCGTGAATATCAGAGAAGACCTGGGGGTTTCACAAAGATGTTTTAGATGTCTGTAGAGTTTCCACAGTCTTCATTTTGCTTTACAAGTTAGATACTTTCACAAAAGTTAGCCCACACCCCCAGCTAACTCTTAACTAAGAGCCGTATTTCCATGGTAACGAGAGATGACAACTGCTGACCCGTGGCATTAAATGACAAAAAGGAGGAAACCATGGCTCACAAGTTTTTATAACAATGTTGTGGAGTGAGCAATGAGAAGTGGAAGAGCTCTTAGAGACCTTCTTTGTTGTGCTGATTTGACCCAGCAAAATGTCCTTGTAGCTATTAATCTTTTCCAGAAGCCAAACATTTTCTGCTGAAGTGCAGAGAGTGGTTTCAGGTAGCTACTCAATCAGCCATGAAAAGCGTCTTCATTTACCCAGAATGCATCGCAAATCAAATAGTCCGACCTAAAATAGGAAAGACTTACGCAGCTTTGTGCAACGGATGGATTTAGACGTTTGTATCCAAGCCATAGTCAAAGTCCTGAATCAGCAGCCTGAATACCAGTTGTGACACTTGTGCGTCACTCCTTCATAAAATCCACATCATTTACCTTTGCCAAACACTGAGCCTACAGCCACTATCTGATACATTTGTTATTTTGGGAGATTTGGTGGATTATTTAAGTGGCTTTTGCCCCATGATGTTCAAATAGATGATAAACAATTTGTAAGTTCTTGTTGTGCATTTTTTTTTCTCAGAGCAAACAAACTCTTTTTTTCCCCTGTGCTAATTACTTGGAACTGTCGACTATAGATTAGAGAGTTGTTTCCTGAATCAGAGTTGTAAATGCTTTGGGGCATGAGGTCAAAACTAAAGTGTTAAATAAACTCTGATGATGTTAAATGAAATGAAATCTTCATTTAAACACTGTGAGTGTGTTGCTTTCTCAGAAACAAACAGTGATTGTCCTTGTGCATTCAGATGGTTGCGGGTCAGACTGGGAGACCTAAATCCAAAGATCCCTGCCGCCCGGCGATAGTCACACTTGACCGGGATGTCACGGCTCAGAAATACCACTCTTTCTTGGCTGAATTGGTGATTCCCTTTATTTAATCAGAAATGTGTGCCTCTGTAATAAATTGGTGGTGAGAGTTAAGGGATTTGAGGCTGAGCAGCACGGGAGCCTAAAAATGCATGCGGGTAGGACACAACGCTAAAACGAAGTGCAATGAAACGGAGCGTGGCGAGCACTCGGGGAAGAACGGGCAGAACTCCACTCAGAAACGAAGCGATTTACATCTTCGCCTCCAACGCTGACAAGTGTAAAGAAACAGGTGAGGCAAAAATAAACCCAAACCTGAAACCCTGGCGTCACAGAGGAACACTTCTAGAAGGTGAGATTTTTGTCTTCGTTTTTTTTTTAACTCCCACTCTTCTCTTTGCTGCTTTCCTCTTCCAACTTCCCCAGTTTCACCTGCACCACTCTTAACTTTTCGCTCAAGTGACATCTCGAGGGTAAAATGACTCTCCTTCCATCTGTTTCTGATTTATTTATTCATTCCCTCTCAGCCTCGCTATTACTTTTCAATTCCTTACTTGCCGTCGTCTCTCCCCAGCTCTTTACCTCTCTCTGCTTCATGCTGGTTGAAGTGCATGGGACAGATAGCAGAGAGCAAACATCTGCTGATGGCCTCATTCTGCCTGAATGGAACCTTACACAATTGCAATCGGACTATTTACCATTTATGAGCATTTAGTGTGCTTTAGCCCAGACGCGTTGCCATCCACCAAAATAATGCATTCGCAATGTGACAGCAGCCTATTACCACCGAATGTTGCCGTCGTCTTAACAAAGTGGAGATATTCAATTGTCACTTTAAGCTGTTGAATCTGGTTGAATTCTGTGAGAAGATTTCTGTAGCATTTAGATTTCGTTTCAGGCTTTCTCTGATTTGGGCAAGGTCACATCCCTCGCATTTATTCCTGTTTTTGTCTCAGTTTTGCTGTTCTTCACCTCCTCCTACTGTAACCCTCCTCTTCCATTCTTCCCTCACTTTTATCTGTGACAAAGATGTCACTCAAAGTTTCTTGATGAAAGAAGCATTTAATCATTTGTACAAACCCTCCTTTTTCTTTTCTTTTCGAACCAGCCTTGTGAATCCATTTTATCTTTTCAATTTAATTCTCACTGACAGAGCTACTATCTTTTTTTTGCTTTTCTTGGCAGAAATTGAAATATCAGACAGGGTTACAGACAGCAGGGTTAAAAAATCGTTTCTCTTTTCGTGTGGGTGGAGTAAATTCAGTTTCAGTAAGTAGCCTATTGTTATAATTGTTTTATTTTTACATTGGTTTGTATCCATTCACCAAGCAGAAACATGAAGGGAAAAAAATAACAAATAAAATGAGTTGACATACTGACTGGAACATATTTTTCAAGCGTCTAAGAGTAGGAAATGAGAAAAGTTTCACAGTGACCTTGTCGGTCGCAAAAAAACTTCACAAACTTCAACAATCAGTTCTTGCAGTCATAAATCCCTCTTGATTTCCCTTTCAGAGCCTCTGATAATTCCCCATCCCTCAGTATCGTCACGGGGAATAGCAGATTGGCCGGGGTAGGACCAAATCACAGAGAGGAGAGTAGATCGGCAGGTATGGTGTTACTGGATGGTGAGGCAAACAGAAAATCCAGAACGACAAAACAACAGACTCCAGAGCAGGCAGGTGACAAAAAACAGGTATTCCAGATACAAGGCAAATTGGAACACAGAGATACAGAAATAAGGATCTGACAACTAAATAAAGAAAGTGGACCGGCATATATAACTGACTGATAGTGATCAGAGGCAGGTGAGTGAACAGGTGAAGGGAGCTGACAGGCAGAGAGAGGAGTCAAGACGTGTAAGTGTGTAGATGGGTGGGGCAGTCAGGCGACGGGGAAGTCAGGTGATGGGGAAAGTTAGGAAAGTCAGAGGGCATCTGGTGGAAGGTAAAGGGATGGCAGGTCAGGGGAACAGAGGAAGAGTCCATTCTGCAGTGAGCAGAAGTGAAGACTGGGAAAAACAGTGACACAGATAACGGGCAAGAACGTGACAACAAACAAAAAGGAACAGATCATGACAAGTATGAAGTTATGAAAAGGTAAGTTGCCTTAATTCAGATTACTGGTTTGGAGTTGCTTTGATTTGTACTAAATGTTGGCATTGGACATGAATCAACCCCTGCAGAACCATCCAATAAGAATGCAGTTCTTGACTGTGATAAATAATGTTTGTCATTGTCAAAATGATGGCTGATTACCTCTTCTTCTGAGGCCATATGCAGGTGCAAGGCTTAAATGCAACAGGTGAAATGTATTTTTTAAATTATTATTATCATGGTGGAACTATTATCATGATTAATGAAAACACAGAGAGAGCAGGTTAAATTAAAAAGGACAACAACAAACAAAAAATGACTTACTAGCTTTTTCCAGAGCTTTCAACTGCACCTCACATTCTTAGTGTACTCGTGATGAGAACTGAGCCATCTCAGCGAAGATGAATGAAGAGCTGATGAAGAGAGTCTGTTGAAAACTGAAGAAAAAAGCTACTTAATGGACCTTGAGTTATGATTTTTTTTTTAAGTCAGTTTGTCCCTGACTAACTGACTGATGAGTGTTGGAGTTTCACCATTGGCTGTTGCTCTTTCAAAATGAATAGGCACATGACTTTTGCGAGAACCGGTAGTGACCAAGACTAGGCCACACATTTGATACAAGGAAATTCCACTGATTAAAACAAAAGCCATAGATTACATTGTTTGGGACTAATCTCCTGCGGATTACTCACAGTGGAGTATTTTTCGGACTTGGAACTGCGGTTAAGCCCCCGTTTGGATTTTTATGTACTTTGATGCATCAATTAATGCAATTATGGTACCGCTGCTTGGAGCAGCTATATTGTTTTGTATACCAAATAATAAATTACATTATGTTAAACATCATATATCAAATAATTATAGTTGGATGTGTGATGTCACCAAAGAAGTCTTAATATGATAAAACCATTTCCATAATAGGTTTGCTGAGAAGTAATTACTATCACTGTAGAGTTTTTGAGAAAATTAAGAGAAAATATCAAATATCTTTTTAACCCAATTAACCTTTTTTTTAACTGTATAATATACTGATTAATTAATAAACTCTGTCTGAGTGTCATTTGCTTCATTATAAGGTCTCTTTCAAATCAAACATTAAGATATGAGTGGAAAGTATTGTTCTCAAACTTCTGTTTTCAAAGTCAAGAATTAACTTTCACACTCAGTCACCTAATAGGCCATATGAACCTTATTTCTGCTCTGTGTGTTTACTTGGCAATGCCTGAGAAAGATCCCTGTTAGTTCAAAGCACTGTTTAATAAAGTTTATTTGGGAGCTCTCAGTGCAGTGTGAGGATCTTTTGTCTGACTTCTGCCTTCAGGTTGGGCTTTGATCCAGCATTAGTAAAATAGTTTGGATATGCACATTCCTATCTGAATCTTAAATCCCTGCAGCCTGTTTCACTAAAGTGATTTGCAAGTACAGTTTACTCATAGATCGTAAGCGGTGCTAGTTTCACAACTCCTCACTTGCAAATTGCAGATAAATTTGTGAGTCTTTGTACTCTTACTGTACATGATCTGCATGGGTGGTGAGTACAGTGTTTCTTTTTTTAAACATGCCAGAATTAACCAGAGAGAAACAGCTTGATTTGAACTTTCCCCTTCCCTAAAACATTTGTGCCGATAAAATGATTTCTACGATGCATATGGATGCAATTAAGGGAAGTGGGATGTGCAATCTTGTGCTTGGTCCTCCTCCCAGTGACTTCTGTGCATAGTAAAGATATATATATATATACAAGTGGCATACACAGTAGGTAATTTATACGGGACACAGCAGCTGAGTTTGGACGAAATCACAGGTGTGATTTAAACTGAAGCTTCTGAGGGCACAGCTATGGGGTGTAAGAGAATGTGATTTTGTTCTACACAGGTACAAAAACCCACCTAAGCTAACGAAGGAGCAACACCCTCTAATGTAGAAAGCCCGGCGTCATCTTGGAGTTGACTCCAAAAAGAGAAAAAAACTGTCATCATAATTTTCTACTTTGCAGCTTAGAGTGTTGTAAAGCGCTAACATCACAGTGTCTCCCAGCAGTGCTGAGAGTGTGTAGGAGCCTTCTGAGTGTGTTCAGCATCAGTTTAGGGTGATTTCTCGAAGTCACTCTGAGACGCTTGATAAATCTGAGTGCAGAGTCTCTTGTGCAGGCTGCTTCAGGCCGGCTGGGAGAAATTACTTTGCTTTACCTTTGTGAATAAAACATTATTACCACTGCATAAGAAGCTCTGTTCCTCTCTGCCCCCCGCCCCCGCTGCTACCATCATTATGTCTAATTATTCTAAAAGGGTAGATATAGGGCCGGCACTTTGCTAAGAAAGCCTTTTTCACACATGAAGTACATTCAAGCTGTGATCAAGCATCATGATCAGACAAAGGAGGAAATGCAGACAAACTTCAGTTCATCTACCACAAGAGATTTCAGTTGATTTAAAGCTGATACAGACTTCTAAAAGTTTAACAAACCATGAGGTTGAATTATAAAGTTCAATTCTGCCTAGAAGATTTGACTTTCCAGCTGACTAAACAGTTCATCTTTGTGAATCTTTAATCGCAAGGTTTCTTGTACAAACACGCACACACACACAAACACACACACACACACACAAGCAAAATCTACCATCCGAAGATTCAAAGATCATGAATATGTAGAGCTTTGTATTGCCACGCTCACAAAATGCCAAAAATTAAACGAATGCACCTTGTGAGCGATCTCGAGGGAGCAGATTATGTTAGGATTTGTTTACACACTTGGCACCAAACTTCCCATCATCCAAATCAAATGTCACGTACTGCATGGAAAACCGGAGCACTTTATAAATACTCATCTGCATCCACTACAGTCAAGCTGAAAAAAAAAGTAAACTTTGTGTTTTAGGTCCTGAAAAATATTTTGCCGTTACCAATCTTTGTTACCATGGTTACAGGTGCCTGTAATGACCTGTCAGGTTAGATTTACACAAAGTCGTTCAGTAGAAGGAGGGTATATTAGTTGCCTGAATGTAATTGCGCTCTTAAGATTTAGAGCAGCAAAGGATAAAGGAATCTGTATAAATGGATGTGGCTAATCGTTGGAGGGGACAGTGGACTGCACATCAGGATGAATATGAACTTCCTTCAGGGCTGATGAAGGGCAGGTGCGGGGAGCAGCGACAGCTTCCGTTCCATAGCAAACACTGTGTGACCCAGTTATGAGGAATTTTACATATCAAGCTTGGAATGAAGAGATCAGGCAGGTATTGCTAGACACAGGATTGTGTTAATTTAACTTTCAAAAGGATCAGAAAAATCACTTTGACAGAAAGACGCCAAAGGGAAACAATTAGAAATATTTTTATAGAAATATTGCTTTCAGCTGCACTATTTCTTCATTTTCGACACTGCTCGTGATATATTTTCGGATATCTTTCTTTATTAAATGAAAGCATGTTTTATCATGGAAATGGATTAAATCTGCAAATCTTTTGCAGTTGCCATGATTTCTAAGTGCAAGCACGCTACAGTCAGTTGAACAAAAAACTGCCATATTTTTGGGAAATAAAGGTTCCTTATGGGATCAGTTTCTGATATCCTTTGGATAATGTAATTATAATATATATTAACAAGGACATCTATATCACCTATGAATATATTTTGGAGCCTTGATTATCACCCAGCTTTGTGTGACTAGAAAACCTCTTAAAACTTAAAGGACAATTTCGACATTTTGGTAAATATGCTTATTTGCGTTATTGTCTGTAGAGTCTGTGGTGAACTGGTTATTGTACACACGTTAAAATTTGAGGTACTTTTACTTTACATAAGTATTTCCTTTTCATACCACTTTGTACCTGTCCTCAGCTTCAATTTATTTTACTTTACAAAAAGAACGCTCCTTACGTCAGTATCCAATAATATAGCATAAACTCACAGTGGGCTTTTTTCACAGTACTTTTACTTCTTTATAATATAAGTACATGTTGCAAGTAATACTTTATATTGTGGTATGGCTGACTGTTGTGAGTAAATTATCGGAATAAATCCTCCACCACACTGAGAAAAGGGAATTTTGCATCATGTTGCCCTCAGTGGATCTCAGTGCGTAGTACTTACACAAATAAGTAGATATAACATGTTAATTAGTGAGCTTAAGAGATTTTGCTAAGCAGTTTTTTGGACAGGCCAGCT
The DNA here is from genome assembly GCA_031216445.1 of Lateolabrax maculatus. Lineage (NCBI taxonomy): Eukaryota > Metazoa > Chordata > Actinopteri > Acropomatiformes > Lateolabracidae > Lateolabrax > Lateolabrax maculatus. The sequence continues at coordinate 4,827,121 of CM062214.1, forward strand.
GTTTCCACCTGCTTCCAGTCTTTATGCTAAGCTGAGCTAAAGTTCCAGACTAATGCACAGACATGAGAGTGGTAGTGGTCTAGCACTCAGGAAGGGGCATATTGCCCAAAATGTCAAATAATTTGCATAATTTGGCAAGCATGTTTTTTTGAGGGCATATTATGTCTTTATTAGTGGACAGTAGCATCTTGACTGACAACAGAGAAGAGGAACAACATGCTACAAAGCAAGACGAAAATAAATATTCCATGTTGTAATGTTTAATACATTTAGTCAGGTAAAAACCAGCATGTGTAGTTTGTTGGTATGTTTCGTTCTCCTCATATTATTACCACAATATTTTTACAAAACATTCCTGAAAATGTTTTTTACCCGTGCTAAGACAGTCACATCAACAATGTCTTCCTATGAACATCTCAATGATGCTGTTGCCTTGTTCTTGTTGTCACGTAACAAGCCGTATCACTCCCAAGATAAAAGGTATGGTTTCCTGTTTTTTGTCGTTCTCAGCCTCAAGTTGTCACATTATCAGTGAGGAAATTGCTTCACACTACAACACTTTTAGAAGCAGTAATTATGCCTGCAGTCCTCAGCAGCCTTGTTCTTCTAATAAATTACCTCTTTTCAGGTAAATTGGGTTGTCAAAGTTAATATGAAGCAGGAGAATAGAGAGAGAGACAAAGATCCCAGAATCCCATAGGTGTATGGTCTTGGCACTGAGCCACTGAGCCCATACGTGTTTTTAAGAAAAAGCATGTGGCCAGGCACAATTAGCTCAGAGCTGACAGCAAATGTATTCATAGACAAAGGGTTGCCTGAGGGATTCAGTCTTGCTTCTATTTATGCTCATTTTAACAAAAGTGTGTTTACTCTGCCTACTGTATCCCATTCCCTCTGTCCTCTGTGGTCTGAAGTGATGTTTGTACAGGAACAACTCCATCAGTGAAAGCATACAGATAATGACTTAAAGTTTTTTTACTTTCTTGCAAAGGCATAGGTTTTGTTTCAGAAGTGTGTGTGTGTGTGTGTGTGTGTGTGTGTAGGTGTGTGTGGTTGTTTGTGTGTGTGTTGGGGGTGGCAGTTGAGTAAAATGATATACGCAGTTTACTATATACAATCTAGCAATAAGAAATTGGTTATTGTGCTTTCCATAATGGTAGTATAACAGAAACAGAAATCTAAATGCTATGTAACTATCTAACTACAATGTAAAATGCTATGCTTTACTGCTAATCCACTAACCCTGCTTAAAATCAGGTTTAGTTTGTGTCATGGGCCCGTGGTTTTCAGACTCCTTGTGTTTTTGTTCTTTTGGTTTCCTGTGTTCACTTTCTGTGTCCGTGTAGTTCCAGTGTTACTTTATGGTTATTGAGCCTGTTGAGTATTTATCACTTGATTTTCTGCCCTGGTGTTGTTGCCTTCCACATCCTCGTTGTCTCCAATTGTTAGCCAATCCTTGCATTTGCCTCCTTATGCCTGCCTGCCTACTCCAGCTGTGTCTTGGTCTTGTGATTATTTCTCTGTGTATGTATACCTGTGTGTTTCCCTTTGTTCCTTGTCAGGTCGTGGTCAGTGTATTCCAGTGTTTGGAGCTGTTTTTTTTTTTTTTTGTTTCTCCTCATCTGTGCTCCTCATGTTTCAAGCCAGCTGCTTCTGTTTTGCCTCTGTCTGTCTGTAACAGTTTGGCAAATAAATTATTGTTTCCTTCAGTCCCTGTTGCTGTCTGCATTTGGGTACACCTGCTTGCATAACTGTCACAGTTTGCTTGATAGAGATTTGATCCTTTGCAAGGACTTACCTGTGATAAATTAGATTCATAGCTCTTGTTAGCACAAAATCAAATGGAGGAAAACGTGTTTTACCGATGATGATGTGTAGATGTTGTACAGATGACATGTTACATTTTAAGAGTGCAGAACCATAAGCACAAAAAGTACAGTGGAGCTCCATTTTCAAGATAATAAATTATATTTTGTGAGGCTCATATTTAGTTGCTGAACTACGTATAATCTAAGAAAACCATTTATTGACATTTTATTTTACTAATAAAAACTGGTTGTTGTTGTTTTCCCCTCACATTTCAAAATCGCCATTTGTCAAACTGCAAAAAGTTATGAGTAAACAGTGCATTAAGTGTTCAAAATGAGTATATATCAGAGTCACAGAATTCTAAAGCTAATTATAAAATTCTGCTTTTCCAGGCAGTGTTAAAGATGCTATCTTGCACCCTGTTGCCCTATACCAGGTAATCCTCTCTGTCTGTGGACCATCTCTGTTAATCTCTCCACTGCTGTATGGCTGTGTGTACCCAAGGCTTTTCTTAAGCTTCCCACTGCAGATAAGTCCGGAGAGAGAACTTGGTGGAATGAAAATCATGTCTGTTCTATTATCATATTTTTTTTATCACATCCTCCAAGTTTAAATCCCAGCACTGCTCAAGTCATCGCTCATAGGGAACTTCACAGCAACGATTGGAAACATGGAGAACAAGGGCTCAGCTGGCTGGTGAAGACTGCCCCTGACAAGCTGAAGTCAGAGTCGAGAGACTACAAAGTACTCAGTGTACTTTCTGCAGAAGTTGCAGCATCCTGTGAATTTATTTCAATACATAGAAAATGCTTAAAATTTCAAAAGACATGCAGTGACAATCATGGTGGCAGCTGAACATTTTGGAGAATACCTAATTCCTGGACATTTTAGGGCTATGTCTATAGAGGAAATGTGCACGGTTTCAAGCAAATCAGACTGATAAGCGTTGAGTTATGGTGGCCATTTAAATTTAAATTGACCATTAATGTCACTTTAGCATCACCTCTAGGTGAAATATACTCGACATGTACCCATCATTTATATTTGCTTACAATTGCACATTCGACACATACAACATTATGTTATGGCAGTGTATACATAAAAACATAACAACATGCTGACAAAAATGTAGCAACCTATCAAAATAAAACTGTATGGAACAACTTAGAAAATTTTCTTGGTTTTGCTGACCTCCAGTGGTTTTAACTTCTCCCCTTGCTGCAGTGATGTACAGGTGTACTGCAGGACGCCGTGACATTACTGTTAGGTGTGGTTACAAATGCAGCAAAGCTCCCTTCAGACCACACCAAACATAACCCAGTCAGAGGTGAAACTGTCAACCAAAGAGGGCAGTGAGCTACTGCTGTTCAAGGATCATGGTTTGGTTCAGGTTAGATTGTCTTCTGTTTGCATATTGAAACAGGATGTGGTGACTTAAATATTTACACCTAACCTCCTTTCCTTAAACTTACCTTAACCCAAATGTAGCTTAAACCTAACCACATCCGAGACATGGATCTCCATCCCACATATCAAAGTTTTGGACTTTATGTACCCACCATCCATGCTGACAGGAGGGCATCCTGTGACTTCTGTGCGGCCCAAGAATGTAACACTTTATGGACTGAGCAACACTGCCAATGAACACAATCCATGCAGCGTTATGTTTCACGTCAAAACAAATTAGGCAAAGCCATTTAGTAGCATATAAATATATATACTATATATATAGAGGAGACAGAAAAGTATCCCTTTTGGAAAAAAAAAATATATATATTTGTATTTAACTGAAAAAATCTTTGTAAATCTATTTTACTATAGTAAAACAACTACAAACATAAACCTGTAATCAATATAATAACCAAGAGGAGCATTTAAACCACATCAAACAATATTATGACTTCCCCTGGAGACGTGTTACAGGCACTATAAATCCCACTGAGAATCAACATCCAACTTTGCAGCTCATTTCAGCTTTTGCAGTTTTTGGTTCTCGGTTCCAATAAGTCTCATAAACTGTATAACTGTAGACAATCACTGCTAGCATACAAGTTCATACAAGCAAACTGTACTCTCTACTTACAGGCATGAAATGACAAAAAACTTAAGCAAATAGATACTTGGGGAAGAAAGTTGAAAATCTAGCAAATCATAAAGATTCAAGTTTTTCTACTCTGGAGTTGTTGGACCAAACCAGAGAAGTGAATGTGAGACAAATTATGAGATTGGTACTGCAGCCAGAAACGTGACTCATGTTGCTTTGTGTGCGCTGGATGGACAGTTCTCTGCTAAAAACACTTGATAATCCAACAGCATGTCATGGCTGTGTCTCCGTGAGAGTGTGTTGAGTATTTTGACATTTTATGAATCAGCTACATAGTTGTTATCAAAAATGTGTTTCTATGTTCAATATGAAAATCAGACACAATACCTTAATAAATAAATACCTGAAGGCACTGAGCTTTGGCTGCAGTGTGGTGTGACTTAAAGAATGATTGATTGGCTGAAGAAATTCACTTATTAATCCCTTTTTGGGGGACATTTTTTTCACTCCATTGTACAGTTTTACACACCCATTGTGATGAGAGATGATAAAGTGATGGGGCTGCCAAATAGTGCCCCCAGACCAGTTAGGGGTTCGGTGCCTTACTCAAGGGCACCTCGGCAATGCCCAGGAGGTGAACTGGAAACTCTCCAGCTACCAGTCAACACTCCATACCTTGGTCCGTGGTTGACTTAAACCAGGCAACCCTACGGCTCCCCACGGACTGAGCGTCCACCGCTTACCGCCACCCTGGGGATAAAAATATGTGTGCTTGATAATATGATAGAAACAATCAGCAGAGCAAGATGTTTTCTCATGATGGAATTTCAAATGGAGATGGCAAGTGACAGAATCATCGCTTATTATTTTGCATTTCAGCTCCAATATCCAGTGATATATTAAACTTGGTGATGCTTGCTTCCAATCTTAGCTCAAGCCAGTGACATTTTGTCAGTCCATTAATGAGGCCATGTGGAAACTGACAACAGAACTGTCAGTGTTAACTGAACTCTGATAATGATTGCGTGTAAAAACCACCAGTGTGTTGATGGGAGACCATATGACTTAGAGCTTGCTCACAAGCCCCAAAGCCACATTGGCTCTAGAGTTGTCAAATACTTTTCAAATCAACACTTCCCAACTCAATGTAATTATCTTTGAAAATGAATACGTGTCAACATTGGAACATTTTCTGTGTATATCCTATAAATATCCTCAAAATCTAATTAAAAGTTTAATGCTCTAATGTTCCCCTCATTTAAGCAAGAATACATGTCTGCAGCCACACTGGCAGCTCAGTGAGGCTGTGCTTAGCTTACAGCTGAGGCTGATGGGAAGGTCATTAGTTTTGCAGGTATTTTGTCATAAAACAAAGCATTGGACACATTAAAACTTTGATCTGATGTTGATGCTGGGTGAAAATTTGAATGATCACAAAGTGAATTATCTGTACCTAAGCAACTGGGCAAAGGAGGCCCCAGATCTCCAGGGACCCCCAAACCTCTACAGTGGGTTCACTAATTTAACAGTTCTTGGTCCTTTTATTCATTGTTACTTGGAATATGTGAATACGCACCACTAAAGCACAATATCAGCTGACATTATGAGGGCTCTACTTGATCTTGAGACCATACCTTGAGGCCCCGAGTGTTTGAGATCTAAATTATGTCATGTCGTATTTCATATTTTGCTTAAAAGGTGAATATTCTTAAATCAATTTGAAGAAATGCACAGAGAGGGGGAGGAATGAGGGGCCCACTTTTGCCTATGTCCCAGCTAATCTGGACACTGGCTCTGTATCAGTATATCATTTTCAAACTTTTATTTTTTCAGTTCATATTATGTTTATGCTGTGAATGTTTCTAAATGCTGGATATTGTGATTTATCAAATTACTACAAACTAGCTGAACAACAAATATGGGGCACAGCTTTAGAGGTCTTCATGGGTGAACCTGGGTGAAAGTAACCAAAATCCTCAACCCAGGACCAAAGTCTGACTGGATGCCACTCTTTATGCTAATTTTTGGAGCATTATCGGATTCCAGGAGGTTTTCCACAAGTCAGTGTTAGATTGGATCTGAAATTTTGGACCTGTTAAGACTTCTTCATTGTAGTATTCCAATCTTGGACAGCTGACTTCTTTTGGGGGCTTAAAGCAAGATCCAATTAAGCAGGCTATTGTGGTCTGCTCTGTACCAGATGGATACTTTACGGCAACAGGAAACATGCACAATGCAAAGAGTGGGAGAAGGGAAGGAATCAAAAGGGGTCCCCAATAGTTTCTCCCCACGGCCCCCCAGAGGGTTAATCAGGTCATGGATGGACCTTCAACAATTTACCTTGACTATAATTAACAAAGGAAAATGTGGTGAATAGTTTGGTGATTAACTATTCTATATTGGAAAAGACAGAACTTAAGGAGCCTCAGCAGTTTCAGGTATCACTGGAGCCAGAAATAGCAAAAATTTGGAAATGATCAATACAATTTTTAAACTGAATTCTACAGCCAACAGGTCACCAGGGTGGAGATGCTAATGCAGGATGATGTGTTCTCTGCTTTTTAGCATCACTTAAAATCCCACTTCAGCTGCTGAATTTAGAAATAGCTGGAGGCGTTAGAGGCACTTTTGACTGAGGCAGGAATAGAAAGCAGTGAGGAGATCAAATCCAGATGACCTTCTCCGGATCAGCAGAGGGTAGAAGCGCCTTCATTTTGGTTTCTCAGATGAAGGCTGAAGGAGACAGCTCAACCCTCTTGACCCATCTGTCAACAATACTCTCACTCTAAAACTTCTGATATCCTGTTGGTTTGGCAGCTGCAGATGAAATGATTGACACAGGAAATGAAGAGTTGTGAAACTTTTTTGGAATTCTAAAGAGAGTGACACCTCATTACAACTTGAGCTTTATTTCCATTGCTCTGTCCATCGGTTATATCAGTGTGATTACATTGTACTCACCAAAGTATTTGCTGAGACTCAGTGACATAGCTTAAAATAGGTCTAACTGGGCAAGAAACATGGATGGTCAGGCGATCAGGCAGGTCGTAAAGAACCCGATGCCAAATGCCCTTTGTCTGGAGGTTAAACTGAAGGTGAGCACACCTGAAATTGAAAATAAATAAATTCAATGAAAATAAAACCCAATCTGTAGTAAACCGTGGTTTTCCTTTAACCACAACACCTTTAAACAGAGCTGCCATGCAGCCCGTAACACTGTCCTGACAAGACAAACGCCTAAAATGACCTTTATTTACCTGACAAGGACATCCTGAGATGGAACTCTAGTGGTCGTGAAAATCATGCATCAACAGAAAACATGTGACTTTGGGGGGGGGGCTCTGAAGGCTGAATAAATTTTGCAGTGGTACAGCAAAGAATAGAGAAATTGGTGAACTGTCCAGCAGAGCAGACATGAACCAGCCCCAGCTGCCCCAGAAACCACAGGTACAAAGACAAGACAGTTTGATGAAACTCAGTACAGACTTTGTTGCAGAGAATGTGTCCAGCTGGTGATTATCAAGCATTCACCCTGATGTCTGACCTGCAGCGCTGTCTGCTCTCCTCTCAGTATGTGCCTGTGAGTTTTTTTTTTTCCCACAAATCCCCACCTGGCTGTGACTGATTGAGCCATTTGCCTCTGGTTTTCCCAACTTGTAAAAACTGTGACAATTGCAACTTCTACTCTGATTAGTCGCAACAAAGTCAATCAATCACTGTCTCACCCTGAGCCGAATCACACAGATCATGACACATCTCATCTAGTCATCAATTAACGTGCTTGATGAAATTGGTAACAGCCTCATTAAATATATAGCCTTCACTGTGTGGTGCATCACCTCTGCAGGAGAAACCATGGCACTGCACTGCACTTCAGAAGGCTTGGAGATATGAACTCCAAGTGAAGAGTTACTCATGTATTCTCTTTATATTTTCAGTTTTAAGCCCTTTTGTCTTACTGATATAACTCTAACCAAGCTATAGTATAGGTCTGTTTTTATTGATATAATATAAAGGAAAAGGATCGTTTGTTTCTTGGATGTGTGGTAGAGATTTACAGTTTAAGGTAGTAGGTAGTAAGGTTAAACATTTATTGTTGACTGCTAGACATTAGCTTTTAACTGTGTCCAGTTTTCTGGCTGGTCTCAGTCCATTAAGCTGGTCACTGTGACTGAAGTGGCAATTTCCGTGAGACAGTCCAGAGCTATTATCTCTGTGGCAGGTAACCCTACAGCTGACAGATAAACATCCAACTGCAAACACAATCAGGACAACTTATATTCTTATCAAAAGCAATACAAAATAGAAAATAAATATATTTGAATAAATGGGTCAAGGTCAGAATGAACAGAATGATTACATTTAGCTGCTTCAGTTTCAGGGTCCTGGTATTGTGCGTGCTGACTCACTCACACTATTATGGCTTACAGGGACATGACAGAGCAGGGCCATCCTCAGTGTTATTAGTAACAGCTGTGTACAAGTCAAAATGTCTGCTGTAAAAAAAAGGCCTATCAGCAAAAGTAAATAGATCATTCATTATGGGAGGAGGTCTCAGTTTGTTACCTAACGAACAGGAAACAGACAAAGTCTAAACACCAGTGTTTACCGTCATTTCAAGCTAGGAAGTTTTTCTTCTGTACACAGAGCAATGCAGGACAGCAGCATGACATAAAAAAAGACTAGTTCTAATAAAGTAATAATGTTGAGTATTTAAAAAAAATCTATGGATAAGAAAAAGCAGGAACACAAGCCAACGAAAACCAAAGATGTCAAGTGGAACACCACCACCACCACCCCACCCGACGCTGCCTATTAATTCTAGTTCAAGTTCAGAACATGGATCCTTAAATGCCAAGAAGAAATTCTTGAGGCACAACTACACACAAGCAGGACAAGGGTCTTGTGATCAGCAGAGGCAGGAAGTCACTCCCCACTCCCAGTCATAAGTCAGAAATCAAGTCAGGGCAAGTTATGATGTCACTCCCCACTCCTTCTTGGGCTAAGCTTGGCATTTCTTTTTGGGGAGTGACAAGGCTGACCTTGTCACTCCTCGTATTCTACATTCACATAATTTCTCCATTCCATGTGAGCTTGCAGACCAAACTGTCTGATCCCCTTATTCTTGTGAGTATAATTAAAATAAAAAACAAATGGTCTTTAAATGTAAAGTTTATTTAGGATGGGAGTTGCTTCAGCCATAAAAGAAATTGTCTCGGGGAAAAAGAAAAACTTTTGTTTTTCTCTATTCAGGATTAAGATAAACCACAAGAATTGTGGCACCTAATTGTGCAAGACACCAATTAAAGATTACAGTGTAATGATTTTGCTACAAAATGAGGGACATCTATATCTCTACTTGCCAAGCGACCTTGCTCCCTGGCTTTACCATTGAGATTCTGTAAGGGAGGTGTAAAACATGACACATTCAGTCCACACTTACATCAATACACATGCAGACTTTATTGACTTCAGGCTTAAATGTAGCCCAAGGATAAATGGAACACAATAACAGCACAAGGGGACAAAACTTGATGGTAAAGTCAATTGATTGTCCTGAAAAACATTGCGGGTGCAGTGCTACAGCTATAACACAATGGACTCAGGGCACAGTTGTTTTTTATCATTAATTCTTGAACACAGCATCGCCCCAGCCAGTCAGGCCGCTCCTTTTAAACCTGAAATATATTTTTGACATGTATCACCTGGAAGTGCTCCTCATCTGGATGGATTCAGATGGAGTGCTGGCTCCTCATCTTCCTCTCTCTTTGCTCAACAACTCTGAGTCAGGATCACGCACCGTCTATAAATCCCTGCTCAAGTCAAGGACGGTGCTGTAATTAACACAAAGATTGGGACTGAGCGAGGAACAAGGCAATGGCCTGCGTGTTTGTGTGCACACGTGTGTGTCGAAGCACCACGCCAAAATAAGGACTGTCACATAAATATCTCCGAGGATGAATAGATTGTCATAAAATGTGACGTACGAAGAATAAACACTCTGCTCAATGCCAGAGGTTGGCTGCTGCAGCGGCTGGAAATCCTTCACGCTGGTTTATGGTGTTTTGTTCTGTGGGATATTTCTTCCAATATATTGTGATCATTTCTGAAACCCGTCGGCTCATATGTATTTACCCGGCATCGCCCCAGAGCTATTAGGACTAAAGAGTGATGTCCTTTCTGAAAAATGGGAGACAGAAGAAAAGCAGCAATGTCCTTAAATGGGGTCGATCTGCCTTGAGAAATAATGGGTGCAGTCTTTGCCAGGCAGTATTAGGTTCTTAAACATTAAGTTTTAAGCAGTTTTTTTGTTTGTTTGTTTTTGCTTTTCTATGGTTTTTAGTGACTTCAATGATAAGGCAAAGCATTTCTTCTGTCATGCTTAGAATGACAGAATAAATGGCTCTGGCCTTGCCTGCTGAGTCAACAGCAATTGCCATTTTAACATTTACTAACAGCTTCCAGTGGGGCTGGTTATATTTCACTGGGGTTTCTCCCCTCCTTTACAAAGTTTAGCCAAAACACTCAACACTCACCTCCCATGTTATGATGCTCACCATGGTACACTGAATACACACACTACAATACATACTAATCATACTGGTCAATGTACTACATATTGTCCTCAAGGGGTCATTCAGCACATAACAGCCTGCAGTATACTCACCGTGATTTTAAAACTCTCCATGGGGATTATGTGTTAATCTGGTACTTGGTTTACTGGGAACACTCCAGTAAACTAAAACAATAGTATAAATAAATACTAAATCTTTTCAAAAAACAGTGTTTTTTCTTTGCTAAATCTAATCTGCAACTCCAGAGTTCCAATTTGATTGATGTCAGTCTGTGTCATTTTCTAGTGTTGATATTTTATCATTCCCTGTTGATAGTTGTGCAGTATGTTGATTTCCTGATTTCTAACTGCAAAGAGTAGGAAAGATTAGTTACATAATTTCTGTTAGGATATAATATGGAATTGGGACATAGTCATTGGATACGCAGATTTTATATTTTACCCTCAACTGCTTTGTCTGATTAGGGCTCTCAAGTTGAAAATGGGTGGAACCGCACTAACCATTTCGCTGAGGTCAGCAGACTCTGTAATACTAATAAAAATGATAAAGGTGTAGAGAAAAGTTCAATGAACACACACAAGGTGATATATTAGTTAATTAAACTGACTCATTGTTGTGACAAAGAAAGGTAATTAATTTACCAGGCAGAAATTGTTAATTAATATGAAACAAACAACATTTTTAAAGCAGTTGTTTGTATCAGACGAAAATGGCCAGAGGCTGGCTAGAATATTCTTTGTGGAGGTGCCATCAAATTAATAATGACTGTCTTAAAACTCCTCAATTCTCAGACAGAAAGCACATATTACCTCATATCAACAATGTGTAGTACTGCAGGTATGCTGACATGGAAATATTTGCTAATGAAAGCAATAATGAGTTTCATTAATGACCTCATTTGCATGGCTGGTAATGCTGAATATGTCATGTTAAGTATTCTGGGAAATCAGGCAGCTCAGGTGATGGTTTGAAAGTCTTGTTGCGAAAGTCAAATTAAATGTTAGATTGACACCTTCAGCAGTATGAATCAGTGGTATTGGATATTAATTTCTACATGATATGAATGGAAATAGCTTATTTTCTCACACTCCAGCTCCAGGGGAAATGTATCATCTCACCAATACTTCAGTGCAATTTCACGGATTTGCTCATTGCGAGGCGTACGGATGTTCTATATCTTTGCTTTTGGATTTGAGAGGCTGTTGTTGTTTGACATTTCTTCGATCTCTTGTGGTCCACTTGCTGCCCTGGTTTTTAACATGGGGTTGGTTTCTTATCTGATGGGTGTAAGGACAGTGTAATGACCTGGTCCTTTGTCCCTTTTTTTTAGCCCCCAACACTCTGTGTTACTGTTTTTCTATCTCCACGTCTGCTCACTACTCTCAGGCCATGGACTCTTTCCCTGTTCTCCAGACCTGCCATCCTCTCACCTTCCACCAGATTCGTACCCTGTGCCATGCTTCTGTTTCTCCCCGTGACCTGTTTATTCACCTGCCTGCTCTGGACCTTGTTAAATTTTAGATTATCCTGGTTCTCCGCACTTTGGCCACCTGCCTGAGCGCCGCCTCCATAGTTCCCCACAATCTGGCTGCCTGCCCGAGCGCCGTTTACCTGGTTCCTTGCATTCTGACCATCAATTGGACCTTAGTAGGCCCACCTAGTACTCAGGCCGTCCGCCTGAGGCTTCCTGCTCCTCTTTCTAATTGTAGTATGTGTACAAGTGCATGCATGTCTGGTGCTGTGAGCATCTAACATTCAATGATCAAAGCTTAAACCATCTCTGAGACAACTGAACAAATGCCATCCACTTACTGTAAGACTGTGAGATGTAGTTTAAAACTCAAGAGAAATCTAGTGCGTCCACTTCATAATGGATAGTGATTCATTCTTTGAGTCTACAGTTGTTATGTCTTGGTGAAGGTTTTGTGCTTTCTGTTTCCTTACAGTGAATGTTTGAAATGTGAGTACAAAAACTCATTCTTGACCTTGGAAATAGTAGTTTGACATTTCATGGTTCCAGTGTATTCTTGACATCCTCTGTTGTGATATCCAACATTTCGAAAATTACAAAACTTACAAAACTGCCAGTAAAGGATAAAGAAAGAATGGCAAAAGTATAGAGAAGGGCATCAAAACAATATTTTATAAAATCAAACACAACAATATGGGATGAATAGTTTTTTTTATTTTTTTTATTCAACCTAAAATATCAAGGCATCATTGAGGGCATACCCTCATTTTTAATGATGCAGCTATGTAGTTCACCTTAAACCCATGCCTCTGGTTTATATACTGTTAAGATGCTGAACATGAACTGCTATATGGCTTGTTTGAGTCGGACCAGGGACATTTGTTGCACTGCTCTCTCCCTCATTTTCTGTAGTCTTTACTGTCTGCAATAAAGGCTTAAGATGCGCGAAATAATAATTAAAAAGAGCTAACCATTGCAGGTATAGGAATAGCAATAATGGCCATTCAAATGTTTCATCTGAAGATTGTACACTGAATTAAATGCTGCCTGAGGCTGCATTCAGGTGGACATTAAGCCTGCGTGAAAAAACACAGCCCTTTCATTCATTTGAATGGAGCCGGTCAGGCAACACAGCAGGGGTCCTGACGCAGAGGGTTCGGGCAGAAAACACACAGGGTCATCTGTAATAAAAGTTGAACCTGGCCAGACACATCTGCCAGAGCAAAGAAAACATGACTTTGCTGGTTCTCAGGCTAATGTGGATAGGTCCTTATGACTTTTCTGATTATCTAAATTGTCCCCACTGCCAATTTGATATTAATTGCATATGTGTTTAAATTAAATATCATTTTCATCAGCTCTACAAAGGGTTAACTCCCTAATGTTCCCACTGCACGAGGAATAAAGTTTCTATTGCTGTTTGTTCTGTCTGTTCCCATCTCCTTTTATATGCAGCGGTGTGATTGCTGGAGTGCATTTTGGATGAATCAGAAACAGCACGTTTAGTTAAAGGAGAGAGCTTGAAGCTAGAGCTCAAGACAAACCAGGCCATCGTGTCCAAGCAGCAATCTCAGGGTCTGAAAAGTGAAGCCATTGTGGAAGTGCCTTAAAGCTGCATTCTCTCTAACGGCCTGCAGGGGACGACTGCACTGCTTGCAAAAAGAAGTCAGTTTGTATAGAAGTCTATGAGAAAATTAGCCTACTTCTCACTTGATTAATTACCTCAGGAAACATTTTCCTAATGAGTTAATGATCTCAATCACTAGTTTTAAGTCTGTTTCAGTACAGCACTACTCTACATTCAGAGTAAAATAGATGATAAAGCTGCGTATGCGTTAGGGCGGAACTACCTTGGGATTGACAAATTGTTACCACGACAACCACCAATCAGGATAGAGGCAGCATTACCCTGTTGTCCAAAAAACGCCACTTCTGGTTCCAAAAAACCAAGATGGCGAAATTGCCGAACTAGCCGCTTTGAAATGGCTGTTCACAAACCAAAGGGTGACGTCATGGAGGCTTTGTCCACTTCTTTTTTAATACAGTTTATGGTCGTGTCACAGGTGCTTTGCCTTTTGCGATCATAACATCATGGTACCAGTATTAAATTAAACACATTGATTGTTCAGTGACATGAAAGACGCAGCTGTCCTGGGCTGGCAGTTCACTACAGACCAGGAACTGTAGTCTTGCTAAGGTTAGCACTGTACAAACAAAACTAGTTAGTCATATTAACTTCATACTAGTAGTTAGTACACAAACATTAACAGATAATGTAGTGAGTTAGCAAACTAAATGTTGTGACAGGGTGTGCCGTAGGGGGATTTTGTGCTATTACTTTTTATCTGGCTAACCTTAACTGTTCTTGTTCTTCTCATGTTGGCAGTAGCCTATACTCCTGCAATATTTCCTCTCAATTCAGCAGTCTGGATTATCATCATGGACGTCGTATGGTCTCATCTCTTGGTAAATGTAAGTAGCTATGTACGCAGTAAAAGGCTGAGTTTGTTTGCTTTACATTTATCGGCAAATAACATTTGTCAGTAAGCACATTGTTGGTGAGTTAACAAATGAGTTGTATTACAAATCAGAAGTGCCTTTTATTTTTAGAACTTGCACAGCAAATTAGGAGTCCCATTCATTTTCATTTAGTTTTGTTGATGCAGAGAAAGACAGAAAAGGCCAGGCAGGGAAATAAGAGCACACCCTTCTGATTTGAGCATTGTTTTAACCTGTTTCACCCATCGCTCAATCCAAGGGCATTAACAGAGAGCCTTTATTTTTTAAAAGGTTTTTTTTTTTTAAGTTAAGGTGTAGCACTTACTGGTTTTCAATTCAGTTATCAGAGAGAGACAGACCTGTGAGCAGCAATGTTGTCTCATACATCCTTCTGATGTAATTGTTTAAAAAAAAAATGTATATCCCATGTGCTAGACCAAAACTAGACAAATATGTTTGTCAGTGACAGTGTATCACATACTGGTTGTCCATACAGGCATCAGAGAGAGAGGGAGGCAGACGTGGAGTAGAGAGCGACAGAGCCCAGGGCAGGCAGAGAGTGGAGAAAGAGGAGACCAGGTAAGCAAAAAAAATATTTTTTTAACAGCATTTAAAATGTTGTGATTGTAGTGAATTTCTGACCTTATGTTGTGTTCAAGAAAGTACTATATAGTCATGCTATAATGCGTGGAATTGTAGGACATTCCTACATTTTCTGGGGGAAATTTGACTTTCCTAATCAAACCTACGCCCTTTGAGTACATCTGTCATGTTCCAGTGTCCCTGTCAAGCCTCATCCAGCACCCCTGCTTCCAAACACGGACCCCTACAGTGTCTTTGCTCCTGTAACACTCAGACACGCCTGCTCTCACAGCACGAGCAGGGTTTGTGCAGGCCACAAGGAGCATACTGTATACGGGGAACAGTGGTTGTCAGACTGTGTATGACAGGACGTCAATGTGTCTGACTGAGTTGTCTTGTTGCCTCGTTTGTCTCCTGCAGTCCTATTTTAAGCCACCGGCCGTTCCTGCAGTGTTTGCAGTGGAAAGGACACAATGCTGACACACTGGTGATTGCAAGTGCTCACAGTCAGGGAGCATTTCAATTGTAAAGACGTGTGTCGCCCATTCCGAACCCATCAGTAGCTGCGTGGCAACAGGAGGAGTCAGTATGGATGCTTCATACAGTACAGCTGGCTAAGACAGGTGATGCTTTGTGTTGTCTGCAAAGTTAATTTATGTCATTGGATTTATATGTGATGGTTTACTTTTCAGGGGAGACCACTTCCCTTCAACATTGCTTGTTTCCCACAATGCCTTTCATCAAACTTAATTTGGGCTGGCTATATCTCCACATGAAGTTACATCATCTATGTTGGGATTTTCAGTAATTCACCGAAAAATGGACCCAGAATTGTAAAGAACATTGCCAATTGATTTTTAAGTGTCAAAGCAAGCTGAACATTACATTAAGGAGTGAGAGGCAATTTCCTTTCACCAGCTCTCCCCCTTGTACACTCTGGAAAGAAAATCAATATTTATTCAAGACATTTTGTGCCTCTTCATTTACATTTTTTCTTCTTAATTATCCCATCAAGGTTCATTTTATACAATAAGCTGGTTTTAAATATAATACTAATGAGAGTTTGTGTTTGTCTTTGCGAGGCCTTTTCTGTGCAGTTTGTATTCCACACACGTTTGGATGACTGGGATGGTGAGCTTTTAGGTAAGGGTTTCTAGCAGCGATTTAGCAAGCAATGCAGTCTATCTTTATACAAGATATACAGTATTTGTGCAGCATTATCTGCTTTCAAAAGATCAGAATGGTGTGATGTGCAAAGAACTACCATGCAATATAAGGATGTCTCATTAACCTGTTTCTACAGTTCCCCATGGCGACTGCGATGAACTCCATTCACAATCCAGTGTTTTTGTTGTGCGGGCTACAGGACACATTATCTATTACCTATCTATTATATTACTACTGTACAAACCAAACCAAACTAACTCTACCATATGAAAGGTTTGATACCACAAGCAAACAGAAGCTGTGAAACACAGTCACAAAGATATTGTAACATGTTATGTGTGATGTGATTGAATCATTTCTGGCAGATCCAGTGGCTAAATTCGGGGGAAAAACTGAAACCATGGCATGTTAAAATTATTGTACATGTAGGAGGTTTAGAATTATTGAATGTACAGGGTAACATTATAGTACAAAAGTACTCATATGATAATTATTGTATACCTGGCAAGACTTTGAGTAACAGAAAGTAATTCAACTAGTAATGTGACCACTTACTGTTGCGTAATTAGTAATGCAACCACTTTTAAAATGAGAAATAAGTAATAATTAATAGATTACACATCACTACATACAAAGATTTCTTTAAAAGTACCAGTGTCATTAGAGTCAGTCACGAAAAGTCTATGGGGGAAAAAATTACGCCATTTATCATTCTTCCATCCATCTTCCATTTATCATTCATCCATCCATCTTCTACACTTTACACTGTTCAGAAATGCAGGGAGCCTGGAACTTATCCCATCTTGCAATGGGCGAGAGACAGTGTGGACCCTCTACAGGTCATATACAGCACCACACCTCGATATACTGTAAACTTATGCTCACACATCAGTGCAGTGATGGACAAAGTATTCAGATACTTTACTTAAGTAAAAGTAGCAATACCACACTGTAAAAAAATGCTTCACTACAAGTTAAAGTCCTGAAATCAAAACCTCACTTCAGTAAAAGTATGTAAGTATTATCAGCTTAATTTACCAATTTACACAGATACATGGTTTGCATGGTTTAGACAGGAAGAGTATGAAGAATCTTAGTATGCTAATCTGAAAAGTAACTAGTAACTAAAGCTGTCAGACAAGTTAAATATTTGCCTCTGAGATGTCGTGATTTATAATATTGTGCGTGTACGTCTACTGTACGTGCAAATATGAACTCTGTGTAGAAAAGTCAAACTTTTTTCTCTCCTTCTCGCTCCACATAATTAATTAGTAGTCTTCTAATTACAGAACCAGCAGCTCATGATCCCATGTGCATGAGTACAACCCACTGATACAACCGCTTAGTCACACACACACACACACATATGCACACAGCAAGATTTGGCACTGCCATTTGTTACAGCACACACAGTTGAAAGACTGAGTCAATAAAATCAGTGACCTTCAACTTTTATTTTGTGTGGCTAGTGGTTGGTAGGTGGGGGGGTGGGGGTGACTGATCTGATAGATTTCAAGATCCGGAGTGCCAGATTGGGACAGTCAATATGTTCCCTGTCAGACAATGAAATAACCTGTGATTCTGCAGGGATATGAAACTTACCATATATAGCTTGTGTAGTGTGGTCCTCCGCGATCCGCGTCAGGTCTCACTGCATTCTGGGTATTTCAGAGGCTAATTCACCACAATTGTCGGCAGCTGGTGTTTGTAATATGATACAGGTGTTATTTTTGCTCACTTTTTTTTTTCAAATGAAAAAGAGGAGAGCTTAAAAGAGGAGGAAACATACCTGTACAAATTGAAGTCAATTATGGTAATTTTAGGAAGCCAAGACACAGGGAGTATACAGTTAGAAATAAAAGTTTAAAGATATCTATCTTGAAATAATTAACCTTTAATGCTATATTTACAGGTATTTATATATAATAATGTGTTGTGTAACAAAGTATATGATGTTTGTCCAGATTTTTTTATATTAGTGTTGTGATTTTTTTGATGGTATGATAAAGGAGGAGAATATTGAACCTCAATTAAATTTACTACAAGTTGGTCTAAATTTAAGGGACATTAGTTAAACTTTACATTAATGTCTACACTTTGTATGAACAACCACTCACTTGTGCCACCCAATGCTGGACTTTTTCTGGTGATGACAGTCTGCAATTAGGCCTGGTTGGTAAGACCCAGTGCCAGCAGACTTCACCTTATTTTCCTCAGAACAGTTGCATTAATATTTACTTTGTTGTTCACTTTGAATTCATGTCAGGAAGTTTAAAAAAAAAAAAAAAGCCTTAAAGCTGCACCAATCAATATTTTTATATTAACAATGAATCAAATGATTACTTGAAATGTGAAATGAGTCACAAACCCACAGAGAATTATCACCTGACTCTGCAGCTTCCCCTCACTACTACAGAGCATTTAGGCATATTTTAACTTTCTGTTTTGGTCCGCAACCTTATTGTTTTTGGTTCATTTCATCAACCTCAATTCAAGCTGCAGCAGGCAGCAGTTTTGAGCAAGAAAGCATCTGATAAACCCTCTGTACACTACACCTTAGCATTTATTGGGATTTTCACTTTGAATTAATGTCAGGAAGATTTCAAACAACCTAAAAGATGAGTGAACTTTTGGCTGTATTTAATATAGTGTGGGATCACAGCAGATGTAAAAAGTAAAGACATGTCTAATGCTCTTTCATGGCACACAGTTGTTTATGGTCACCCACCGAGTCAAATCTCAAAACGCTGATAAAAGTACTGTTCACATTTGCTTCAGTCTACAGCCAGAAACAGGCAGCTATAATCCAATATAGAAAACAATCTGAATTGATATAATGGCTAATCGGGTATAAAGATGACAATAATTATGCTTTTTACAATTTAAATTACAGTCCAGAGGTAACCAATCAAACAGAAGAAATAATCCAGAGGATAATGCTGCTAATTGCAGAATTTCACAGGTTATCACAATTGTGTCACATCACATTTACCCATCAGTCTACTCCATCCTGCTGGCTCGCTCAAATTCATTTAGCTTCTCCTTTCTTTCATATCAAGTGTCATTTGTTAAATCAGACATGCCTTCATCCTCTTCCTTCTTTCATATTTCCATTCTTTGATTGATTGTCTGTCTCATCGTTGCGACATCTTCTCTCGCTCAGAGTTTCCGACAAGATAGGGGACTGGATTTTCCTTTTACACTCTGGCAGCACCAATTTTCCTCTCCGATGAGATGATGTGAAAGTAATTTCACATTTTCTCCCTCTCTGTGTGAATGTAATGCTTGGTTGGAATAGCCAATAGGTACTATAGCAGGAAGGGTTGATTGCGTTCAATCTCTTCAAACAAGTCCCTGTTATATAAAAGTTCCCCCTGATCAACATTCAGAGAAACTTAATTTCTGGTGCAGCCCATGATAGACAGAGAGAGGGAAATTCTAGAAGGAATATCAAGTAAGGGCCTCTCTGGTAGCCCATTACCTACTAATCCCTTACTTAAAGTGATTAACGACCATTTTTCAAAGGATAGCACAAGATTTTAAATTGATTCCCTGAGAGTTGGGTAAAAGGCTTCCACATGCATCCTCCACTAAACCCCTGATCACAGCTGTTGCCGTTAATTTTTCGATTCAGACTTTTAGTTTATCATTTGGTAAAGGAGCACAGGGTGTTTTTAAAGTTGTGTGTGTGAAAGCAGACATTTGAGATTTGAGTTTTCACTGTACCGTGTTCAAATTTCCACCAGCACAGTGCAGTAGGGAGCATACCAGAATTAAACTTAAATTACTATATTTCCCTGTCAGTTTCATTTAGTCCATTTAATGGCTTAAATTACATTAAAGCCACAAACACTATGTTTAATGTACTGTAAAATTAAAGGGGTACTCCAGCAATCTAATATTGCCCCTCTGGGATTCACAAGACACAGAGTAAAAAACGAAGCAATCAAAGTGAAGAAATCCTGACTTTAAGACCTTAGTACCGGTCAAGCTCACCTTTTTTTAATGTTGAAACATTGCGATACTTCTGCTCTAATAATGCCTATAGTATCCTTATGCAGGCTACAGGCCGCGCTGCGGTCAAAACGTTAAAAAAGTGACACGTCACACATTATTCTGAGGCCGTCTGTCAACACTGCTGAACTGGATAGTAAAGGTTAATATCAAGTCAAATCTGTTCTGGTATTTGGAATATTTATGCACGCTTTGACTTATTGTGCTGCTCACCATCATCACTTCCAAGTGATGTAACAAAATAATTTGTACTTCAATAATTACTATAATGATTACATCATTTAACATCGTATACAAACCCCCACATGAATAAAGAGAAAAGTATCTTGAGGATGGTCAGTTTGGCTACCACAGCATTAATGGACTGTTTGCACTATGGGGGCAGTGGAACAGGCTGTAAGTGCAACATTGACATATTACCACTTTGTAAAGTTGTTATGGTTTGTACATCCACAGTGCAACATTATCATTCATTTGGCATTATGTTACATGATGAATGTAAGTCTAATATTTACTCCCACTTTAGCTCTGGTGGGGTTTTCTTAAAGAAAGATCTGGCTCTGCCACTATGTTCTCCGGCTGGGAGTTGGTAACAAATCTATGTGGGTTTGGCACTATGGGCACCACCTCTCACATTACACACAGTCATTTGACCCATTGCTCATTTAAGAGCGATTAATGCAGCTTTATTGATTCCTGACCATCTACAAGACATAAATATCTCTGTATGTATGCTATGCAGTGCACGTGACAGTCCTCGGCCTCCTAGTTTTAATGCACAGTAAATAAAGATTATCATATGTATAATCACTGTGGATGTAATGGTTTTATTAATTAGCATTCTGCATGTGCTTTGTAGAATAATTACTCTAATCCTCATTGTCATTGTCTGAATATAAACACTCACTTCTAAGTTTTAGTTATAGGACCTTTGCAGGATTAAGAGGAGTATGTCACTGTGTGTGTGTGTGTGTGTGTGTGTGTGTGTGTGTGTGTGTGTCGGGTGGGAGGGTGATGTGAGAGAACAACAATAAAAGTGGCAAAGAAGAGTTTTAAGAGTGACAAGGAGAGAAATAGACAGATGGGGAGAGAGAGAGAGAGAGAGTTTTATAGTTAACTCAGTCAACCTTTCAATGAGGCTCTAAAGTGCGTCTCCTTTGACTCATAGCGGCTGCCAGTGTCGGAGCCTAGGGAACTGAACAAAGGACTCTCAGGTGTCTGACTGAGAACGTAGATGGAGACAGAAACCACTTGTGTATTCATGTGTATGTGAGAGAGACAGTGAGAGAGAGATCCGGTAGAGAGTCCCATGTGCAACGTTTCTCACAAAGCTTTAGGACAGAGATTCTGGCCATGCGTTTAGAAAAAGTTCTTCCCACTATCATTGATAACGACCAGACTGGCTTTATACGTGGAAGGTATTCTTCACACAATGTTAGACGCCTGCTAAACATTTTTCAGCATTCCTCTCTGTACAGTGCAGAATCTCTAGTTATTTCTCTAGACGCAGAAAAAGCGTTTGACAGGCTGGAATGGCCCTATCTGTTTTTCACACTCAAAAATTTTGGCTTCGGAGAGGAGTTTATTAAATGGATTCCAATCTTGTACACATCACCCCTTTCAGCTGTAATCACAAATGGGCTAAGGTCTAGTAATTTTAAGATTGAACAGGGTACTACGCAGGGCTGCCCCCCAAGCCCACTTTTATTTGCGCTAGCTATGGAGCCTCTAGCTACCGCCATTAGACAAGACACCACTATTAGAGGAATCTCCCTAAATAATCATGAGCATATCACGCTGATGATGTGTTGATTTTTTTAAGCTCCCCTGCACAGTCCATCCCTAAATTGACAGAACTAATTAATAATTATGGCTCTTTTCTGGCTATACAATAATTTTTTCTAAAAGTGAAGCCATGCCGCTCTGTGACTCGCAGACGTTGGATCCTAACATTTCACAACCATTTCGCTGGTCTCCAGCAGGATTCTTATATCTAGGTATAAAAGTTTCACCACGTCTAAATGACCTATATAAATTAAAAGTTGCCCCTCTCTTGCAAACTGTAAAACAGGACCTTGATAAGTGGTGTGGCCTGCCCCTATCCCTTTTAGGACGTATTCATTTGATCAAAATGAAAATCCTCCCTCGTCTTCTATATTTCTTTCAAATGTTACCACTGGTGCTGTCAAAATATGTTTTTACAAAATTGAATAGTGCTTTTATATCATTTATCTGGCGTAAAAAGAGACCCAGGCTAAGATACAGTTTTCTATGTCTTCCTGTTAAAAGTGGTGGCCTAGCAGCACCATTGTTTTCATATTACCTGTGGGCTGCACAGTTCAAGTTTCTTTTGGAATGGTTCATAGGTGACCCGGATCTATATGGCTCAGCTGTGAATCAGCTTCTTTAGGAGGGATCCCTTTGCAGAATTTGTCATATATCTCTCCAGGCAGAGTTACGACCCTGACAAAGGACAATCTACTTTTAAAGAATATGCTGAACATGTGGCGTAAAGTCAGAAAGGAAGGGTACAGTAACTGTTTCTCTTTGTTAACCCCTATTCACGAGAACCTGGACTTTCACCCTGGACTTCAGGGCGGCCTCGCTGACTGGAAGCTCAAGGGTATCAAAGTTGTTGGGGACATGATTTAGGAGGGCTCAATTCTAACATTCCAGCAAGTGAAAAGTAAGTTTGGGGTCACCGATAAGGATTTTGTTAAATTCCTACAGGTTCGAAGCTTTATTCAACATGGCTTGAAAGATTCCAATGGGGGCCTGGCTATCTCACTAATAGAATCCCTTTTGGTATATGGTGTGCAGCCTAAAGCTTTCACTAAGAAGATCCATAAGATTCTATGTAGTCTCAATGTAGATAACTCTGTTAGAGTAAAAGGCAAATGGGACTCTGACCTGGGTACAATAGAGCCTGATGACTGGGATGCCCTGTGCAGCCATCCCTCTAAGGTCTTGGTGTCTAATTCTGCTTGGGAAAGGCAATTCAAAATCTTACATAGGCTGTATGTCACCCCTGAAGACAGACACAGAATGAACCCAACTTTGTCTGAGCTCTGTATTAAATGTCAATTTGCTGTTGGATCACTTATTCATTGTTTGTGGAGCTGTCATCTCATCCAGCAGTTCTGGACTGTAGTGGTTCAACAGTTTAATGTGATTTTTAAGAGTCATCTACAGTTGAGTGCAAGGACCTGCCTGCTGGGACTGGAGGACGAGTTACCTGCAGATTTTCACAACAGAGACCTTTTACACATTCTGCTACACTGTGCTCGGAAATGTATCATGGCCTTATGGATCTCAGATAAAGCTCCCACTCTCAATCAGTGGAAATGATTAATAAAATGATTATTATTATTAATGTATGTGTATGTGTACTAATGTATATTTTATGTTGCTCCTTTCTACAAATGCTTTGCAAAAAAGTTGAATAAAAATATGTTTGGAAAAAAAAAACAGGGGGCTGTGACCAATTTTCCCCTCAGTCCCACTACATAATTTTTATATTGTGTGTTTTTCTGAATATTTCTTTACCTTGCCATGGCCAACACTTATTATTACTTGTGATGTTACCCGGTGCGTTTCAAATAATATGGGATACATAGATGGTGCAGGAGTAAAGTACTTTCTCAGTAGGCAGTACCTCCGGTTTGGTTGTGACCTCCAGAGAACAAAATTCTGTTCATGTGTGGGAAGCCGGTGAGGGATCATGCACTTGCTGCACAAGCTAGCTTGAGTGGGAGGCTGCTGAAGTACAGTCAAACAGTACAGCAGCATCAGACTGTTGACTATTTACAGACAACACTTAGCCTAACGCTAACCAGCGATTTGAGCAAATATGTATAAATGTCCGGATAAGCAATGTCTAGCCACTGAGCTGGGTCACTGATACACTTGGACTGGCTCAGATCAACCTTAATTTATCTTTTTAGCAGATTAAGTTTGCTTGGTTGTGACGGAAATGGTCTATGAATATAGTAGATGTATGGAAAGTTGAACATCAGAAGTTTGGAAGTTTGAACATCTACATTTCCATGATATCTGATGATATTGCTGATGAAGACCACTTGATACAGTCAAAACCTCCAGAACACTGACTAAATGGACCTTGATGTGAAATTGTTCTGTCAGCTACTTGGTTGTGGTTTGAGAGAAAATTAACAGAAAAATATTGTCATCATGGATTGAATGTTGGTAAAAGGATGCTTTGCACGTGCTT
Source organism: Lateolabrax maculatus (assembly GCA_031216445.1). Taxonomy (NCBI): domain Eukaryota; kingdom Metazoa; phylum Chordata; class Actinopteri; order Acropomatiformes; family Lateolabracidae; genus Lateolabrax; species Lateolabrax maculatus. Next base: position 4,851,513 of record CM062214.1, read on the forward strand.
CCTTCACCCACTTCCACCTTTGTTATCCTGTTACTGAGAGAGGACAGTCATTATTCACGTGACCACAGGAGGTCAGGAAAATGTAGAAGGAAAAAATAGAGGTATTTTTCAGCAGTAGAACAAACGCAAATGTTATTATTTTTCTGCTGAGGACAGTCAATATATATTACACTTTTTGGTGTATACTAATGTTCAGAGTGACTTTTCGAGACAAGTATATACTGAAACAACGTTGTTGTTTTCACAACACAAATCTCTCTGGACTGATGGAAAAGATGGAAGAGACCATCCATTGTGGGTTTTTATAGAACACGTTGCTTTTTGTCGCTGATAGAAATGCAGGGTGGGAGCATAATTCACTGTATCTAATTAAAATGACATACAATAAAAAGGGTGTTGAATCATGCTTTCTTCTCTGTGGGAATGGAGCTGTACTGTAACACAAGCCTCTTTTGCTTCACTAGCTTTTTTCCCTGTATGTTTTGACAGCTGAATAGAGAACAAGATTAAAATGTCCTAACAATATATTCCCTCATTTTGTCATAGATTTGTCTGCATATGGATCTATCAACAATAGCAGGAACCATATTTTGGCATGCACAAAGGCTTCTCTGAATCAGAATCAGAGAATGACTTATTTTAGCTGAAAAGTGAGAAATATAATCAGAAAGGCAGAAAACACCAATATACTGTAGAGTATATGCCAACATATATGTATATGTATATTGTATGTATATATGTATCAATATACAAACATAAATGCAGGACTACTGTGGACATAGGATCATATTCTATACTAGTAGTGTCATGACACAACAGCATTCTCAGCAATATGAATCCTGGACAAAGTTCTCCAGACATTATAAGTATTGAGAAACTGTGCCAAAAACACTTAAAATAAATTGGATGGACTAGCAGGAATCCAGCAACAGTTTGGGGTTTCCTGTCAGTCGCCAGGCTGGGCTGTGGATGTATCGTGTTAGACTCTTAGCAGGACCGGCTGAATAAGTTGACAGCTCTCAGGAGGAAGTAGACTATGGTCCTGTAGCATCTTCCAGGGGAAAGTTCCTCGAACAGGTTTCCTAGGTGTGCTGCGTTGGCATTGTGCAGCTCCTTCATGGAAGCCATTTGACAGCCAATCACCCGCTCGGTGGTGCAGAAAGTCTGCCAGAGCTCAGCTTGAAGAGGCAGATAACCAGCCTTTGATGGAAGATGCCGCTGCTTTTATTGACATACTGCCAGAAGTTGGACTCTTACTGCTTGATTTTTTGTTTCAGCGACCTTACGGTAGAGATGCTATGCTGGGCCCCTCTAGCAGGTCTAGACCATACTCTTTGAAATATTATTTACAGAGACCCAACAGTTTCCACCACAAGCAGCACTTGGCAACAGTGGCGAGGAAAAACTCCCTTTCAACAGGTAGAAACCTCGAGCAGAACCGGGCTCTGGGTGGGCGTCTGTCTTGACCTGTAGGGTTGAGAGGGAAAGAGAGAAGGGGAGAGAGAGCAGGAGCAAAGAGAACATAATAGTAATACTAATAATTATAATAATTGTAGCAGTGTTCAGCAGGAACACGGGGGCTGTAGATGGCCCACAATCACAGATCCAGACTCTGACAAAACTACGGGAGAGGGAAGATGTGGAGTTAGTAACATGCAATAATGGGATAAGAATGTGCAAGGATGGAGAGGGAAAGGAGGAGAGAGAAGCTCAGTGCATCATGGGAAACCCCCCAGCAGTCTAGGCCTATAGCAGCATAACAAACTATAAGCCTTATCAAAGAGGAACACTTGAAGCAGACTCTTAAATGAGGAGAGGCTCCAGAACCCAAACTGGGAGCTGACAACCAATCAGAGCAACGAAATGTCGTCCTGTCGTAAAGTACAGTAAACACGTTTCTTACCAACGTAAAGTTTAAGTGCAGTTGCTTGTTCTTGTTTTAGAGAAAATCTCTAAAACCATCCAAATAACCATCTTGGTTATTTACAAAGATGCCTGAACGGCACTCCTTTCCATCAGTCATTGTATTTAACCTGCCTCATACTAGATAAACAGCTGTGATTGGCTCAATCAGATACCTGTGACTACGAAATCAGTCTGAATGGGAGAGGGGCCAGACATATCTGACAGAGTAAATAAAAACATTTGTTTGCAGATTTGTTTGGTTCCCAGGCTACGGTAATAGGGTACTATGAGCTCTTTAAGATATGATGGTTCCTGACCTGGGCTTTGTAGGTGAGAAGAAGGATTTTAAATTCTATTCGGCAGGAACCATATGATTGGCTACAGATAATTGTTGGTCCAAAGAACTGAGTCGTGAGTGCCCAACTACGCTGTTGTAAGACAACAGATGTCATCTTTGGAGAGTTAAAGGTAAACTGGTCTATGGTTGGAGATGTCTCGTGTGCTCATGTGCCCAGGCGAGTGCCACTGCCTGTAAGCAATTTTATGGAGGGAGAACAGAAATGCAGGATTGAAATATGATGTATTCAATATACTGAAAGGTCTCGTGGTATGAACATGGAAATGTTTAGGTCTCTGTGTAGGGTCAGAAACAGCTGTGATTAAGCATTAAATAATGGTAATGTTAAAGTTGGCAATAGTTGTGTCAAGGTATGAGCTTGAGATGGTAAGTCTAGGTGTTAGGAGTGCAGAGGGAATGGAAGCTAGAAGAGAAGTCCCTTTGGTGCACTGCCCTAAAGCATCTTATTTCAAAAACTCTATTTTTGCTCTCAGCTGTCAAAGGGTGCAGGGGTGATGCGGCAACCAGTTAATGGAGGGCTACAAGGCTTGTCTCACAGTTTGTCTTTTCACTTTTTACTGTACAACATTTGAGCAAAAGTGGTGACGACAGCGGTGCTAATCGAGGCCTGATTCATAATCGGTGAAAGGCGATGATGGCCACCGCTGCGCCGCTAGTCACATTACATCCACTGCAGCCAGCACATCACAGCCTATTTAGAGGCGAGGATGAGTGGGGCAGAGGACGGGAAGCAGGTAAGCAGGCTGCAGCTTTAGTGGGGAGAAGCATGAAGGATGACACACACACATACTAATGCACATTCACAAAGCTATAATGCCCTGCTCCCCACACACAGATAAATGTATACACATACATCCATGGTGTGACAGGCGTGAAAGCCAACTGTCTACCTCTAACATGTTCTAGTGGAATAAACCTTTCTTGCGCAACGGTGCCAGAGGGGGAAAAGGGAAGAGTCCCGGGAAGGAAGAACAGGAAAAATGTGAGGAATATATCAGCTGTCACAGTGGCCGCCTCAGTCATGTTTTGTGCTCATTCTGCCTCTCTGCCCCCTCCCTTCAGCCACATTCTCACTTCCCCAGGCCTCTGCGTTTCTATTAAGCTTTGCAGCCATTCTCCATCTGTCCACCAGATGCCCTCAGACTTTCCCATCTTTCCCAGTCACCTGACGCCTACATTCACCTGCTCACCTGTTCCTCGTCCCCCATCACCTGACTGCCCCAACCACCTTCCCCCAGCAGCCTTGCAATATATATAACAGCCCTCACTGAGCGTTTTGGCAAACTGTACCCTTTCATATAAGAAGACAAATGCATAGAGCTTAGCATTTTTAGCCATGCTAGCAGCAGGACTCTAGGGATGGAGTCAGTCATCAGATGGTTGGTCCACCAGCATCTCTTAAGTTCACAAATGAACATGTTATATCATTAAAAATTTACAGTGTGAAAATGAATTTAAAGTTTAAAGGACAGGTATTAGTGCTGTCAATCTTCTCGTCTAACTCTCTGCAATAAAGCAGATAAACATATTCCACAAAATGTAATAGGAAGTAGAAAACGAAATCTGCAACGAAATGCGCAGGTGATCTTATCATACATACAAGCCTCCATCACCAAAATGGAGTGCAGAGAGGCATTTCACAGGTGGAGCCATTAGGGCTGAAGAAATCTCAAATATTAAATTAAAAATGTCCCCATACCACAAAACATAAACAACTGGATGAAATAATCCATGAAATTGTTGCATGCAATAGATTCTCCTCCTATGCCACTGCACAAATACCTCAGTTCAAGACTATAAAAAGATCTTACATCACAAATGGTCCTTGGTTTTTTAAACAAATCAAAATAAATTACATACAAATGTGAATAAATGATTATAAAATTAAAATAAAGATAGTATTTATTTTGATAAATATTTTTAAATATAAATAAAGACTATACATTAGATTATTTTCTGAGTAATGAACTGCAGTTCCTTGTCCTAAAACTTAGTTATGGAAATCCCATTTTCCTTTTACATGTCTGGACACATACATTGTCACTTTATACAGAGGTTCTGATATTAAAGAGCCAACTACCTATCACCTTCGTACTCTGGTAGGGATCCTCTGATTCCAGTAAGAAGAATTGGGATCAATGCTAAAGAGAAGATGAATTTCAAAGTATTATCTTTTTACACCAATGAATAAGGAAGCTGCTAGATTTGATAGGAAGAAAAAATAATTTAGTAGAAAAATAAAAGACAAAAAAACCCACAAAAACTGTTTCCCACCACTTTTCACCACTGCGATTTCTCTAATGTGCCTGTGCCAGGAAGTCAAATATAACAGCAGAGCAACATCATTCAGCTCCAATACAAATCAAGAGCTTTCCATTTCATTAGACCCCCTGACTGATTGTAGAACTTTCAGCTCCACAAATTACTCCACAGTATCTGGCAGAGAGTCCGTGCTTATAAAACAAAGTTCCCCTGCAATTCTTGGGGGTCCAATTTTAGAAAAGGCTTGCACATTAACAAAAAGCACAGCTGTCATCGCTTCTGATGAATGTGCTTTGGCAAATCTCTTTGATTTATTGAATGATATTTCAATTTGAAGGCTAAATTGTGAAAAATATGCAGATTATTTCGGAGCTGAATTTAATTTGAGATTAGTTAATCACTCAAACAGGAGTGAGAATGTTTTGTGTGATACATTTAACATCAAGCAGTAACCATTTAAGAGATTAATGGGAAAACTGGGCTATATCTCTCAGTATGTGGAGATGAAGGGTGATTCATGATTAACAATAGACTCATGGCTCATGGAATCCTTACCCCTGTGCTCTATGACTGAATGACACTCATTAACATAGGTCATCATGTCTACTAGTGTTAATCAGGGTTAAAAGCTTGTATATTTGTTCTGCAGCCTATTTATTGAAGCACAATACGCCATCCAGCCAGCCTCTCTTTCTCCCTCCAAAGAAAGAACATTTTTCCATACACCCTTAAAAAAAGAAGGAAAAAAAAAGACTTTCTTGTATCTTACTTAATTCACCTGCAACCTCGTAGCACTTGTTCGACATTTATTCGATAGCTTCTTCTTGATCAACTGTGGCTCAGATTATTCCTCATTTGTATGTCTGTCTTTGCTTTGGAGTAAAGCTTCTGCCAAATGACAAAATATAGTTACCACTAGCTTAGTGACTAATGTCATAAGTAATACTGCAACACATGTATTTACACACACAATTAAACCTGCTTACTTGACTAAAGAGATTATATTATGACAATATGGGAAAATACTATTTGGATTGCTGAATTTGAATAGACAAACTAACATAAACTATATCAGTAAGATGTTGTTCCAGCATTAACTTCCAGAACAGCTTCAACGTACAGTACTTTGTTTAAGATTATAATGTAATTCTGTAGAAGTCTACAGGAAGGATGAACAGCATTCTTCTAAAAGATATTCTCTCATTTGGTGGCATCTCCAAAACACCCATAGGTGTTTAGTAGGATTGAGATGTAGAGACTGCACAGTCCCCTGCAAATGATTCACATCATTTTCATACCTATCAAACCATCCAGCGAGGCCTTGTGCACTATGCTTCTTTGTTCAGGTTGTTCCTTTCATTCCTCACATGTGCTGTTTCTCAGTGCAGCTGAAGAAACCGTACAAACCTAAAGTACATTTGATCTACTCTTTCATGCCTACCCCCATCCTTAGACTATTTAAAGTTGTTAAAAGACAAAACCCCCCACAGACAGTGTGTTCAGGTTAACTGAGCGTCTTCTCAATTGTCATAGCTAAGACCGCTTAGCCTACAGTGTTTTTGTAATCTCATATATATTTACTGATTTGATGGGACACAAAGTCCCTGGATATACTAGGCATATATATGCAATTGACCACAAATTATTATTTACACAAAACATTGCTTAGAGTGGGCAACCAGATTTGGACCACAGTCAGCAATGTCACGGTGCCTGGTTGTTCCTGCTGGCAACCACTTTTCCTTTGCCCTGGGTGTAAAGCTAAGCCAAGGTGAGTGACAGTGTTGCTGTCGCATGGGTTAACAAATGGTAAACCAAGTGAAACTGAGGGGAACTGGTGAATTAAAAAATAATAACTACACTGACAAAAAAACATGTTCAATTGAATAAACATACATGTATGTGTATATACTGTACATATGTGTATACAGTATGTATAGACATGCATACTTTTTTTTAACCTTAACCCTTTTATTTTACTTTGGCGATCACCTGACTTTTCATCTAATGTCATAGTTTACAGTATGACCAAATACTTCCAAAATTAATTTAATTCCCATCATTCCTTTGTGTTTCGTACTAGTTAGCCAGCGTTAGCCTCACACAGCTGCTCACATGGCTGCAGAGTCTTTGTCTTGTTTATTAAAGTTACTGTTGGGCCCTTTAATATGGCTTTAGCTTTCACAGATTGAGAAAAGTGAACTTTAATTGAGTTGGAGTAGGAGTGCTCATCCACTGATCTTGTCACTCCCCCAAAATACATGAAGGTGAACTGCCTGATTACTGCTGGAGTCAACAAGAAAACATAGACATATATCATAATGATGAACAAATATAATTGATCTCCCCAATGCTCTCTTGCATAGACATACATAAAATATTTATGTCTATAAATACATTATGTCTATGCAAGAGAGCGTTGGGGAGAGGAGAGTAGTGTGTCCTGGTCATCGTTACTTGCATCCATCTACCTCATGTCTCCACATGACACAACACTAAACATTTTCAGAATGAAGGTAAACAACCAACATGGCTATTGTTAGTGCTCACAGCTGTCAAGCTGCATGTTAGTATTGGGACATTTTATTTCAAGTTGAGTTTGATGCAGGAACGTTAGATATCAAGAAGCCTCCAGTCATGTACAATGAGTGCACAGCCCGGCTTATTACAGAGCCACAGCCACAGATAACAGATTTTTTTCTTTTTTGTGCCAGACCATTTCATTAATTGATTGCTGTCGGGATGTCAATAGAATTTCAATAAATATAAAAAAAAAAAGATTGTAAGATAAATTGCCTACCCTACCTTTAGTAAAGAAGATTGTATTACATTAACCCATATTAAACACACATAAAACATAAAGTTTTTCCTGTGTAAATCAAACCATGTTTAACAACTTCTTATTGTATCTATCATGCAGGGTCACTGATCAGTTCTCCGTGTCCTTTTTTTTACTGAATGTACAGAAAGATGAATGGTGTTTTTCTAACAGCAGGAGTAGACAGTCTTTATCCGAAACTCTGAACCATGCATCTATTATCATCTACTTTGTTCACCTTGACTTTTCATAGACAAGGATGTAAGGAAGCTTTTTCTATCTTCTTTATTCTTACAGACCGCCTCAATAAATACCTGTGCCAACGCAAGGACCTCAACTTTCAGTCCAACATCATCTTATAGAAAGCCTTGTCCCCTTCCTCAGGTAGCAGCACTTAAGCAATTTAGAAGGAAAAGCTTTTTGTCTACTTTGAATATAAAGTGCAGCAGGTAACAAACAAAAAAGGGGTACAGATCATTTTCTAAAAGAGCTTTTCTGATAAAACAGCAACTTCATTGAAAACTCAAAGATGTACCAGGCCTGTCTAAAGCAGTTTTTATCTTCATTTAACATTAAACCTGTTTTGTACAGCAAGTCTTAAAAGATAAGGCAAAACAGAAAAAGTGGAGTACTTAAAACAAGTATTGGATCATCATCCAACCTGTGCTGCTCAGCTTTCCTCGCGCAATTCATCTGAGCTGATTGCGCTATTAGCTTGCAGTGCAGGGGGCCACAGCTCTCATCCTTTCCGTCAGAGCAAACACTCGTCAACACAGAGGGCTCTTCGATTGGTCTACCCGCAAACTAATTTAATGAAGCCCACGTTGCAGTCAAGCATGGCCCCACATAATCAGCTCGGTGTTGTCTGAAGAACTCAGAGAGATGGTGTCCGCCGATATCAAACTGAGATGTTACGCCGAAATGACAGGAATATTTTGGCAGGGCTCCCCTGGCAGCCTTACTCAAGTCTTCCCATGGGTGAAGGGTGTCATGTCACCACAAATCCAGATGTATGCTGCACTTGCCATGAGCTTAGTTTCAGAATGTTTTAGATGTCATTTTCTCTCTTACAAATTGCAGCTTTAAAATACAACCTTACTAGACTGGAGATACTGATTCCACAAGAAACAAATTCTCCCTGTAGGTGGGAGGATCTGCCGGATTTTTCTCAACAAGTTAATATGACGCATGCAGTGTGGACAAAAAATACTCTGCTTCGACTGGAGATTGGATAGCCTTTTCTTGCGTTGCCACTATACCAGCATGCAACCAAGTAGTCCATTTCCTGAGAGAACAGGTTTCCCCCTATGTTTTGCTTAAAGTACGTTTACATAGTTCAGTAAAGCGCGATTGGTTGCTGCTCCCACACGTTAGAGGATATTTACATGAAGTTTAAAACTCTCTTATCCCCCAACAGTATACCATTAATTGTGAAATTAACCTCAAATTAACATACCTTGCGAAGCCCACCCACATTCAATACTCAGCATGCGACCTTGAGAAGTTGAGAAACAACGGGAAGGGGAATGACAGTTGTTTTCTACTACAAATGGAACTGCTGAATGTTTTATGAGGGACAATATGCATTCAACACGTTTATCAGGCCTCAAGGAAACACACAATGTGTTTCAAGAACCTCACAAGGTACCTTTAAACCTGCAATAACCATTTATCATGTAATCACCATTTAAGTTGACATGGAGAACTTGTTAGCATACAGTTGCTTATTTACAAACCCACCAGTACTGGACCAACCTTAACATTAATTTGGAGTCGTGCTTCTGGTCACCGGGGGAATGTAAGTCAAATATCCACTCATTTTAAGCTCACTTTTTGGTCTCTACCAACTCCTGAGGGAAATATCTGGCTCCCACTATGTTCACCAGCTGGTCTCTGGCTGTGTCTGTCTGCTGTTTGGTGCTGAACAGGTAGTGTGCAGGGAGCTTTTTCACTGGAAACAGCTGCCTGCTCCACTGAATAGTGGAGTTGTAGCTGGTCAGCTAAACAATGAACTCTCTATAAAGCTCTGTAAAGCCGAGCAGAGCTGCAGATTCAGGTGTTAATTCTTTGTAAGTTATAATAACCAGGAGCATACTGTCACAACAGATCATCCACTACAGCTGCTTTAACACTAAACATGCCCACGATTTTCATGCTCACCAGAGGCAAGAGAGAGGTGACCACTTTGTTTAAGTGTGAACACGCTGTCACACTACATTTTAGTGCAACCGAAAAAGTATTTTTGATAAAACCGAGCCATTAAAAATCTGTCTTTGATATCCGGTCTGACTGCTCATCAGGTTCACTTCCACAACTGTGTGCATGTGTTACAGGATTACTATGATCAACCCTCTTTAGCAAGTTATATATGAAAATAAAGTGTCACCCCATGCTGCACATTAAAAAAAAAATCAATGGCTAGTTTGTCTCCCTTTTTGGCCAAAATGAGGACAAAAAAAGATAGAAGTGAGACAGACAGACTGACAGATGGACAGACAGTCAGTTAGACAAGAAAGCAGCATAGAGCAGAGAGCCTTAATATTTCAGATCTAATGCATTATTCATACCTTAGGCGAGTCGGCTGAATCTGCCAGAGTGCTCTTGGGTGAATGGAGAGTTTTCGATTCGGCGCCACGTGTGTGTACGTGTGTATCTGCGCGAGTGTGTGTGTGTATGTGATTGGCGAAGCAGTGGATGAAAGACAAAGATGAAAGCAGCAGCCCAAAGGCTCTAACTGCGAGATCCATCTGTTGGTGGTGTGAAGCTCTGAAGTTACTTTAGCTCTCAGGTAGGCACACTAGGTGGCCAGCAATCAGAAGTGTGTGTGTGTGTAGGTGTGTGAGTGTATGTGTGTGTATGTGTTCATAAAAAGTCAAGAAGGCGGAGAAGTGATGCAGATAAGAGGCTTTTGGACAAACCACCTGCTAGCAGTAAAGTCATGAAGCCATACTTCTTTACTGTACAGTCAACAAACACATACTCAGATGCTCACACACACACAAATGTTTTTTAAAAAAAGCAAGACCCTCCCAAGCAATTAATATTTTCTTTGGTCCCTCTCTTTGACTTAGAAGAAAACTGCAACACCCTCAACCCATTATCTCAAAATAATATAGCAGTATTGAATTGCCACAGTTTAGTTAACATTAATAACTAAAAGTGTATAAAGAATTTAAGATTAAATTTTAATGGAACAATCATTTTCACATTTCAACTAGAGCATACAATGGAAGCGGCCTTACTTACTGTACTTATGGCAAAACAAAATGTGTGTGTCCTGTTTGCTGAGCATTCCAGCTCCTCTATTTTTGAACCAAAAGCTACCAAATAACCAGTTATCACCATTGTCACTACGTAAACCTGGCACAGGTCCCAGATCTGAGGCTGCTGAGGGGAAGCAATCTTTGTTGCCCTACTTCTGATTCCCAATATCAAAAAATACATTTGAATTTGGATGAGGTGGTAGCCTGATAAAAGAAACAGCCCACAAAATCTGGGGTTAGAAAAGTGGTTTAAAATGTTAAATGTGGTTTAATGAGTTGTTATCCCATGTTCCATTTGAAATAAGTACGTATAATTTCAGGAAAATAAGCCAATTTATTGTGGAAAGTTAGATTTCATGGAAAATGCTAAAATGGTTTGCTGAAGAAAAGGTATTAAGCTTTTTTGGTGTTTTGCTTTTTCGTATTTCGTATAATCTTTCCTGTTCTTTGATATATTTATCCGCTTTTGTTTGATTGTTATGCTTACTTTTTATTTTATTTATTTTAACAGGGTCAATGCACATTAATCAGCGCCACTGTAAGTGTGCCAGTGTTAGTCAAACTTGCTTAACATGAGTTCTTGTAAAGTTAAAAGGCTCTCCCTTGCTCTCCCCAAAAGGCCGGACCCCTCTCAGAGAAAGAACACACCTCCCTCCGGTCCTAACAGGCGCCCTGCTGTACATCTGCTGCATCACAACTGAATCTCCAGCGCTGCAACCCACACTCACACAACCACGCGCACAAACCTGTGCACTCGGTCCACGTGGTTTTGGCATCACGGACATTTACGCGCATTTACGCACGCCCACGCGCCCAAGACAGTCCGCCCCGTGCATTAACGAAGCTCTGCGCGCCTATCCATCAGCGCCTGGGTCGATGCGCTTCAGCCCCCCCCCCCCCTCCTGTGTGCACTCTGGCTGTGAGGGGGCCGGCGGAGGCGAGCAGAGCCCGCCCCGTCCCCTCCTACCGGGCTGTGTGAGGACTACAGGCTGGCAGCGCGGCGTGTGACAGCTCTGCAGCGGCTCAGCGCGGCTCTCCTCCTCAGCGTTGTTACTGAAGACATTACTATCCGGGCACCGCAGAGCGTTTTTAAGCCAAAGGGGGGGTTGGGGGGGGACTGAGCAATGCCTCGGCCGGGACCCTGAGAGCGCCGAGGCGGACCGACTCCGCGGCATCGCGTCTCCGTAGTTACGCTCGGACACGTTCCTCGGCCGCTTCTCCGCCTCACTCCACCTGCCTGCGCGCGTCGGGGACGAGGAGCCCATGGAGGGATGTCGCGATGCTGTGCTCAAGGAGAACTAAAACTTTGGTGTCGACATGCGTGATCCTGAGCGGCATGACCAACATCGTGTGTCTGCTGTACGTCGGCTGGATCACCAACTATGTGGCCAACGGGGGTCCCAAAGTTGCGGAGAGCGGCGGCGAGGCGGAGAGAAAGTTGGAGGAGGACAGTAAAGGGGAAACCCTGAGGATTATCGAGAGGCTGGAGCGGCTGGAGAGCGTGGTCAACGAGCACATCAAAGGTCAGCGCGGCGGGGGGGGGGGGGGGGGGGGGGGGGGGGTGATGCGGTGTGAAGCAGCCTCGAGGAAAAACCTGAACCTCAACTCTAATATACATAGTACAGGAGTCAGAAGTCTCTTATTGCAGGCTGCTGGAACATTGAGTCCATTATAGTCGACCTACAAAAGAATTGACAACAATTTCAATAATCCATCAATCTTTGAATATTCACTGCCTCCAGCCTCTTAAACTGAGTTTTTGCTGTTTCCTCTGTTTTCTTTCATTGTTGAGTCGCAAATCTTTTGGTCAGACAAAAAAAAAAAAAAAAAAAAAAAAGGTATTTGAAGTTGGCACCAAGGGCTCTGTGAAGTTGTGGTTTTCTGACATTTCATACACTTAACCTTGAATCAATAATTTAGAAACATAAAACAGGTAAGTGGAAGTTAATTTCTTTTCAGCCTTTTCTTCCTTTAGTTAAAACACCTGTGAACCCTAACAGTCTCATAATTAGTACCCTTCTGTTATTTCTGTAATATAGGTGTGAAATCTGTTTTTTTTTAAGAAGAACTATGACAGTCAGTTACAGTGCATCCCAACAAAACATAATTACTCATTTAAGTATATCACAGCGGTACCAATAGAGTTAGAGAGACATGTTTCCAGACATGTTTTTAGAGATATAAAATAATAAAATAAAAAATATATATATATACACACATATAAACGTTTCAATTAAGTAGTTAAAACTTCTTAGAATTACAAGTTGAACTGCTGGACGCATGACACACAGCGCTCCACTGAGAAGTCCATTCCAGGTTCCACATCACACTTGGTAAGCTGCGTGCTGGACAGGGATCAGCTCCTGTACTAGTCACGATGTCACGGGTCCTTTGTGCAGGTCTCGTTAAACTGAGATTTAAGGTGATCACAGGGAGGTGTCGCCCCCAGCCTTCAAGTGTCTGGTCCTGCACACATGTCATTCTGCACAGTGAACACATGAAAAGGAATGCATGGTTAAATCAGTGGAGAACTCTTTTAAAAAAAAAATACATAAACAATTAATCAGCAAAATAGTTGCAGATTATTTTGCTTGTTATTCAACTACTGGTTTAATCAACTAAAAGTTTCAGCTCTGTACCATGTGGAGCCAAAGTAGGACTAAATAGGAGCACTTGAATGACTCCATAAGAGACAAAGTGTCCGTAAGGTATGAGTACACAGACACATTATGAGTTCCTATAGAAGCATTGCTCATAATGCTAAAGTAGGATTTTGATTGATGTCTAAAGGGAGTAGAGCATCAGATCCATTGACAGTCTGTGTCCCATTTGATGGACTGTTTGTATTTGCATCATCGTCCCATTTTTAGCCCTCTCTAGCCAACTCAAGTCCAACCTAAATTCAAAATTCAGATTAGGTCATTTGTCTCACAACACTTTTCAGGTCATCGTCTTCCTCCGGACACCAGAGAAGCGCTCGTGTCAGTCTGTTCACTATCAGCAGGAGAGTGTGGATTTGTTCATTGATAAAAATGTTGCAGTGGCGCACACACAGGGCTAATAATATTCCCCCTGGGTCCTCCATGTTTTAATTATCCTCCTCAGAGCTGTGCATCAGTGAGTCAACACACCTTAAGAAGTGGGACAAACTTTTCCTTTATCCTCTGCTAAATGGGACAGTACACCACTCACTAACTGAACGTGGGGCTTAGGAGCTGAGATAATTAACGTTGGAGCGCTTTTTGGCGAGAGAGAGAGAGAGAGTTCTCCTCCGGTGCCCAATACACAGCTAGAGAGCGCTGCTCCTTGGAAAGATATGGGGCCGTAATTTATCAAACATCTCAGAGAAGGACTGTTGATCCGGGACTCATTTTGTGTTGCAGATGAGCTTCTTTAGAACACGCTGTTAATCTCAGAGAGGCTGAATTAATACTGTTGAGAGCATCATTTCAGATGTGGTGATACAGAACTGCTGATACTTACAGGCACAGATTCACTTGCAGTTCATGGGGTTTGTGCGTTTTCTTTAACTTTGTACATCGATTCAAAAAGGATAAGGCTTTGCATCATATATTGTGAGACCTATGAAACCTTGAAGCATACCTTTTCTTTGGCCTTTGCGCAAGCGGCAACCTCTGGGTCTGAAAAGTGAAGCCAATGCGGAAGTGCCTTAAACCTGCATTTTCTCAAGCGGCCAGCAGGGGGCGTCTTCAATGGTTTTAAAAAGAAGTCCGATTGTATAGAAGTCTATGAGAAAATGTCCCTACCTCTCACTTCATTTATTACCTCAGTAAACATTCTTCGAATGAGTTTATGGTCTCAGTCACTACTTTCAAGTCTTCTTCAGTACAGTAGCATGTTCATTTTGTAAATTATGATCCCGTTTAGAGCAAAACAGACGATAAAGCAGTGTGATTGACAAGTTGTTACCACCACAACCGCCAATCAGGATAGAGGCAGCGCTACCCTCTCGTCAGACTAATGTCACTTCTGGTTCCAAAAAACCGGGATGGTGATGGTGAAATTTTGCCGAACTCACAGTTTCAAAACGGCCATTCACAAACCAGTGGGTGATGTCACTGAGGCTACGTTTTTTATGAAGTCTATTCCTTTGTGCCACCATTCAGTGTCCAAATGCTCTTAAGAACATACATTAAGAAAGTCAGGTGAATCCAGTTTCAAAAGACATTCAATCTGAAACATCAGACTGAGGAGCACTAGTAGGCCGGTGCTGGTGCTTGACAGAATTCAACAAGTGATACTAGAGCAGTCATTTTATACAAAGGGTTTTAATATATGCAAATCGGGCTTTATTTTCACCAAACAGACAGCAGCAGGTCTGTGAATGATATTTGCCTTTCATGCACTTATTAAACTTCTAGTCCTAATGAATGTGCCCAGATTTTAAGATGAATTCAAGTACCTGCATTCTTTGTACCACTGCGTCAGTTGCTCAGGTAATAAAGGGGAGGAAAATCTACAATAAATCCAAATGTGAACAAAGACCACAGTGTCAGCCTACAACAGGGGGCACTCTGTTTCCATTCTGGATGGGGATTGTAAAGTGGTATTGTCCCTCTTGATTCAGCATCAGTTTCTTCCAATTGGGAAAAGATGAATAGAAGACATTATTTTGCTCACTTTGGGAAAAGACGAGATGCTAGTCTAAGAAGATGCAAACACTTGTATGTGCTGTTTTACACCATCGCCAGTCATCTCTAATGCAGCACTTTGGATCCTCCTAACTGTTCAAAGTGCAGCTCCTGTTTGTGCAGGGAGATGTTAGTATGATACTAAGCACACTCATCATTAACATGGAGAATGGCAGACTGATGGTGTACTGAACTGTTCAGAAGTGCTAATAGAATCTGCATAGGCTCCGGGGTTACAGCGGGTGAGTAAATTTAGCCGTCGGGGTGCTTGGCACACTCCCCTCCTCCACTCCACTTGGTCCTTGGAGCCGGTGCCAGATTACATTATCAGCCAGGGGCTGATGTGTTTATGTGTTTATGCTTTGTCACTGATACAAAAAGACCAGACTGCGGAACCAACATGCAGGTTTGAATGAGGATAATACAACGTTAGGTGGGCAGCAGAGAAAATAGTATAAAGTATGCTGGAATAAAAAAAAAAAGGTTGTCATTCACTGGCATTGAACTGAGGCTGACTCAGTAGGATTGTAATGTCTGAATAAGGGTTATATGAGCATATTACTAAGACTCTCAAGCACTAAATGTTCCTGTACTTCTACAAATATAATGGTGTTGACACAATTCAATGCATTAGCTCTATGCTGTGTCACATGGAGTTTTGGCTTTGAAATCTGACAGCAAAATAAAATAGAAAAATGTATATATAAGATTATAAAATAAATGCTTATATGAATACATAGAGTAAGATATATGAAAAAATGCTAAATAATTTGATACGTTACTTAAACACAAGTCTTTGTTATTATTATTGTGGGTTTTTATTGGCGTTTGTTCCATTATGAAACTTTTATTTTTCAAAAGAGTAAAAATTGATCTAACAAATCTGCAAGTTTACCCTGGCAGATAAGTCTGGCCCCTCCCCATTCAAACGGATTTGCTTGGTACTGGAAGCGCCGTTGTGTCAGGCGAACCAATCACAGGCGTTTATCTAGTATGAGGCGGGTTTAAAACAATGACTGACAGAGAGGAGAGTCTTGAGGCATCTTTGTATATAACCAAGATGGCTGCCACCAATGTGGAGTGTTCTACAGCCGGCTACAGCGTCAGTATAAAACGGACTAGACGGTAAATTTTCTCTTAAAGAAGAAGATACAACTGCACTTAAACTTTATGTTGTTAAGAAATAGGTGTTTTGCTGTACTTCTGACAGGACGTACTGTACGACAGGACAGCGAGACGCTGTCCTGTCATCTGAAAAAAAGGGCATTTTTAAAAATATATTTTTATGATTAAGTATAAATATAAATATTTTAATATTATTATGAAAACCAGAACAGTTAAATAACATTTCAAAATCATGAGTGGAGTTTTAATAATGTCTTGATTAAATAAATAAAAAACTTAACTATTTATTCATAACATTATGTATTTCATAATGTCTTATTTAGGGCTTTTTAGGGTGGATTTTCCCTTTAGTTGGCTAAACAGAAATGAGAAGTCCTGGCTCTGCTGGAGGTGTCAGGTGGCCCCTGTGGCTGGTGCCATGTTACATTGCTGGCTACGCTGAGGCAGAGGCTCAGTGAAGAAGGGATTCAGGTCATGAAACAGTGCATATTTTAACACATTTGTTTACAGCCATTCATTTCCACACTGTAGGACCGCTTTAGATGTGAGATGCACACGATTAACAGCGCAAGAATGATTATTTCTAAGACACAAAATTAATTCTTGGCCACAATTTCTCACTCTCTGTCAGGATCTGTCACATGTGACTTTGTGCTTTGATCCATGTTGTGCATTGTTTGTTTCTATCCTGCAAGTACAAGTACTTTTTTTATTTTTAGTAGTCTTTGTATGAGTCAATGCAAGTAAGTTGATCCATGTTGACAGTGTGCTGAAGAGGAGGAGTGTGCAGGGTGGAGCGTGGACTTCTGAGACTGTGTGCGTGTGTGAGAGTGTAAGTTGCGTGTATGGTGTGTCATCAGAGATGCATGGAAGTGGTGTAAGATCTGATATGGATGTCACTGCCTGCCTACTGAACCTGTGTATCGCTGCGTGAAGAATACCGTCACTGTAAATATGCTGACATCAGCCGGTCGGGGCTGCCATGCACACAGGTGCGCAGGAACGTTTGCACAGAGAAATCAGTCCTTTTTTGGCTCTGTGCTCTGGATTTATCCTGCCAGTTGCACTCCGAGATGCCTGAGGATAACACAAAACAATGTAATTTGGAGGAAGAGCTAAGAAAGGGAAAAAAACACTGATGCAGGTAGACATTCTAAACTGGTGGATCATCCCTAGGGGTAAAGGGGTTACATATTAAATCAAGAGGGACTTCTGTTCCTGTGAATGTTAAAGACCCCCTTCCCCCCTGCTTGCATCTGCACTCCCACACCGCTGAAATTCAAAGAAAAGGTGCCAGGGAGGGTGTGATAATTTAGCGACAAATCCACTCCTTTATTCTAGTTTTCCTCTTTGGAATGGAGGAGGTGTGACTCTCACAATTCCAGAAGTGTCACTTTCTTCAGATTGCACCTCCTCTGTGTGTTTACGTTGCCCTCATCCTTGACAGCGGTGTGCAGATTATAAAGTTATATTTCAGGGGAGCTCACCCCTGTCATTGGATGTTGGAGAATTGTGAGGCAGGATCCAAAATTAACTTCTTTGCCTCACCTGCTCAGAACTGATGACCTAGAAGAAGTAAAAGTTTTTACTGGACAAAAATACCAAACAGTTCCAGGAGCTATCAAGCCACAGGAAGTAAGCGCCCCTGTAGGCTCCTTCTCTTTGACTTTATTAAACGGCTGTGGCCATCAGATGGCGGCAGGATTGATACATGCATCTCCAAATTGAGAGAGGTGTTGTGTGCAAATGTATGTGCACAACAGAGCAGCAGAACTTCATCAATAATTAAAATCTTCTGAGTTTGATCTTATGGTAGCCTTATTAATCTAAATGCTTTTCTGCACAGCAGACAGGTGAGCTGCTGCACACTGATTCCAAGTTTATTCAGTAAAATAATTTATTAAAAATTATTTTAACTTTGCCCTCCGTCTGCTATCTGTAACCGCTGGCTATCCCGACGTGCTCCTTGCGAGGGATCTGCTGCTTCGCCTATAAGACGAATAAGAGACGGCAGCTGTGCTCAGTTTGCTGGATTGTGTCTGTTTCTGCCCTCAGGCTGCAAGAAACCACTGCCCCCTTTGCTAAGATTGGTAGTCTAGACTCTATCCACGGCCCTGGCCCTACGTTAACCATCTCTAGTTTGCAGTAGTACAAAGACAGTCAAATAAACAACTGTGTTCAGTGTGATGCAGCAGTAAACCGACAGGTATGCACATTTAGATCAGTACATTAGACCGAGTAATCTAATAGCTGCTGTTCAGCAGAAGTCCACAGAGATATGTATCAGTCTTAGTCAGAAAGATTCTCCACATGAATTAAAAAAAAGGTTGGATCAGGCTGCTCGTCACATCAGTATCACTTTCATCAGCCAGGAAGCCTACGTGGACTGCGATTTTTTTTTTTTTTTTTTTTTTTTTACTCATAACCAAAGCAAACAATCCTGCACTGTGCATGCAGCCAGAAATACAAGATAAAAGATTCGGGGCCAAGATGGAATCAGCCAGGAGTTATGGTTATAAAGCAGCTTTGTTGATTTTCCAGGGACATGGCTCAGAACTGTTAGCACCTTGTTCAAACGAAACTCTTTCGGCTGGAACGATGTTTGGAAGTAGGTGTGAGGTGTCAGCAGCTGAATATTCTTCCACTTTTTTAAATTTTCTTTTAATGTCATACTGCCACATGAGGCAGCTTGCACAGGGATGTTTGTGCAGGAACCTCAATGACCTTGAAACCCTGTCAAACTCAGAAGCCTTCATTTAATCAATTGAGATATCATCAATTGAAATCTGATCACCAGAAACTGGACACTTTGGATACACTTTCATTTAATATTAAACTCATTATCTTTTATTTGGGAACTATTCCTTTTCATTTTGTACTATTCCTTAAATTTTATGTATTCATGCACAAACACAAACAATAGTAGTAGTACATAGTTTTGTTTTGCTGCAAGATTTGATCTGGGATATAAAATGATCATAAACTTATCAGTAGGAGCCACACTTTCTGCCTCTTGGCATTTTGGCTCTGTAGATACATTTTGTACTTCCAAGGATTATCTTTGTAAAAAAAATACATTCAGTTTATCCAAAAAGGCTGTGTGGATGCAGCTGGCACAGCACATATACCATCATTTCTCAGTTGCTTTTATGTTATTTGTCTCATGTGTTAGTAGTTTTCACAGATAGATTCAAACTCTCATTTGCCAGTTTCAGTTCAGGTTGTTTCAAAGCCCATTTCAGGCAACAGAATTCCAGCCAGATTTTCTGTGATTAAAGTTTTAAAAGTTAATTTGCCCGCTCCAGCCAGCGTGCACTTGCAAGTTAACAATCGTCAGGTTGTATCAAAGGGTGTCAAAATCCACATTCATCCTTCGTGCTCGGTCGGTCCCACCCAGCGTGTTAGAACAAAGGTTCCTTGCTCAGTGAAGGTGTTACTCTGTATTCACAGAGTCAGTTCTGTAATGTAAAACTGCCATATGTAATTGGTAAACTAATTAAATCAACAAAATGAAAGAAAAGCTTTTTGTTTATATGTCTTGATAGGGGATCGTTGGAGATTGAACAGGTATTTTGCCTAAGGGACAAAACTCAGGGTTAATTTTACCAAAAAGCTATGACAAAAAAATAACCATTCATAGCCATTCTTTCACAAAAAAAGGCACTAAAACTAGGACACGATGTGTTAACATTTTCGTAATTCACCCTTTGAGGAGTGTAAAAATATTTTCGGGTCATTATGAAGCTGTGGCGGGCGGCCACAATCTTGGTAATTAATGGGAAACAGTGGAATTCCTATGGCTCTTAGGAAAACGGAAGGCGATCCAGTTGTTTTATAACAATGAACTAACAATAATACCACCTGTGACTTAAACTAATGTACACTTTTATCCTAGACTTAAATAAAATCAGGTGCCAAATTTAACTGACAGAATTAGTAAAACAAAGTGAACCCTTTAAAGTAATCAGTATACAGTGCTTTGTTGGGAACTGCTTTTCCTCTATCTTCTACCATGAACTGAATAAAAAAAGTATCAAAGAATGCAACATATTTGAGGTTCCTTCACTGCTTCTTGCGATGTAAGGGCAGCTGATTTGTCCTGGGAGCAGGATGCTTCACTGAAGAAGGGGACTGTGCTTATGGCAGTCAATATCCACCCTGTCACTTTTCACAGACGAACACACACCCCTGGGAGATTCATAATGGACTTAACGCTCACCACAAAGACTCTGTGCGGTGGTTTGCGGGTTTGAAATATGAACAGCTCACACAGACACACGAGACACGACAAAGACATGCACAAACATCTCCTCCAAATCCCAGACGCAAAGTGCAAGCTGCTAATTCAGCCACTCATGCATACACTTGTCTCATCCCATAAGCAGGAAGTGTGTAAGTAGCATGTATGTGTGTGTGTACTGTGTTCTTATGTGTGCCTTTGTAAAACTGTGTGAGTAAAATCTTTGCCTGCCTGCATACATGTCATCATTTGCAGGAGACAACTTTCTCACGGTGGAGCCTGTTTCGCATTTCACACACGATGTGTCCAACATGGAATCCAACACTTAGTGAAGTTGCCACTGTCACTCACTGTCTTCTAAATCCCACAGTGTATTTCCCTGAGGCTGCATTATGACACCACAGGGCGGCCTTCCTAGGTGCTGCCCCACAGCTAAATTCCTCCAGTGAGGCTCAGGGGAAGACTATCGCAGGCTGTAAGCCTCGTAAAGTTGTCATCTGGGGACACATTTGGTGTCAGGTCTCTTCTTAAAGTAGCAATTCTCAAGCATGGTTGGCCTAAAGGAAAATAAACATGCATGCCCAAATTGTAGTGGAGGATGATGCATTAAGAGTCAGTACTATATTGTAGGTTGAACTCGCAGGAGACCTATTACTAATTTAAATTATTTCTTGTTTTTGTACTTCTTTAGAGGGAGTTGGGTACACAATCAGCAGCTTAGTGTCATCTTACAGCAGTTTAAAGTCTGCTCCTTTCTATAAAGTATGGGTATTTTTTAGTAAAATCTATAAAAGCCCAAAAATGTGAGCCCAAAAATAAGGATAAAGATGATGTCAATCAAGTGAAGTGATACTGGATACTTAGAGCAAGAGCAAACTGTTATGTGATGTAATGTAATGTAAGAAGAGGAAACCAATCTCAAACTCCTGCCAACATCTCCACTGAAGCAGAAACTTAATTGGTACTTAATTGCTGGCTGCATTAATCAATATTATTTATTATAATTATGTTAACAATGGGGCAAATCACTATGTGTAATGTAAGAACTGTTGATTGTAGTGACATGCATAGAATTGCCATCTTACCCTGCAGTTCCCCTCAACTCTACAGAGCGATTTGCGTCTTTCAGCAGCAGAGAGCAGCTTTTTTCAGAAAAAAACTCTGATAAACCTAGTGTACACTACCTACCAAGAACTTAATGGCAGACAGACAAGGTTAGTGACTGACTGGTGAACATAGTGGAGCTTTTAGCATCTAAAGAGACAGATATTTCCCTTAGGAGTTGGTGGAGACAAAATGGAGCTAGAAAAAAGAGTGCATATTTGTCATTTGGACAGAAACGCCATGTTGCGATATGTCTGCTGTAACATATTCACTGTATCACTGTAAAAAATGATAATATGTGAATACTGTGTTTAGAGCTTGTTCCGCTGCCCCCAGGTGGCCCAAAAAAAATCAATGAGTACTGCTTTAAAGGTAACCCGTGGAGTTCTTTTGGAAACAAACTTGTATTTATACAAGTTAGATATACATTCAGTGTTTCTCATCATGTATCATTGACAAGAGAATGGGAATGGCCCAAGCCCCTCTCTAACTTTTCCCTCCCCTGTTCCCGGGGTCAGAAATCTGTTGGTTACCTTAACCAGGGGATACCTTTTTATTTCATTATGGTAAGGTTTCAGACCTTCCTTTGCATACTGCACCCGGGTGTCACACGTTTTTTAATGAGTAATATTCCAGTCACAAGCTAAGATCCTGTCCTGTTTGTCAGACGTGAAACTTGCAACCTAATTCATCTTTTTCATCCACTGCCGGCTGCTGTTCCTAATCCTGCCACAGTGACTTTCCATTCTGCTTACATCATTGAAGATTCACTTTTAGCTCCCCAAACTGTAGCTGTGCCTTTTCTTCTGCTGCCCTGCAGCTAAATACTGGCTTCCTGCTCTTGGGGAGGACATTCACACACAGTCAGATTTCCCTCCACGCTCGGATAAAGTCGTCACAGAGAGCCAGGGGAATAGCAGGCAACGTTCTGAGCTCTAAGTATTGTTGTCCAAGTCGCACTCATAGATATTTGATGAATTGCACCCTGAGGCCTTTCTTCAAGTTCTCTGTGGGTTAGTCCATGTTTTACACTATCATTTTACGCTATTATTTTGTTTCTTTGATCGGATGACTGACAGAGGAGCTCTGTTAAAGCATTTTTGAAAACAACCAAGATGGCTGCTGCTGTCGCGTCAGTGTTTCCTCTAAAAGAAAAATAATCACCAGACTAATAACCATTTCAGAATTCGTCTGGTGAACTTTGACCTTTGAATCTGCGCCACTGACCAGTAGGCTAACAAGCCAGATCACTAAACTGTGTGAACTCAGTGTCCAGTTAGCGACCGAGCTGACGAGCTTTCTCGTTGACAGTTAACCATCAGTTAACAAGCTTGTTAGCTCTTCAACAAAACTTTTTATTGAATGAAATGATACAATCCAGAGAACAAAATGCCAGTGGGAAGTGAACGCCGCAGTACAGAGAAAATAGAAAGAAGCTCAGGGAGCAGTTGTGACTGATAGCCGGCTTGCCGTGATCATAGATCATTCTTTATTAATTGAAATTGCAAACTGTAGATTTTCCGCAAATAAAAAAATCTGCCGTCACATCTGAAGCACCCAGATGAAGTGACAGCTTGAAACTTAAGAGTGAAATCCAAACTCCCGAGCAGCAGGGACTCACCGCTCCACCGGCAGGGCTGGTGCCAGACAGCAAGGGTAAAGTGCCTACAGCCACTGACAATCTCTGCTATTGTCCTGGAGATTTATTTTGAGAAGGGTTCATTTTTGTGTTTTTTTAAAACAACAGGGGGCTATTGGACATGAAATCTACCATGACACAAGTCCTCCTCTGGTCACTGGTCACCTCTGGTGCCTGAATCTGAGCCTGATGTCTCTCCCCCTCAGGCTGTGCTGCAGAGAAAGAGGGCTTTGCTACTGTTTCTCTGTATCTTACTCTAAGCTTGTGTTATCTCTGGAGGGAACTCACAGTGAAAACATTGAAAACATTTGGACTTTTGTTTTGTGCAGCAGTGATTCGTGGATTCTTGTTTTTATCTTAATCTCCTCGGGATTAATAGTTCATTTCTGTTGTTGTGTTTAAGCACTTTCCTGTCAGCACTGTTTCTCCCTTGGACTACTTTTTCCATGGTTATACCATTAAAAGCTCTGGCAAAACCTAATAAGTGGACCTTGAGTTGAATTTTGATATCTTTGGAATTGCTTCATGGGAATTTCTTGCTTCTTATTGACTAACGTACTCGCCAGTGCCAATGTATCTGCAATAATACCTGCATGGAAGATGTACTGTATTGGTTGAGCGATTATTGTCCTTATCAGTCCATTGTTTTATTTATATAATGCCAGAAAGTAGTGAAAAATGCCCTTTATAATAATTCATAAAAAGTCTTCAAATTGATTTCTTTATCCGACCGACAGTACAGATACACATAATTTCAGTCATTAACTTAACTATTGGCTAAATTCCTGTTTTTTTGTACTGTATCAGTTAGTGGCAGAGAGGAGCCGAAAGGACATTTATTAATATGACATTGCCACAGACTTCACTGAACACATTTGTCACTGTCACTCAGTGTCTGTCGACCAGCAGACAGCAGCCTCAGTGTCTTTATCTTCAATCCCTTCAGGCTTAGTGTAAACTCCTCTGTAGGAGTGTGGACACAACTTTCTGATACTTTTGTTTTGTCATGCGGCGCTGCTGGAGTGATAGTGGACTGATTGATCTGTTGTGATACAAGGCTTCCCACATGCCAGTAACAACATGGGCACGGTGGAATGGCAGTGGGTTGTTGGGGATTTACCAGTGGATGAATCTCTCCGTGTTATCCGCCAGTTCCTCAGGTCCCCTGAATCTGTCATGTTGGCTCTCAGTGATATGAAGCATGTTGAGTGCACTCCTGCAGACAGCTGGAAGATATATATGCGGCCTTTACCCTCCAGCTAAATCGCTTCAGGTCGCACGCGGGATCGCTTCCTAGTGGGAAAGGGTTATCACTGAGGTCATGTGAGCAACACCTAATTCATTTGGATGTCTAGCACTGCTGTTGCTCACAGTTATACAAGTTGTACAGATACAAGTCAGGAGTAATCTCTGCCCTGAGGCTTTTCTGTACTAGTACAGGCTCTTGTTGCCCTGTTGAGACGTCCTGGACGTTGCTGATCTCAGCAGCTTTGTGAGACTTTACTAATATCTAATTGTTGATGTCTAGTGCATTGACTCTACCTGACATTACACACAAGTGAGGATACATACAATTAATAAATAATTCATAATTTGTCTAACATATTCACCTCAATCAAGTTCGACAGTTTTAGTTTGGGTCATTTAACAATTTGCCGTGCTTTTAGACGAAGAGTGTCCACCAGGTGGCGCTGTTTGAGGCAGTGAAATTAGCTACATGTGAGTACCGATGGTGCCCCCATTTTTAACTGGCCTCGCAAAATGAAAAATATTACTGTGCAGCCGAGCATGTTCAGGTCCCAGAAGAAAAAATACATTAGTCTGTACCTGCAATGATGTCTCCATCAGTTCTCACATATACTGAGACTGTGTTAGTTGAACTGCATACTGTTAAAAGTTTCAGGTCAAGACAAGTCAAGTCAACAGTTACGTTACAGTGTACTAACACATCCTGGAGCACACCCCGACATCACTGCAGCAAGGTGAGAAGTTATTTTTAGGGGGCGTTCAGTTGCTCTTTGAATCAATTGTAATGAGCTTTCTTTTAAAGCTGGAAGAAGCAGATGCTAAATCTTTTACACACGTGTTGGTTTTTATCGTATTTTTTCAAATTTTAACAGCCATATGATAATGTTCTCTGCTCTTACATTTTGGGAACTGAAGAATTCATATAGGGAAATCTATACATCCTACAACTGTTATGGTAACTCTGTACTCACAAAGTCAATCTCTGAGATCTGGGAACATGGTAATGTCGCTGAAAAGACAGGGCAAGAAACAAAAGCAATTAGGGGATCAGACAGGCTTTAAACAAACCAGTGGAGAAATATACCTTCATTTATCTATAATCCTATCAATCCCACAGATGACAGATTATGTTGAAATTGGTTGCAGTGCATTTCATAATAATGTTAGTAAACCAAAATAATCATTACCTTATTAGATACTGTTCCATAGTTCCATATTATATGTGCACCATAATCACTGAAGATGAGTGTATAAGCAGATCAGCTCCTCTGTTCTGTCTAGAAAAATGTTTAAGAATCTTTTTGGTCATTTTTTTGCCTTTTATTATAGAGCTGACAATAGAGAGATAAAAGTGAAAAAAACAACAACTTGGCAACACTAGCTGACTAACTGGAATTGTAAATAAATCTTCTTTATTTCACTTAACGTATCTCGGTGCAGGTGATGAATGAACTGGTGTTGCTGAGCTGTTTGTTTCACATTTGGTTCTTTGCTACTTGAGCACCTCGTTGGCCGGTGAAGCAGCACAACACACTCCTGATAGAGAGATAAAAGGAAATGAGGGGAGAGAGAGATAAGGAATGACATACAACAAACTTCTCTGGAGATGTTGCTGGTGTATGGTCGGAGCCTTAAAGCCAGGGTTCAAAGGCCACTAACTTAGAATTGGTGCCACAATTACCGTATGTAATGCATCATGTAAATAACAAAATAATGAATTATTTTCAGATTTCTTGACAGTATCATTCAGTTTCAACCTCAAAAAAACAGTATCTTTCAGGATATAGTGTGCTCACTTTCCGTGTGACCTCCAAATTAAGTGGTTGTATTAATTCTGTTTCCTGCCCAATCAGACTACGTTGTAGCAATGTCGTTGTATTCCCGGATCCCAGATATCACAATAGAAAGTGCAATATGAGCCGAACTGATAGACACTTGTGTAAATTATGTTTCATTGCAGTGGAAAATGTGGAAAATGATGCAGAAAATCCTTGTAAGACTCTAAACGAGCATCAGCAAACACAATTAACTGCTGGCCCTGACCTAGATTTGAATGGCATTGGTTTTCTTAATATTCAAAGAGAAATCTGACAGAGCACCTGAGCTCCTCCCACAGCGCTGTTCCACTGCAGCTCTCACCCACTCGTGGGTGGGATAATCTCCCCCAAAGAGAGGAGCTGTAAGATTCAGAGTTCTGCACTACATGGCACAAATGAAGAAGGCGTTTTTCCAGACAAAATACACTTTTACAGCCTTTTGCTTTGGGAAGATTATCTAAGATGTGTGAGCTTGCCTCCCACTGTTGCTCTTTGCCATCTGAGGCCTGTAGCATCTTGTGGTCGCCCAAAGGCTGTTCATCAACCCCTCCCTCCCCCCTCCTCCCCTTCAGATCCTCCCAGCCTCTGTGTACAGTCGAGTTTCAAAGAAACGTTTGATTATTGAATGCCTTTGGCCTGAAGGATAACCCACATCCCGATCTTTCAATGAACTGCTTATATCTTTATAGTGGCTTGGGCCTGAGCCTATTGGAGGAGGCTTAGGAGTTTTGCACAGTGGAGGACAAGATGAAGCTCAGCAGATTTTCAAAATGAATTCAGAAGAGGACACGCGGCACTTCCTCTCTTATCAAAACAGCTCTGTCCTCTAAAGTCAAAGTGCTGTGACTTTGTTTTTATAACAGTTAAACCCTCAAATGCTATTGAATACTTCATGTAGGCCATTTTTGTAACAATATTAATACATTGTTGACAGAGATGATATATTCATGGCTGTTTGAGTTAAAGGCACACAAAAAGCCCTGCTCTTAACTCAAAGCAGTTTATTTTCACATAGAAATAGGCAGTGTTTCTTATGTATGTGTCTGAATTTTAGAGCTGGTTCACTCTAAGAAGTTTCAGGAGACCTGGATTTCTTACACAGGAATATTTATTGAAGCTCGATCGAGGAGAAAAGGGAAACACCACGTGTGAATCACAGCGTACTGCTACCCAAATCTGAAGATGGTGTCCTGAAGCTCAGTATTTAATCTTCCCCAGAACTGTTAAATTCAATATCCAAATAGGGTTATTCCTAACTCAGCCTGTCATGTGTGATGACTCTATTGGATATCGGATCCAAACAAGGAAAGACGTCAACCATTGCTGTAGGAGCAACAGCATAGCCTCTCTACAGTCTCTCTTATCCAGCGTCAACAACCAGGCGCCAGCCTATTGTGTCTAACCCTGAAAACAGAAGATATCTAGCAGACCTTGGTCTACCAGAGGCCAGAGCCAACTCGGCCTTATCAGACACACAGAATGAGACAGGTGAACAGAGACAGACAGTTGACCTGACCTGTGAAGCACTGTCTTAAGTTACCTTTAACCTACAAGAGGGAAATTTAACATACAAGAAGGAAAAAAGTTTTGGACAAAAGTTGTCCTTGGAATGGATGAAAAGTTAAGGGACAGTTGTTACAGTTCATCCTTAACCAAAGACCAAAAACCCAAACCTCACGGTGGCGCTAAGGGAAGCAATGGACTTTTCTGACTGAATGCTGAAACACAAATGCTGAATGATGAATCTTCAATAGCCATGTGGACGCACGTCTCTGTAGGTGAAACAGCACATGACTTCAGTAATCGTACACAGTTGGGGCCAGTTGGAAATAGCATTTCCTGCTAACGCTGACATCACTTCCTGGCATCGACCGCTGCTCTCGGTAACATTACCAGACGTTGCCTTCCCAAATTGGCAAGATCTCTGTGTGTCCAGCAGATTTTATGATGCGGTTACGTGATTTGAAAACTGCAAAGGTAGCATGAAGATATCAGGCAGTGTTGCAGGTAGTGTAGTCCAATGTTTCTTTCAGCATGGACATTTTTTCCATAACTTTTCTCATTTGTATTGATTTATCTTTACACCTCTAGTAATTATCTTGCAGGTCTCATGTTAAAGGTCTCAGTCCAACTCAATTAATACAGTTTCGACCATGTTCAAGGCCAAAAAAATCATTAGTTAATTAAAGTTTAATTTCTGCTTCATGAAATATGTATTTTATGTATCTATATTCGGTCTTAAATATTATTTTGACGCGTATAATTTACCAGTGGTAATTCAATTATAATTATAGTTTGTTACTACGGTGTAATCGTGCATTTGTGTGTGTGTGATTTCAGGTAACCTGTGTTCAGTGGATCTCCCACAGGTGTTGGCTCTCTCACTGTGCTCCAGCAAAGTGTTTTGTGCCCTCAGGCTGTTTCACTTCAACATGGAGAGCTCTCGGTGCTACAAAGCAGCTGCCTCTCAGACAAATTGCAGACTGCTGGGACAGTGAGGCCGGGGAACTCTTTCAGTTCAGCCTTTTTACAGTATGTCCGGACTCACTGTGCCCAATCTTTTCTAGAGAGACGCATCTCCCTGATCATTTTCTGTTTTTGTCCTGATCACATCTGAGCCCGCGTCTCATGGTTTTCACCCACAAGGAGAATGCGTGTCCACATTCTGCATCAGATTTTAATGAGGAAACACTAATTTCCATGAAACTACAGTAACTCCGCACCACTTTAGGTTATGGAGCTCATCTAAATACCACACAGACATTGAAACATTTTTTAATTAGTGCATTAATTAGCTAAATGAATGACCTCATTAGCGTAGCTGGTTATGTTCGGTATATCATGGTGATTATAGCGGCATATTAGAAAGCTTCAGTGCTTCTTGTTTAGAGAGGACATGGAGAGCAACTCAGGGAGTTTTCCCAGAGACTCATTTTATCTGCTACATTCAGACCTCAATAGCCAAGTACATTTTATTTATACTGCCCCAAATTGCAAATTTGCCTCAGGGGATTTTACAATTAGTTCAACACCTGCAGTTCTTAACTCCGATGAGGAAAAACTCCACAAAACACTTTAATGGGTTAAAAAATGGCGCAAATCCTCACAAAGAGTAACAACGGAGGGAACCTTCTTCTCGGGTGGACAGACATTAGCTGTCTTGCATATACTTGGTTTGGGCGGTATCTAGGTTTTCATGGCTTTATGCCCTCCTGACATTTCACTGGGGTATAGTGCAGGCAACACATGATGTCAGAAGCGTTCGGAACAAAGACGAAGCAATCACTGGCTGAGCCTCCCGGAGGACGATGACATGGATCAGAGGCATCTGGATGACGCATCAACAGGAGCAAATGACACAAAGTCCCGGGAGAAGGAAAGGAGAGAGGAAGAGAAAAGGGGGGGGGGGGGTGGAGCAGGGTCCCCGGACAGCTGATGGGCCACCGCAGAGCAGCTTTAGTGCTGGAAAAGAGAGAGTGAGAGCAGGGAAAGGAATGGCAGAAGCCAGGTTTCCATCCAGATGTGGCGCAAATTTGAAACCCAATTTTCAGAAAATGCAAATGAATGCGTGTGTTTGAGGTGAATACAGAGTGGAGATGAACAGTTGGTGACGCTAATTCTCCAGTTGGGTTCCATGAAACCACCGCAGAAGAATAGGCAGATGTAGTTAAAGTGCACCAGTTAAACCTCAAATGGTAAAAAGTAATGTCAAAAATAGGATGGAAATATGATTATGTTTGTGTCCTCTTCGTTCCAAGCAGATCGGATGTTTTCTCTTCAGTGGAAACTTGAGTGATGTTACAGCCACATGCCTCATGTACGCCATGATGTATTTTCTTTTCACGTCACATAATCAGCTTTAATTAACCAACTTTTCCACCTCAGCCAAATTAAAAATGTTTTTGCAATATTTCAAGTTTCTTTTTTTAATTTCCAGCATTTCAACTATCACAAATTGAAAATGGAAATTGAAAATGTAATGACTTAAAAACATGTGGATGGAAATGCACTTGGCAGACAGAAAAAGAGAACGCAGGCTAACAGCTCAGGGTTACAGTGATGCAAAGCTTTAATTAATAAGGCACAATACAAATATATCTTTTTATATTTTAGTATATTTATATTTAGTATTTGCTCCAATATACACTATTATTATACTACTACACACATATACATATACATTTTTTAGGCATACTCTACTTGCTTCTCTACTTTTGCACTCTTTTGCAAATGCCATGCCATATTTACCACTGTTAACATTCATTCTTGTTAATTTCAGTTCTTGCGTCAGTTACTACATTAATCAGTTCATTTTTGGTAAATGGATTAAGCATAACATTATTTAGGAAAATGCACCACATGAGCACAAAATAAACTTGTAATAATAGTAATAATAATGATGGGGCTCAGGGTGAATACTGCAGGACCTGTTTATATGGTACTTTATTGGTGTAAACACTAAGGAGGTTGGTTTTCTTTAAGCTTGTCCTGTCTGTTGTAGTGACTTTGAGCAAAACACTGTACCCCAAATGGCTCCAGATGTGTGTGGAGGGGGAAAATATGTAGCTTTGGACGAAAGCATCTTCCAAATAAATGTAATTACTAACAAACCAATTGACACTCAGTGAGCCTGTAGCCTTTGGGGTTAAGACATGAACAGGACTGAATGGGGCTTGCTCATTACTTCCTGTACAGGCCTGTGAATATTCTCATTCATCCAGGTGATAATTATCTCAAGGAAATTGAATCGAACGCAACTGGACTTGGTTATATGTCTTTGAAGACGTTTCACCTCTCATCCAAGAGGCTTCATCAGTTCATGCTCGTCTGACTAGGATGGGACTTGTCTGACTAGCTAGTGTAGAGATCCACGTATTTAACCTCTGTGGAGGCGTTCACAAGGCCAATGATGTCATTGGATCGTTAGTGCTCCATGTGCCAACACCAGTCGTTAGAGTGACGGTCGGTGGGGATGGTGAAAAGTTGGTTTCGACTTCGTTATAACGACAGTGGTTGGAGTCACATGAGGCCATTAGTGAACAGCTGTCGTTCTTAGAGGCGAAGTTGTTGAATCTCCTGGGGAGAGATGAAAGGGCAGCATTGTAAATTGGAGAAAGGTGGTTTCGCAGACCTCCTCCTCTGTTGAGAGATGGTTTTTCCACTTTTGCATAGACGGCTTCTTTTACTCCTCTTTCAAACCATCTATCCTCTCTGTCCAAGATGTGAACATTGTTGTCCTCAAAGGAGTGGGCTTTCTCCTTGAGGTGTAAATAGACCGCAGAGTCTAGGCCTGAGGAGTTAGCCCTCCTGTGTTGGGCCATGCGTCTATGTATGCAAAATCATCCATCCCCAACCACCGTCCCTCTAACAACTGGTGTTGGCACATAGAGCACTAACGAGCTGACATCAATGACATCATTGGCCTTGTGAACGCCTCCACAGAGGTTAAATACGTGGATCTCCACACCAGCTAGTCGGACTAGTCCCAGCCTAGTCAGACAAGCATGAACTGATGAAGCCTCTTGGATGAGAGGTGAAACATCTTCAAAGACATATAACCAAGTCCAGTTGCGTTCGATTCAATTTCCTTGAGATACTTCCTGTACATGACCACATTATCCCAAAATCAGAATGTGCGAGCTTGCGTCGCGTCTCGTTCTAATGTGCTGTGTTGTGGTTTCTAAACAGCACGGCTCACAGGGAACACATACTGTGTTTGATTCTGCAGTAGAAAAGTTTCCCCCTCTTCACAGCTGAATTATGAATCATTTGAAAGTACAGATTGCTGCGACTTTCACCAAAAAAAAGGCACTTCTTGAACAGTGGGATGATTGAATGTAATGGAACTGAAATAAAGCAAGGGGCTGCTATGTAAAGGCTATTGTTGCCGCGGCAACGCCGCTCCGTGTCGCCCAGCCCATTTCAGCCCGACTAGCTGTCAGTCACTTGAAGGGATACAATGCAATCTCTCTGCGCACATGGATTTGGAATCGGTAGGTATGAGGCGGGGCCTCCTATGAGTGGCAAATTGAACCTGAGGTGAGGTGAAATTGAATTCTCCTCAAGGTGAACAGCACGGAATAGGTCGTAGCACGACACTGAATGAGTTTGCTTACTTGGAGTTGATCGGCTACTTTAGTGCTTCACGCGTGAAACAAGCACAAGAGCGCTCATTCCGAGATCCTTTTACCTGTTGAGTCTATTCGCTCTGATAGCGACCTGCAGCACTTTGAGAGAAAGAATTGGCGTTGGAGATTGCAGAAATATTTCAGTGATGGAAAAAATCCTCCCCAGCCATCATCGTCAACACTACCGGGCCCTTTCAAAGAGAATGATGAAAGAGGAGAGGAGGGAAAGGGAAAACACGGGGGGGGTGCATCAGGTGGATAAACCATACAGACAAACAAGGATGCAGGAAGAAGAAGTAAGGACGCGGTATAGACAGGAGTGGAAGTGTGTCTGTGTGTAGAGGGCAGGGAGAACGTGTGCGTGTGTGTGTGGGTGGGTGCAAGAGCGATCGAGAAAGGAGATAAAGAGAAAAGGGGGGGGGACGGAGAAATTGAAGGAAAGAGAGAGCGGGAGAAAGAGTTTTCAATCTGTCTCTGGAGAATTACCTTTCTTGTTGATGCTCGGGCTCGGAGATAATCAGGTGTTGCAATTCCCCTGCCCCATGGATCCAGAGAGCAGATTACGGAACAATAAGCTTCTCTTTTCACACACACACTCCCTCTCGTGCAGACACACACTCTCACCCTCCGAATCCAAGTAAACAGTGTTGTTTTCCCTCCTTTTGTCCATATTAATGTCTCGGAATCCTTTGGGATTTTGTGAAAGAGGTCAGTGTATCTAAGTGTGTGTGTGTGTGTATGCAGTATATAGTATGATTGCCCATGTGAGTGCACACCTGCAGCGCAGTTATGCATGCGTGTGGGCGTGTGTTTGAAGCAGCAACAGGAGAAAGGAGTCAATCAGTGTTTTGTGTCTTCGGGGGTAAAATTCTGCCTGCTCAGCCGAGAAGAACACGCACACACACACAAGTCCATACTCCCCCCTGGCTGCCTATGAGATGTGAACAGCAGGGTGTCCTTTCACCGCTGTAGTGTGTGTGTGTGTGTGTGTGTGTGTGTGTGTGAACGTCCATGCATAGTAATGTGTTTGTGCGTGTGTGTAGTTTGAGCACAAAAGCTGTAATAGTCCCAGAACCCTTTTGGTCTTCACTGTGTGCCGTGTTTTTATTCCAGGTTAGAAAAGTGCATTGCTTAAGCTCAGTAATGAATTGCTGGTGCTTTAATGTTGGGCTGCGCGCCTCGAGGAAACACTAGCGCTCCTCTGCCACTTCTTTGTGTTCTTGCCGCCTTAATAGACTGGGTAAACAGTGCACAATTTCCTGAATCCTTTATGAAGCAATTATTTGTAATATTTGCAATCCGTGCCTTATGTTGTAGCATGGGGCTACAGTGAGTAAAAGTACCCCATTCACTGCCGCTTTCACAACCAGAGTTTTGCCTTTTGTGAGCTCAGATACTTTTGAATTTTTGAATTCAATTTTGATGCAAACTTTTAAATTCAAGATCAGGTTTGCTTTGCTGCATGAGCAAGGCAAGAAATACTGGGGGGGGGGGGGACATTGATTTGTACCCAGGATGTCACAGTCGGATGCTCGGCGCCTGAGCCAACTGAGCCACCATGACGCCCTTTAACTGGATCTTTGAGTTTTGCGGCTTAACTTGGATTTCACCTCGCTAAAGCTCTGTAGGGCTTCATCGCACTACATCTGCCCCCTTATAATAACAATATGGTATCCAAGACATAAAATCACTCCAGAGTTTTTATTGTCTCAGGTTACCTAACTTTAACCTTATAAATATTTTTATATTAACAGTGGATCAAATGACTGTGTTCTGTGAAAAGTGCTACAGAGAACCCAACTCTGTACCTCTACGGAGCCTTATAGCCTTTTTTAAGACTTAATCATCATCAAATTCTGCTCCGATAGATTTTACAGCAAAATGTTCTGATAAACCCGCTGTTCACTAACCCCCAGCACCAAATGGCAGAAAGTCTGTGACTAACTCGTGCAGAAACTTAAACGTTTAGTCAGATATTTACCTCAGGGGTTGGTGGGGACCAGAACAGAGGTAAAGGAGAGTGAAAACTGGACTTTTTAATACTTTGACGAAGGCCATGTGGCTTAAATGAGATCAGTATATATTCATATATCACATTAATGAATAGATTACAGGCTTTCCGATTGATTCCGGGACTATATTTCTTCCACAATTACTAGAGGTCAGTTTTTAATCAGAACTCAGGGTCCCACAATCTGTCATATAAGCACTAGTAATTGGAACAAGTGCAGAAACGCTGTTCTGCCTCTGTGCAAACTCATGCTGCATAGTGACATCACACGCGTGGGTAGGTTGAAGTGTGGAAACCTCATCATGAAAAAGAAAGGCGGCGAAGTCGTCACCTCGGTCATATCCGTAGATGGTCCCCCCGCCCCAAAGAGATTCTCATCTTTCTCAAACTGAGATCGATGTGAGGACACCATCCATCTCTCCCTCTTTTCGCCTGTTGCTGAGGTCAAACCCCCCTGATGTGTCTGCCCACCTGACCGAATCTGCCGTGGCCTCTATTTCCTCCGGCTGACAGACAGTAGATTGCAGTGGAGCCGACAGTGGTTTATGCGTATGAAATTGGCCTGTTATGGCTGGAAATATGGTTTAAAGGGGCATTTTAGGTCATTTGAGATTTAATAAAGTGCCAGAGGAGAAAACTCCAACTCCAACTGAGATCTCTTTTATGTGAATGGCCAGCTCTATGTTCTCCGCAACTAAGTAGATGAAGGAAAGACAAAGGGAGATTATAGTATTTAATTTATAACTTAAAAATGTAAATAATATATACTTCTTGAAGAGTTCCATCTCTCTTAGCTATCAGCTGTGACTGAAAAACAGTTTTTTTTTTCCAAAGACATCCTCTTGCCAGATTGTAAGCATCTGTGGAGATGGCATGCCCGGACATTAACATGCACACACCTCACTGAGAGCCCTCATTTCCATAAGAGTGGACAGCCCCGTCTTTTCTTTGCTCCTGTGTGGATCCTAATCACACAGACAGAATGAGGGCGACCCACAGAGACCGTGGGACCACAGCACAGCTGGATCAGTGTTCTTATTAAAGAGGCATTATAAGGTAATAGCTTAGCTTTAAGCAAAGTCATATACAGGAATATAAGGGTATTTCCAGCCTTGCAGCCTAAGGCGAGTACTTTCCAGACTTGGCCTGTTCCATTATTAACAAGTTGAGACTAGGGAGACTGCTCCCTACCAACCATCAACATTTAGCAAAATACGCTCATTAGCTTTCTTTCCGATAGAGTGAGATGAGAAGATACCGCCCTCACGTCCGTGCAATGAGTACAGCTGGAGTCAAGGCATGTTTAGCCTAGCTTAGCATAAAGACTGAAAGCAGATGGACACAGGTCTCTGTCCAAAGTGAAAAAATAAAGCTACCAACGCATCTAAAGCTGTCATATTTCCACATATCTTTGTCTATTTCTTACAGAACAACAGTTTGCCCAGATGCCCGGCACATCTCTGCAGTGTCTCTGGCTATAGCACAGGGGTTGTGAGATATGGTCAGTGAGCACAGGTTTTGGTTTTGCTTACCGTGCGGCCACAGTGCCACCAAACCTGGCAACCTCACTGTGATAACAAGACCTCAGACAGACATGCCACAGATTTTACATTTACATCGACCTCTATTTATATATTTGTAAAACAATTGAGATACATTGTGTTAGTAGTGAGCGTTGTAGTTGTTGGTAGGTTTCATTTTTTACTTTTTTCCCTCTGCCTCCAGTCTTTAGGCTAAGCTAGGCTAACCACGTCCTGACTTTGTCTCATTATCAGACACAGTGAAATAGAAAATACATTTCCAAAATGTAATCCTGTGTGCCTGTTTGCAAACTATCAAAATATATATAAAAATTACAAAAATAAAAATATTATTTATATATCAATGTTCCTCTCTCTACCTAAAACTCAGGGGTGTGTACTCAAATTTACACATCATATAAAACCAACCTCACTCCCTCTGAAGGTTTTCAGTTTTCTATTGCAGGCTGTTTTGTTTTATTCTCTATTCACTTTCTGTGAGGCTGATGTGAAAATGACTGAATGAAGAATATCACCAGACAGAGTGATGTAACGATGTCTTCTTAGGGAGGACCTTGACTCTCCTCGATTGATTTTGAGTTGACCTGAATTTCAATGCGGACAAACGATAAATTCGATCAGCTAAATGGACTTCTGTGTTGAAGAGTGCATTATACTGAACAAACTGTAAGCGCCATCTTGCTCAATCCCAGTCAAGTCTGGCTGACACTAATCACTCTCTCCTCAATGGAAGGAAATGAGAAGCTAATTCCTGCTTAGTGACATATTTCCTTTGTGGAGGAAATATGATCTCCTGTATGAAATTCTCCCTGCAAATATGAATCCTCTTAATGCTCTTTTTATATCTCACCCATTGATTTTTGAGTCATGCTCCTTTCACCCCTGTATCAGTTTCTTATTTCAACCAGTGTTTTGATATCACATATACGATTAAGAACACTCAAGAGGGCCCTCTATGTAATATAACTGAGAGACCTTGATTTGTGAATATGAATATCTTACTCTAACTAGTGTAAAGAGTGGCTAAAGTAGTGGTAAACAGTCATTTGTGGCCTCACAGGAGGGATGTCTCAAGGTTCATTTAGTGTAAAGAGTTTTTATTTTTCCCATCTTTTTGACTGAATTCTTCTGTGGACTGTAATCATGCATCATCTGTTTGGACGTGCAGCTCATTAAGAGTTGGGGCCGTAGCTATGAGAGCAGGTTCATGTTCGTCTGTGTCTTATGTGTGCCATTACATTCACTTCTCGTCGGCTATATGAATTCCTCATAGTGACCTCTGCTGAGTGTTAAAGTTCAGTAGTTAGGCGAAAGATGTTGCAGGGCTTTCAACCAGATCTGTTGTTACTTTGATCATGTGAGTATCATGTGTGTAACTGATCAGTGTCTATTCATATGAACTTGTATTACAAAATGTTTAAGCTTAAGGTGTAGAATACTAAAGACAGTAATGAAAAATGCATAGATATGTTGCAAACTTGTTTGTGTCAAACTCCTTAAACACTGCTGATTAAACATCAGAGCAGACCAGCTGACATGTTACCCTGTCAGGACTGCCAGCGGCAGCAGGAAGCACAGCTTTCCTAAAGCAATGCTAGCAGCAGACATTAGACTTTCAGCTCTCATAATGTAATGTCAAAAAGTTTTTATCTCATAAGAATTTTCACCAGCAACATCAGTCTCTATAAACATTAAAAAAGTACTCAGTATATCGTATAGGACTTTGATAATGTTGGGGCATTTTTAATTAATGCAGCAGAGGCAGAAGTATTAGTCCATTATGGATCAAACTCCAAAAATGCTGGATCCTACATTTACCAAGATGCAACTTGATTGTGCATCTTTATTAGACTGCCTGATGATAAATTCACCCGTCTTTCCAATTCCATGCCCTCCGTTTGTAATACAGGTCTTCTGTTATAGACTCTCGAAGCCATCAGGGTTATTTTGTCAGACTTGACAAAGCTCCTCCAGAGCCACAGAGGACGTTACTCAACTGTTGCCACGGGCCGAGTCGTACTCCCAATGACTAATGGAGTGATAATCATGTGTAAAATCAATCAGTTTCCCTATATTGTAACATTTCATTATGAAAGAAGACATTGATCATTTTCTTTTGTCGAAATAAAGTTGTTATTGGTCTACTCCCTCTAAAATGTGTATATATAGGGTCTCCACTCAACACAAAATTTTGGAAAATCTAACACATTCACCACTGGGGTACTTGAATTTTGAATCAATGACCTCCCATCTCTGTCAGTGCTCACATCTTTACTTTGTCATTAATAGCTTCCTTGCCTCCTTGCACGTAGGAGTGAGAACATGTCTTAAGAAGCTTTGAAAGAAAATTAAAAAAGAGAAATGACACTTTAAAAAGCCAATATTTGCTTACTACCTGCAATTATAAATACATTAAGAGTTACAATCAAGGTTCAAGTCCGGTTCCTCAATAGGGTCTTATCGTGGTTGCAACACATCCATTAGTCATGTTCCCAGTCTGCAGCGTGTTTCTGCCCTCTGCTGCATGGTTTGGTCCTACTTTAGATGGATTTTTCCCCCCTTAAAATTAATTAGCTTCCCCCTGTTGGTCAACCATGATGGACTCTTGTTCTTGGTGTTCGTGTGTTTATATCCCACAGCTTGTAATGTGTTCTTCTTGCACACTGCCATGGGTCACTGCTTGAGCCCATCTGCATGTTGTTCGGTCTGCCTCTGAAATGGATTTCACACTGTGAAGACAGCGAGACAATAATGGGATACGCACGACTTGGAGGATGCTAATGTTGTTTAATCTGTTGAAGTGTGTCGCTAGGCCGTATCTTGTTTCCATACAAATTAATATCCATGCTGGCTAATGTGTATATATAGGGCCTTGTCAGTGATGGGCTCTGGATTTCATGCTTGGGTGATATTCACACCGTAATGACAAATGAGATGATTTTTATCAAAACAAACAAGATGTAGATGAACTGCACAGGCTGTGCCCGTCCCTGTAGTTTCCTGATTGCTTCCACACTGTAGTGATAGAATAATTAGGTTATTTGTTTAAATGACTGAAAGTTGGAAAGTGAGACCGAGTGTTGCTTCTGTATGTTTTTTTCTTTTTTTTTTATTGTCACACTTTCTGGCACTGCAGAACACTTGCATCCATGAAAAATTTCTGCTGAGAAAAATAAGTTGATTTTCTCTCTGTAAAGCCTTCTGTAGTCATTGTTTGATATTTCACAATGCATTATTAATGCTTAAGCGTGGTTCCGAGGTCAAGGGAGATATCTGCAGCAGTTACAGCAAATTTAAAAAAAGAGTCAAGTCTGCGAGAGCAAGTATTTTTCTGATTTAATTCTTGCCAACAAGCATTGTCTTAAATGTTCACTCTGTGAACTCTACTGTTTTGATGATGTCAATTCTACTACACTGACTTAACCGCTTGTTATCACGGTCTGAATAATGTGACGTGAACATGGCATTAACTCAGCTTCAAAGGTGCCTTTTAAAAACTCCAAAACTGACACACCCCCAATCATTTCTTACATATATAACACGTGTAGAGATAGAAAGTGAGAAATTGAGTGGTAACCAGCATCTAGCTTAACAGTAGACACAGCAGCGATCCAGAGGTCTTGAGTGCTCTGTGGTTCAAGGTTCTATTCCTGTTTTCTTTACATTTTTTTCCTGCCTTGATCATCCACTTTTTTCCTTTTTATCCCAATCTCTGGTGATTAGTGACCTTTACAGTACACGTGAAATCTGCCTTAAATCCTGCTCATGTCGGACCATCCAAATTTATCTCAGAACTGTTTACTTTCTGTTTGCTGTCTGTGGTGAAATGTAGTGGGCACTTTCCTTTCTACTGGCGGTGATCCTGATTGTTTCAAAAAACGCCTTGTTCAGTCCCTGATCAAATGAATCTGGTTCGCAACAATTATACAAAGGATTCCAAAAAAATATTCATTGCTGAACTCCTGCACAGAATTTTGGCAGCCTTGAGAGATGGGGAAGGAAAGCTTTCAAATCCTTTACACAGGATCCAACATAACAGACCAAGGCGTTCTGATAAAAGGAGTTGGTTGGCATAGCTTGCATTGCTTTGCTGTGTTTTTTTTTTAATCATATTTGGCAGATCAAATTTTTTACTCCCCTTCAGCACTTTTAACTTGTGGAGCTTAGGTTCAGTTCTGGGGCCAGTCATTTTATTTGTATATTCTTCCCCTCGGTCACATTATACTTTGAAATGGGATTTCAATTAATTGTAACAAGGATTTAAATGGTCTGAACTGCTACAAAACTATTATCTTCATATCAACATCACAGTGTCACATCACAGTCACAGCTACTATCAATATAACTATTAAAAACAACTCAAAAGTGCCACCAACATCATTATGTGGAGTCACATATACAACACACAAACAAGATGTAGTTAATCTATAATGTACACAACTGGAAACAC
Organism: Lateolabrax maculatus; assembly: GCA_031216445.1. Lineage (NCBI taxonomy): Eukaryota > Metazoa > Chordata > Actinopteri > Acropomatiformes > Lateolabracidae > Lateolabrax > Lateolabrax maculatus. The sequence continues at coordinate 4,892,074 of CM062214.1, forward strand.
AACAGTGTAATTACATTTTCCGGACCCACAGTTGTTCCACTCTTGTTGTGTTTTTGGTGAGCATACTGTTAGTGTAGTTTATGGTGTTCATAATTGCTCTGGCATACGTGGTGAAGGTGTGTTGACACATGAACTGTACCATGAGAACAGAGTGGTGACCCTACTTCAGTACATTGTGATTCAATCAGCCAGTCATATTGTTTATTGACGTTGTTCTATTGATCCTGTGCGGGGTCGCGGGCAACAACCAGTTCATTAATTTTCAATTTGATGCCTAATCCATCAATTATTTGATATAATTGTATACCTCATGCCTGTGAATTTACAGTGTTTCCTATGATCCCAATATGACACTGATCAGATGACACATCTTCCTGCAGACTTGGGACACACTGAGAGTAATATCTTTGAGTGCAACTAGCAAACCTTTCTGCCTGCTCTGATACTATTAAAAACAACAGCTTTGGCATTTTAATTAGGCGTGCATTTAAACCTTACTGACTCTTCACATTGTATAATATCTAATAAAGGATGAAGTACTAAAACCTCATCTTTAAAAGAAAACATGTTTGACTGAGATGACTAAGAGAAATGAGTCAGGCGATGCTGATCCCAGCCAACTGAACACCCCTGCTTGTTCCCTGTGCTCAGAACTTTGCTTATATAGATCGGACACTGCCACAGTCAGCCTGGTTTAAAAATGTATGAACTTTACTAAGATGGTTCTTCTTTTTCAACAATACGTTTTCCATTTTGCATGCCTATGTGTGATGAAAAATCGCGGCAGCATGCTGTGATTTATTTGGTACATGCCATCTTACAACAGTGGTGCACTTCAAACTGGTAGCATTACAGATTTTTATAAAGATGAAAAATTTATATTATAAATCATAAACACTCACAAAGTATTCTTCTTTATTTGCCCAGGCTGTTGTGTTATTTATGCTTCTTAGAAAAACTCTTTATAATATGTATATTGAATTAACATTAGTGTGACTCTACAGGTGAAGGCAGTTTTGGGGAATGCTGTGCCTTATGTAATGCTATTCTTAGCTCTACAAGCAGTGTGACTCAACCGATGACAATGCTGGTCTGTCAGTTGGTCCACCACTTTGGTCCAGACTGAAATAGTTCAACGACTACATAGATTGCCTTGAAAAATAAAGAAAAGTTTGAGAGTGACAGAGATGCAGAGCGTCCCCGTAACCATAGTAACCCACTCACTGTGTGTGTGTGTGTGTGTGTGCACGGAGGGGATAATGTTCATGTAACTTGGCTCAGCATGACAGGATGTTTGTGCCACTGTTAGTTTCAATCCTTTTACGGGTAAAAGGTTCTGTATATCGATTTTTCCTCACACGACCGACTGTGTGAGCTGGCGTTTGGCAGAGTAACCCCATCAATGCCCAGGCCAGGCGACGCCCATGGCGGTACTTTATGTTTTATGCTAATTATTCAATGTAAACTAGAAACGTAAAAATGCTTATTATAAATATACTTATGTACTTATGTACATATACATTATACCTGCTAAACATCAGCATGTTAGCAGTGCCATTGTAAACATGTTAGCATTGCTGTGCCTAAGTACAGCCTCACAGAGCTGCAGCACGGCTGTGGACTCCTGTTGTACGGGAACAACATTTCCTCTTTTTCAAGTCAGTCCGTGCTGATAGAACTGGTTTAATCGGTAACTTTTTTGGCCAGTCAAGTACTTGATAAATGGAACATCACTGACAAAATACTGGTCATCTTATAAATTTACATTAGGCAAACTTAAACCAATGTTGTGATGATTATTTTCGGCCCAGATGTTATATCTACAACCCCTTAAATCTCTCAGTTCTTATTCAGTATGTGTACTTTGCTGCCTGTGAGCCCAGTGACTGAAATTTGGGTCCAAAACAGGTGAATGCCAGGAACAAATAATGATGATTTAAGTTTATGTGCCAACTGGACAGCGATCTGGCATGTGAGAATGAATGGGAGCCCCAAGATTCATTCTGTGAATAACACATAATTTTCAATCAGCACTATGATCTGTGGTATAGCTCTGGCTGAAATAAATGGAGAAAATGAGCAGCTGTGTGTCTTAATTGATGGAGCGACTTCAAACACACAGTCCATCTCAGACTGTAAGCATGCTCCACTGTGCTTTTGAGACATTCCAGAAGTTTTTTCTCCCCGAAACACCTTGTGAAGAACTTTTTGCAGCAGTATTGACTTGGCGTTCTTGGATTTTGATAAATTCCTCTGGGCTCCAGTAGTTTCTCAGAGTTTGTTTTTTTTAATCTTAGGCCTGCTGTGCACACAGACTGATACCCTCCTGTTGCATCAAAATGCATGACTGGCTTCACTAGTCCAGGATTTCATAACACAGTAAAAAACAAACTTTTTGACATAAGGTGCACAAACTAGCTCGCACCGCCATGTTCTATCTTTAAGTTTAACATGAGGTCCTTAATATTGATGAGTTCAGGGAGTTCTTACATTGACACTGATGAATGCTGTTGTATCTCCAGAGTATTCGAAGTTAATGTATGTGTTGTAAAGGGGTGACCAGTTCCTCATTACTGCTCGCATTCTTTGAACCATAGACTGTATATAAAGATGACAACATGACAGCTCCCCAAAAGTGAAGCAAAAACATCTCGATCACCCCCTGGTGGCTGGTTGGTGGTTCCTGTATAGATCATAAACCCCTTCTTAGAGGATGGGACATGGGCCAAACCAAAAAATCAAAGTACATGTCAAATACATTTTTACCAAAGGTGGTTTCTGTCCTTTTAGGTAGTTCTTATCATGCTGATGTATGTTAAAGTGTTCATTTTTCTGATAAGTTTGGTTTAAATTAGTTATCTGATGTTATAAAAAGTGGGTGTGATGGCATGATTGACAGCTGTAATAACGGTCGTGATTGAGTCAGACGATACGTCAATACCGCGGCACCAGTGCAATATGGCAGCACCTGTATCTGAGATATTTTTATTTAATTAAGCGGGAGGAAGTGGAGACGCGGTCCATCCTTATATACAGTCTATGCTTTCAACCCTTAATTAGATATCTGCAGCCCACTGTATATAGATAATGTTCACTTATACAAAACTGTGTATAGTACAGGGTTTAATAAGTAAAATAAGTTTTCATCTGCAGGAAACATGTGAATCACTTGTATGTAATTTCCCGATTGTGATTTTTGTTCTGTATTTTCCAAACAAAGCCATTAGTCTGTCACCTTTGTCAAACCTGCAGTACGTCTAACTGGCAGCTGACACCAAGTCGCACTCTTTAACATGGACTGACATGCACTTACATCAATCCACAAAGCTTTCACTATCACGCCAGACAAACTGGTTCTCTTCATATTTAACCAGCTCTGAGCATATTAAAAATAGTGAGGGGTCTTACCACAAACAACCTTCTTGATCTTGTTACTATAGTTGGTAATTTATTCTTTCCCTCACAATTAGTGGCTGGCCAGTGCATACAGTACAGTACATACCCTATGTACACTTGATAGAGCAACCCTGTCTATACTAAAGCGAGCCTGGCTGCTTATAAATCACTGGATGCATGTAATTATGTCCTCTGTGCTGGAAGGGATGTTTAATCCCTCCTGCGATATTGAACATTTTCCACCCATCACTTTTGTGATTCATGCAGTTTACCGCACAACAACTCCTCCTCAACTCAGCATCAGCTGTTTGACTTGACCAGAGGGAGTTGTACTGAGTAAGATAGCAGAATAATATGGGATGGTGTTTTTATTTCAATATTATTGAACAAAGTTTCCAAAGAATCAATTTTAAGACATTAAGTACCTATTTAACAATGTTTCAGAGTGCTGTAGCAAGGGACAGTTAAAGTCTCCAGTTGTTGTTTTCACTGAAAACTGTCACCAATAAGTTTATTCATCTGAAGTTAATTAAAGAGCCTGGATAATATGCCCTCTCTCTGCATGTGTACATATTGCCCAAAAATGGTTTTGAGGAAGACGATTCACTTCTCTGTTATTTTTATGTTTGAAAATAAGGACAGGGTTTTGTCTTTTGGCTGTTCCTCTTCTCTACATGATGACCTAAATGACCGCCTCACATCCGTTACAGAGCGTCAGCTAGCAGGTAGCAGCAGTGTAAGGGACAGACAGCGGGGGGGACAGAGCTGTCACCACTTCCCAACAAACGTTTAAGACACGACATTATCATTTTGGGAGCTCATTACCTGAGCAGGTTCAGGAATCTGGACCTGGAAGCAGCTGGTCATGTCAATCTGTTGAACAGACACTAATATTACGTTAGCTTAGCTGTACTCAACTTTATTTATACAGCACTTTACAGACAAGTCAGAGTGATGATAAGTAATAATGAAAGTCAGAATAATAAAAGTGAAGGCACCTACAGAGACCTCAGGAGAAATACCTGAGCTGGCCAAGATAACTTGTTCTGCCACATTTTGAACCAGTTGGAGACGGGATAAACAAGACTGATACACACACACACACACACATATATATATATATATCGAGTTGCAATAATCGAAGTGGGAGGACGTGAAGGTGTGGATGACTTTCTCCAGGTCAGAAGTACAGAGAATTGAGTTTAGAGATGGTGCGGAGTGGCGTGAAGCTTAACGTTACTACCTGATTGATTTGGAGATGTTGTGTATTACATTATGTAATTACGTTTATTCATTCTCAATGTCTTTTTGTTTGATTCCGGGGAAGTTCCATAGATAACTCTGTCCACTTACATCCTCAGTATGTTTGCGAGCTATTCCTACAGTCGAGTGAAATGTGAGCGATCGCGTCACTTTGAGTTAATTTTGAGCTGGCTTCAACGTTGCTGCATTTAAATGCTGCTGAATTTATACAAGGAATCTGCCGCAAGGAACATTATCTCTGCTAGCTGCGTGTCCACAGTAAAGAATTAGTTCTCGTTGGCTGGATCTGCTGAGTACATGGTATGGAAAAGATCATAGCTGATGACAAGCGTGTTTGTGTGTGCGCGCAGCGAGAAGGCCCGGAGACATGGACAGGCTTGGCAGGGGTCAGCTGTCAGTGTTGCAGCTTCTATATGACACAAGAGGAGATGGCTCCTGACAGGCAGCTGAGCTGGTGAACCTTCACCAGGCTCAGGAGCTCCGCGTCGTTCTTTGCTGGAGATGAACAAGAGAGAGACAATGGTGGTGGTCGGGTGCTGGTTGTGTTGCTGTGTAAAAAAGGAGGTCCACATGTGTTTCTAATTCATCACCTCCTCTTCCACCTCCACTGCTAAGATTAGATCAATACTGTGTATCAATTTTGTTGTATTACAGGCCAATAGTTGCCTTTAATTAAAAGACATAGCTCCGATGAGATGGATGGTTAACTCAGCTCGACATGGGCAGCTTCAATTTAAGAATAACAGTGCTGGCAGGAGAATGTCAGGTGTGACAGTGAATAAAGGAGAGAGACAAGAAAAGAAAATGAAAAGACAAGGGTTGACAATAACAAAGGTTACGCTCTAGGTGAAGAATATTCTCAGCACGACTGGTTTCTGAAAACGGACTCAGGCTGGTGACGTCTGATGTGTCATCTCTCCTGGGGTTTACCTTTTGTAATTCTTCTATCAATATCTGCATCTAATACAGCAGCAGATGGATGATATATCTGACACTAATCCATATTTTATTCATTGCCGTTGCATTGTGATTGTGCGAACAGGACTCTGCAGGAAAACACATGAAAGGACAGAGCAGAGACTGAGATTACAGCGTAAGAGGTAAAGGAGACTAGGGAAATAAACAGCTGCTTGATCAAAGTCCCAAATTCAGATCAGTCAGGAATGAGGAAAAATAGCTTTGGTGTCAGCTTGACAATATTATTCCTTTATGAGAATATTGCATGTGTTTATTAAATGTGTTTCTTGGTAGTGAATTGTGCAGTTCATGGAGGTTTATAAGGCGACTGTAACTAGTAAAAAAAAAGTTGTAGTCACAAGGTTTTCACATGACTGCAGTGCTTTCCAGTGACTACACATGACACGGTTCACCTACGCTATGAAATCGTGCACCCAAATTAGAGGAATAACAGCTTAAATGTTATGGATTTACAGTAATCTGCTTTGAATTTGGGAATTGTCCTGCAATCCATTACAGTTTAATGGTTTACCTCAAAGAACGTGGCAAAGCAGATTAGAGTGTTACATCAGTGAAAGGGCGTTTTAAATTGTAACATCCTGGAGATAGTAAAATGGTTGATAATGGTAGTGATTTTCTTCCTGCTAGTGGCAGGGCTAAAGGATTGTGATGACGAGGTCCTGTTAAATCTGTCCATCTAACACTTCAACCCTAATGTGTTTGAAAAAGCCTCTGATCTTTCCTCTAGAGCCACATGGAAGCAAGAGTTTCCAATTGTACAAAGATATATCAAAGTCTAATGGACAGGTAGCTGGGGAATTTATTGAGTCATTATGTGGAGATGATAAACAGTTTCCATTGGAGCCCATTTTCTCTACTGCCTCTGTGGGCGAGAGGTCAAAAGACTTACATTACAATGTGCAAAGAACAGCTATAGGGACCACTAGCAGAGCTTAAGACTTCTTCATTCAGTGAGTTTTACACTGGAAGGAGATCTTTTTTACAGTTAAAAGCAGGTGTAGGCCTACCTCATTATTTATTTTCGTAATGGTTGCATTTTTTCAATAATAAAATAAAAGTATCATGGTCACATTGCAAGAAATATTTGAATGATTTACCAACGTTTCAACATGACGCTCCACGTTTAGTTTTTGCATCGCAGCTACGAGTGCGCGACTTCCTTCCTTCACACCAGGAATGACCCTTTACACTCATTAAATTATATCTTATTTCTATCTTTACTACAAAAACCCTTTTCTTTTACTGTGGTATCTCTGATCGCATCCTTTTAGGAGAATTATCTGTATAGTAAATAAAAACGACATCATTTTTTAAATTTATTTCTTTTTACAAAAAAAAGCAGATGCGGCGCAGGACGTTTTTCAGCCATGAGTAGTGTCTGTAGTCTTCCTCACAAGCTGCATACAGCCCCAACCACCTCCACCAAGAAGGTATAGGGCAGCTTGTATGCAGTCTGAGGGACAAAGACGCATAAAGAAAAAGCAAGGGACTCGCTGTTGCTTGTAAAGCTGAAATGATGTGAGCGCACGCAAGGCCACTCAGACGAGCATGTCGACATCTTTGCCAGCTCAGATCTTGGCTGTGGTGGTTGGACAGCAAGAAAACAATGTTCAGAGAAACAGCTCATTTTGAAGACTGTGGAAATGAAGCCCATGCACCTATGCTTTACACCTACTACTCCTACTTTTGTAACAGATGAAGGTGTTGGTGTCGGTATTGTGGATAAGGATTTGAAAATAACTCAAAGTTTGAAATTACATGTTGCTGTGCTGGAAGTAAGATGACTGTGATGACTATGATGACTGACACAGGTATGCTGGTCTCTTTTTCTAACCTTGGCTGATGAGGTAAATGTATCTCTTCATAAATGTGTGTGTGTGTGTGTGTGTGTGTGTGTGTGCGTGTGTGTTGGACCGTTTACCCATCTGTGCATTCCAGATTGCTGACCATAATCTTAATCCCTCTGCAGATAAGTAAATACTGACCCAGTATCTCTGTCTATCCCCCACCCCTCTCTGTCTGCATTTTTCATTCATGTTTTCTCATCACTGCGGTGCTGTCATTGTCACAAGCTAAGTGCACTGCAGCAAAGTGAGTGCTCTTTCGGTGGAAATTTACGGCAATCACAGACTCGCAGGCAGTGCGTACACACACACACACACACACACACCCGTATAGGGACTCACAAACTGAAGAAAAAACAACTTTCCTGAGCAATCATCCATTTTTCACAGCAGTCCCCCAAGAATTAAATGATACGTCATTTTCCAGCGTAGCAATGGCAAAGTTTGCTTGTGCCCTAAAATGTGACCCAACTCAAATTTTTAAGTGAAGAGAAATTCACTTAATTTAGTGTCGCTGAGGTCGTTTAGAAGGAGGAGGGAGCCTTCGGAAGCCTCGGGACAGATGGGGAGAGGAGACATCGCTTCCTCCACCACTTTCTTTTTTAGATGCAAAACGGCTCATAGAGCCGGCCCGCAACTCCCTCACACACTCACCACGTGCTGTGGCCTTCAAACCAGTTTAACACACATGGGAGATTGTAGAACATCTTGTTAGACAGACCTCTACACTACCATAATCAAAACACCGAATAGAATATTTTATATGTTGTTATCTAATAATAATATAATTCAATGATCGTCATCATAATGAGCCTGATTTGATCGGCTTAAAGCAGCTTTCTGAAGAAGGAGTGTGTGTGTGTGTGTGTATGTGAGAGAGAAAGAGAAAGAGGGCATTAGCAAAAGTGTCGGTACCCATGATAAAATCACGAGCAGGGAAAAGGGATTTAAACTGAAAATAATGAGCACTGAGTTTACTGTATATTTAAAAAAAAAAAATCTCGCCTCTAATTATAGCTGCAAAACACAGCCGTAGCCTGCACGAAGTACAGCAGCTCCGATGAAAACATCATGTTTGATTAAAGATAAAACTGCGTGAATGTGTGAATAAACATGGCCTTTCATTAACTTGTGTGGAAGTATTCATATTCCACCAAACCCATGCAGTTCTGTCCTACAGCAGGTCATGTAGATGATAACATGGACAGCTGCTGTGTGTTTGTATTTCCTACGAAATCTTTCTGTTTTTATGGTATTTGTTACATGATGGAGTGTGTAACAGTAATGAACATAAATAGAGGGGATGTAGAGTTTCCCCTTGATCAACTGTGTTGGAGGCGGGGTTGTGTCGATTGTGTTTTACAGCGTAACGTTTGCAGTTACACAATTGTACACTGCACATTAAATTACTTATGAAGCAACTCAAAATAATAAAACACATGTATGTTGACAATAAAGAATAATTAATTGCTGGTCAATTAGCAAATACAACCTTTTCTAATACCAGAGAATATAACACAGTAACCTTCAATAACACTGCAGGAACAGCCTTTGAATTTTATTTACAGCGTATACGTAGAGCAGCGTGTTAGCTACCTCCTGGGCAAACTTTACACATCATGCTTTCACATGTGGTGCTGCTGGATTGATGGACTCCGTTTCTGAGCTAAAAATAGCACATAGAGGCACCCAGAGGTAAAAATACATCAGATACAAGAGTCAAAATACACAAATTGTTGCTTTAAAATACAAAACCCGTTTTATCATGCCCATCAAACTGAAATTACAAAACACTATTTTGTATTTGAAATGCGTATTTTAACTGTGCGGAAAGTAAGATGAAGGAAGTGCGCATAAATTTTGATGCTTTACCACGCAGTATTAAAGAATGAATGACACTAAAATTGTACAACATTATTAACATACATGTATCACTGAGGGTTTGTGAGTCGAGTTCCCAGGTTCACCTCTTTAAATCTTTTTATTTTATTTTCACACGGAAATAACACCACAACATTCAGAAACACAGTACTATACATGCACTATACATTAAGTCAAGTTTAGTTCTTAATATCTATTTATTTATTTATTATAAAGAACAAATAAAGATAATCCGTAATTCCTCGTCATTCAGGTGGGGTGTTCGACCAGTCTCTAGGAAGTCACTATAAGCCATGAAATTGTCCAGCACATAACCCCCTGTAAAACCACAACATGTTGTTTTTGCAAGGATGAAACTAATTTTTCTGCTTCAAACTTCTAACACGGCTTCTACTTCAAGCAGATAGTGCTAGTTGTTAGCATCAAAATGCAGTACTACATTGCCAAAAACGGAAAATCGTATTAAGCTTTGACTGATATTGATGTCAGTGCTGGGTTAACTGCCATTTTGTCTTTTGATTTAAGACTGCTCTTAAACAAAAAAACTACCTCCTTTTTTCTGTGACCAACTGTCGAATTGTTTTTCACCTTCTCAGGTATCAGGAAGTTGTTTCGCTGTCCGCCGCTGTTTACAGTAAACAAAGTTCTCTGCATCTCAGAATAATTCCCCTCTTGTAGAAAGGGAAGAAAATAATTAAAGAGAAAATGCATAAGAGTTCATGAATATTCTGCTAATAAATACTTCTAAATTCCCTGATTTCAGTTTGTTTTTAAAGATAGGAACTGAAAATAATGAGCACTGAGTTTATTGTCGTTCGGGGCTTTAGCACTTACCTTCAGAGCTGACGTAGGACAGATGGCTCCTGCTAGATGCAAAAAAATAATGTTTGTGCAATTTAGGAGCATTAACACTAATTAGCGACAAATGGTGCAGCTAGATTGATGTTCATTCTAATAACAGCCAACAGAAGAGGCTTTAATGAAGGTAACTTGTAACTTATTTGCTTACCTCCTCAGCGGTTGAGAGAATTCAATTTCTTCTTTATCTTCTGTCTTTAAAAAAGATTTATGAGTTGGCAAGTTTATCACACAAAATTAACAGAAAGATTTTGTAGCAAACCAAATCACAAAATAGTGTTTGCCAAGCAGAATCCACTGAAACCGGACTATAAGAAACAAATGTACCGTATGATGTCCCATCTGCCACTGTAAAAACACTGCATGGCTCTGACCAATCTGACTTTTCTGTCTTTGGGAGCCTTAGATGTGGGTTTGGGGGGGGGGGACCTGTACGTACATGTTTGGCTCCCAAGGTTTATTTCTGCTTGACTAGCACTGATGTTGCTTTATAGGTGAGTTTCTCTGGTGTTTTTTCCGGGCTTTTAGAGGCAGCCGAGAGACTAATTTGGAAGAAGACCGTGTCAAGCACAGCGGAGCAAACACTTAGAAACCACTCAGCAACCAAGGCGAACCCCAAGGTTGTGTCAGAGGGATGAAATGTCGATTTTCATTTGCAGAAAATATGAATGATGTGCCCGAACTGTCCTTTCTTCAAATAAAGTCAAGAAGCAAAGACACTTTAAAATGATTTATTGCTCTGCCCCTAACTGGGACTCTCAGAGCTAAACCAACACTGGATTACTGTTGCCATACACTTACTGTACACGCACTCACACACACCTGCACAAACACAATCCCCAGATGCACACACAGACATCCTCATAGAGAAATAAAAATAGTCTCAGACACACACACACTGCAATTACTTTCTGAAACTCAAACGTGTAGTCTGCATAAATAAGCATTCTCCATATACCACCTGTCTTTAGTAATCCAACCACAAATACATCACTCGCTTTGTGTGTGTGCAAGTGTGTGTAGACAGTCGTAATGTGGTTTACGACTGGGCAACAAGTGAAGCCCCCCAACACACAGACAAGCACATGCGAGCACACACACACACACACACACAAAGGAGAGAGTGTGTATGCTTCCTTTTTGTTTCCACATTATTTTGGCTACTTTTCTTTGGTCAGAACATAATATGCTGACAAGAAAACTATCTGCTTCTGCTATGTTTTATTTTGTCTGCAGACCCCCCACTTAGACATACACACACACACACACACACACACACACACACACACACACACACACACACAGTATATACACGTACACAAGAACAGTGTGTCTGTTATCACAGTTGCTTCTTCCTAGAATAGGCAGCTCTTTGTTGTTCTAAATGTTTGTTGCTCCAGTATAAATTCCTGGGTCGCTTTTGTGTCCCTGTTGTGTTGCACAAACCACTCAGTTCCTCTTTGGAGTCCAACAATTCTTTTAGCATATGCCGTAAGGTTGTTGTCTAGACTATATATAGGACCACATGAATCACCAACAATTGTGCAGCACACAGTTCCATTTGATTTTCAGCTGCAGTTTTTATGGGAATGTTGGTGTCCAGCAGGCCTGCCTTTAAATACAAGAGAAGAAATTGAGCTAGGCCCCTTTTACACCAGGTGTGATTGATATTTTGTGAGGATCTGTCACCTGTATCAAGATACCTAGTGAGGGTATCTTGACATGGGAAAAATGTACAATAGTGCAGGTGGAAATGCGTGCACAACACATTGCATTGTGAACACAATTAGATTGACCTGACCACTTCTGGAGGCTGCCTGGCACGAATTGTGATCCAATCTACACCTGCTTATTCACATTCTGGAAAAAAAGGTACTAGCAAGCTTCTGCACTGGCACAGCAGTACTGATACAGTATAAGTGACGTTAGCCTTGTTAGTAGCCTACAGATGTTACGTGGCCCTCACCATGCATGTTGTAGCAGTCCCTTGAGAGAATCCTGCATCGCTTTCCTTGCCCCAGTATTAGGGTTGTCCAACGTCTGTTGTTTTTTTGGGCAATTTCTGTCATTTTATGTTGCTTATGCCTCCGAAGAATGAGTGAGAGCTCAGCGACAGACTCTCGTTCAGAGAGCTAAGAGGCCAGCAACGGCAGAGAGAGGCAGCGGGGGAAAACTGCTGGAATATTGTTAAATCTAAATCAGTTAAGGGTATTTCAACCAAAACATAGTTGGGACAGTGGAAAGAGTAAACAAAACAGGTCTTGGTGAGTTTTATTTAGTTTCTGTTGAATGTGTTTTACAATTAGTTACTGCCACAGTGGCTTCTGTTCAGCAAAAGTTACAATAAATAGGCTTGTTTTCATACCAGTTGGAAATGGTGTCAAAGAGTCAGATGAGAGGAGAAATCATGACCTCTGTGAACTAGTGCTGGGCAATATGAACAAATCCAATCCTGTCAATGACTTGACAAGCCATGGAAGTTTGTCACATTGACACAAAAAGTGTGCAAAAAAGCAGTGCTGTTCATTCATCTGTACCATTGCCTGCAGTTGGTTTACACAGCCAGACAGATTTCTGTCGGTCGACAAATTTCATCAAATTTCTGTCATCATGTGATATGTATTGCCATACCAGCCATCTCTTGCATTGTCACTATACTTAAATCTTAAATTTTTTTGTGAAAGACGCCTTTAATCACCTCTGCCGTCTCTTCATAAATTATGTTAGTAGCACTTTTTCGGTCTATTCCTCTAGTCCCCGTTCCTCCCTCCCTCCCTCCCACCTCAGGGGTTTGTGGGTTGCCATCTGCCCAGACCAGGTTGTTCTCCGCTGGGCCTGCTGCTCCTCCTGCAGGGCCCTCTCTGGAGAAGGGGCAAAATAGGTTAATTAGCCATAATAGCTACCTCCAGCACAGATGAAGTGAAGTTTACACCATTCTGCTGAGGAAAGGTTTGCTAAAGCTATATACAATGATTTGCTGTCAGCGTTCTAATTGTGTGAATCCAGTTTTAGCTGTACTAATTTACTCGTATATAGTAATTCAGCTTTAGTGTGAGGGTGAGAAATGGAAATGTTTACATTTTTGGTTAAAATGTAGTTGAATTAGATTTGCACTTGCACATTTATTAGAGTACCTGTTTATTTTATGATGCAGACATACTGTATGCACTCATTTATCAAGTGAAAGGCCAAAGAGGACTTTTTAACTCCCACACAAGCAAATGCCAACAGCAGTTCTTTTATATGTGAAAGTATTTTTCTCCAAAAGACAGAAGAAGCAGGAGAGAAAGGGCGGATAGAAAGGCAGTCAGATGATGTGCAAGAAGAAATAAGAGAGGGAGGAAGAGAGGCTTTATGTTGACACCGAGTTGGCAGTGCGAGGAAGAAAGTAAGAGGCGAGAAAGGAGAAGCGAGAGGGAGACTGAAGCCAGTGAGACGCTGAGCAGACAGGGTTTGTCTTGAAGGCATTACAGCTGATTGATAGAATGAGAGCTTGTCTGGCAATCCAAAGCAGGGTGTCATGTCACTGAAGGGGAACAGGAGACTGGGGATGGCGGACGCAGAGGGCTACTCAGACACAGGAGGTGTGTTTGTGCCAGCCTGTCTTTTCTCACTGTCCGCTAGGCAGTCAATGCTCACGTGTGTCCGTGCACCGCGCACATCAGGACCACGTCTGGCCTGGTTGGTCCCTGCAATGGTTTCTGGGCTTGCCTCTTAGGTCAACCTTCAGCTTCCTGTCCTGAGCAGTGGCAAGAAGCCCCATTGATGATCTTGGGTGCTGCTGGGGCTTCCCCCCATCCTTGACAAAGCCAGTTGCCGTCCTTGTTGGTTGCACTTGTTTGCTACAGACAATTCCTGCGCAGATGGCATCCGCTATTGCCCTCAGCATTAAGTTGTGCCACCACTGGTAGTTCCTCTCCCCAGGGCCTTCGGAAAACAACTCAGAATATGCTCAGTCCAACACAACACTACTAGTTCTATTTCAAATCAGCCGCAGCAGGGTATAATAGTGCATTAAATAATTATATTATATATAATAATAATATTGTACAATAAGGATATTGCTCTAATGTGAGTCTCACAACCCTTTACATTTTAGAGCAACCTTTAAAATTTCCCACCTTGGGTCTGTTATAATAAAGAGCTACAATCAAGTCAGCACATCTTAAAGAACAAACTGCCTGCAAATAATCACTGAGTAGCAGCAGTAGGTAGATGTCTGCCCTGCAGAGATGCCGATAAACTCATGACAGCCTGAATGTCAGTATCATCCAAAATGTCATTACGGACAGACGAGTTAATCTCCCCTGACAGACTTTTGCAGAGCTGTGTTTCTTCTCTGAGGGTGCAGTAGTCAAAGCAGGTAAGCCCCAGCACAGCTGGATCACATTTTCCACCCCATTGAAAAATCCCTTTGTTTTGTGGATGCGAGTCTGACATAAACACTTGAGTTTCACAAACCGTGCAGAGCCCCTCAGGTTTGGTAAGGTCGTCTGGCTTCTTCCATGTTGCATGGAAACTAAACGTAGCTCAGGCCTGCCTCAGCTAACACTGCCGTCTTTACTGAATCTATAGGGATTGGGGATGCAGGATTATCAGTAATGAAAACTGACCAGAGTGATACTCCTCTGTGGTCATACCCATTTAACTATTTTTTGGGACATGAATAAATTCTGCTCTAAAACTGTGCAAATTATATAATTAGTCCAAGTTTGTGTAAGCACGTCAACAACCATCACATTGCAAAAGGAAATGAGAGTCTAATATACATTTTGTTCATTAATAAATCTAAACCTTGCTGAATATTATTACAAAATGTGAACGCAACATTTTGACCACTGGGCTTTGTGTATTTACTTGCCACACATGACTCGCATGGACACACATAGTTGGCACAGTCAGAGAGACAGACAGAAATGTCTTAATAAACTACATTTGAAAATAACCAACAAAAGGGCCCATACCTGACTCCAAACCAGGGCCATAGTTACCACCGAGCACACACATACTTACATTACATGGTGGCAGAATCTCCTTTAAACAATTAAGCATATATTACAAAATGAAGTTATCAGCACCCACAAATAAGTCTTTATTACTTTAAAAACAAATTTAACTAAAATTTACAATTATAACATCCTGGCTACGTCACTGTCCAAAGCCCAATGCTTTGTCAGATAGCAGAACCAGCATTTCTGTCAGTCAGTTTGTGTGACAGCAGTTGTATGTATGTATTACAGTGTATGTTATTTATCATGTGCGGAATGGATGTAATGATAATAATGTAATATACAAGTTCTTTCCAATGTAAGTATATATTATATAAATTATCAATTGTAATCTAATTACTTAATTTTTTTTTATTGAAATAACAATATGATTTAAGATTAAATATGCCAACAATGCGTCCTTAACAACACATAATCATAACTGTGTTGTAATAATGGATGTGGAATTATTTTGCAAGAGAAAATGAGGTTTAAAATGTTCTATTAAGTGTATCCCATGCTGAACACAGTCTGTAATAACAGGCATTCTACAAAACCAAGCAACCAATCAGTCAGGCACTAGTTTCCTGACTGATTGGTTGATTGGTTTTTGACGACCTTTAGTAACGATGAAGTTGCCTGTAGAGCATGTTTCAAACCCTGGAGCCTTCATCAGGCTCAGCTCATGTAGATGTGAAAACCTCTCAGAGTCAACAGATTGGTGCGAGCCGGAGGCTTTATGGATCAGGGGGGATTACATCTGCACTCTGTTCTCTCCGTTTTCCTCACCGCTTCGTCTTCCTCACTACCCTCTTTCACCGTCGACTCATCCCCGCGGCCCTTATTCGGTTATCCTTTCTCTCGCCTCATCTCATTCCTTTCCTCGCCTCTCACTCTCCTCCTTTTTTCCCTGGCCTCGCCTCCTCCTCCCCCCTCCTCCCTCTTGCAGTCTTTGGCACGCTGCCTTGTTCATGCCACCGGTAGGTCACTGCTGACAGATGGCTGGATGGCGAGGGCTGAGGCTATAAGACACTGGGCAGAATGAAACAGGACGTGCCCCATACATTATCAGGACTCAAGGCTGTGTCTCATTTTTAACCTTTATTTTCCTGGGGCACGCTGACAGAGAACACTCTCTACATTTGAACAAAACCCTGCTCTTTTTTGCTTTAGAAGTGCCGTGACATTTTGAATTCCCTCGTGCTCTTTCTCTTCAGCAGGGCACTTGTCACATTTTGGGAAGGTGAAGTACCATCAAAAGTTCTTGTGTTTTTTTTGTGTGTTTTTTTTTTTTTCTCCCTCACGGTCTGACAAGCGCTCGCTAACGAAACAGACCCCTAATTCAAAAATGTCACCACTTCGTATGTAACAAGATTGTGGCAGTTTTCAGTACTCCCTTAGACAAAATATAATCCTTGTTACTGCAAAAACCACTCCAATCGCAGCAAATGTCAACAGAAAAATAAAAATTTCACAAAGTCAGACAGAGTTTTTCTTAATTTCCTGGTCTAATTGAGAGAAACATCTGTTGTGGGATGTGCCCAATTAGTAAAACTCCCCAGTCGACCAAATAACATTTAGATAAGGTGGCTGGTAAATGTTGCTTCCTGTCTGATTGTCTTTAAGATTAATGGCAGCACAGCCTCATGTCACTATTTATGAGCTCGTACATCATTCTTCGGCATATGAAATAGAGATACAGCATGAATGTTCAACCCACTGCCACAAAGGAACCCATATCCAGTGTACTGGCAAATGCAAATTACACTATTGAGCCTCATTATCCGGATTTTTTTGTAGCTTTGAAACCATACAGTCCACATTTGGATCCCTAATTATTACTTGAAAAACATAACTCTGTGGCCTGCTCTTAGCTCTATATCTAGTTACCATTACCATACCCATCAGCCACTCTCGGCTGCAGGCGAAGCAGCCCATTCAGACAGCCATGCTCCGGTCCAGGCTCCACCCTGAACCTTCTCCCCATCTGTCCTCTCCATGCACAACACCAGCAGCCACGTTCACAGTAGCCTAGTTAAAGTGAGACTGTGTAACTTTTAAAAGAAAAAAATAGCACAAATTTTATGCTACAAATGAAAAGTTTAGTTCAGAAGTAATAAAACATGCTTGCTCAGTTCACTGCACCCGGGGTGTTGCTGCTACAGCCTTATTTGGTCCGGTATGACCAGCGGCTGATGGCGGCTAATGTTAGCACACTTAAGCTGGATATTGCTGTGAAGTTAATCACAGTCTGACTCTTCCCTACCTGTTTTACTGTTGTTGTTCACTATGCATGAGCAACATTTTATCACAAAACAAGAGAAGACATTAACACACTGTTTCGTTGTTGTGGTTCTCTGCCAGGTCACCTAATGACAATTTATTTACAGCAACTGAATTAAGTGACGCTTAGGAAAATGAAAATGGATTGTGCTCTTATCCTGTAATCACCTCTTGTGTGAAAACAGCCGCCTGCTGTGGCTGGAAACAAGTGTGATGAGAGCAAAGTTTGCAGATCAGAAAAATCAAACCAGTGAGCTAAGATAAGCTAAACTGCTCACCAGAGCAGAAGGGAACTGCAGACTCTGTGGGTTTGTCAATGCAAGCGTCATGTCATTTGATCCAGTTTTGATATAAAAATTGATTAATGCAGCTTTAATGCAGCTGGTTCATATGATCATTTCATGGGATGCAAACGAGGCTCCCTGTTGCCATGAATAAACCAACTACCAGAATATTCTTGTCACTAGCGAGCAGTCCTCTGTCCCTTGTATCAATTAATAAGCAATATTACATTAGTTGTAATACATGGGAAATAAGCATCCCTATATCATCCTCTTGACGCTTCAAACTAATTTCCTGATGTTACAGACCAGTATAATTTTGAGTCTAATGAATCCTGGACGTCAGAACACCAGGATATAGCTGCTACAGATGCACTTCGCCCTGGAAATGTGCTGATGGTGCCAAGACTGGGATCATAAATATACCACCAGGGCTGTCAGGACTGCTGGAGAGAAAGGTAGTGTTTGAGTTTACAGATGTGGAAGGTTTCTCCCCCGCCTCATTTGCCATGATGTGTGGCATCACGGAGCCTGTAATGCTTCCCACTCACACACACACACTCACTGTACTGTACTTCACTTGCTATGAGAGTTACACTTGTCTTAATTAAGTCAGGGAGATGTAGGGGGGCATCATGTCGATGCCATCCAATTTATAACGCTGTGGGAGCTCTGACACTCTGCAGATGGTGAAAACCAAAAGAGACAGCAGTACAGTATGTTTTCCTGCCGCAGTTTATTATGGGAGTGAGCAGGGCTTCTTAAGCAGGTTTCTTTTAATTGGAGTAAGAGCTTAGCCGGGATTTTATGACCCAGTCCAGATCCAGGTTTCTTAAGTAAGCGGGTTAAGAAGCAAATACCCTGTGTATGCAAACAGGATTCTCCTGGCGGTTAGTGAAGTTGCCACAACTTCTGCCTAAAAGGATTGCATTAGTGTCCATTTGAGTGGAGTTGTGTATAGTTAAATTGCTGGGTTCATCCATTTTTTATTCTAAAACAAAGTTTGAAAATGTCTTTTTCAGCCAGGTTAAAATCCCTCCATACTCCCTCTAGGTCCTCCTAGCTCTGTAAAAGGAAACAGTATCCCCAATTAACACCTCACTCTTTTTCACAGGCATCCAAAAATAACATGATGCAGTTTGTTAAAGAGTTGGTACAACCAAATTACAAAAAAAACATATTTTCTCACGCAACTTTACTGGTATCTAGCCATGCAGAATGTTTTGTCTAGGTTTTAAGATATCTGTGTCTGAGGTTTCTGCTTTCACACTTATTGAGATCCTGCAGTAATGGAAAACTTCTGCATAATGAGCCATATTGAAGGGAGAAAGCAATGCACCGGCCCAGAAACAACCATGGCTAATTCATTGTTTTTTAGGAATCGGTTGGTAAATAAGGCGAGTCTGCACCCTCTCACTTGTCTCACACACAGTGGTATAATAAGGGAAATACCTGATGCCTATACTGTCCCTGCTATGTGCCCAAACATAGCTTAAAATAAGTGTAATGTTTCTGCATATAACTTTAGCTCATCATCAATTACAGCTAGATATGAAGTTAGAAACCTGGTGAGTGATCCACATATAGTTCAGAGGGAATTAAATCAAAGAATCAAAACTAAACCATTAATATAACAGGCAGTTAGTGACATGTCCACCTCCTGTCCATACTGAGTTCAGGTTCATTCCACACAATGAAGCCAGTTAGACTGAAGAGCTGACAAAGCTAAGGTGTGGAGAAACACCATGCCATGCTGCAGGCTTTATATGACCACAACATGGCTTGAGTGACGAAGACGCCGCTCAGATGTGCTGTTCAGCCTAATGGCACTTGAAAAGGATAGGTGTAAAGATATACCAGGTGTAGAAATAAACCAGAACTGATTCTGTTTAGCTCACTGAACTAAAGTCACACTAGTCACTTTAGGAGTAGTTTATGTTTCCTAACTCGGTACACTTCACTGACAAATCCAAATGCTGTCCACTGCAGGGCTTCTTTCCAAAGACAATGTCCAGATTAGTCTGGATAATCCCTAAAATATACCTTGAATAGTTTTTTAGTAGAACAACTTTCTGCAGAAGAAATTGAAAGGCAAATAAAACCAAAAGGGCAAAGTGAGACAATATGTTTTTTATTCTAAGTTGAATAAACCAACCTTTTAATAGTCAAATAATCTTTAATTACTTTTAGCTCTTCCATATCAATATCTGTAGTTCTGTGACACCTTCTCAAGAGCAGAGGCTGAAAGTGGCCCCAGCCCATCCCCCTTCTAAATAAACCAACCTGTCCCACCTGAGACCTTTCCCCCTCTGAGACGAACAGTAAAAGTGTCTCGGCGCTAGAAATGAATAATATATGAATCCCTCTGGAAGTGTGAGGAGACTGCCTCATTGTATGCGTCTCCCTCCCTTTCTCTCAGAATGTATGTGTATGTATGTTGTGCATGTGTATGTGTATGTGAGCGCTGTGTATTGACTGTCTAGTCACATCCTCTCTTCCTGCTATCAGTACTACTGAGGTCATCTGCGTGTGCGCTCCCCCCAGGTCAACACATTATCTAAATGATTTAATATCACTGCAGCCGCCCCGACCCTCTCCTGTCATTGTGCTGTGGAGCAGGGAGACTAAGCACTCGAGGATGAATACTGAATACTTAATAGTATTTTCATTGCTGTAGCAACAAAGGTTTTATGTATTACACAGATCATCAACTCATTCCCTGTGTAGTTATATATTTAATATCTGCAGTTTTGTCAGAATACCAGCGACAAAACTGGGATTCAGCTCTGCATAGTAAGTCCGGGAAGCCTTATGTAACTTTGATACAAATGCGGGGATTTTTATTTTAACCTGTTCCACCAATGTTGCAGTGTGATGTACATATGATAAATGAATATGAACCTATACAACCCTCTCTTCAACACGGGAATCAGAGTGCACCTGAATTTCTATTTTCAAATTACTTTGTGGAACTAAACCAGTGAGTGTATCACCGACCCGGGGGAATAACCGCAGTCTTCTGTTCCCTCTTTTCTTATTCATTATATTCAGCTTTGTATTGATTCAACGTCACAGAGCAGCGACTGGGACGGGTGCTTCTGTTTGCTGTCGGGTAAAGCTCAGGTATAAAATTGAATATACTGTGGAATAAGGGCTGCAGCTGTTTAAACAGTGAGAGATTAATTAAAGGTACAACCAACACAACATATGCAGTACGTATAAATGTCAACACAATGTTATAATACAGCAGTGATTCAACCATTTCACTGTCTGTCCAGTGTGTTGGAATAAATCATGGCTATCAATTTTTTTATGTCTTATAATACAATTAATAATATTCCTATTTTGGCCATACGAACCATCCTTTATGGGGATTGTTAAAGTGAAATATCATTAAAGGAGTGCTGCAGAAATTTAGTATCGCACTTCCACAGAGTTGGGGGACATGCAAAAGACAGACTTAAGCAGGACTAGGAGGGAAACAGAGGGTTTCTGGTTCAAGTCCAGCACGGAGTGTGGTCACCTCATGGGCAAGGCACCGAACCCCTAACTGCTCCCATCTCTCTGCATGTCCATCAGTCCTGCGTGTGCATGTCTGCATTTCGGTGTAAAACTGATAAAAAAAAAATAATACAAACATCCTGTTTAGCAGGTATAATGTTTACCATGTTCATATCTTAGTGTTTGGTGCTAGTTAGCAAATGTTAGAATGCTAACATGTTAAACTAAGTACAGTTGAAGCTGATGGGAATTTAATTAATCCAATAGTTGTTGAGACTTTCACTCTCAACCTCATGGTGACACGAGAGGAAAGGTCAGGGGATAGCGTCATTATCAAGTCATTAGGATACATTGTTTGGGAATCATAAATGTCTCTACTAAATTTTGTGCCAGTCCATCCAGGAGATGTTGAGATATTTTGGTCTAGACAAAAGTGTTGGGCCGACTGACCAACCGAAAAGACAGACATTGCCATCCCTAGAGCCATGCTGCTAAACAAGAATGATAAAATTTGATGCAGCAGAGGCAGAGATATCCTGACATTCAGTCCCTAGTGTTTGTCAAGCTCCCAAAACACTGGATCCTACTTTCCTATTTCCCACACTGCAACCCAATAGCATGTTTTATTACGCCTGATGAATGTCCATGTCTTTCAAAACTTGTCAAAACTCATCAGCTCCAATTTGTAATGCAATCTTTCTGTCTTTCTGTCTGTAAATTTGAAGTCTTCATGACTGGCTGAGATAAACTTTAAGGATATATTATACAAATGATTTTTCTGTCAGTACACCCTTTCTGCAGAGCTCTTGCTGTTGTGTACATTTTAAATTAGTATTGCAAGCAATCAAATATGACATTAATTGCAACCAAGGGTGTTAGAATATGACAAAAACTGTGGTCGAAAGATTGTGCTGGGTAATGAAAACTGGATAATTTAAGAAGCCCTTTTTATCCTCTAAATTAGAATTTAATTGAGGACCCATTATTACAAAGTGTAAATGCTGGACTTTCTGGGTGCCTCTAAATTGCTTTTGGTTGGAAAAAACATTCATATTAATCCTCTCATACATGAATTGCATCTCTGTGTGAAAATTGGAAATTAACAGGAAAACATGTCAAGCACATGGCTTTAGTCTGGACAAGGAGTGCCATTACTGTAAATAAGGAAATGCTCATAATAATCAAATGAGTACATTATATATTTCCCTTGCTTGACAGTCAGAGACAGCTGATGAAAGCTCAGGAAAAAAAAAGAGACTCTTACCAATTATCAGAGGAATTTGAATGCATTCAAATTTTTTGTGGGTTCCATAATTAATAACACAATAAACTACCAAAATTATGGGAGACAAAGCAATATCCCATTAGAGAGTTATAAATACGTATATTAGTTATTGATAAAAGTTATGTCGTCATGATGAAACATTGCTCGGAAGTGTTCTTCTTTACCGTGCCTTCATTTCTTATTGTGTGTTCAGACAGAACAGCTACATAAACTGGAAAGACTCGAGTGGGCGCAAATTCAGCACAAACGACGTCAAGACACAGTCCCTGCGACCTGAAAAAGGTTTCAGCTCGAGCAAAGAAATGTGCGCTTTATGAATCTGCGATGTGGAAGTACAGACGTGAGAGGGAAAGGGAGGGAAACAACAGAAGGAATGGGAGTTTCCGGTAAGTTCTGCGTTCAGTCAGAGCCGAGTTGAACGCAGATCAGCGCGTCCGTCGCTAGCTGGCTTACAGCTGACGTCTGTGCAGTTAGGCCAGTGGCTGCTCTCTCTGAAGAAACAAACGCTCCAGCAATCGAATTCGCAAGAGTGACCCCTTTTTTTTTTTTTTTTTTTTGCTTTACCTTCCGTCTGTTGGACGTAGTGAAGCGAGCTCTTTCTGCCTGCTTCCAGTCTTTATGCCGGGCTAGGCTAATCGCCTACTGGGTGGTATTGATCGATGTGTTGAACTGTTCCTTTAATGTATAACTTTGGTCTTGTGTTCATCATCTCTGTTAGTTCTGATAACATTGTACCTACCAAAGTCATTCACAGTTTAAAACCTGCCTGACATGTGTCTTCCCAGGTCAAACTTTTTTGTAGTAATGCTGCCGTGCTCACAGACCTTAGCATTTGCTTGGTGAGTACAATGGTAGCAATACTGATAGGAATCATCCTTTAATAAATGTGACAGTTCCAACATAGAAATTAATATATTATATTACATTTCATCTTATTAATTTGGTTAGGCTTGGGTATATAGCATCTCAGAATCCACCAAAATTCAGGAAATGAACCTTCTCAATAGCAGAACTTTCAAATTAAATTTCAGCTACTGGATATATAAGATCATTAATATTTAACAGAAAGCACATTTTACATTTTTAAAAGACATCGCAGGCCTTGTGTAATGTAACTAAATTAATTTAGTCACATTTTCTTAAAGCATATCTGGGAGACAGTGTCAATGCGTTCAAAGTTAATTCAGACATGGTGTGTCACATTAACAAGCTCTGAGTTTGTGAACGAAGCCTGTCTGCTCATTTCTAGTGGTTTCAGCCAAGGACACTGCGCTGCCTGGAGCGTTTTACCCCTCACCAGCCCACAGCTCCCTCCCCGTCCCTCTGTCTCGCACGCACGACCCCAAACACAGCACGCTCACACACACAGAGTGCCGGTCCACTGACCCGCAGTGGCTGTCAGATATTCCCTGCTGTCTCTCATGCAGATGAATCAGAGCGAGAGAGAATGAGGAAGGACAGGGACAAGTAACAAGACTATTTGAGAAGACAAGACTTGAGCTTTTGTTTTTTTTTCTTATTGGTTAGAACAAAAACTGCTGTGGGTACTGATGGAACTATGCAGGCTCGCCAGAAAATCTGTGATAAACAATGTTTAGACAGAAGTACGCTTCTACCTCAGACTGGTGATCAGAGCGGAACACAAACAGCCCGACAAACCAACAAACCAGCCTGCAGGGAGGGCTGTGACAGGAAGGAAAGAAGAAAAGAAAAACTTGTTCTGAAGTAATGAAATATGTGCAGTAATGAGGAGAATTTATTTTCTGAAGGCCAGTCGAAGTCACCTTGTCATTGTGCATTATATTGCTGCCTAACATTACCCTTTTAGCGACTTACAGCACCAAAGGGACACAACACAAACAAACAGAATGTCCTTCACATACTCTGCTACTTCATGCATTCAGCTCCAAGAAATAACACCATGATTCAGCAACAGCCGGCACGAGACATTGCTGGGTGTTTTTTTTTATTACATTTGATAAAAGCCTCCATGGTCTATGCATCACTTTCCATGCTAAAATGTAAAAGAATATTTTTAACGGACAGTGAGGACCTTGGACCCGTGCACAGCTCTGCATTTTGAAAAGCCTCAGCAGGACTCGTTTGGATGCCCTTGCAGCTAATGTCACAGCTTGCATGCAGCTGAAAACTGAGGCAGCCACAAGAGAAAAGTTACTTGGAGCACCAAACAGAAGAGTGGTATTCAGATCACAGCAGGCACAGATCATTGTGATGTTACAATGCCCAGAACCCACCATGACATTTTCATTGAAAGCTTAAAAAAATAAGACACTGCAAATGTCAAAGGGGCATGGGGTGCTCTATAACCTTTATCCAGCTCTGTCTGCAAACAGTAGGACGTGCAGCAACATTGAAATTCCTTCTTCTGCGCAAGTGCCTTCGACACACCTTGACCTGCGGTGGCTTGTTACGTAGTAAGTAAAAGTAAGTAAAAAAAGTTGCATGCGTGCCTCAGAGTATGAGTGCAGAGCGCCCAAAGGAACACATTATACTGCAGTACTGCTTTGCCATGAGAGCAAAGCTTCCAAATGCGCACCTTAAGTGAGTTTCGGGGTTCAAAATCATTTTATCACATTTGAATCCAACGTTAAATCCACTCATTGAATCCATATCTTTTTGAATCATGCATCAAATCTGTTTAGGTTTAAGTTAAAGCTAAATAGACATTCACAACATAGATTTCCACAACCTGTAGCTACAACATGTAAATAAAATGCGTAGCATGAAATAGGAAATGTTGATTAAATGTTTATTTAAAACACACAAAAAAGCTGTAGCCAACTTAATTCTGCTCACTTGATTTTTCCTGAGCAACTTGCTGCAAATACTGAAAGCTTCTGGTTGAGAATTACAAGTCGATAAGCTTAAATTATTGAAATGATTTAACTGATAGTTTAATAAGGAGATTCCAGCAACTCACACTGATGAGACACGTCTGAGGATTCCTCTTCTTATTTTAACAATTTAAAAAGTGACATTATTATTGAAACAAAACAAAACAAAACAAACACACAGTAACTAAATACTCAAAGCACACAAGCAAGCATAAATAGTAGTAAAGAAAAGAAAAAAAGAGAAAACAATTAAAATCAGACAAACCTAGAATAAGTAGGTAGAACTAACAAACACAAACACATCTTACCATAGGGTTCAAAATGAAACAAGAAAATATTTTAACTGTCCTCATATGTTACTTATGTGATTAGCATTAACCAACTACAGCTGATATTACCTGCCATAAGCACAAGTGTTACCAAAACCATTAACCACACAACCACAAATTTTTTATTTTTCATCATTTTAGCCGGCAAAAGTGACAGATCTATCTTAAAAGGGACATGCTTGTTTTTCTACATTGCTCTGTGGTGAGAAAAAAGGGTGAGGGTGAATTCTGATTAGAGATTTGTTAGCCTCAAAGCTTAGCGCATCTGGGTATTTTACCAGCCTGGTACCAGATCCAAAAGTGGAGCCAGCATCGTCCTCTATCATTGGACAGTTTGAAAATGCCAAGCAGTGGGAATCCAGTCAGTGGGAAGTTTGTGAGCTCTGAAAGCCAGTAATCCCAGCACCTGAAGTAATCAGTGACTCACACATATTGATCAGCCCCCTATAAATATGATATGGTAATTTTGTGCCATGAGGAAATGACCAGCTTAATTTACAGCCATCAAACCTGTTATCAACTCCCAGGAATGATATACTACCTTTTGATATACGTGCTTGTGTTGCATGTGTGTGACAGCTGAAATGAGAGTGGGTGTGACTCATGTTGGCACCCGATCAGTGTGATTAGCACGACTATGAGACGCTGTGATGGATATTCGCTCGGAGTTGAACGCACAAACCTCTCCAGTGCACAGAAAGAGCCTCGCTTGATGTTTATGTGATTGATCTGCACAAGTCAAAGGAGAAATATTTTCATTTACCCGAAAATGGCATGTCTGCTTGTGGAAGGGATATTCATTTCACCTCATATAGACTCAAACTCCTGACCGTGCATTGTGCAGCAGCACAGTAATATCCAAGAAATGGGTATATGAGATTATTTCATCCAAGTAACTCAGTATCAGCGTGCTGTAATGCTGCCAGTTGGTTGTTGGCTGCACAAATCAATGAAACAGCTCTAAGACATTTCTAACTGAAGAGCTTTCAGTTTGAGTTCTTATGTACTTTTGTCAGACACCCATGTGAGCATTTTGGTCTCACCCTGGAGCTATGACTTATTTTACTAAATTAGTACTCCCATGATGAGGGAACCATACAGGAATAAGCCCATTGTGGGCCTAATAAACCAGGACACGTGTTGTGGTTTGAAAAGACAGCTGAATACTTAAAGCAGAAATTATTTCTGGCAGGTTCTTAGGACAAAAGGGCAAGTTGGCAAAATGCACAAAGTGCTGCGTTGGCTTCAGCCTCAACAATGAGCAGAGGCATCCTGACTGAACTCGTTGAATGTTTTTAGTTCATTGGAACCATTGCCAACTCTTTACAAGTAAAGTGGCTATCAGAAGCTTAAAGCTGAGGTGAGTAACTTTGGAAAAGTATCCAACCCAAAAAAATACAACCCCTCACTTCAGGCCTCCCTCGAAAGCCACTTCCCCAAAACACATGAATGCGTACAACTGCTGGCAGACGAGTCCACGAGAGAGCATCGACATATATCGTAACAATGTAGACATACAATGATGCCCTACGCTCCTCTCCAACGCTCTCTCACATTGAAATACTGTATATATACACACACACATATATATATATGTCTATGCAAAAGAGTTTTGGACAGAGGAGCACGGCACATCGTTGTCATCGCTAATCGTAACCATCTACCTCATGTCTCATTCCCATGTAAGAAAACACTGAACATTTCATAATGAACGTAAACAACCAACATGGCTATTGTTAGTGCTCACAGCTGTCCAGCTAGCATGTTAGTATTGGGACATTTTATTTCAAGTTGCGTTTGATGCAGGAACTGACTAGCTATAGACAGCTGGCTGTGGTAACATTGGAAGTCTATACAGCATTGTATCATTACAGTGTGGGTGGTATATTAACATGTTTGTCTTTCCTCCATGTTGTCTGCACCCTGAGCTCTGCACTCATTTGGCAGCAAAAGTCCGCCGGATGATGTGAAACGTGTCATCCAGCATGCAAATAGAGACGCAAAATCTGTAGTTCGACAAACAGCCCTACAGCCGCTACTCCTTTCCATATTTCTCCATAAATTTGTTATGGACTGTTGCTGGACTTAATGTGCAGGAGCTCCTACAAAGCAGTTAAAATGGACACTACATACTACAGAATATAAACAATCATGATATTCATTTTCTAACTGGGTAATATTGTCTGCCATGCTTGAGGGTATAAAACACGGTTGCAGTGTGGCTCTAGGGATGGCAGTGCTGACTAGTCGGTCCACCACTTTGGCTTCAACACCTATCAGATGGATGGCCTGAAAGGATGAGTCTTACCGATATTTGTGATCACTGACTTTCCCTCCAGCTCCATAAGTTTAAATTTTTTGTTTTGTAGCTAAATGTTTCTTACAACTATTGGACATTTGCTACAGACACACGTCTTTCTTAGGATAACTTTTGATTCATTTAATGATCCCTTGACTTTTCATATAGGGCCATTATCAGGTCAAAATTTTAATTTGATCAAATACTAAAACTAATGACATTCCCATCACCCTCAGCTGCACTTAGTATTAAGTGCTATTAAATAATGAACATTTTAGCATGTTCACACGCTAAACTTAGATGCTCAACATGGTAAACTTTAAACCTGCTAAACATCAACATGTTGGCATGCTGGTATTGGCATTTAGCTCAAAGCACCACTGTGCTAGCATGACTATAGTCTCCGCGTTCTGTTTAATTAATTTGTGGTAGGATCCGACAGTAGTTACATAACCTTGGGATCTTAGAGATGCATCAAAGTAACAGCTTCTCCATTCTTCTTAAATTGGCGGCATCATAAGTACTATGTAATAAATGGACTTTCTCTGCACAGTGTCACACTTGGTGTGAAAGCAGGGAGTGTCTATGAGTTGTAAGAAGTTTAAACAAAGACCAAAACTAAGGGCAACCTGGTGGCCTAGGAGTTCAAGGCACTGACTATGAACCCCAAGTTTAAGTCCAGCTGGTACCTTTTGCAGCCTCATGTCATCTTTCTGATTCTCATTTGCTGTCTCTCAATCTGTCGACTCACTAAAAAAGACATCAAATGCTGAAACAAGATACTTTTTTTTAAATGTACGCTGTATTTGACAGGTTGTATTTGAAAGTTTCCATCTTTCATTTCCTTCCATCTTATTGATTATCCTGTGACCCCTCAGATTTACCTTGTGATCCCTAGAGGACTCCCACACAGAAGTCCACACGTTCAAATGTTTTTTTCTCGTAATCAAAAAAGTGTCTAGATTTGTTACTGGTAGCATGTGACAAATAAAGTGACTAGGAGAGATTGACACATCTAAAATCTTATAAACAGAACGAGTCAAACAGATTATCTTCAGTCTTAAACATCCTTTCATTTGTTGTGTTGCCTTGTAAAGAAACATTTATTTTTCCTCCTGTGCTTGTGCTGTGGTCAGCTTTTTCAGTGTTAATAGTTTCAGGGGCTCGGCTGGCTGAGCTTTTCAGATGATTCCTGCACCTTTGTGACAGTCAAACAGCTCCTAAATCCTCACGTTCCCCCGGGCTTCTTTGACGCTGATTGCTTTTGTTGTTGTTCTCGGAGTTTGTGTCGCCGCTTTTTCAACTTTCCCCAGGTTATGAAAACCTCTATAAGCTTTATAAAACTCAGCTGGTTTGGGTAGTAAAATAGGCAATAACAAACCATTGTGTGATTTAATGCGGTGATGTGTTCGAATGTGGTGCTATTTTGGGCAAGCTGCATGTTAGCAGTGGCAGCTTGCATAGAGAACAGATATGAAGTGGTTTGCACTGAAAGGTTTTAAATGATCTCCTCTCCCCCTCTTCCTCTCTCTGTTCTCACCTCCTCTCCTCTTCTCTCTTCACAACAAACCTGCTGTTCTCCTGCTGTGTACTAATTGGCTTCCTCAAGCACCAGTAACAGGTTTTTCCTCCCAGTGTCTCCAGGGTCTCTCTTTTTTTTTAGAGAACATGCATGCCCTTCTGTTCCCCTGATTATGCCTCCAGAAGTCAAGCATATTGTGCTATTAGAGCAAACGGGCCACCACAAATGCAAATCTCTCACAGAGGAAAAAACCTTTCCAATCTGTTTTGATGCATATTTTAAATAGCTGCATAGCAGCACATGCTGATGTATATTTGAAGTGAGGGATGCTGGCTAGCATTGTCCTGGGGAAAGAAATTAATTTACATAAAGATGACATTTCTCTGGATCTAATTTATTTATTCCTTTCAACCAGAAGTATTGTTGTGTAAGAGGTCACAGTGGAGAACATGCAAGGTATTTTTTCTCTTTGCTCAACTTTACTGTACTTGAATGCATGACTTCAACACTCAAATATCTGTCTTTATTAACTTTTAAATCCAGGGATTGATAAATTAAAATTGTATTTTTGTAGCTTTTCTCAGCCTCGTTGAATCACAGAACACGTCTCTGTTTTTTCTGAGCAATTCAAATGTTATAGTTCCCAGGCTGTGTATCCTAAGGACTTTGGTGCTCCCAACCATTCTTCTAGAGCCACCATGAAGTTGACGTTTGTGATTTTCAGGGAAATATCTTAACAACTATTGGACGGATTGCCATTAAACTTTACAGCCCATCTTCATACAGAAAACAACATAGTCGCATATGTTAGGTAAGTCACATACTTTCCCAAACCATGATCTTTTCCTAAACTAACCAAGTAGTTTTGTTGTCTAAACATAATCAAACGTTAAGCATGTGTTTATCATTATGACCATGACGACGGCAAATGACCTGCTCTGCTGTTCAGGTGGAAATGTTGGTCTGGTCCTATAGAGCTCATTAAAAACACTCATATATGTGGTTTTGGGAGTCATTGGAAATAGAACTATTCTGTCACCCATATGAGGATGGGTTGGAAATCCGGTACACACTCAGGATGGATTGGGCAATCCTTTCATTTTACTTCTAGCTCCATCATCAGGTCAAAAATGTAATTTGTCTAAATATCTTCAAAACTAATGATTCCCATCCGCCTCAGCGTTGCCTTGTGTTTAGTGCTCGTTAAGAAATGTCTGCATCTAAAACTAAGTTGATGTACATGGTAGACCTGCTTAACATTTTCACGTTAGCACTCAAATGTCAGCATTTAGCTCAAAGCGCTGCTGAGTCTACGTGCAGCCTCACAGGGCTGCCAGCATGGCTGTGGACAAATTTATTTACAGTATTTATTTCCTGGGTTTCGTTCCAAAAACCAAACAGATAACCTCGCAAACATAAACCTGCCCCAAATCTCCTCAAATCAGGAACATGGACTGATCAACTGTAATCAGAGCTGTTGCAGTAAAGTTGTCCTGATACCAAACTGAACCTGTGTCTTGAAACAGGGTTTTTGAAAATGTATTAAAAACAAATCCTAAACCAAACCAGTAAAACACATCACACATTTTTGATTAATCCCAGCCCTCCAATCATGTAAATTGGCTTTGGTCTCTCTGTTTTGCTGACTAATATCACAGTGTTTTTATTTTTATTTTGAGTGATTCCTGTCTGTGTCCTACAGGATATACATTACAGGAAATTAAACGGGAAAAGCTCTCAAAATGCAGCTTTCAGTAGAATGAGCAAATTACGTGGAATGAAACTGAAGAACTTGATATCATTTGTGTCTGATAAGAAAAAAATGTATTTCCTTTTTTGTCTTTACATCTCTCTTTCCAAGAAATGCCTTTTATAGCAGTTACATTGTCCCGCACATCTGCTTGTATGAGACAATGAAACCTTATCAGTAATGCTGTAATGTAATTAGTGGAGCAGTGGAGACGTCTGGTGCAGCGGAGAGCCATATGGACTTAGAGGAAGACCCACTCAGTCTATATTGATTTTTTTTGGAAGCGGACGTCTCAGAGAATCAAGCAGTCAGGCTGCGAACAGGCCACAGATTACCCCCCAACCACCACCACTCATGCGTGCTCCCAGTGTGTGTGTGCTTTCTTTTCAGTGCACATGTCTTCCTGTAGGTGCGTGAGCGTGTGCGCAAGTGTTGGGTGAGCATCTCCTGGGAGACGATGGATAAGGTTTTTGGCTGAGTCTTGTAGGGAGGAACGATCCATTATCTCCACACACACACACCCAGAAATGGCAGTTATTGTTGAGGCCATCACATTATGACGACAGCGAAATGGGGAGAAAATTATGGCTGATAGTTTTAAAAGGTTGTTAGTGTGGTAAAGGAGGGAAATGGAAATGGCTTGATAATGGAATCAGTCTCTCTGATCTTTAATCTGCAGCCTGTCAAGCATTGTGTTGGAGAGACAACGGAGAGAGAGGAAACACTCTGCATTATTCCGCTCAGTAAACAACGAGGTGAGGGTTATCAAAGCGAGGGAGTACAAATTTAGATAAGTCAGCTTGCACAAGGAAATTGCTGATAGAAATTTCAATGCTGTGGTGTATCTTTTCCTCTTTGTTTTTTTCTTCTTCTTTGTTTTCTTTGAGAACTCTACAGCTGAATAACCGCTTCCAGTCAAGCACTTCATTACATGAATGTGGTGCCAATTTTCCATGTGGGCCTCATGTTTGATTGAGCCCCTGCAAGGCACATAAAAGTCTCGACTGGGTCAGACTGAGTAACATCTCTGTGACGTTTCCAAAGCGGCTCAGATCTGAACTGAATGTCACCGCGTTAATAGATTGGTGACAGCAGCACAAGATTAAGTAAACTGGGAAAGGTAAGGGACTGTAATAGCTGTTAGGTGATACTTTGTCGTGCATTATCGTATCTTACGCACAAAATAAATCTGTTTAATAAATCACATAATAAAGCAAATGAGCCATTTTTAGGTTGAGGATCAGTTAGATGATTTCAGATCAATCTACAAAAATTTGTAGGTTTTCGACACAGTGCAATATCTGTATAAAAATGAATAGAGGAGAGTGTCAGTGTCCCAGGAATAGAAGAAACCATGTCTAGGGGACACTCTGAGCCTTAGTACTGTCAAAAAAACATGTAGATGATGCAACATGAAAAAATGAATATTGATGAGTTTGGTAACTCCTCTAAATATTCTTTGTCTTAATTCTATTTGTGAGGGGACTTTGGGGAATGTAAACAGGAAGTATAAAGTTGCCATGGAGTCATTTTACACTGTGAGCAACAACTTGAGGCCTGTTTTTCAATTAAAAGTATGCCGAATTAGCTATTTGCAGTTCCTGTTTGTAATGTACAGACAAATATCATTGCATTACTTTGATACTAAAGTTACTGAAGTTCTGGAGTTTTTGTGTGTTTGATTTCTAATCGAATTTGTTGACAAAGATAATGATATCCTCAGGAAGTGTAAGTCGCACTGAATCTAAAAATCTAAAAATAGTTCAATAGTAAGGGAGTACGAATTTTGAATCGAGCACAAAGTTTAATTCTGTATTCTGTATTATATAGGCCTTTCACTGTAAAACAAGTTTGAATGCGTGTGGTTTTACAAGGAGTTAAATTCAAATAATTGATGTATCCATCCACCCACTCCCTCTGCGTGGGATCTGTGGCCACAGTGCAGCTTGCCAGACACAGTGACGGTGAGCACAGGTTTTGATTTTGGCCTCTGTACAAGACTCTATCTCTCGTTCATCAAGAAATAGTTCCAGCACAAAATTTCCACCCAAACAACAAACTGTCATTTTCACGTGTCTCTTAATGTACAGGTTGAACTAAGAAGACACCTAATGAGTGAGTGAGCGTTAGAGGTGTTGTGTTGGTAGGTGTATTTTTGTGTAATTCTTCAGACAGAGCCAGGTTAGCTGTTTCCCCCTGCTTTCAGTCTTTTGCCAAGCTAGACTGAACATGTCCCGACTCCAGCTCTGTACTTAACACCCAGCCGTGAGATTAGTATTGATCTTTTCATGTCACCTGAAAACGAAAGCAAATAGGCGTATTTCCCCAAGTATTTTTCTCAAATCCATTTCCATAACGGAGACCTCGGTTTGCATGCCAAAAACCCCACCACTTTAACAGGCTGATAAAGCCAGCAGAGTTACAATTCGACATCTAAAAGATGGCTAAGGCATCTCAGTTTGGGCTTCCTGTGTGTCCCTGTCTCGCTCTGTCTCTCCAGTTATACTGTAAGTACAGATTTGACTTGCCCAGGTGTGATCCATTAAACACATTATTCGTACCTGAGGAGGGAGGAGAGCGAGGGAGATCACCATCTGCTCGATGCTTGACAAAATTAATCATGTGTGAACTTTTGCACAAGGCTGCAGCCCCCCCACCCATCTCTCTCGCTCTCTTCCTGTCAGAATGTGTGTGTCATTGTACCCTAAGAAGCAGCAGCACAAAACTTGCAAAAACTAGCACTTCTGCAGGAATGTGCGGATGGACTCAATTTTTTTTGGTCCCAGCTGGGAGCAGCTCAACATTTTGCAAATGTTTGCAGGCTCGTGGCAACGCAATCAAACACACTGCAAATAATTGAAAAGGCACTG
Organism: Lateolabrax maculatus; assembly: GCA_031216445.1. Taxonomy (NCBI): domain Eukaryota; kingdom Metazoa; phylum Chordata; class Actinopteri; order Acropomatiformes; family Lateolabracidae; genus Lateolabrax; species Lateolabrax maculatus. The sequence goes on from CM062214.1 coordinate 4,926,257, forward strand.
TTTGTGAGTCATTGCTCATTGTGATATGAAAAAAACCATTGTGTGATTGGAAAGGGCTCGGAGTCAGTACAAAAGGCAAAATGAATTGCCTGTGTTTTCCCTTTTGCCTCTTTAAATATTGGAACACAAAGAGCTTTCGGAGGGAGATAATTTTGCAGGGCTTGCAGAGCAAATGAGATTCTCTCCGCGAAAACAAATTCTTTCAAATCCTCGGGTGCGAGTGGGTGTGTGTTTGTGTTACAAGTGCAAGGCCTGCTGGGATAAGTTCCTGCGAAGCGGCAGCCGCAACGAGCGTTTCAATGTGGGCCTGATGAGCAACTTGAAAGTACACGGAGGAGGCACGGAGGTCTAATTGAGTGTTTTGCAAATCGGGCTTATGTCCCGTTTAAGGTCTTGATCAGTTTAAGCTGTTTATGTGCATCTTTATAGCCCTACACACAATTCAAAGGGGCTGAATAAACAGAAGATTCCTGATTTTACTGTGTGATTTAATTTTGGGGATAAAAACAAACACTAGACGGCTGACGTCAGTGAACAGTGAGGATCCACGTTTTCAGTCTGTCAAAATGAGAGCTGATTGCAAACAGGATATGCTCCAAACTCCAAATCCCCAACACCTCTTTCTCTGCGACAACATTCAATTTCCCTGAGCTGATGTGCTCGGATGTGGGCATATTGCATGTAGAGTATTTTGTGGTGAGTCTTTGGAAACTAGCTGAATCGAGGCCAGCGTCATTACAAAAAAGGTGAAGAGGTTTCTAAAATAATAAGTGGATGCTGGAAGCATCCGTTACGCTGACTCACAGACAGCAGCATTCTTGCTCCCTGAACGAGATCCAGCACTGAATCATCATCACAACCCTCCAGCATTTCCCCTCCATGCCAACAGGCCCGCAATTGCATGTTAATAATGTCGGCTCTGTCCTCCATCGCCTCTTTGATGACTTTTATTGCATCTCTGAATTATCTGATACAATCCGGTGGAGAATGTCAGAAAATGCTCACCAGGGAGCATTCTGATTGAGGACCGACAGCTAAAGGCCTCATTTAGAGCACATCTGGCTCAAATGTGTGTCTTGTAACCAGACTGCGTGGAACTTTGATTTTTCCTGGATTTTGTTTAGACTTTAATATTATTTTGGCTCCGCTTTTTCCCTCCAACTGCACTTCACTTCCTGCTGTCATCCAACACTCCATCTCCCCGACTGTCAATCATATCTCGGCTGTCAGCCGAGCTGCCGAGCTCTTACGCATCGAGCTGTTGCAGAGTGAGCATTTGATGTGCAGGGGGCTGGTCGGGTTCCACATCAAACCAAACAAGCACCGGATTTTTGACATGACATGTAAATCAGAACAGAAATATCCTTAAGAAAAGTATTTCTGTGTTGTTTTTAAAAAGTGGTGCAGGTAGCAGCTACCGTGACTACAGATTCTGTCAGAATGTTCCTGAAGCTGCAGTTAGAGGGTTTTCGACTCTGCCACAGGCTGTTCTTTGCTTGGTGGTTGCAGATGTCTCGACATTTGTCAGGGATGTTCCAAAAGGTTCAGATCTGGTTTACCTGATTGGCGGCCATATTACAGGTATTACACACCATATTGCATCATTATTAAGATTTCTCCAGTCTAAGAAGAAGTGCCATGAGCTGTGCAGATATAGTCCTTTGGTAGAGTGTAGATACTGGTGATGGTGGTGGTGGTGGGGGGAGGAAAACTCTGATCTCTGATTGGCTCACAGAGGTCATGGCAAAATCTGACTGGTTTAACTTAAATAGTGAACGGCTGATTGAGTTGGGAGCAGGTAAAGAAGGAGAGAAAGTGACAATGTAGATAAACAGTAAGCATGAAGATAGTCTTCCTGATTGAGCTGTCACTAAGCTTCATATCAGACTCCGGTATCAGGGGTAGTTCATGAAGTCCTGGTATTAGAAATAGAAAGACCGGCTTTTTTCTCCAGCTGTGTGTACACATGGTTCTCACTCGTTGTGAAATTGTGCACACATGCATTTTCAGTTAGCCGTCGACAGATGTACACACATCTTTGATCCGCTGTGCATGTTTCATGATTCCAGTCACTTTTATCTGGATTAAACCAAGACTGTGAGCAATCTCTAAACTTAACCACGTGCTTCCAGTGCCTAAAAAGAACTGTGTTAGATAATGTCATTGTTAGGAGTAGATATTGTATTTCAAGATCTGATATTTTGGCAGAAAATGAACAAAATATGTTGTCAAGCAACGTTTTCGTGACATGCCAGATGTGCTGATTAACAACATTTCCTCATTATGTTCATAGAGACCTCCACTCGGCATTATGTTTCCTTCAAAACGTTTTTTTTTTCTCTTTTTTTTCTTTCTTCTTCTTTCCTAATTGACTGTAAACCCCATATCACATCTGTATCATCTGTATTCTCATATAAGGTAAATACGTTACAATGAATAAAACTTAAATGACAGTAGGCATATTGCTGTTGCAAATTAGTTGCATATACATGTCATTGCAAGGAGTCAGGTTTGTATCAGCAGTGCAAACTTAACTCAATAAACATCAGAATGGTAATTAATAATAAGTTTAATTATAGCACCAATACCAGAGTTTACAAAGTGCTTCACAATAAAGTAGAAGGTGGAAATGATGAAAAACAGGAAAACACTAAAAACTGAATTGAAACTGAGCATATAACAGTCATTGAGATTAATGTGTAATGCACCTTTGAGTAGCATAATTTTTAAGATTCTGTCTCAGTTTTTTCTGTTTCTTCTTGGCGCTCCAATAAACCCTGCAGTCTCACCGCACACTCTGTTTTCATACATACCCAGCATTGTACTGTGTGTGGTTTTGTGCATCACTTATACTTGTTTCCGTTGTTCTCCCTGGTGTTTTTTTACAGTCCACAAATCTCGTGTAGCATGAGGGCTGGCATTCCAAATCAGCCCCAAGAAACATTGGAAACTGAGAATACAAGAAAATAAAAAATTTAAAATAAATGGAGCAAACTCTAAAACATTTAACAATGCATTAAGATAATCACATTCTGCTCAGGAATGCTGTGTAGTACCTGCTGTTAAACAAACCAGATCAACATTTCTGAATAGCAAAACATGGAGATTGTCTCCAACATACAGATGGCTCTATGGTCTATAAAATCAAAAGCATCACATATTTCATCTTTAAATTGTCCTTTTTACATTCTTCTATATATTCAATTTGTACATTTCTACCTAAAGCAGATGGAATTGGATTTCAGAGTAAAAAGGAGTTACAGCCGCAGGTCCACATTTGTTTCCTTCCTCCAGAGTACAAACAATGAAAAAGAAATGAGTCTGTGTATGTATTGTGTAATTGTCTTAAACCTTTTATGTATTCATTAGTCAAAATGCCTGTGGTTTAGTGCAGAGCTCCTACATTTCACACGATCCCAGCTGGTCTGGAACAGTCGTGGACTCGACTGAAGCAGATCTCGACTCTCACTGCGGTGGTCTTGACTGCAGCCCTGTCACAGTGTGTGCTGGGGGGGGGGGGGGGGTTCTGCTGACAGCATGCCAATTCTGCATAAAGTGACTGGAGGACAAGGGGACAGCCTGTTCCTGATCCATTAGGTTGTGGGGAGTCCGGGCCTGATGTGTGTGTGTGTGTGTGTGTGTGTGTGTGTGTGTGTGTGTGTGTGGACAGGGAGCTGTCCCTGTGTCAGAGCCGATAAAAGACTGTGTCCCTGCGAGCTGATGTGACGGAGCTCAGGGTCGCCCAGTTTACAGATGCCCAGGGATGAATACCTTCTGTCACAAGCCCTTTATTTTCTTGTTCTCCTCATCAGTCTCTCTGCCTCTCCTCCTTCTCCTCCCTCTCATCACTCTGTAATACCTCGCTCCACATCCCGCCTTCTTTATTTACTTTGTCACTCTCCTAGCTCCTCTGGCTTCTTCTCATTCCTGTTCCATCTCCCTCACTCTTGTCAAACTACTTTTTTTTCTCTCTTTTGTGCTCTCTCTTCCATTTTATGGGTCTGACAGAGTTGTTCAGTTGTTTTTATTGTACGTCTTGTATGTTTTTAAAGGTTATCTTCAATTAAGTTTTTTTTTTATGAGGAAAAAGTGGAGAATTCTTTTCCACAATTGTCCACCTCACCCTCTTTGTCCGTGTGTGTGTGTGTGTGTGTGTGTGTGTGTGTGTGTATTTTCTGTGTGTAATCACAGCTGAGCAGACATTGATAGGCAGCCAAGCTCCTATCCCCAATAAGGGTGTCACAGCACAAAGTTTCACTGTTTACTGTCACAATGCAGTCCTCGATGTTGCCAGACTGGGCAGTGAGCATCAGTTGTAGGGCTTAACCTCTGACCCTAAAGGTCCAGAGTGTGTGTGTGTGTGTACTACCAGCTGGTCTGTCTGTTTACGGTGAGAGGCCATAAAAATTGCGAGTAACTGCGAGTGGTCAGTGTGATGGAGCAAATTAAATACTGTAAGTCATAAAAAATAAATTCATGGGGAGAAAGTAAGCCCATTTGCACATTTACCATCGTTAATATTTTCCAAGCTGCCCTTTTTAATATTCAGGAAAATTATGTGAGGAGTTGAAGATCTAGAGGTAGGAAATGGTTCATTTGGTCAGTTTGTTTAGCATTTTGGTCCAAAGCACGCTATCTTGACATGTACTGGTCAGAGTGGTATGAAATCTAATGCTGAACTCTAATGACCCTCCAGTGACCCCCTGACATCTCCTCTAGCACCACCACCAGGCCAAAATGTCCATTTGTAAGTTTAATATCAAAATCTAATTGTCAAGCATCAAATTAATTTAATATTCATGCTTCCCAGAGGATGAACTCTTTCCATATTTATATAGTCCCATCAAGGATAAAATGTCAGCTTTACAAAAAGCATAGCTCACAAATCGTTTCTGTTGTTCTAGTTCAAGTTTATTTGCAGAGCACAATAGAAATGTAGGAATAGTTTTTAAGATTTTGGAAAATACACTTATTTTTGTGTTTCATTTTTACACCATGTTTTAAAGTGAGATGACAAGATGGATTCCAGTCCCATGTCTCATGTTCTTAATGTGCATTAAGAAGGAAGCTGGAGTCAGGATGTTTTTAGCCTGGTGTAGCATAAAGGGGGGGAAACTGCTAGTTTGTCTCTGTCCAAAGTGAAATTTTATCCATAAAGTAATGTTGAAATGTAATACAAAAAATATAGTCTATGCCATTAGGGGGAACTAAGTGCTGGAGCTATTTTTTGCACTACTTTTTCCAAGTTTGTCGCTAACAATGCATATACCCATATTTTCAGTAAGTTCCATGTTTAATTATTCCTTTGAAACAGCTAGAGACTCTCAACACAACAGGAAAGCAAAAAAACACGAAACGAAAAAAACATACCTTGAATTTGATAAAGCAACGGTGGTATTCATTTGGAGTCGTGTGTCTTGCGATCAAACAAATAAAAGTCAAATATTCCCCCTGATCTTGCCTCTGTTTTAAGGAACACAACTACTGAAAAAATTATCTGTCTCTTTATCTACTAAATGTTCCACCCTGTTCACCAGCTAATCGCTAACTATCGTCTGTTTGATGCCGCAAAGAAAGCATACAGCGGGTTTAGGACAGCTTTATCGCTGAAGACGGGGGTCATGACAGTGTATGACTTTGACGTGTTTCAGTGCTCCACAGATGTAGACTTTTTGCTCCTGGTAATGCAAACTCTCACGTTTCTGTCAACTGCTACCATGGGAAACATCCAATTATAGACTGGAAATTTACACATTGCTCTTGTTCAACACGGGTTTAATAATTAAAATTTCTATTCTTCAAGCAATCCAGCCCATCGAGAGAGAAAACAAGTGTTGGTTCTTTACGGCTGTTTCATTTTTCAGACATTTATAAGCAGTTGTGAAACTTTCATTCTCTCAGTTGATCCCCGCTCGGACAAACAACAGACCACTGCATTCAAATTCTGATGCTACTTTGCCCCAAACCTGCAACCCAGAGAGAGCAGGTGACAGGGAAGCTAAGCATCATTCTACATCCCTGTTTCAAAACGTGACCAGAGAGAAAATGACTGCAGGTTCTTGGTCTGTTTGCACGCTATAATTTGCATAAAATATGAATATTTCAAACCACCAGGTATGCTTCCTGTTGTTTGCAAATGTTTGTGTTTTTTTCAAACAGTCCTCAAGCACATTTTCTGCTCTCACTGTTTTCCAGCATGCATGGGAAGCGACTTGTGCTGCACAGGTAGCACAGAACAGTAAGCTACAGTGCTGATAAAACAAAAAAACCTTACCCTGGGCATGTCAGAGGATTGGTGTCCACCTCTGTAGAAACAGATCTGTGTGTCACAGTGGAGCTCGTCGGCTAACAAAAATCAAAACAATGAGATGAAAGATGCTAAAACTCTCAGTAGAGCGGACAGGAACCACAGAGCTGGAGGATCTTTCTCTGTGGTTGTTACTGCAAGGGACCGCTTTCACACTACACTTTGATTTGATCCATTGCTGCTATAAAAATTCTATTTCACATTTCAACTCAATTGTACAATTTTTTTTTTCTGTAAAATTATTAATTTAATGTTGACGTGAAGATTGTACTATTATGGCTGGCTGAGGAAACAAAATGTCCACATGTTGAAATAAGTAAATGACTTATTGAAGTGTCCTGTTCCTTACTGAAAAATTTTAATTTTCACATTAAATGCACTTAAGATATAACTTACATGACTTTTCAGTTACAATACACACATGCATATATACAGTATAATTATGAATCTAGTTCTATTTGGATATTGTACACAAACATGCAGAGCACAAATTAGAATTAACATTCTCATGTGCACGTAGCACTTTGTCCCTGTTGCATCAGTACACACACTCATGTACTGTACATACACTACTGTAGGTACCATATTACACACACTCACAATGTCACCATTATTCCACTTGATTTCCCCTGACTTTTCCTACAGAGGTAAGCTATGCCCTCCAGCTATGCTGGAAAGGGTAGCTGGGTCCTACTAAATTAATAATGAAATATGTCGGACACATTGCAGGGCAGGACACTACACGCTCCCTCTGTTCGCCTGTTCTCGACTCCCACATCAAGAAACCTACACAGCTGTAGTTGCTCTGTGATGCATCTGTCCTTTTCCCTCTCGAGGATTTGGCTACACTGAGGCACCTTTCAAAGTACACATTCTCCTTCCTGCTGTCCTCCAGTGCTAAAAAGCAATATGCATTGACTAAAAGCAATATAAAAGGTTTTTCTCACCCTCTTTCTGTGAGATATCAGTGAAAAAAGGGAGCCCTAATAAGGCGACTCAAAACTCTTCAAAACTTAAAGATGCCTCACAGTTGTATTTGTGGCCGAGAAAAGTGTCACAAACAATAATTTGCATTGCTTTTAGGGTGCTTATTATGAGGCAATGAGGGAGGTGGCATTTCACCCACGAGAGCATTAGGCATGTTACTGCCAAAGGGTGAAGTACTGCTCTTCAAACTAATAAAAAAGCCATTCAGCTCTGGAGGAAGGCACTTCACAGTCCTTCAGCGGGCCTGTTTGGAGGGCAGAAGAGAAAAACAAAATGATGTTTGACAGACTGGGGCCAATTCATTGTTACTAAGAAATCTGTATACACACACACACACACACACACACACATATATATATATATATATATATATATATATATATATATATAAAGTTTTTATTCTAAATGATTAAACTTGACTATTTCAGTTTGTTTCAAAATATACAGTATGTGTGTAGTTTAGCCAATGATAAAGCCAGTAAGTCCATTAAGTTTAGCTAAACAATCTTATATTATGTCAATAGTTACATGAGGAAGTCACTGGGATGTAAATTAGTGAGTGACCTAATGTGGGCGCCGTACATTACTCCGTGTCATGATTCAAATCATGACAAAATAATGTGAACAAAAAGAAAGGAAAGTCTCGCAGGAATCAGTGCTAATGTTTGCAAGCCCGGTTAACTAACCTCCTCTATCTGAGTGGAAGCTGTTATCCTAGCTTGCCAGCTTCCAGTCCCTCAGGTCAGACCCGTCGGTCAAATTCAGACGACAGTGAACTGAGAGCAAAGATAACCAAGCAGGCGTTTCTGATTTAAGAAGCCCGGTCACTCTTAGTGTGTGCAATGTTTTTTTTGTCATGTGACAGGTTTCTTTTCTTTTTTCACTGATAAACTTTGATAGACGTTACACATTTACATGTTGTTGAGTCTGATATTTACTGTCAGCTCTGCACTGACACAAACAGTACTGGTATTTATAAATAAAAAATAATAATTTATTTCGCCGTGAAGCATCAGGAATTTCATAAAGCTGCAGGTATTTAGGGTCAGGGGTGATGGCTTGTTGTGTTTTTAATGCTTTGCTTAGAGGAATGTAAATAAAAAATGAACTATTTTAATCCTAAAATAAAGTGTAGGCCTGCCCAAGAGTTTCCTCTTCCCAAAGTTTAATGTTGTAAAGGGACATATGTTTTGCTATCTTGAAAAAAGGAAAAATGTGGGCTGTATGACTTTGACGTGTTTCAGTGCTCCACAGATGTAGACTTTTTGCTCCTGGTAATGCAAACTCTCACGTTTCTGTCAACTGCTACCATGGGAAACATCCAATTATAGACTGGAAATTTACACATTGCTGTTGTTCAACACGGGTTTAATAATTCAAATTTCTATTCTTCAAGCAATCCAGTCCATCGAGAGAGAAAACAAGTGTTGCTTCTGTAGGGCTGTTTCATTTTTCAGGCATTTATAAGCAGTTGTGAAACTTTCATTCTCTCAGTTGATCCCCACTCGGACAAACAACAGACCACTGCATTCAAATTCTGATGCTACTTTGCCTCAAATCTGCAACCCAGAGAGAGTACGGTGCTGATAAAACAAAAAAACCTTACCCTGGGCATGTCAGAGGATTGGTGTCCACCTCTGCAGAAACAGATCTGTGTGGCTGCCAGGATGAGTTATTTGTAATGACAATGGAAATCCCTGTTCTTGCGCATTGCATTTTGGTTTCATCGCCTCCCTAAAGGAAATTATTCCTTTAGCAAACAGGTTTTGTTTGATAACCACACAGCATACTTAACTGTAGCACTCGGTCACAGTCATGTTTCCTACAAAGCTCCGTGAATAGAGTTGAAGGAAGTTAATTTGTCATTAAATTCCTCCACAGCATGGAGGGTAGCTGTCGCAGCATCCGCCTACCAACGCAGTAGTTAGTGATGGTTCTGGGAGAAAACTCTAGGAGAAAACTTTGAAATATTCAAATAGGTTTCCTCAAAAAAATAATTAACATCTCTCCCTGTGTGTCCACAGAGACCCCTCAGAAGGATGGCGAAGACTCTGCATCCTCGTCAGACTCTGCCTCCTCCCTGTTCGACCGCTGGGGTCATGACCTGGGCCCCGAGAGTCGAAGGGTCGCCCTCCAGAAGTTCCGTTACTATGGCTACAACGGCTACCTTAGCGACCGCATCTCCCTCACCCGGCCGATCGCAGATTTACGGCCTGACGGGTCAGTCAGCCGGTCGATGTGTGCACTGTCAATTGATTAATTCATCAAGATGTATAGTGGTGGTGTTTGCCTGTATGGATTCCACCTTTAATGGGATGATGCTGTTTGAGTCTTGATTGGGTTACAGTAGGTTCTGGTAAATCGTTCTCTTAAGAAAAACCAAAGACAGCCTCTGAATTCTCTGTGTTCATCCCGTCCCCCAACCCCTCCAGGTGCAGAAACATGTCATATTCATCAGATCTTCCTCAGCTCAGCGTCATCTTCATCTTCGTCAACGAGGCCTTGTCGGTGTTGCTGCGCTCCGTCCACACGGCCATCCAGAGGACTCCATCACACCTGCTCAAAGAGATCATACTGGTAGACGACCACAGCAACAGCCGTAAGAATCATAAAACTTCCTCTTAATTTCTCTTTTACGATATGTTTATGCTCATGTTTGGAAAAAAGACACTTTAGAGAGGTGGACAGCTCAAACACAAAGCTGACTCTCATTTATACCTCCATCTGTCCACAGGGAGCAATTAATTTGTGGTGGGATTAAAATGTATATCCCATTGGATATCTCTCTTGGCAGCAATATTTTTTCTTGAAAGCAATCACCTCCTGGCCATAGGCTTTTTGGAGGAATTGTATAGTAATATCAATATATATTTCCCCTTTGATTGATTTTCTAGATTGTTTTTCACTTATTTTGCACATAATAAACCAAATTGAACCCACTGTTAATGGATATCGTTCAACAATTTCGAGAGAAGACATCTGACCTTGGAGTTATAAAAGAACTACTGTACCAGAAGCACAATCTGCCCTTTGTGTTTGAGAAGTGTAGTTTGGGGACGGACTTGACTGTATATATGCACAAACCCCATGTGGCGACCTACACTGAGTGGAGATTAAGTTAATCTTCCTCTTGTTCTATTATAACTCTAATCGTAATTTTGAAAAATACACATTCGCTTAAATGACAAGATTTATTGCGGTCTGCAGCCACCAAAGCTGAACAGAGTGAGCAGAATATTTATAAAAGGCTCACATCAGGATCACCATCACTGCTAGTTTTACCACCGAGAAACAAGAGCTCATGCAACACAGTAATCTACACTCAGAATCCCTTTCAGTACCAAGGACAGAGCACACCACGAGCCTTTATCAATTAGCATGATTTGACTCTGCAGCAACAAAAAATACGGTCTTCACTGTCAATGATTTGACTACAGCATGAATAAAATCAGCAGTGTACCAGCTTATCCTCCACACTCAACTATTTCTGTTACTGTCACACTTACAGTGTAGCTCTATGTGTATTTGAAAGAAACTCCTTATATATACCTCATATAGTGTATATGCCTGATTTAACACAACACAAGATAATTAATTTCTTTAATTAGAGTTCTCCAAACTCCAAACAAGAAAAAATGTTAACAAGTTAATGTCCACTTTTACGTGTCCATCCTTCTTTGTTTCATACTGGCAAAACATGCCAATTACTCAGTGGAACCTGTTTGCTGCTGAAAACTGCCAGCACTACCTCAAAATGGGACACAAATCCACATCAAATGTGTAGCAGCAAAAACCCCGGAGTGTATAGAACTGAGCAACAGTGTGTTTTTCCTCACATTATAGGGAAAAGATCTAGAGTTTAATAATCACAGTAAGTACTGACTCCTGGAGGTGAGCTATAGCCTAGACTGTTTATATATTTTATGTCCCACTTATTTTATATTCTACTTTGGATGGTCCACAAAGACATGTGCAGGCATTAGCTGCATCACTGGTGTATGAAAAGAGATCAGAACTTATTGCAGCACCGCAGCCGGTGCGACTTGTCTGTTAGAGGACCGGCGTTAATAATTGCGTCACGTCCTATGGAACATATTTCACTGCTGCCAAATCTATAATTACCATTATGAGAAATCTGTCTGCTCATCGCCTGCAGATTTTATGGGTCTCTCACTGCTCCTCTGTTCTTCAATAATACAGTATATCAGAGTTTAGTTATGGTAGCTGCACAGGGTTGAATGCTGATTAGTGGAGCAACCAGGGGGATAAATAGATTCAACATTTACCTCAAATAATTTCCTCCTAATGCATTACAACTGTTCAAGTTAACAATTCTCTGGAAAATATGATTTAATGCTTTTGCTTTGCGGTGACTAACAACTGCATGGTGGTAATTCATAATAAAGGTAATTGATGGAAGATAACTCTGAAAGTGAAAGTGCATGATCATTACTGTGGCTTATTGATTGTACGTGGTGTAATTATGACAAATGAGGGTCAACTGAGGCTAGATGAAGGCAAAAGGGGAAATGCAGTTACGCTCATTGTGGGTTGCCAGCAGAATACTAAATTAGCAGCGACACCAGGGGTTGTATTTATAAAGCCTCAAAGTGCTGATCAAAGATCACTGAGCCATGCAAACTTCCATTAATGTCACAATGATATTACTTTGAATTACTTGCTATAAGCCAAATCTCTATATCATAACATATACCAATTCAACAATTTATTCAAAATTAGGGCTGCAAATGTAATCTAACAAATATCTTTTTAATTAAATGATTAATTGTTTTGTCTGTAAAATGTCAGACAATTGTGAAAAAAGAAAGTTTCCCAGAATAATTTCAGCCATACTGGAGTCGGGGCTGTAGGGACATTACATTTTGTAGATAATGTATCTTCACGATTTTGCTGATATCCTCTCTTTGCACAGTGCCATCAGGTCAGATTTGTAATTTATGCAATACTATGACCAAATACCTTAGACGCCAGCTGTTGACATTGTCATTGTGACAACAGCATATAGTTCAAAGCACAGCAGTGCCTGAATACAGCCTCTCAGGGTGGCTAGACTATAATAGATTCTTAGGTGTTAAGACAGAATGCAAATTCAATTTAATAGGCAACATGGTGACATACAGTGTCAGTTAAAAGACAAGATAAGATAAGATAAGATTTTGTTTTCTTTATAATGGGCATTATAGCCTCACAGGGCAGCTAGAGTGGCTAGTGTTGTCACTTTTGTGCTGAACAATTGGTTGATTAGTACTGGATTGTCAATCGGTAGAAAATTAATCAACAATAATTGTGATAGTCGATTCATTGTTCAGTAATTTATCAACCCAACATACCAAGCAGTTTGCTGGTTCCAGTTTCTTAAAGCAGCGGCTTTTTTGTTTTATGTCATTATATAGTGAATGTCTTTGGACTGTTGGTCAGACAGAAAAAGTTATTGTGTAAATGTCATCTTGGGTCCTGACAAATTTTTATGGGAATTTTTCACTCTTTCTGACATTGTATGAATGAAACACTTATTGGTAGATTTGTTAAATATATATCATTATAACTGTTATTATTAAAAAACACATTATTCAGTAATTTGAAAATAATTGGTAGCAGCTTTATGTTGGGTTAGTAAACAAGCCAACACCGCCAGTAGACCTTCATAATATCCAAAAGAGTGATAACATGACATCAGTGGTGAAATCTCAGTTTCCTTTTTCATTAACAGCATAGTAGTTCAAAATGATGCCCAAAACTCTGATTTGGGTGATGCAATCTGATAGTAGTTGACCACATGAAAGTACAGGTGTAAATGCACCCAAGATGCATTGAGGACTGATTGTGATCTGATCGAGCAAACCATCCCCGGAGATGGTCAGGGGCGTATTATGACCACATTAAACACAAGTGTAAATGCAATTGTTTTTTCAGTACACATATCTGAACTGTCAACACAAGGTTGTAGACAGTTATTCAGCTACTGTTAGATTTCTTCAGATAGTGAGAATGCATCAGTCTGTTTTCCACTCAGAATCTAACCATCTTCCTTGGTCAGACTGAACCCAGCAGTTCTCATATGACACTTTTTAATTGACAGAAAACAAACAGGGTTCCTTTTGTTCATACAGACAGACATTTGACTAAAAAAGTATTTCACAGTGTGGACCAGGCGTCTGAAAATATATTGGGTAACTGGCTGTGCACTTGATTAAATGACTTGATTTCTTTTAGCTTCAACCAGCAGATCTACAGTATAAGTTCTGTCGTTTGGTTGGTTGGTTGGTTGGTTGGTTGGTCTGTCTGTCGGTCAACAAAAATGTCCCCACCCTTTGGCGGCCACAGTCTTCGAATGGAGAAGGCTGAAATCTGCCATGGAGGTTGAGTGTGTATTTGTACTCAGGCCAATTGCCTATAGGGGGGCGTGGCAGCGGGAGTGGCCTACCCCAAAAAGGCACTTAACCTCCAGATTGATTCACAGACTTGCAAAAAAGGTTTTGTGGAAAGGTTGGTCATGAGCCAAAGGACAGCTGATTAACTGGTAATGCCAATTGGCAAAAGGTGGTGTGGCAGTGGGAGTGGCCTATTACAACAAAGGATAGACAGACATACACACAGAGACACTTTAATTGGTGATGATTTGCCCTCCCCTACGCTTCAGCCCCTTCGTAACTCATGATCCGTTGGTCGTAGATTATTGTGGGAGTCTTTTTAGGTGGTGTGATGGTCCATCAGTTCATTGGTCCACAAAGCAACCACAGCTTTCTACATCTGAGGCTGAAATTTGCCATGGAGGTCAAGTGTTTGTGTGGTTATGTGTGTATGTGTGTGAATTCGTGCATGCGTGGATGCACACGCACACGCATTTGCAGCTACTGGGAATTTGCACTTGTTTATGTTTGGAAGTAATCTCACGTGTTTGTGTAGAACAATGAGGTGCTCTTCAAATACTCCCAACTCCAGTTTTAAATGAGCCCATCTTTCTTCCAGGTCAGCAGCAAACTGTGGCTCATTAAAGGGAAACAGAGAGACTAGAGAATCCAGGCTGATGGTAATAATGAATAGCGAGGGGAAGGAAGCAGCCGTAGCCTGCGGGCAGGATTACAACACACAGAAATCACAAGGAGGAAATGAAGATGTTTGCTGTTCCACTGTGGGCAGTCTGTGTGAGTGTGTGTGTGTGTGTGTGTGTGTTTGTCTGAATCTGTTTCTGTGTTTCTGTCTGACCCCCTTTACACCTTGCATTACAATGTGTCTGGTATCCAGATTGTATCTAGATATGATTTAACCTGATTACATTTACACATGGTATTAATATGTGTCTCCACTATCCACATCCAAATCAAATTGAGATCCCATCACTCTGTAAATCTCAAACAACAAACAAAATACAACAACAACCAAGTTGTTGTATGTGTACTGAAAAAACAATTGCATTTACACTTGTGTTTAATGTGGTCATAATACGCCCCTGACCATCTCCGGGGATGGTTTGCTCGATCAGATCACAATCAGTCCTCAATGCATCTTGGGTGCATTTACACCTGTACTTTCATGTGGTCAACCACTATCAGATTGCATCACCCAAAATGCATTTTATTGCAAGGTGGAAAGACCCTCTCTGTCTACCTAAATGTGTGCAAGACAAGAAAAAAAACCACAATGCCAGCATATTCAAAGAAGGTCATGTTTGTTCCATATGTGTGGGTTGATTATCTGACAGCAAGACCCCTCACACCACTCACAGTTTCTGGAAGCATCCGTTAACTGTTTACATAGCAAAAAACAAATATAATGAATCAGTGTTTGGTTATATTTTACACCAAATTAGAACAGATTGAACATTTTTCTCAGTCTTTGGAAATGCTTTTTTTATTTTAAACCACGCTAGCGGCAGAGCTCTAGGGATGGCAATGTTGGTCAGTTAGTGAGTTGAAGGTCAAAATATGAAGTTGTCTAATACTTTGGTTTTCAACCAAATACTTGCAAAACAAGGTCTGCCAAGTTTTCTATTTAGTTTGGAGTGATATTTGGTATCACTGTAGGTGGTGCATTTTATTAATAGGACTCCTGTGACATTACCCACTGCAGGTGTTGGGGTCATCACTCCTCAACCCACAGGAATTTTGCCAAGTCAATAATTACGGTCAATGATGAGTACAGTATGGTTGATCAGCATACTTGCCAACCTCCAGACACCATAGGCTAAATTGGGAGACCAAACCCAACCAGGGCCTTACTGTTAATTTCAGGCTGTTTTCCTGCATTCTATTGAATTTATGGAGTTATTTTGTTTTCCGAAATTAGGATCGGTAGTACAGTCGGGAAGGGGGCATTGAAACATTGGACTCTCAGGAGAATTTGGATGATTGGCAGATACATCTACAAACAGTCCCATAGTATGAAAAGTAAATGAAGGAGAGAAACACATTGTTCAAAGACAGTGCATCCTCCTGAAAACAAACAAAGATTATATTAAACTAGAAAGCCAGCCTAGAAATAGAAGAGAGGGAACGAGTTCTTAGCTGAACTATTTTGTTTGAATTTGTCATATTTTTCTTATTGATTATGTCAGCGATGCTTTCACACATATTTTGTGATAACACTACAAAGGCAATTCATCTTCTGACACCTTAATAGCTAAAAGCTATTAACCAAATGGTACTGTGTGGATAAATAAGAGCTACCATAAATACCAATGCTTTATGCTGCAATAGTGCATCATGCCTGTCTAGCTTGTCTGCTGGACTTTAACTAACCTAAATATTTAGTTGCAACAAACCTCTCATTTAAATGGATGTTTATATGTCAGTAGAGTTAAATCGTCTGAACTATCTGTCAAATTCATGCACAATACTGTATTGTCCTTAAATTTTTAGAGTTGTATACACTGAGTTTGTCTTCCCCTCCTGATATTGGATAATCAAACTATTACATTAAAATATACAGATCAATGGATTGCTGAATGAGTTGAATATAACATACTGTACTATAAGTAAAGACAGGAATAAAAGTACAACAATAGGATCAATAAAACAAAATAAAATACTTTCCTTTATTTAAAGTGAGAAACAGATGAAGCTGTCTGTCCGACCGATGATCCGCGGCCGTCATTAAAACTGACACGTTATCAGTTATACTTTTTTTTTCACTGCTTGAGAAAATGGACGTGTGGCGTGTGAACAGTGTCCATTGCGTGAGTCCCACGTTCAGTGCATGAGAGTTTGCAGCCCTGCACATCATCAGGTCAAAATCTGAAGTTGTCTAACACTTTGGCCTACGACCAAATACCTGCAAAACTGATGACATAACCATTAGCCTCAGCTGTACTTTGTGGCCAGTGCTAATTAGCTATTGTTAGCATGGTACTAAACTACATTAAGATGAGGACCACAGTAAATATACTTGCAAAATATAAGCACGTCAGCATTGTCGTTGTAAGTGTGTTACCAACCACAGGAAGTTATCAGACAGGATTTAAACAAACCCACGCTGGACTGTATGGCTGAAAATATATGGTATTACACTTACATGAAGTTGTCGAACAACTCATTCCAACTCAAACAGTAGGCATTAATCTGCTGCTTTAACAGCCTCCACTCTTCTGGTTTCAAAGCCCAAACACACTAAAAGCATCGGACGCGCGTGTTTTGAAGTACATCTATTGTTTTAAATGGCCAAACATGCACCAAAAACATCATGAGGCACGTCAACCTGCCTTTACACTTTAAAAGAGGCGCTCCAATTATCAATTTCAGTGCGAGTCGAAATAACTCTGATGACATCATCAGGGTTATTTTCTCAGACTTAAGAAGGGCTCCTTCCAGAGCCACAGAAGAAATTAAACAGCTGTTTTCACTGTCTGAGTAGTATTAGAATACTACACTTCATGAAAACTGCACTTCATATGTAAAATCATTGGAGTGTCCCTTACAGATTAACCATGACAAAACATTTGCAGACCAAACGTATACAAAAATATGTAGACAGGGTTGTCCACATACATTTGGTTATATTGTGTATCTCAACTACTGATCTACCCATTGTAAACATTTGTTAGATGTTGCAGAGCTATACTACCTTGTTCAACCTATTCCTGCACAGTCGGGTCAGTACTGCATCCTGCATCCACCACTCTCTGCTGCTCAGCAACTTAACTCAACCCGCCTCCCCTTGCACCAGCATTTCTAGTATTTGGATTTATGTATATTCAGCATGTTTGTCTATTCAATATGGGCTTATGTTCATTTAATTGTTTTGTATCCCAGGCTAAGCCAAGGGGTTCATGAAATGGGAATGTGTATTGTTGTTGCAATATATGGATAACACCTTAATTGGTGTCCACACCGAAATGAAATGTGTTAGCAAAATGTTATTAGCCAATAGAAAAGCTGGTCAGAGATCAAAAACAAGGGATTCTTCTAATCCAGCGACTTTGTACGTTTTTGGACTAAAAGAGTTAACACACACCAAAAACAAGCATTTCCAGCACAGAGACACACACAGTGCTTTTCCTCAGTCCTCTGGAGCTGAGGGAGTTTCTCTGGTGCTTTGTCGATAAGATCAATGCTGCAACAGGCTTCAGTGAGTTTGCTTTAACATCTGAGCATATTTGCGTGTCGCTCTCTCCCCAGCGGAGCTGAAAGAGCACCTGCAGAGCTTTGTGAAGGAGACCAACGCTCAGCACAGCCCGGGGTTCATCAAGGTGGTCCGCCATGACAAGCAGGAAGGACTGATCAGGTCCCGAGTCAGTGGATGGAGGGCCGCCTCGGCTCCCGTCGTGGCTCTGTTCGACGCGCATGTGGAATTCAACACTGGATGGTGAGCAACTGGCTTCCGTTTATACTGTATACTGTAACCACAAATGAGTCTGCAGTAAAACTACAAATTAAAGCTACATCAAGCAGTTACACACCTGGATGGCAACAAGCAGTTATTAGAGATCTAATAGGCCACCTCATTAACATATTCATGTTTACCTGATGACAACTTAAGGGTCAAGCTTTCTTGCTCCCTGATGTTAAGGGCTAAGTCTGGTCATATTCTATATTTTTCTTATTGACAACAAATCTCATCTCAACCAACAATGAATGTCGGTTACTAACAAGTGTTGTGGGTGTAACCAAATGCCTGATATCAATGACGGGAGTTTACCCGGTGGACGGGTTGATAATTGGGGCTGATGCAATGCAAAGTGTACACATTTTTAACCCACAATGCCCAGATAGGGATAGGGATAAGATGAGCAAGATTTGGGTTTGGCCAGCCGACTATTTGGCTATATCAGGTTCCCCTTTGTTGAAACATGTTCATGTAATTTTATTGATAAATTTGAATATTTTAACTTCATTGTTTACTGTATGACATTTAAGTGCAACCACTGTTGCCTGTATGTATTGTATTTGAATATGGACCCCAGGAAGAGTCAACTAATTAACTATGGCAACAACTAATGGGGATCCCAATAAACAAACAAACACGTCAATGTCACTTTTCGTGAACCAAAAAAAAAGGTCGATGTGCAACAAAAAACAAAATGTTGAACTCATTGTTATGCTTGAATGGTTCTCATTATTGACAAGTTAGCATGAACAAATTACCATCAATGTAGTAGTAGACCAGTTTTTTTTTTTTTTTTCGATTTAATGAAGGAACAAAACCTTCAAAAATTCAAATGTTGGTTGTGTATTCTGAAACTGCTAATAATATGTAGTATCAAAAGTCCTGTGTCAAAAAGTCCAGGGCCATTTTTCATTCCCAGTCCGCCCCTGCCTGATATATCAGATTCCTCTGTGCCATAGAGCTCCATTGTTGTCCAAAAACTATTCAAAACACATCAATGATGACACACTGTTGATGATGATGACATGTTCCTTTATTACTATGAACACACACACTGGTTATTTTGACTCAGTCCCACATACACTGTCCTGCTGCTGTATATACTCATGAGTAGTATCAGTACTTCAGCTATCAATCAGCCCCCTTCAGGGAAAGAAAGTTGCAAAGTATTGAGACACATCGTAGGTTTTGCTCTTTTTATGGGATTTATTGACAATAACAGAAATATAGCATATATCTAGCCTTATCCTTTAAAATAATAATCCAATCCTGTAAATATTAAAAATACACCTCCTGTAAACTTTACAGAGAACAGCAGTACTTCTGAAATGATTTTTCTAACTTAATCCACATGTACACCATTGATCTGTATGTTCAGTTTGTTCCAAATTATGTTCTCTCTTTCTCCACAACATACCTAAATACACCACTTATCTGTTGCTTTCAGCCCCACCAGAAGTAGTGTATTGAAGCGTTGATTGTTTGGAACAACTGAACATATGGCTCAATGGCAGAGCTGTAGATTTTGCTGCTGAGTGATTTGAGAAGTTTCTTTAGATCTCCATTGGAATCCAAGGAGACCGTTTGGGTTTTCTCTTTCAATTCTTGCAACAGGTAGAATCTATGACATCCATTAAGCGTGCATCAGACGTTGTGCACGGCTGCAAGTGCACATGAATTCCTCCTTGTCTCGTGCAGCTGTAGCCGGCTACTTGATAGAGCCTGCTGTAAACACTTGGGCAAAGAAAAACAGAAGAAATGGAAGAAAGAATGTGTTGCTGAATGTTAGCATTTATTCAGCAGCCACTTTGTTTGAAAGGTTGCTAATTAAATCAGAAAAGAGGCATAATTTCACAGTGTGAGCGTTTGATTTTTCCTCAAGACACATCAGTTTATCAGGCAGAGCAGCGGTGAAGAATTTTAACATGGATGTCCCAAAACTATCTATTTATAAGCTGGTTCATGAAGGGATCACTCAATTCAATTTTCCTCCCCCTTTTTGAGTACTATGAAAAACCGCTGTAGCTATAACCTGCTTTCTTGTAAATTCATCATTCAAACAGATGCCATCTTTCAGCTCCAGAGAGCCACAGAGGCAGCTGTGACATATTTATTAGTATTTTGGGTCACAGAGTAAGTTGATTGTGCGAAAGGCTGCCGATGAAGTGATTTAATTCCAGACTCCCTGGTGTATTAAAGAAGCAGAGGTGGTCGAGATGTTTTGTTAAGTCGTTGAGGTTGCTGTGGTCCGGGAAGACCCAATTAAACCTGCACTCCTGCATCCTTAGTGACTGCCTCACAAGAAACCTCCTAATCCAGGTATAAATGGATGTTCATTAAAATGAGATCCAGACTTGGTAAAAAACAATGAGTTGCGATGTTATCTATTTCCCAGCAGCTACTTCCAAGGTTTTCTGAAATTTAGACCCCAAAAATCTCATTGATCTTAGTTTAAAATGGATATGAAGCCATACTTTTATGCACTTATGCTCATGTAGGTGGACACTGTACCTTAACCCAATTTATAAAAATAAAAAGATGCCCCTAAAGTACCCCATGCCCACCAAAACGTCCACATCTCTCTCTTTGTTAGATCATTGCTACAGTGTTCCTTTTTCTATCCCCCTCTCTTAAGTTTTTTTCCAACGTTTTAATGCTGAGAGATAACATTTAATGGTCATTACAATCCAGGAGCCACATCAGCTGATGGATCAGCTGATTCCCTTCTACGCATCTATTGGCAATTTCATTCAGGGCGCCCTATTTGAGCTGCTTCAGCCTGTTTATCCTGGCTGCTTCCTCCGCAAGCCGCTTCACAACCCACCTCCACCCCAGCTCCTCCCTTCATGCTGTGTCTGATTAATCAATGTCATTTCTGTTGTCATTGATGCCTGCTCTGTTCTGTACCATACGGGGAGTTTTTGCTGCTGCTCTCCCTGCGTTAGGCTTTCCATGTGTGCGCATGGAAGGGCAGGGAGGTGCCAATTACATCTTAGGGCAAATATATCTACTGCACGTAGATCAAGTCTCTTTGAAAAAGTGGTCCTGACTGAACTGTAGTTACTGATGAAGTTAGTTACTGTATTTTGATGAGGAAAAGAAACCCATTTCAATGTCTGTTAATTAATTAATTGGTTGTTATCTCCAAGGGGATGTGGGAGAGACAGAACACAGTCTTGAGGAGTACTAGTTACTTTCAAATCCAACAATTGCTTACATGCTTTCAGTTGAATGTGTCAGAAAATCTATGACCCAGGACATGAAATTAGAATCCAGACCAAAATGATGGATGAGCTTCTCTGCCAAAAAAATATTTGTAGTATTAAACGTTGATGAACAATCAATGAATAGCATTTTTGCATGGCACTAAATCAATGCAGATGTTTGTAATGCAATTTTAACACAGTAGAAACTGTAACTCTGGCTGCATAATAGGAAAACAGAAAGGGGTATATCTTGTGTTGCCTTAGATTCAGACGTTGACATTCTGTATTGACTATCAAATGTTTTTGTTTTTGTGTGTGTGTGTGTGTGTGTGTGTATTCTTCTGCTTGATTTGGTAGCCATCCAATCTGTTGTTCCCAGCAGCAGAAAATGAGTAACTGCGGCAAAGGGTGAAATGGCTCAAGACACATGCAGAGTTTCTGACTGAAGTGTATTAGAGTCCTCACAGTAATGTTAGGAATTCCCAACATGTCGGAAAAGATGCATGATGCTGTTTAAAGAATTACAAATAAGAACCAAGAGGTTTAACAGTTCATTGAGCAGGTTTGTACAACGAGTCCAAGTCTCATCTGCTGTTATTCTGTTGCATGGACTTTCAGCTACTTTGCCTTGGAGCTGGCTCAGGTGTGTGCTACGTTTTTTTTTATTCAAACATTCAGACAATGAAGCTGAGACAAAAACCTCATATGAGCCTTATTAAAATTAATCATCCACATCGCCTTAAGAGTCACATATTTTCTATAAGGGTATTTACTTTGTGTGTGACACCATCATATACTGAAATTAATCCACAGCATGGAATGTGAATAACTATGTTGCGCGGCAAGGTTAATAATGTCAAAAACTGCTTCTTTCATCAGCGCTGACGTTGTGTTGAACAGTGATGGGACAGGCTGCTCTCATTTTTGATGAATTTAATGCTTTGCTGTACTCTGAAAAGTAATTACTGTTCAAAATTACAGTGGACAGTCCAATCTGCTGTAGATTACAGTGCTCTGCAACAGGATAAGCATACTGTGACTCATAACTTAATCAGTCCTGCACTGACTTTAAGAAGCTGCCTCTTCAAATGAGACAGGACAAGTTTATATGGTGGGCCATCACAATAAGACATGGCATCAGTTTTTTGGTTTATAGTTGATTTTTAGATTTCACCCATTGACATGACATACGCAACATTAACTGTGTACTGCACATGATCTGGCCATATCCTGCTTTAATTATATCCACTGCAGGTAACCACATTAATGGTGTGTAATTCAATCACAATCTTTGCGGTCTACTGGAAAACAAAATCCTACGTCTGGTTAATTAAAATGACAAGAGAATTTACATCATTGGACTCTGCAGAAAACAACTATTCATCTGCTTCAAAATTATACTATTGATCTGGAGAAGACACGATGGTTGACCGGAGGGAGAAAAATGAAATCTTTAAATTTTTAGTCTTCTGGGAAAAACTGCCAAAGGCTGTCGATTAAATGCAAACTACCCTTGACTTTCCCAGGGGAGACAAAACACAAACGAGGCACTGTGCCTCACAATCATTCATGTTTTATCAGTTCAGCCACACAGAGGTATATGATAATAACATCACAAAGTCCCAACATCAGAGAGGAGGGACACTTTTATCCTGCACACTGATTGTTCGTTAAGAGATGAACCTTGCCTCTGGCTTATTTTCGCAGTTCTATACTCACACATAAACACTGAAACTTATAAATACATACAGTGAGACCACCCAGAAAGCGCTTGAAATCCAGTTATTTAAGGGGAAAATTATAACTGGCGAGCCACCCAATTAGTGCAACCTCCACATCAAAGAAACCTCTACTAGTCAAGGTAAAGGTTATGGGTTCACACCGTGAGACTTCATGCCAACCGAGAATAAATTATTTTCTCACTGAATATTAAAATGTGTTAGGTGCTCTGAAATGCGTGGGGGGGGGGGGGTCATCCCGGTTAATATCAGAGCATTGATATCCCTAATTTTAATCTCTTAACTTTAAGAAAAGTGGACAATCAAGTCACTCCTCTTTCTACTGTCCTGGTGGCATAGTGATGAAGCCCATATAGCCGCAACATTCCTGGTTTGATTCCTCGTTGTCATGCTCCTCTTTCTGCTATCGCTGTAAAATAAAGGCTACACAAAAGGGTAAAGATATGTCCTAAAACTGCTGCAGTAAAAAAAATAAAAATGATTTTACTAATATATAAACACATTTTAGAGAACTGAGTGGGTATTTGAAATGATGAATAGTCTGACAACCAACAATGATTTGAGGCAACATCACAAAATTACACTTCACCAATGACACGCTACATTCTCCTTCATTTGAGCTCTAGTGTGAAGATGCATCAAGTAATAAGTAAATTAATTTAATTAATCCACAAACATAGCTACTTCCAATGGTCATCGTCTAGATTGGTGTTTTCCAAACCTTTTGGCTTGTGACCCCTTCAATAATGCCTACTTCTTTTTAATATTTCTGGGGGCATTTGCATACCTTTATTGGTGATTTGACACTAGAGAAATGAGAGGAAATGATTAGGAGGGCTACATGGTTGCATTCCGGTATGTCTATGAGCTGTGAGCAGTTAAACCAAAGTGTGATTAATACTACCAATGGGCAAGAAATAACATGATGCTACAAAACGCTGCCGCTGTGTGTTGCACTTAAGCCTGTTTGATTTGAAAAACTCTTAAAGGCTTAAAGAAGTAAAACTATTCAAGAATTTGTGTTTTGCAGAAGGAAATAAATTCTCCAATATTCACTTTCTTTTTAGCTCGGGTTTGGTCTCCACCCACTCCTGAGAAAATGATGTGACTCATTAGCTGCTAAATGCTCCACTACATACTACTGTACACTATCCAGCTAGTTGCTAACATTGTTTTCATATTCAACTATTTGAGAGTACGCTGCAAATTTGGCTCCTATTTCTGCACATCCGTACACACTGACATGTATATCTTATCATGTAATTATGTTTAGGTGTTCTCCATGTACATGGAGACAAACAGCACAGCACATATACAGTAGGTGGAAATGATTGAGGATTATTGTGATTACAGTCAGACAATCTCTGCAACATAAAACACCCTATAATTACTTGTGTTTGACTCAAAATAGCCCGCATTGCAGATAATTGCAATGTATGGTAGAGACAATTATGTAGATCGAGCACTCAGCGTTTTGTTGATAATTATACAGTAATTTCTCAATTTCTACGAAAGATATATATATATATATATATAATGTGTGAGGGTGGGCGAGTTTCAGAGCTCAGGAAGGCACACAGAAGAAGGAGGATTCAAGAGGAAGGTGCTAGCAGAGGAAGACAAAGGCGAGGGGAAGGGAGAGAGGAGAGCAAAGACAGGAAGAAAGACGAACACAATTTGTTGATTACTATGTGTGAAATCAGATGTGTTACAAAGAGTGCTAATAACACTCGCGCACACACAACATCGACTTATCACGGCAATGTAGCACCAGACCAAGAAACATTCAAACACCAATAAAAATGTTGAAAATGTGTGTGTGCTTAAAGAGAGGAGAGAAAGTAGACAAAAAAAAGTGTTTATCTCCAGCTGAGCTCTTTTGTATCCCTGCCAAGAATGATTTCATTAGTCATAGACCAATACCCTCTCTGTGGCAATATGTGGGAGGTTTGTGTGGGTTCTGTGTGTGTGTGTGTGTGTGTGTGTGTGTGTGTGTGTGTGTGTGTGTGTGTGTGTGTGTGTGTGTGTGTGAATTTGACAGAGCGCGAGAGAGAGATAGGGTTGGAGTGGGTGGAGGAGTAGAGGGGTTAAGAACCCTGTAAGTGTCTCTTGTCTAATCTGGAACACAGCAGCAACAAATGTTATTTTGGATCCAACCCAGACATTATAATGTGTGTGTGTGTGTGTGTGTGTGTGTGTGTGTGTGTGTGTGTGTGTGTGCATGCTCTCATTCAAGTGTGAGCGTGTGACATTTTTTCAGGCTGTCAAAGTGATGAACAGGTACACAGCAGTGCTGCTATATCCAAGTGCTTTAAAGACGGGGCCCTGAGTTGATGGAGTGTCCGCGGCGTCAAACAGACTGACATTATGTTTGTGTTTAAAAGAAAACAGCACTTAACTTCTGTCAGAAAATATAAGAGTGTTGCAAAGGATAACGCGTTATGAACCTCAGCCACCTGCTCACTGCGATGGATTAAACATCCAGCTATGCTAATGAGGTCAGTAATTAACTACTGCTCCCCATTACTTACAGTGTTTAGTGGAATCATTACCAAACGCTTCTACTGCACGTCAAACATACTGGTCTTGACATACCTCATGGTTGGAATTAATATGAACTCCATCTCCTAAAAGGTTAGGAGTGAGAGCGATAAAATAAATGGAAATGTCCTCATTTAAATGCAAGGGAATGCAACAAGGAGCTCAAAAGTAATCAGGATCATCTGCTGTAAGGAGGAAACATGTTGTCTGAATATAGGAAACACAGGCCGGGCCAAACGCCTGGCCTGTGTCTATCTATTTGTCATGTTCAGAAGCAGAGGAAAACAGCAAGCCTCCATTAAGTGTGAACCAAGGGAGGGGGGGGGAGGGGGGTGGGGTAGTCTCTGAGGTTATGATGCAAATGAAACAGGGTTTTTAATACAGGGATTTTTATATTAATTACTTTTTTCCTCTGTTTTGATATATTTGAAGGCTTAACTTAAAATGTAGTTAATGTAAAAGTCTGCGATTAGCTGACTTACAGTTAGTGTTGGATGCTTAAATGGTTATCAGATAAAATGATAATTTTTTGATGATTTAGTTTTTAATGTTATAGTGAAATGTTTAATATATATATCCAGGTTATCAGCGGTTTTAAAAAAGAACACATTTGAGAAAGATGATTGTTTATATTAACAGAAAGTATTTTAGCTGTACTCCAAGTCAGTGGGGGAATCGATATGGTCTGTCTGCTTGCATATAGCTGTTATCTGTGGTTAAACGTCAAGCCACCTGCTCCAGCTCTTTGACTTTGACTCTTTGGCTCCTCTTGATTGGCACTCCCGCCTTCAGCGACACCTCCATATCGACGGCACCCCTGTGATTACTGCCCAAGCTGCCAGCAAGCCTCTGTGAATCTTAAGAGCCGAGATGCAAGGCCATCATCACAGCCACAGCCCCGCAGCTTTGCATTCAACACACGCTGAATCCGATATTACCCGATCAAGGACTGTGCGTAGTTTGTAGTCCGGGCTTTAGCCGTCCCCTACTTGGATTCTAGAGTTCCAGGGGGGAACACGCTGCAGCCAACCTCGTCCTCGTCAGTGATGAATTCTAACACATCAACCACTTCCTGTACTTCCTCTGGAATCAAACCCTAGGAACAGTTAACAAGGCTAAGTGCACTCAGATCTCTTCAGGACTTTCCATGCAAGCCTGGCCGCCTTACGACTCTCACTAATCCTGCTCTGCCTTCCCTGAAGAGCCCTGGCCAATTCTCTTCAGTCCTTGGTTCAGCTCCATCCTGACTCCTCACTGGTGGATTGACCTTCCTAATCCAGTCAAGACTGCAGATTCACTTCCTAGCTTCCAGTATGGACTGACGATCCCTCACCGCCATCTTTTTATCCAGATGATCTTGCTTGTTGTATGAATTTAATTATATATTTGCTTGTATTTAATATGTGTTTGCCCTGTTCTTAAGGCTTGTAATTGTGATGAAGGAAAAGCCTTAGTAAAAAGAGGTTGTAAAAGTTGCATTAATCGACTTTTGGCTAAAAAAAAAACTAAAACCACCCAAACAAGCTCATAGATACACAACCACCAGCATATCTCTGGCTTCTGAAGTTGCAATGGCAAACGTGTTAGCAAACAATTGCTGATCTGCATAAATGGAGAATGTTAGTTTACACCCTGTTCCAACATTCACGCTCAAACTCTGCAGGTGCCGCTAATTACCAATGAAACCTTTACCTGCTGTCTAACCTACACCGCGGCTCACAGACTCAAAGGGGAACTGTAGAGTCTCAGTATGCAAATGTCCTCTAACCTGCTCCTTTTGATTCCCCTGGGAAACGAAAGGACACGGTTGTTTTCTGCTTCACTCAACTCCATGAAAGTCGACAGCTTCCCATTCTCTCCCATAACTTTAATGAGCTATCGTATCTTTGAAAAAAAAAGAATTACCCTAATTGTGCACTGGTGTAGTGGCAATTTTTTGCAATAAATAATTGCCCAATCAGAGCAGAGTGAGAGAGCTTGTCACTTTAAAACTGGAGGTGTAAATGAGGCATGAGATGGTGAGACTGCAAAACAGAGTAAAAAATGTGTCAAAAAACAAAACGTGGCCAAAAAAGCTCTTGAGAGCTGCAGAGTTTGTGATTATTCTTGATGACTTCGGTACTATAAGCAGCCCCTTTCACATCACTCAGTTATTAGACTGGGTTACTTTTGAAAGTTATTCATATTTTAATATTGGAATTTAGGCTTTGGGAAATTAACACATTAGGTGAGAAAAACATTGACTATTGCTATATAGTATATACTATATACTGTATAGTCATAAATAATAAGGTTATAGAGCATTATTTACTTCTTAGTGGCTTTAATAAAAGAAAGTCTGAGATTTAGTCATTTTGAATGGATATCAATGGATAGATCCAGTTGTCTGCTTATTTTTGGAACTAAGTCCTGTATTACTTTTGTATCATATTTTGAGTTTTTGAAAATCAAACTACCAGACTTGCCTACAGCTATCTCAAAAAGACTTTCATTTCAGTTTTCATTTTTGCTCATAATGATCACTTATCATAATGTATTCTAACATGTTGGCTTGGAGCTCTGGAGCCAACAGTGTGCCACTCACTCGTGGATCCATTTGTTGTCGTCTCTTAAGCACATTCCGTCTGTGTTCTGTCGTCCCTCAGGGCGGAACCCATTCTGCAGCGGATAAAGGAGGACCGGACCCGGGTGGTGTCTCCCTCCTTCGACAACATCAAGTACGACACCTTTGAGATCGAGGAGTACCCGCTGTCTGCCCAGGGCTTTGACTGGGAGCTGTGGTGCCGATACCTCAACCCACCAAAGTCCTGGTGGACGCAACGCAACCACACAGCCCCTATCAGGTACTGTGAATACACAAAGAGCTGACTCTGTTTTTGGGTTTAACAAGAGAAACCTACTAGTTCTGTTTCACTGAAGAAAAATGTCTTGTTATTATGAAAGAAGTGAAACACCAGCAAAATGATCTACCAGAGCAGTATTAATTATTAATAAATTAACTTGAAGCATATTGAAGTAGGTTTGATAAGATCACTTACTAAGCTCATTATTTTTACATAATAATTTCTTGAACACTAATCCCCATGAATAATTATTATGTATGTAAATTCTGGTAAGTGTAGTGTCAATATTCTAGCCCATATAAAACCGGGGGGATGCAGCGCAGCCGCAAAGCACATTGAGTATAACACATAAACTGGAGTCTCGTCAGAAGCTGTGGGCAGTTATTTTATGATTTAAAAAGGAAAGCAGGTCCTTTTTGTCACCAATATTGCAACACATCTGAAGCGACCTACAGTGTGTGCAGTCATTGCACATACTCTGAAATGTCTATAATGATCCAGTTCCTCAATACCGTTTCCCCAGAAAACACTGCCAATATGACAGATAAAGATTGCTTAGACACACTGCAGAGGCTTCAGCTGAAAAACAGCCCAGCAACAAGAGCAAAACTGCACACCCACCAATATCTGCAAGAGGATAATCCGTCCGTTGTTGTGGTTCATGGCAAGCAAATCAATGATGCAGTGTTTATAGATTCGGACAAAGACAAGGAGACGTATCCTGCTCAATATTGTAATGGAGGAAGATGAATTCTCCCAATTATTTATTTCTCTATCTTCTCAAGTACTTTTCCTCAGGTGCAGTTTGTCACTGGCATTGCGCACAGGGAGCACTTATTTCACCAATTTCAAGGCAGTTTTACCAAATAAATCACTAATTTCTGAAGTAAATATGTATTTCCTGATGAATTGAGAAAGAGTTACATACATAAGGAAATTGCACCACTGAAGTGTAGTATCAACTAAGATGAGTCTAACTTTGGTCAGGTCTTTTAGAGGGGCCCTGTGTCAACATCTAGTTATAAGACCGTTATTATTATTTTTTTATTATTATTATTGTGGTCATGTGAAACTTAAGCAGACAACCTGGTAATATTCTAGGATAGGAGTACTCTGGTCTCTGCAAATACTGAAGCTGCCATCACGCGTAGTCCATGTGTGCACAGGTCTCAAGTGGAACTTGGAGCTGATAGGGTGCACACAATACACAGAGGGCAGCCGCTGAATTCTGGGGGTCAATAGGGGCATGACAGCAAATATTGGCCCCTGCAACCCCTAACAGGTCAATCTGGCCATGCAGTTCCTCGAGGGTCTTTTAATCCTCTGTAGCTTGCTGTATCTAATATCTGTCAACAATACTAAGTTGCATTTCTTGCACCGTAAGCATGAAAATGTATTAGAGGACATGGTCAGTTGTAAGTGTGATTTGGTCGGGGTTTTTAGAAAGCAAAAACCGTGTGATTTATATTTTACAGTCTAAAACCCCATTCGGATCGGATTAATTTTACAGGGGGCGGTGGGGAATAAATTGTTCACCGAGCTACTCCATAATTTAACTAATCATTCCAGATGGTATTTTAACCATCTGGAAATTACAGGATGTGGTCTGTAATAGACATGGACATTTCACAGGACAAAGCCGAAAGAGAAGGCCAAAAGCCTCCCTAGGGAGGGGCGAGGATAGCCTACTGCGTGGGGTGATTCTGAGTCAAATCTTAACACGGAGACATGAAACACATATCGATACCATTCAGTGTTACTTTCACTTCCCGAGGTTATGTCCATCGTGGATAAACATGTATAAATCTGTGTCAGAACCTGCCTCACATCATCACATCGCATCACATTTTTAAGTTTTCTTCAGTATCAGATTAATCCACCAACATGGAACCAACATTTAAATCCAGTATGTCCACAGACTCATGCCAGCCACTGGTACGGTCTGTGTCTGATTTAAAAACCAAAAATTTTATAATTTCAGGCAGAAAGCTGATGTCTTTATTTCACAAAAATATCTTTGGAGATGCGACCTGCTGCTGGATAACATGTTAAAAATAACATTTAGTTTGCTAGTAAGCCTTGAGGTAACTTATGATACTAACATGATGTTACTAGCCACTTACTATAACATCACTAAGCTATGCACTGCTGCTTCTTTGCCAAGTGTAGGCCAGTACCACTGTTTTAATAGTTCAAATCATGAAAAAACTAATTATTCTTTTTAATTATTACATGATGTGTATTATGGAGCTGTGTGTTCATGAACCCAAAGCTGCATGATACATTTGGTTAGCCTCATAGCTCTTCATCTTATGTACTCTGTATACTTATTATACTATAAAGATTATGTTGTTGAGATTGAACAGTATACAGTACACTGATACTCTGGTGTTTGATATGTTAATAGTGATTTCATTGTGCTGCTCTCTGGAAGCTGTAGAGAAAAGAGTATGTTTTCAGAGCCGGCCCAATCTGTATATCCACAGGGAGGAGAAATTCCACCAAACAAGCTGTTTGGAGCGGTGCTGTATTTCATATTGATAAGTGGAGATGTGTGGGGCTGACAGGATGAATACTAATAGGAGTTATTTTTCACTCCTGTCAATTCCCCCCCACCCACCCCCCCAAATGGATCATTTGTAAGTGTTTTGGTATTATGTACGGCATAGGAAAGCCTTCCCAACATGGAAGGCCTATCTGTAGAGCTTCAAATGTGCAGCAGCATTGTTTTACCTCTTTCTTTTCTCTGACCTCATCTCTTCCAGGAGCCCTGCTCTGATTGGCTGCTTTGTGGTCGACAGGAAATACTTCGAGGAGATTGGCCTGCTAGATGAAGGCATGGAAATTTACGGTGGCGAAAATGTGGAGCTCGGCATCCGGGTGAGTCGGCTCGATAACCTGTATCTTATTAACCGCACTGCCATGGCAACCATATGCCAACACTATACATTTCTGCAGCTCAGCACGCAGCCCTCCATACGCTAAAAATATCTGTAACACAGTGTCCTGTATACCATAGATGCACCATTGTCAACTTCCAAATTGAAATATCTTGAACAGCAGACATGTCCAGTATATAAACAAAGAAGAATGACCTTTCCTTTGACAGAATGAGGCCTTTATCAATCATTCACATTATTCCAACAGTCTGATTCAAGCAAACAAATGGATTACTAATGATGGAACAACTGCCAGATCACATTGTGACTTAATTGTAATAAAATTACATTCAAAATTGTTTTGTTTTTCCTATAAAATGCAATGACATTACCTGACATTTATTATATAATGATGAATGTAATTTTGTCTATTTATTTATTTTTGTTGCAGAGCATTGGGTTTAGCATTAACAGGTTTTAAATAATTTCCCGCAAATCAATTTGTTTTTTTTACAGGTGAGTTGTCATACAAGTGTGAGAAATAAAAGGAGTAGTGCAATATTTTAAATATAAACAACGTGGAATTGAATTAAGACAAGATCAATTAGGAAAAATAAAAAGGAATTAATTAAATTGCCAAAGGAAAAGATTTTAAAGGGAGGGGGGAAGTTTAATTGCATGTCGAATATGTCAGTTGTGCTTTTGTGAGAGCATTGGCGTTTTAAACTAGGTTAGTTTATGGGAAGGGTAAGCACATTGTTATTGAAGTGGTCTATAAAGGGTTGCCACATTTGGTAGAATTTGTCTTTGCACCCTCTCAATGAGAATTACATTTTTTTTAAATGCAGGTGCCACATAACTTTTATAAGGGCAGAGTGGGTTGGAGCCTTGTTGCCGGTTTCAATTTTAATAATATCAGTCTTCGTCCTACAAGGGTTATAAATGTCATCATGTTGTATTGAAAGATGGTTAGCACTTTGACTCCGAAGACTGCCGTAAATGGATTAGGATCAGCTGTTCTTTCCATGATGTCTGATAGTGAAAAATGTTGTGCCAACATATTGTTATTCTTGGGCAGTGATGGAACATATGTGGTAGTGAAGCTGGGCTGGATTTATATTTGTATATATTTTGCAGAGCTATTTCTTAAATAAGTGTAATCAGTATAATACTTCAACCTCCTTAAGTCAAATAATTTCACAAAAATATAGATTCAATTGGTGAATTTTCGGGAAGGATAAAGTGTTTAGTTTGACATAGTTATGTAACTGTAAGTGATTTGGGTCTCTGTAAAAAATCTTTCCTTATTCTGGGGGTGGCTTCTTATTCCAAATAAAATTAAGGATTAGGATATCTAGGTTCTTAAAAAAAATGTTATCAATAAAAATTGGGATACAAAGAATAAAACTTAGGAATGGTGTTCATTTGAACTGCATTAATTTGGCCAGCGGGTGAAATTGGAAGATTTGACCACTTTAAAGTTCTGTTTGAATAAATCAGAGAATGGTTTGGTGATAGTGAACCCCAAGTACCGAAACTGACTTAAAACTTTAGATTGCAGAAAGCTAAGAGAGAGCTGAGAAATAAAACACCTTTGGAGATATCTTACCTAACTATTCCAGTGTAAGTATCGGAAGCATGCACAGAAATCGCAAAATCGCTCGATAGCTAGTATAGAAAGAAGCGGAGAGAGTCTGGTGGAGCGACTTAAAGGGAATTAATCTGACCAAAACCCATATGTGTGAACAGAAACTGAGGGCGAGGCATAGAGTCATTTAATCCAAGAAATGCCAGTTGGGTCAAATCCAAAAGCTGAAGGTTGAAAATGAAATGTGTTTTTTTAATAAAACCTGTTTGATCCCAAGACATTACTGTTGGGAGCACTAGGAAATACTAATTTAAGAACGAGGGGGCTATGATTGGACAATACAAACACTTCATAATCGCAGTGTTTCATTAATGAAAGAAAGTTATAGTCAATCAGGAAATGGCCTATCTTTGTGTAGGTGTGAACACTGATTTGGGTACATAAATCTCCAAGTATCTGTAATCTTGACTGTATCCATGAAAGTATTGTGCATTGGTTAAAATGGGAGTGAAATACTTGTCCAGCCCAAAAAACTGATTTGTTTTATTTCTGTTTACATGTGTACCTGTTTTTTAATTCTTAATTTTTTCATGTTTTCTCTATATCTGCACTGGAAATACTTTTTCTTATCTTGAACTGTATGTATAACTCTGTAAACCGCGATAAAAAAATTTATAATTTTCCGCAAGCTTAGCAACAGTTATAACGTTAACAGTTACTGCAGGGATTTCATCTCTAATCTGATCTCCAGAGAGAGAGGGCTCTGCAAAAGCGCCATCCTCTTGCTCTTCCAAAGCAGTCCCGAGAGGACACAACTGCCAGGAACAGCTTTGAGACTGAGGGGATACGGAGACATCCCCGGCAAACTGTTGACTCAGGTTTAGTGCAGTGATTTGCAGTGTAGTGTCAGGGAAGTACAGGTTTGAGTATCAGCCCGGGCCCGGCTGGCTCTGATCCGAGTCACTGGGTTAAGAACACATCACACTATGAAAAATGTATAATTCTCTCAAGCTTGACCATGTCAGGCTCAGATATAGAGGACAGCTCGATGATAAGAGAGCCTGAGGAGAAGATGGCTGGGTGATTATTGTACTGTGCCCTCTATCCTCGAAAAGAAAGACACATACTGCAATGCAGCCATTCTGTCATCAGCACCACCTTCCCCCTATTCCACTCTTCTTACCCTCTCCAATAAAAGACTTTCACACTGGTGGCCATCAATAAACTGTAGAAAAATATGAAGGAAGCGTGCATCAAGCAAAAGAGCAAACTTAGGCAAAGGAGGATGCTTGCATTGAACTAAGGTTAGTAGGCAAGTTAGTAGCAAATACCATATATATATATGTATGTCCTTAATGTTGATGCTTAAAATAGTGAAATTACATATTGTGACCCTTGCTTCCCCTGACTATACAGCCAGATTCTTCTTGTGGACGGCATCTAATGGTCATTAAAGTGAAGTACACATGTACACTGGCTGAGATTTAAGTATGTCGCACCTACACCACTCTATCCACTTTGCCTCAAATCTATTAAAGGCCATGCCAAATCCAAACTGAAGTTTTGTCTGACAAAAACACTTACCATGGACGATTCAATGCCAGTGTTTTTCAAACTCTTGCCTTCTTCAATATCAACCAATAACTCTATCTGTCCTCAGTGGTTATGCAGCAGTGGGAATGCATACATTCAGCACACATAAAACACAGGACATATAAATACAAGATTAAACGACTCAGACCCCAAAAAACATAAATACAAAGTAAAAATACTCAGTCAATTAAAAGATAAGAAACCAATAAGTTAAAACATTATGCAAATAACTACATTTTCCTATTAGAGATATAAAGGAGTGTGTGAATCTGTTGGTTTTAGCTGGTGGAAGTCTGTGGGTACCAGACGGCACGCACTGAAACTGTTGATGTAAAGGATGAAAACAATCAGACAAGATGGATTCTGCTTTCATGTGTAATTGTTTTTTGTAAAGATCCTGCAGAGTTCCCTGTGCAGTGCTAGTTATTTTGCTGCAGACATTAACCACCATTTTTGTGTTTGACCTTGAGAGACTGGTACCAGGGAGTAAAAGAGAAAGTGAGCGCAGACTCAATAAAGGATCGATAAAACACTGTCATCAGGGTCCTGTCAACCTGGAAAATAAGAGAGTTTCCTGAGACAAAAGAGACTTTTTTTGTATATTTTCACACTGAAACAGTGCTGTGGTTAAGGTAAGGGGAAATATTGTGGTTATGGCAAATGAACTATGGTTAAGGTATGGTTAGGATTAGGCAACTAAAACACTTGGTTAAGGTTGGGTTTTTGTTGTGGTTATGGTTAGTAAAAAGGAGATGGTTAACTGCAGATCTATGTGGGCACAAATCTCCCACGTGTGGCTCTCTGGACTGACTGTGTTCAGTGAGTGAGCGTTCAGTGATCATCAGCCGGATAGAAACGTGAATGGGCTGTGAATGTGAAGACCAATCATTGATCCCCGGTGTGCAGGAAAGTCCTTCTCCTTTGTTTTTGTTCTGAATGATTTATCGTGACTATTTGAGTTTTATAATAAGGGTGAGTTCATTAATTCCAGGGTCTGGATCCTTTCATTCATGATACTTCAGTTCCACAGTCTTTGCTGTACAACAAGCCTTCATAAAAACATGTTTCATGTTTATTCAAAGTATATTTTCCACTACAGTACAACACTACCTGAAGTAAAGCCATAAAAGGAATAGTAAACTTGCACAGATTCATTCAATTCCATATTCACGCAACCATTCAAAAATAATGCTGATCATTAAGGGAGCGTTATACAGGGAAAAAGTAGGGAATTAAAGGGAACTAAACTGCATAACAGCAGCAGCAACATCCTCTCTGGCGCAGATTTCCTGTTAGGGTGGAGGGTAGCGAATGTGTACCGCTGTTTCCACAGCAATTTTTTATTCCCCCGTCCACCCTCCTGAGTGCATATTGCCCTCCGCAGCTGTGATTGTGGCACTGCGGTGAAAGCCGAGGAGGAATCAGTTTGGGTCGGCCATGTTGCCGTGACAGCAGGAGGTAGCTGGGTTTACCATCAGCTCCGACGAGCAACAGGAATTATGGCTCTCTAAGTATTCCTTTTAAAATGGCTTTGACCAGTTATCATACACTTAATACGATGTCATGAATATAAATGACCAAATCTGCCTGCAGCTTAAAATGCCCTGTTGTTTCTACACATTTTGGGTCATTGGCAGTAATGTGTCATTCTCTGGCTCATAAAAAGCTTTTGTGCAGGGCTTAGCATTGACTTTCACCACAGGAGGCTTGAATGTCAGACCTCTACAGTCAAGTATTACGAGTTCAGTAATGGCTTTCTCCTTAGCTCCTCGCAATGCAGTGACCATGAATGCTTCTGCAACATCCAGAGAGGTTATTCTCCATTATAGAGCTTTTCTGGCATATAATTCTTCAGTATAAGCCCCTACTGTAGAGACAAATTGCTTCAACACCTGTTGACATTAGCTCAGAGGAGACTTGCATGGCTTATTCAGTGCAGCATAAGCAGCGAGGCCATGAACAGCCGGCCTCTCCGCGGGAGGAGAGCTCACCATCGCCACCGTGACCCCGGCCGCCTGTGTTTTTCCGACCCGTCAGATGCTCCCTCCAGCTGTTGGCAGCTCTCTACCCACGCTGCACTTTAGCCTATGCACTGAAAGAGGGCCAAGGCTCTTGCACAGCTCCACAAATCAGTTGCCCCCTCCGCAGCTATGACAACAAACACTAAACTGAAATGAACCCTGCTTCATGGAGAGACACTTCAAAGCTACTGTTGGGCTTGTTGTGCGGTTGTTCGCACATGAGGGCTGGTTCTGGGCGGGCGAGAGCTGGACGGATTTACCGTAGTCTGACTATCTCTGTGTGAGGTTTTTGAGTGGTCGAAAGGCAACAAAAGGTTAGCAAGAACATCAGCCAGAGTATTGACATTTCTTTTCTAGGGCAAACACTTCCAGTGCCACAGGGATATTTGAAGTCAGAATCTGACATCAAATACAGCCCCAACAAACCCGCGTAGACGAACACAAACACATCACCGTTGTCAGTTATTTTGTACCACATAGTTTTGACTATAAACACATCAAGAATGACAAGAAAAAGTCAATATTTTCATTTTTTTACTTAAGTAGCAGACTTGCACTGCAAAAGAGCCCTTTGCAGATCAATGATTATGTAAATCAGCAGTGATATTTTGACAGAATCAGTTCTGCACATGTGTCTCAAGGGCATTCCTCTTACTCTAACTAATTCATCATGCCTTGAGTTGAACCTAAGGTTTAAGTCAGAAAGCAGCCAGATTGTTCTATTTATATCTCCTTCATACCAAACACAGGCACCTTTTGTTATCAGCGATGTGATTTTTTTCTCCCAGTTTCTGCAGAAGCGCTCCGTATCTCTGGCCTGCACACCAGTATTGTGATGAAGATTGCTTTTATGAAGCTTCATCTGCAGCGTGGTGTAATATTGTGCATATTTAGTGCTCATTGTCTCACGCCGTCTTTTTTATCGCAACAGGCGGTCGTCCACGGCATGATTTATAATGCATAGCTTCATTTGTTGTCGCCTTTCCCTCATTTTTCTCATTAAAACTTTTAAAAACACAAGTCCACGAGTGAGATTTGTTCCGCATTAAACCAAAGAAGACAGACTGAGAGACAATTAGGGATGTAAATGTGTTGCGTTTTGTCTGGGTGACACACATTAAATCAGACACAAGTTCCAGACATTGGACGCCAACGCACACATATAAACTGCTACTACTTAATGTCACAGTGATCTTCCGTGATGTTTTCTGGGTAATACTTGGCGCATGGCCTTATTTTATCCAACGGGAGAAGGCTTTGTATTTTGGGAGAAGATAACAAA
Source organism: Lateolabrax maculatus (assembly GCA_031216445.1). NCBI lineage: Eukaryota > Metazoa > Chordata > Actinopteri > Acropomatiformes > Lateolabracidae > Lateolabrax > Lateolabrax maculatus. The sequence continues at coordinate 4,964,085 of CM062214.1, forward strand.
ACAAAAGATGCCTCTAGAAGATGACGAGAAGCTGTTATTCTCTCTCCACCTATAGTTAATTTTCTTTATCTTTTCTCTATACTTTACTTCTATACTTCTACACTTCTCCCACTTTATCTCCCTTCACTTTTATCCCTTCACCTTCTCTATTTTGTGTTTTACACTCTTTCTGAATTTCTCCTCCTTCTCTTCACTGTCCACTTTTTTTCTCGTCTCATTCTCTATCTCGCTCTGCACACCCACATGCTCAGACATAGATTGTTATGCTTGAACAATAGCACCTTATACTCTAACCCCGTGTTGTAATTTCTTTAAAGAGAACGTTGAGGTATTTCTGAGGGAAGCGTGTATTATCTCAGAATTTGGCTCTAGTTTGTGCTCCTGCCTGGGCACCGGGCCAGTGCTACAGTTTTACAGTTGTTCTGCAGTAGCTCTTTGCTTTGGAATGATACAGGGAAGGAGGCTGGCCGGCAGGAGGGATTATAGCGCAAACACACAAACAAAGTGCAGGACTGAAATAGGGAGAGCAGGCATTTCTATTTAAATTCTCCGGCACTTGTTTGATCGGTACACTGAACTCCTAAGGTGCTTGCTGCTGAATTTTAGCTGTGCTATTGTGGAAATCAGTGTTGGTTTACTTCATGAAACTCAGAAATTTGTGTTATCATGGCAAAAGCATCAGTTGACTAAACACTGTATTGGCAACTAGAAAAGGCTACATTTTCAGAAGAAAATGTACATCTGCCTACTGCTGAAAATGTATAGTTGAAACATTTGAAAGAAGTTGAAATGGCAGTAAAAACACATTTAGTGAAAGAAGTTAGAATAGCATTTATTTAAATGGAAAAATGAAAGAAGTTGAAGTGTATGCACTGAATACAGTTGAAAGTGAAAGCGCTAAAGGGAGTTGAATTGTCAGTCAAGGTATAAGAGATGAAAGCAGTGTAACTGTCAGTTGACACTGAAAGCAAATGAAAGCAGTTGAAATGTTAGCTGAAGAATAAGAGATGAAAGCATTTGAAATGGCAGTTGATGTGTAACTTGTAAAAGTAGTTGAAATGTTAGTTTAAGTGGAAGCACTGGAGATGGTTCGTGTGTGCACTATAAGGATTCCTTTGGAATTAGCTTTCCAAATGCTTTAGAAGGATGCAGAGATGGAAGCTGGGATCATAGCACAAATATACAAATAAACTGTATAATAAAAACAAATATTATATATGAAGCAAAATGTTGCTGCAGAACCAGTGTGTGTTACCATGTCAGTAGCATCAATTGACTAAACATTGCATTATAAAAAGGCTACAGTTTCTGGAGAACTTTTACATCTGCTCCCTTCCGAAAAGTTGAAACATTTGAAATAGTTGAAATACTCAAAGAAGCTTAAGTGGCAGTCAAAACACAATTAGTAAAAGAAGCTGAAATGGCAGCTAAAATGGCTGAAATAAGTTTCAGTAGAAGAGTAAGCACTGAGTTAAGTTATAGATTCAGCTGAAGCACTGAAAGCTGTTGAAATGTAATCTAAAACCTTTTTTGTGGCGTTACTACACGATCTCTGTGTAAAAAGGGCTACTGAAAGCAGCTGAACTGTCAGTTAAAGAATAACAGAACAAAGCAGTGGAACTGTCAGCTGAACAGTAAGATATGAATTCAGGTAAAATGACAGTTGAAGAGTAAAAGATAAAAGCAGCTGAAACCTTAGTTGAAATAATTTTAAGGTTTTAATGCCGGCTGGTGCCTTGGCCACACATGGAGCTCATTTATCTGTAACACACCCATGCGTAGGTAAGTAATATAGTACAACTAAAACTAACACGGACCTAATATAGTTACAACTGTCAAAGCAAGCCAGAGGTTTGCATACTTTCATCTTTCATTCATGGTGAACCAAATCCGAACATTTATTTCACATTTCATGTGCCTGTCGTGATGCTAGCTAGGCCTGCGTAGACAGATTTGACAGCTTCCACTGTCAACAAACTGCAAAATGGTAAAAATAGCAAGCACCTGGGTGGGTGTTCTCAGCGTGCTCCTGTGATACCTTTCTATTCATACTAATTCTATCAGGCAGGCTGAGTGGCAGCAAGGATTTAATCCTCTATTGAGAGGATAAAAATTTAACAGGCATGCACCTGACACATTCTGAAAATATCCATACCTTTATTTTGGAAGTCAGGGCCGGACAGGGTGGTAATTCAACTCCTATCTTTCAGTTTTATTAGTACAAACAACAAAATGGTTCAAAAACATCCAAAATAGTTAAAAACAGACAACACAGTGTAATTTTTTTTCTTTTTCAGAGTGTTTGATTTGCATCTAGCATTTCTTCAGAGTAACTGGAGGTACTTCTACTACTTCGTCGTCCTGACAGAAAGAGTCCACAGCTCTTTATTTTCAATACTATTTCCATGCATACACAACTCCTGCTTTCCTACAAAGCACAATTACATTTTGATGCCATTTATTATTTTTTTAAAACACAGAATCCACTCTGGAAGCATGTTTGTTTGTGTTTCAACACTAACCATGTCAGTTGCTTGGAAACATGTCTGTATTTTGCAGCATTCAGCATCACTTTAGCGTCCTGATGCTCCAGCTTTCACTTTCTCTCTTTCTCTTGCACTGTCTATTTGTTTTTCACCACGCTGCTCGGCCACAGGCAGTCCACACACCAACTGAGCGTTGTGTTGATGCATACGTGTGACCCATCACGTGCGATGATGGTCAGAGATCATACCATCAGGTTAAACGCAGACGGGGGGCTGGCGGTCTTCAGCTCTGAGTGACTGTATCTGCCCCTTGTTGTTTTTGTTTTGATTTGCCCATTTTATTTTGCCTTTTTGACACTCTGGGCCAGAAATTCTCCCGGTGCTCTCGATGGCCTGTTGGAAGCCCATGCAGTCACTAATGTCTGTGCATTTGTGTGTGTGTGTGTGTGTGTGTGTGTGTGTGTGTGTGTGTGTGTGTAATGAAGGTGTGGCAGTGCGGTGGCAGCGTGGAGGTCCTCCCCTGTTCCAGGATCGCACACATCGAGCGTGCCCACAAACCCTACACAGACAACCTGACAGTCCACGTGCGTCGTAATGCTCTGAGGGTGGCCGAGGTCTGGATGGACCAGTACAAGAGTCACGTCTACATGGCATGGAATGTTCCACTACAGGTAAACGGACGGTACACACGTGTGTGGCGGTAGTTTGATCCTGTGATTCTTCCCTGTGGGTGGGAGGCTGTGTGTGGGCATAATTGCGTACATGTTGATTTGTGTTCAGAAGCTGTGTCGCAAATCTCCTAGCAACCATGACTAGTGCCACCATGGAGGTCGACTGTAGAATCAGTAGGCAGATTTGATTTTAAATTGTGGTTATTATGACACACTGAGCTGGTCTTATTACCTATTACCCTTGTTGCCAAGTCCCGCAAAACTGTCCAGAGCTTAAGGCCAGTATGTGTAGATTTTTGATGTGATCATAAAATCTTTCAAAATGTGCATAAGAGTTGCATAAAGATATCTCGGTGAAAAGTCATTCTCAGTGTTCCATATGTGGATACACTGAGGCTGTCCCTTGCTGTCAGCCACACGGTTGGCAGAGTAAGAAATGTTTACATTTCACAATGACCTTTGCAGGAATAGGCTATTGTTTTCAAAGACACAAAAATGTGTATATACATACTGTATGCTACATATCACAATGTGTTATGACACATTTTTCTACAAGCCAGCACTGATGATAAATGGACTGCATTTATACAGCGCTATTCTAGTCTACTGACCACTCAAATCACTTTACAACACATGCCAACATTCACCATAACAACTGTTTTCATTATAGATGAGTCTGTCTTTTCTATTAATCAGTTTTTTTTTTTAATTCTATGAAATGTTGGTAAATAGTGGAAAAATGCCCTCTAAAATGTCTCAGAGCCCAAGGTGATGTTGTCAGCTAATGCTAAACCAGATTTTCAATGGTTTTAAACAGAGGAAAGCAGCAGATTCTTAAATTTGAGAAACTGGAACCAGCAAATATTTGGAATTTTTCTTTAACTTAAATGATTGATAGATAATCAAGTCGATTTCATCTATTTTTCTGATAATATTTGTCAGAACTAACCAAAAAACCCAAGGTCCAGAGTCATCTAAAACCCTTCTGTACTGTGGCCTATATATATATGAATGCACTGGCTCCCCATCTCTCTCCGATTTCATTTTCTTATCTATTGTAGTCTCAAAAATGTCCTCAGTTCAGCCTCTCTTCACTGAATGACATCCCCTCTTTCCTCCCTGTGATTGCTCCATAAACATTTCTTGGTGTCTTCCAGCTCCATTATTATTTTGAGCTCTTGCATTGTCATTCTAAGGACGCAGTAGTGCTGAAATGACCCAGAGGCCCTGAATTCTGCAGTCGTTATTTTTGGTTTCTCGTTATTCCTTCTTCATTTCTAGAACTCAGGAATAGACATCGGGGACATCTCGGGGAGAAAAGCCCTGCGATCCAGACTCCAGTGCAAACCGTTCAGCTGGTTCCTCTCCAACATCTACCCCGAGCTCCGGTCCTACAGCGACACCGTTGCCTACGGCGTGGTGAGTTCAATTTCTTCCTTAGTTCTCGAAATCTCTAAATCCCTAAAGCTTACCTCGATTTCAGTCAGTTCTTTTGTCATTACGCTGACAGATGGGCTTGTTAGTTAAAGTATGCTGCTATTCATCCAATATAGAAACCCAGAGGAGCAAGTCCATAAAGTCTAGATTTCGAGAAACACTACACCGTACGCTTCCACACTTAGTCCCCACCGGTTGCTACACATACAGAAACTCCTCAAAGCAGAACATAAAGTATTCAGGAGTATTTGAATTTATTATGAAATAGGAAAAAGACACTCCTTTAGCTTTGTTAAAAATTAATATGCCTTTGTTGTGGCAGATTACCTGCAAGGAGACTTGAAAATGCGTGAACATATTTTATTTGGCACTTGTCTTGTCACATTTCAGCCAAACGGCAACAATATTTTCAAAAAACCTTAATGGTGTGCGCCTACAATTAAGGCGTTTTTATTGCGATAAAGGAACAAAAGTGTTGTGCTTTGCTGTCATATTCTTGAATGTTGTGATTGCCCTTTTTTTCAGGGTAGCGCTGTATTTCTACCCCGTTAGTATTTTTTTTTTTTTTCTTCAGGCTGTTCATTTTGGAGTAAGTCCTTATGGAGATTTTTTGGTTTAGGTTTTATCTAAACCTCCTTTTTGGGTCACTTTGGGGCAGCCGAACACAACATTGACATTTTAAGATGTTTTATTATGCGGCCATTTTTATGATTGTCAACACCACTGAGACAGCATAAACATAAACACCTCCTCATGACTAAACCTTTCCATTAAAACATAACTTTTCCATTAACACTGAGGCTAAATGTTCTGTTTTCAGGTTGGCATTATAGTTTTACTTCAGTTTTGTAAAATTTTAGTCACTCAGGCTTTACCCTACTTTAATTTTAAAGTGAGGCATGATGGGGAATGATAGAAACCACTCAAAACTAGTCTGGTTAAAGTCAGCACTGCCGAAGCACATAAACTGCATTAACAAAACCTCATGATTAAACCTTTCCATTAAAATGTAACTTTTCTAAGTATTTAAAGCTGTAGAACTGTAACTTTTCCATTAACACTGAAGCTAATTGCTATGTTTTTTCACGTTGGCTATATTCCTCTTCTTTCTCAGTTTTTTAATATTGTCTTCATTCACAGGCTCAGGCTGCACCTAGTTCAATTTGAGAGTGAGGCATTATGGGGAACTCATTTTGTTTATGTGTTATTTCGAGTGTTTTAGTGTGACCGAAAAGACTTACAGAAAAAAACCCAAATAACGCTCAGTTATAATCATGGGAAAAGCACTGGAATAGCATTAACACCCCCTCATGACTAAACATTTCCTTTTAAACTTCCCTTTTCCAAGCCTTTCGAGCTGTAAAACTTAAACTTTTCCATTAACGCTGATTCTAATTGCTCGCACAACATGGGATATATACTTCTCTGCTGTAAAAGCTCACTTCAAATCACAGTAGCAGGGTATTGAGAGTGTGAACCTTTTTACGCCACTTAATTTCTGCATGGCTATTCCTCTCTTCAGCTAACGGCTGTGGGAGGATTTTGCATAATTGAAAAATGACAGTAATCTGTTGAAAGCCGAGCAGAAGTATCCTACCGCTCTGACGGCTCCCGCTGATAGGGGAAGAAAAATGAGCACTTCTTGGCTGAGTCCAAGTACTACTAATTTATTCATTTCATTTTGGATTGTGATTTTTTGATTGCAGTCTCATTTTAACCTTTTAAATGGAGAAACTTGAGTGCTGATACAGTTTGAGTCATCTGTCGAGCTTGAATGCAGTCTGAAAATTCAAGACACGCAGAACCTATTTCCTTCAGGTTGAAAAGGTCTTATTCTCTCAGCTTTATTGACTCTGCATGACTTCATGTCTGTCACTGACGAGGAAAAATAGTTATGAATTGATGGAGGGGAAAAGGCCGGTATCGCTCTACTCAGACATTAGCAGCTGCAGATGAATCTGTAGCCCTGAAACAGCCTCTGTGCCACCTCTTGTGTTTGTTGTTTCGCTAAAGACTTCAATCACAGTGCGAGCTGGATGGAGTTATTTGTTGACACTACTGAGCATGTGCGGGGGCCCGGCTTTGAGCACGCAAGATGAAAGCGTTGCCACAGTGACATCTGAGAGATGTAGATATGAAGTTTACATATTTGACAAAAACAAACTCTCGCAGGAGATAGCGGTTCAGGTAGAGTACAACAAGTGTTCTGGTGTGATGCCAGCTGCGGATGCTGTTTATTCACTCATCTCTTATTTAGCATAAAACAAAAGCTGGAGGAGTGAGCTGCGCACACAATGTAAATATTGAACAAAAGAGATAATTGCCAGCTTTTTTAAATGAAATACATTCAAACAGTGTCATAAACTTGATTTCTTTCCACCAGTTTGACATCGGGTTCATTGATGTTTCAACAGTCAATAATATACCTGTTATAAACTTCCAGAGATGAGCACAAATACATCAAAAAGTGTATTGTTACAAGTTACAAATAGTTGCTCATCACATGTATCAAAATATAATACGGATGATTTATCACTGAACATTTTGTTTTTTTGCGTCATGTGATTTTGTTTTTTTGTTCTTTACTTGGATAAGTGTTACCACTGAACGTAATTACCCTTCCTTCAAAACGTATTTGACAAAAGAAATTAGTATATCGGCATAATCTCTAGGAGACCGGGTAGCCCCAGTCCTGGGTGTTTTGGGACCACAGGGCCGCCCAGAGTGTCCTTTAACTGAGGGACCAGGTTCCAGCGTTTGTTTTAACAAACATTCACCTTACTGTTGTGCCCTTGAGCCAGATACTAAACCCTGACCAGCTGTCTGACCTCCGACCTCTCTGTGAAATGAGGAAGAGGAAAGAGAGGTAGATACGTAGTCAGTGATCTCTCTAATCAGCGAGTGGGATGACTGGGCACTGTTCAGCAGATGGAGGAAAAAAAGTTTTGTGAGCTGTGTGTACAAGAGATTAGTGGAAAATGGTCATCCCTCCCAGTCACTCATCAGAAATTCCAAATATTGCACCTTTGGGATCCAGTTTAGTACGAGTCTGGACCCAGAGATGCAGCCTTTTTTAATCATCTTTAGATATTAAAGTTTGTATTTTGCTAACATTTATGAGGAATAGTAAAGCAGACCTTGGTTTAGACCACAGCGATGGAATAGATAAACAGGCATTTCTATTCAAATCACCACTTTTTAAAGGTCACTTGAATGGCAGATCTAATCAGGTGGCTGGAAACATTACTCCAATCGGACGGTAGATGCTTACAGCTGCAGAAGGCAATGCACAATGCAAAACCTTCCGCCTGTCTCTCTCTGCTGCTTGGTTAGTTACGAGCTAGTTAAACCTGATTGGTTGTTTCATTCAGATGTTTGTAAAACCAAAACAATGAGCTAAAAGATACTACAAAACTCTGTAGACCTGAGGGGAACTGCAGAGTCAGGCGATCTTTATCTGTGGGGTTGTCACTGACACAGATAACCCCTTTCACACAGGAGGAGTCATGTGATCCTTTAATTAATTATGGACGCTTTAAGGACATACATTCACAGATCTTTTTGGTTGTAATTTCCATGCAACAACCTTCTAATCAAACATTTGAAATAACTGGTAATAACTAAGCAGGGTCACGTAGTAACATATTGAAACATCTGGGCCCACTCTCACAGCTGTTCCAAACCAGAACTCACTTGGTCTGATAATGAATATCAGCCTTATCCCCAAAGTGTGTCTAGGAGGAAATTGGAGAGATTCACAAAAGTGGTGCAATTTCTCCCAGTCTGACTGCAGCACGGACCATGCATCATCATTTTTTCATAGCAAACGTCTTCACATTGTGACCTCTTCAAACTGCCTGACACAACCCACAGACAGACACAATGAAATGGAAGAGACTCGACTGTGTGTCCGACAGATACAAGGTTCTTGTGTGCCACAATGTTCCTGAGTCAGATTCATATTTTGCCTTCTCTGTCTGTGATTCAAATACATAATTCATATGACGGCGGCAAGATTTCTCCAACCTTTGTCCACCACTAGATCAACATGTATTTTTAAACGTGGCATGACTCAATAAAGAGCCAATCTTTGACTTATAGCTTAGTACAACTTGGATTTCCATAGGTTTGGCCGTAATTCAATAATGATTCCATTGTACTTAAGTCAATTACTAAAATATGCCTTCATCACCCTTTCTTGTAAACTTTTGAAGGGACAAGGACAAACTGAAGTATATTGATTGTCCTGTGTTAATTAACACATATTGTACAATTAGTCTATAATTCTCGGACTACAGCCAAATTAAAGGAGTAACCTGCGATCCAAAGAGTAAAGATGCTTTTCCTTTCTGAAATATTACTCCGCAGCTGCCAAAAAAAGGTGAAGGGCAGTGTAAAGTGCTTGTATGACTTTCTCCTGGCAAGCAGTAATTATCCTGCAGTGGTTCCATTTGTCTTCACTTAAGCGACACAACCAGAGCCGTGTAGTGTACCACTCTGTCATAATGGAGAAATTAATAATGTAGAGACAGATACAGAGAAAGACACTTGCTTGCCTTCTACATTAAGTATTTAAAAAGACTCCGAAGTCACATCTATGAATGAAACCAGATGCATATGTTTTTGGTTTAAAGGAGTATTAAAACATCTTAGAAATGCGCTTCTATCTGAGAGTGAGATGAGAAGAATGATCTCAATCTTGGTCTGTAACTGTGGAGCTGGAGTCAAGACGTGTTTAGCTTAGCTTAGCAAAAGGACTTGAAAGCCTACCAACACTTCTAAAATCGTCGTTTCTACATTGTTTCTGTGAAGGTAAAACAAAAGAGATCCAACATGGGAATTACACAGCTTTAAAGTTGGTGGTAGGTGTATAGCTGTTTCTCCCTGGCGCCAGCGTTTCTTGTCATGAGTGGACAGTGTTGTCCTCCTCGTCCTTTTTCTTTTCAAGTTTTATCCGTTAAATTGAAAAAATACATTAGATCACTTTTTCATGTTCACTTTCCTGTTTTTCACCAGTTTTGTCTCTTATCCGCCTGTTTTGTCTTTTCCAGCTGAAGAACAGCCTCAGAGACAACCTGTGTTTGGACCAGGGACCTGACACTGACAATGTTCCCATCATGTACCTCTGTCATGGTATGACACCGCAGGTCAGTGGGCTCTCGATCTGTCGTATTGTTCTCTTTTTTTGCTATTCTGTTCCATCTCTTCAAATGCGTGGAAAAAAAAACAAAACATACTGATCACACAGAGAGATCTTAGGAGAGGTTGTCAGCAGTAGATAATTGGACTCCTTCACAGTCTTTGTTATTCTAAATGAGGGATTTGGGGGGAGCAACCGTTGCATGAAGTTGCATTATATTAGCAGAGATGGGTGAGTGATATCTCTTTATTCTCTACACAACAAAACTGTTGTGTAAGAATACATTCAGTTTGTTGTCCTAGTTTTAAAAATCTATCCGCAAAATATTATTAAATTCTGAACGTCATTATCAAAGCTGCATGAATTGATTTCTTTGGTTTTGAAAATTGACATATTATCACCGTGTAAAGTGTTTATCATGAATGATAGAGAACAGATGCCTATTTATTAATTTGGCAGACACAGGCAACATTAACATTCATTTCAAGCTTTCCAGCTAGTTGCTAACTCAGTTTATCAGTTGTTTGGTGCTGGCAGGTACAGTAGGGTACAGTTAAAAACAAGCTGCCTACTGGAAACGATGTTGATAAGAGCGGAGATGTGGGCCAGAAACCAAAACAATGTGTTAAAAGATGCTAAAATGTTATGTAGAGCTACAGTAAAAAGAACTTTCATCACTACAAGCAACTAATTTCACATCACACACAGTCATTTGAACCATTGCTTATGTACAAATAATGGTTAGTGCAGCTTTAAACATTCCCAAGTCAAGAGAGAATTGCACTGTTTGTAGCTGTGTTAATAAAGTACTTTAGAGAAATTATAGTGACTCTCTGCATATAGGGGCATCAGTAATGCAGGCCTGTAATTTACATAAATGAAAAAGTCACATTTCCATAATGAGTTAGCTGGCTAATTAGAGCAGAGATCTAGTAGGAAATGCAACAAAGAGCTAATATATCACCATGCTTTAATAATGCTGCTTTGTCATGTGCTGTGTTGCTTGTGGAGTGAAACTTTTAAGCCTCTGCAGCTGAAATATCTGAAAAGTAATTCTGGAGTCACTGAGGCCAATCAACAACTCTATCAGCCTTTCTGCAGATTTAAGGCCATTTAATTCTAAGGGCAGTAAAGGCTGCACTTATTGCCCTTTTAACGGAGGCACTGAAAAACACTTTAAACACCAAGGGAGTGTGACTGTGGATTTCCCCTTTTCACCACTTTGAAATGCTCTGCAGCTTGACAAAATTAAAAATTCATATTTTACTGTCTGCATTATATCCCGGCTGCCATAAAGACCCAACCCGGCATCGAGAAGAGCTTTCCGAGCAAACTCCGAGCCTCGCCTCCATTGTCAGTAAAGTTAATAGCTTTGACCGGCGCCTTGACGTCAGAAACATCCAACTTTCTATCTGGGTCACACTCAGCAATACAGCATCAGCCGCGGAAACAGCTGTGTTGGCATTTCTCGGTCTCTCCTGTCTTTTTGCCTTTCACATTTCCTCTCTCCTGGAGACAGCATAATCAGCAGGTGCTGATAAAGAAATTGAGTTGTATTAGTATATTTTTATCTCCTTCACTTAATTTATTTATTTTAACACAACAAATTGAGATAGGCGGCAACGAAGGGTCCTGAGCTTCTTCTATTCACAATAGAAAGCTTAATTCTGAATGTGCCGGTTTTGCTTAAACTGGGCGTAAAGCTTGAAAGACACTTTATGAAAAGTTTTCCCATTCACAACATGAATTTGGCAGATGGGGCAGAAAGATAGCAGGTAAATGTATTCCGCCTGTGGCAGAGCAGATTGCCCTCAGTCCCAGCCAGTGCTGCCCATAGTGAGGCCTGTGGGCCAATTTAATTCCTGTCCTCTGGGATGCAGAATCATGCAGTGTTATTCGTCTGGCCTATATGATGCTAATTTGTTAAAAATCTGTGGGGTTGTGTCTTAAAACTCACACAAGCAAGTTCAAAGCCAAGCTTGTGCCTCTCCGGTTAGTGTCAGTGAACAGATATTTAGCTGCAATGGAGTTATTTTGAGATATTAAAGGCAGAGCAAATTAACAGATAATTTGTTAGCTCATATTTGTGGAATTTCAGCTCACCAAAAAAGGAAAAATGACTTCTAGCAAGCCATAATTTACCCACTGCACTGTAACATGTCTCCAGATAACAGGGGTATTTTGGGGCTTTACTAGGATAAGTCAAGATAGCAGCAGAATATCATTACACAGTACAGGATCAGCAAGGGGAACTAATCACTTTATAGACTGGAGATATTTGGGCTTTTAGAATCAGAGGTGCATATACACACATTAAGCTGTACATAAAATAAAACAGAAATGATTATCTATCCTGTACCTGCTGCAGTTATCATAGAGGGATTAGAGAATGTTGGTATATAATGGATAAATCCACGATCTTTGCTGTAAATGGATATTCTCACATTCATGCATAAACGACCTCTCCTTGCATTAGCCTAATGAAATTTCAGGCCCCAGTGACTAACCCTGCTCAAATTTACTCATGGTAAAACAACACCAAACCTATTTCCACTACCAAAACTGGTATATTGATCTTGTAATCATCGGTGAACAACCCAAAAGATGGCATGTTTAAGAGATCTGAGAGGTCGGAAATAAGCAGCCTGAGGATGCAGAGCAAAAAGCAGCAGGAAGCGTTTCATAGCAGACATCAAAGACTCAAATATTCCTCTGGTCTTCTATCATGCCTTTATCACTTTTCATTCTTTATTCTTTATTCATGTGGAGTATCTTTTGTAATGTTATTCCCCCCAGTCCTTCCTATTCCCCATTCAGATCCTTTTATTCTGTTTCGTCCAATCCTTTAGATTACCTCTGAGTCCTCTTCTTTCTGAACAGAATCACTTTATTTCTGTGTGTGTGTGTGTGTGTGTGTGTGTGCGCGCGCATGGCCAACGGGATGGATGGATATGGCTCTGAATACCTGATGAACTGTTGAATGTCAACGATGCATAACGTTCCTCAATTTCCTTTTCAGCCACTTGACACAGATGAAGGAGGGAAGCCTGGAAGGATATGCAGAGGAGGATGAGAGAAAGGGAGAAAGAGGGAAAGAGAGAGAGAGATTTCACAGTGGGGATTTCATTGGCAAGCGTTCCGTTAGAAGCACTCCTTCACACGTGGCAGTAAATGACCACAGCGTGTCACGTTCATGTCATGTCAGCTGTACTGTAAATAGAACCTGCCCACTGGGAAAATGTTCACCTGAAGGTCCTGGGCTGGACAGCCCACACATAAAGACCTGTCTCTGACAGGATGAACCTTAAGACTGAGTAAATACACTGGACAGACGCACATTAAACGAATGTTAAACAACTTAATCCACCACACGATGACATATTACAGAAAATCAGTGAAGAACAGGTAACAAACGGAAGAACCAGGGCACATTTTCATGAAAAAAGGTTGGGATATTTTATATATATACAATCAAAAAATGAGAGTAGATATAAAATTTCCCTTGTCAATGTGAGCCCAAAGTTGTGTTTGGATATACCTGGTGGTAGGAGAGCCCTGTCTCCTAATAAGCACAACTGGGGAGATTCTGGCACTTGTTTATGCAACCAAGCTCCAATACTTTACACGACTTAAAGAACAATCCTGAGGAAACATAACTGGTGTATGGCATTATAATACCTGTGTAAAAGCTCCACTGGCATCATCCACTATGTTTTTCCAAATATCCTCTTCTGTGTTTGAATTAAGACCTCTTTCCCAGATTTTTCTCACATTTTCATAGTTACCATACAGAGTGTTTCCCTACAGGCTCCTAACAACAAGAGGCTTTAATCCTGCTTTGGTGGCCTGTTTTTCAGAACAACTTACTGGTGTGGTCAAGTTTAACACTATGATTGCTCCTAGTCACCGTTTCTCACAGCTGTCTCTCAGTGTGCAGCATGCCGTGAACAAATAGAAAAGCAAACATCCCACACAAATGTATCCCTAGAAAAGTGTTTTCATTGTTTTCCAGCCAGTCGTGTTATTTCTAAATGCTGAAAATGTCCGTAATAAGCCATCGTAACATCGCACCAAGACATTTTCCACCCCTGGCTGCGCACACATCCTTGATTGTCTGTAAACAGGAAACTCGTCTCCGCATCACATCTTGGGAGGTTTTTCGAAAATGAATGTGTCTGTTGAATCAGGGGCTAATTTCAGGCCAGTGTGAGAGGTGTGGAGGACAAGATTTATTCAACATAACAATGAGAAATTGCATTGGAAACTCAGTAGGTAATAGAAATTTGATCTGTCCCACAATATTGGTGTGGCCTCGCTAAGAAGATTGGTTTGTGGCTGGATCAATAGAGTCTGAAAATTAGACCTTTGAGGCTATTTACCAGGGCAGTGTTTATGTGTGTGTGTGTGTTTGTGTGTGTGTGTGTAATCTCTATCTCTGTGAGGACAGAGTCTCGCTAGACCTCGCTTCTTTATGAAGCTATGTGAGTTTAAGGCCACAGGCCTGTCCTGCTGATACGCTGCTGACGATTAGGGCTGTGAATTAAATGGAGAGAATAAGAGTTCTCTCAAGTGTAGTGATATAAATGTGCGAGCGCGCGCACCAGCCTGCCTGTGTGGGTGGGTGGGCGCGTGGGCGCCAACACAGAGAACATTACCAGGATATTCAACTCGTAAGTAAGTTTAGACGGAAATTAACAAGCTGCAGGAATTCTTGTAGCAATATTTGATGTTTGTAAGAGGCTGAAAAAAAAAACAGCAAGGCCCTGTTAAAGAGAAACCAAGTGGCAGAACAAGTTTAATCAAAGAATAAACTTTGAAACACAACCTTCCCACTTGGGAAGAGAAAAGGCTTTTCTCCAACAGTGACTTTTCTTACTTTAAAGAGACTTCTGAAGACATTGATTTATCATATTGGGGAAAGTTTATTAATGATTTAAAATAGTTATTTTCACCAGGGAGTCTGTTTGATACGAAGAAAAATGTGAAGCAATTATAAGACTTTGAAAACTTTCAACAAATACAAGTACGTGTGTGTTTGTCAGACATGAAAAAAAAACTTTTTAAACTTTAACCTTTGACAAAATTGATGTGTGAGAACGTGTTTGTCAGCGTCTGCTCATCAGCAGAAAAGAAATTACATTCACAACCTTTACTGAATCATATTGCAAGGTGTGGATCTTTCCGATGAGCGTTTTGCTTTCGCTGGAAACAAATGCAAAAGGCGTCACAAGCAGCAGAATGTGGAATATAATAAGAGTCCGCCGGTTAATTTCTCGGGTCATTAAAAAGCGGTGGTTGTGAAATGGAGATATTGAAACGGCTGCCGTTGCACTGAAGTAATCCATTTTCAAAATGACTGTGTCTGTAAGCCTATTAAAACTGGCACCAATCTGATCGGTGTATGATACCGTAATGAGCTCTGTGTGTGTGTGTGTGTGTGTGTGTGTGTGTGTGTGTGAGCTGCATAACAGCAGGAACAAGAAAGTTCTTTTTTTTTTGTCAGTTCGTTATCTGTATCTATAAATAACGGCTTTTCTGGAGTTAACCTCATTGTCTGCCTTCCCTCTTAAACTCTCCTCCTCTACCTCTGTCTGCTCCACTCATCTGGATAGACCTCTTCATTATGCACTGAAACAACTTTGCAGCTGTTGTGTGCTGTGTGTGTGTGTGTGTGTGTGTGTGGGTGTGTGTGTGTGTGTGCGTGTGTGTGTGTGTGTGTGTGTTTGTGTTTTCTTCTCACCACCAGAGCAGATGGCTGAGGGAAACACCAGTGATTAGCCCGTCTAACTACATCCCCGGCAGTCAGTCAGTATTAAGCTCACCGGGAGCCTCAGTTAAATCATTTTCATACAGGAAAAAAGACGTCCAGCTCAGCACCTTTGGGTGTCACCTGTATCATTATCTTTGGAAGACCAGTTGAGGATGGGACAGAAAAACTGATTTGCCAGGCTTTGCAATGATCTTTCCATAAAGGATGGCTTTTATATTTCAAAAGTTAAACGTACTTTTTGAATGTGTGCTGTAATTTAATGTTGTTCCTTTTTAATCAAAAATATAAAATATAACTGAAGGCATCAATAAATAATATAGTTGGTTAAATATTTAAAATGCCATGTAAAAAGAAACAAAGCTTTATAAGTTTCCTTTAACCTCCAGTCTGTTGTTCAAAAAAGATAATTTTTTTAATTTATTTTTATTTAAATTTTAATTAAGAACATAGA
The DNA here is from genome assembly GCA_031216445.1 of Lateolabrax maculatus. Taxonomy (NCBI): domain Eukaryota; kingdom Metazoa; phylum Chordata; class Actinopteri; order Acropomatiformes; family Lateolabracidae; genus Lateolabrax; species Lateolabrax maculatus. The sequence continues at coordinate 4,980,040 of CM062214.1, forward strand.
TACATACATACAATTATAAAAACGTATTATTATGTTATTCAAAAGATATCAAATATTCCATCGCCTTAATTGAATATTCAATTATTTTTGGTTAGTCTGTGCTTCTTCTAACACTTTGAGACAAGACGTTTCAACAGATACAGGTCAGGTTGACATTAAAGTCCTCAAAATTACACAGCTAAATACATTGTTTGTCCATGCCCTTCAGAACGACACATAGAAGTGTTTCCTAACATCGGCGTTTTCAGATTTTGTAGCGCTATGGTAAAGTTTTTCGTAAGTTAAAGCACAAAAATGGCTTGGTTAAGTGCATGGTCTGGGTTCAAATAACTGCTTTGTTAAGGTTAAAGTTAGGGAACCTTCGTGGTCATGGTTACAATAACAAACATTTGATCACTGTCAGGGAAGTACTGCGGTCAACTTTAACGTTACTGTCCCCAAGGGGAAATTTCTCTTGCAGCCAGCAGGAGTGTGTTTAGCCCATAGTAGTTCAATGGGAAACTAATCATCAGTTTGGTCATCATGAGCATTTAACAGTTTGGTGCCCTGAGAGATAAACAAAGTGTTTGCCATGTTGGACCTGGCCTTTTGTAGTCTAAATGTCCGCCCAGGAGCTCAAACTCTCATACCAAGGATGAAGACGACACTGTAAAACATCTGGAGCCTGGTAAGCTGGTAGGAAGCAGCAGTCTCCTGTGTTAAAGTCTGACATTTAGTTGACCCATAAATCCACCCCAACCTCCTCCCTGTGAAGACTTTTCCGCTCTATAACACCGCCCCACCTCTCCCTCCGTCACTCCTTACGGACAAGACGGACAGTTACGTCGGCTGCTAGAGCGCTTTGTCACTTGAGTGTGAACGTGTCATTTTGGGGCACTGGTTGAAACGACTGGTGCGCTCATTTCTTCATGGGAGGACAATCCCTCTTTCTGGTGAACCCCCTGACCTTTGAACTGACACTACCTTCACGGCAAATTTTCCATTTCCATCCATCCTTCATCCATACCACTGATCCTTAGAGGGACGCGGGGATGGGGGGCTGGAGCCGATCCCAGCTGACATGGCGCGAGAGGCAGGGTACCATGGACGGGTCGCCAGTCAGTCACAGGGCTGACACATAGAGACAGACAAACTTTCCACCTGTGCAGAGGAAATGTCTAAATCGAATGCCAGGCCATTTCCTTTCATACATTCATTCTCTATGTGGCATGACTCTTTGAAGGCTTTATCAATAGTAAAATTGTCGAATTCTAGCCCAACTATGGTCTGACCCCTCTCAACACGTACTGCACCATAAACCGTATGGCACATGCGTGGTGCTGTGCTGTACGTTGACAGCAAACTTTTGTCTTCATATCTAAACATGTCCCGTCGCACTTGAAATGCCGGATTTGATCCCTAAACAGCACGATTTCGCTCCGATCAAAAATGTCATCTGCTGACAGTAAACATTAAACAGCAGAAAAATCAGCCGGGCTTATGGGCTTTCTTCTGTCCTCGCTCGTTAATGTGTACATCTGTCAGGAGAGATTGCTATCTGTCTAACACGACGCTGTGCTAATCCTTCGATTAGAGGTTTTAAGAATCCGTGACAGGAGAGGAGATAGCATTAAAGCCTCTGTGGGGAGCCCAGCGTCAATCTATTGACAGATGTAAGTTTAATCGCTCTTGTTAGCGCGCATGCACACACGCGGAGAAACCGATCCTCACTCGGTAGCATCGACACATGCTCGACACACACATGTGTGCACGAGGCAGTCCGTGCCGCTGTCTGTCTCAGGGTGTTTTCTAACCAGCAGCTTAAAAGCCCTGTGGCTGGTTCACAGCCCGATAATGGTTCCTATCTAGAAATGTCCTGTTCCTGCAAAGCGGTCATCATTCTCATCAATTACCCGCTCGGAGCTTCCTTCCACACACTCCTCTGCAAACACACTCACACTCACACACACACACACACACACACACACACACACAAGCTCACGCAGCCTGAGCACATAGCCGGTGTTTCCGTTTGTTCTGAGCGGCTCCCGTGCTCGCTCTGTCGTTAACGCCTTGTTCCCAACTTTCTCTGCTTGTTTGGATTTCATGTCGACCTTGATCCTTCCCATTTCCCTTCACTCGTGTCAGGTTGTCTGTGATTCTGCGTCTCATCCCCTTCTGTTCTGCGAGACTTGGTGAAAATGCACGTCTCATTTTTTTTGTTTGAATTTTCAAACCACTCAAGGTGTGTTTGATTTACCTCTGTAGACATTTTGCAGGCTTCAAAACTGGGCCAAGATTCGCATTCATTACCATGTCCTTTTGTTTTGTTTTCTGGTTTTTCTTTTTTTCAGGTATGCAAAATTTCCTCAGCTAATATTTAGCTTTCCTTGACCTGTTCTCCCTCCTTCATCTCTTGCCGCTGAGAATTTCATCCTCCTTATTTTTTTCTTCCTTTCAGTTTTTCTTCTTAATTAGATCAGTTACCGGTGGCCTGTTTTATTTCTCGCAACATTAAAAGTGAGAATACTGTTAAGAGACCTGGCAACTTTTGGAGGTGAGGTAAATAAATAAATAAATAAATAACATTAACATTCAAAAATTAGCCTACTTACAGGACTCCCCGCTGCTAATGACCGAACTCCCTTTGAATAAACTGTAGACTGCAGCTTGGAATTTGCCAAGGTGCATTATTATAAAATGCAGAAGTATCTGCTGTCTCAGTTTCGGCTCTGTAAAATTATGTGAAGAGGAGAGAGAACTCTCTTGATCATAAAAAAACAAACAATTGTGCCCGAGATGCTTGGTTACGCCTAGTAAAGAATACATTGTTGTGATTGATGTTTGGTCGTCAGTAATGGGGTGCCAAAGAGGTCTATTCTTGTTTCAGTACTGTTTACTATTAACTTATATTATTCTTTATATGCCGGTTGTTTGGTTATCTGAGTGTTTTGGTTTACCTGGACTACCTGAATATATATATATATATATATATATATATATATATATATATATATATATATATATACACACACACACACACAGGATACATGTACTGTAGATAAATACATTGTAAAATTAAATAAAAATGCAAGGTACCAGTTACAAAGTCTGTACAAAGCAATAACAAAAACTGTACCAAGAAGTGCATTTCTATCATGTATATATTTACGTATTACTAATTACTAGCATATAAATATAAAATATGAATGAAAAATCACTGTGTGAAAAGATATCCAACTGCACGTTGAAAATGGGATAAAGTGGACCGAAGTGTGTGAAGTTTGAGGTACGTGATAATAGTGCATCTACAATGATTCTGAGCACATTAAAGAAGGTGATAAGAGCGGACTGATTATTACCACATCTTGATGTTTTTGAGTCTCAGCCGCTCAGGCTCTTGCTGGCCTTCATCAAACAACGTCTGGAAAGTCCTCCCTCCTGAGCCCCTGTTGTTCTGTTTCCCAGCAGAATGTCTACTACACCAGCTCTCAGCAGCTTCACCTGGGGGTGCTGAGTCCGACGATCGACGACGACGACAACAAGTGTCTGGTGGACGTGAACAACAGGCCCAGGCTGCTGGAGTGCAGCTACGCGGCCACCAAGCACATGAAGCTCACCTGGACGTTCACTCAGGTAAACCTCACGCCAACAAGGGACCACAGCTGCACGTGCACAATGCAGTCTTTGCAGCCAGGCCCTCCATGCACGAGTAAGACGTAACAAACTCCAACTGTGCGCATGTTTTACCCATTTCAGGTCTGTTTAGATGTACCTTTGATCTTACTGGTTTGCTAATTGGTATTCTGTATGTAGTTGTAGCTCCCTGCTGCTTCTTGTCTGCTGGACCAAAGCTCCATGGTTTTAGAGTGCTTTTTTTTTTCAAATAATTAAGTGGGATTCGTGCCTTTTTCTCTCCACTGTGTTTCTGACTCTAAGAGGCACCTCTTCTGGTTTTATCAGCGCGCTTCTTCTGCTATTTTATGCGTTAGGCGTTTTAAAAGCACATCTACTTAGGCTGGATAATGAGCTGTCACACATCCACAGTTTCTGACTTTTAACAACCCTCTGTCTTATTTTTAATCTTCACACTTTTAATGTTGTCTTAAAATGTGACAGATAAGTAGAGGGAGCTGGATAATTAGTGTAAAGAAGACACTACTGTATTCATGCCCTAGGCATCTCTGGACTGGGTGTGTGCATCTGTACGCTTCTGTGTGTGTGTGTGTGTGTGTGTGTGTGTGTGTACTGTTTTTCTCCTCAGACATCAGACTGAAGAAGAGGCTTACATAACTATAATTCAGATCCTTCTTCTCTCTCCCCCTCTCTCTCTCTCGCCCATCGTCCAGTGTCCTCAGAGAACAATACCTCACCATCCTTCAGCCCTCCGGTTTCCTCAGTATCTGTAGCTACTGGGCACACTTGCAGGGAAATCTGCCTCTAATTAGCATCAGAATCAGAAATCTCACTTCTAACTTGTGTCAGAAGTCAAAGAGATGAAACCCATTAGGCACATCCCCATAGGGTTTTTAGAAAAAGAAGCCCATTTTCTTCTTAAAAAGTTTGGTGGAGAAGTCAAATAAGGCCCGAGATTGAACTACTATCTCTTCTAACAGAGCAGATGAAATGTTAGATGTATGAAAGATTCAAAAGGGAAGGAGAGAAGTGAGATGAAATACAGTCAGTCCAACATTTGATCACATTTCTTAGGTCAAACTTGCTCCCTATTAGTGAAAAAGGATAAAAGGTTTAAGTTACAGTCTTGGTATAGTGTGAATATCAAATGGCAGCATACAGTTGAACCCTGGCTCAACCTATACTGTTGTTAGTGATACACCAAATCAGTATCTGTACTGCTTTGACTTGTTTTGGTGGAACTTTTGCAAGTGGGAAGGCAAGCACTGTCAGTGAAATTGCTAATTCCCCGCAGCAGAAAACGCTCCGAAACACATTAAAAGACGTATGTCAACTGTGTTATAGGTGTGATAAAAAAAACACAAACACAATTTTATTGTCAAAACTTGCTTTTTTCAGCGTGTAGGTTGCTTGCTCGGAGGTTGTTGTTGTTGCTCCTGTAGCGAAGGGGTTTTTGAAAATGATAACACAGCGGTAGCGGAAGGGGAGGAGAATGAGAACGAGTGAGATACGCGGCCGATGGCAGGCTTGTACCCACAGTCGACATCCGCTGAGTCAGACTAGTTAAAAAGCAATGTGCAGTTACAGCCTCATGAAATCTTACATATAGGGGAATAACTCCAATCAATTTCACAGAGCAACATATACAGCACTAGTATTGTTTTTTAGTGCTTTTTCATTGAAAACAGCTGTGTGCTACGACTGGAAACAAGGTTTATGATAGCTTAGTGACGGCTAGAAAACCAAAACTTTGAGCTAAAGTAGATTAAAAGGCTCAATGAGAGGGGCCGCAAAGTTTGGTGGACTCTTCTGTCTGGGTCTGTCACTAGCAGCAACAGCCTCTCACATTACACATAATAATTTGATCAATTGTTAATCTAAAAAAAATGTAATTAGTGCAGCTTCAACTTCAGATGCAGTGCATACACTCCTGAGTCTTCCATCTACCAGTGCTGCCACATTCAGTGGAATATTGTTTAATCAAGCAAGTAATTAAAGACACTTACACTGTTAACTTGACTAATGACACACAGGCAAAGCCACTGATTTATGATAACTAGATACCATGAGCTACAACTATCATATGCAATGTAATTTATGCTATCAGAATGTTAGCAGCCTATGTGCACATCAACCGCAGTTAAATCAAACAACACACACCAGTGCATGTATGCTCTTACCATGTGCTTCACTACATGAGTATATCCCTTTTAATAATCAACCCTGTTACTGGTCTCTAATGGACACGGATTAGTCTTTGCATTGACCTAACAATGATGGATGTTTTTTCATTTTTCTTTTTTTTTTTTTAGTTATGGGGATGTTCAAACTTAATTTAATGCCAAATACCTACTTGTAGTTATTCCAATCATAGCAGCAGGGTTACAGAGACTGTGCCCAGAGGGCTGCTGACACTGTTGGCCTAACCACAGGCATGCCTGTTTGTATTTTCTGTTTATGCATGCGTCTGTGTTCCCGTTTACAAAGGCTATGAAGAGTGAAGGTTGAGGAGTTGACACACAGATGGAGGCAGAAAGAAGAAACGTACAGGTGGAGATGGACAAAGAGTGAAGGTGTAGAGATACAGGCAGGAGAAGACTGAAGGAAGAAAGAGATGAGAGCTAGAGAAAGGCAGGGTGAGAGAATGAAAGGAAAGAACAACTGAGCAGTGTAAAGAGAAGGGAGGGAGGCAAGTCGGAGAGAGACTGCTGAAAGTAGGAGAGACAGTGGCAGCGATTCATGTGAAGCGAGCAGTCAGTATTTGTGAATTATTGATAAGTAGATCTTTTACAATATTGAACTGTGCTTGACCCTAAGGGAACAGCCATCTATAGAGAGCAAGAGAGAGGGAGAGTGGAAGAAGGACAGAGAGGAAGGAAAGATCAAGTTCTGCCCGAGAGTAGGTAGTATTTTCTTATATAGCAGGTGGTGTTTTCTGGCATCAGTAGATTGTCTCAAATACACATGATACATGTACAAAGTTGAGACATCAAGTGAAACGGCAGTTCTTAGTATTGATCACAACATACTGCACTGAAAATAAGTGTCAAAGTAATCTGATGTACCTTACATGCTGTATGCCTTCCTGTAATGTTGTATTTTACTTTTTTTTCCCCCATTTATTATTCAGATAATCATGTATTTCTAGTATTGGATAGATGCTCTTTAAACCATACTACGTATGAGAGATCTCATGTGTAGTGTGTAGTTTCGCTGGTGTTGGATTATGCTCAATTCATTATAATGGGTCATTTATAACTGCTCCCAGACAAGCAGCTACTTTCTAAGAGATTGTGAACAATGCAAACACCAGCTCATGTTTTTCTTCGCAGTCTGCACACACAGCTGTGGCTCAAAAACAGGAAGTCAATAACATTTTGGAAACTTTTAATTGGAAGGCTGCGTATGACTTCACTATCAAATTGGAGTTATTGACATATTTGTGAACTGCAAATATTACTTTTTGCTTGTGTGGTGGTATATGAAAGAACTTTTTGGGTTTAAATATTTAGAAGGTGCAGAACTGGTTTGCCATCTGGCTTTTCAAATCTTTGAAGTTGAGTATCTTAGAACTGCATTCTCTGCAGAATAAACCTCATGTTTTCCAACCTCACAATTTCTTAAAGTTTGCCTGTTACCTTTTTGTAGGAGGCATTTTCCAAGACTGTCTTTTTGCATGAAGCAGCGGAACAAGCACGCAGAGTACATAATTCATAGGTGTATTAATACATGTCAGGTTAAAAGTCCATAAAAAATCAGTGGAGGGAAATGTGTACAGTAGGTAGGAGAGGATCAATATATACATATGGTCTCAGGTGCACTATATATACATTGTATATATATATATATATATGCAGTGGTGCAACTACATTTAGCTTACATGTGGGTGGGAGCAATTAAGGTAAATAAAGGGTGAAATTCCAGCACCACTCCAATGCCTTATGAAAGTGACATACAGAAGATGTGATTCAAATGTCATCAAACTGCAGCGGTGCTTTTGTTGACAATGTCTGCACAGTGAAAGCAGCACGTTACCAGCTTCAGTCTCCTGTCTGTGCCAACGCAGGATGCGTTCAGGCACAGGACTGCTGTGTAGGTCACCTGTGTTTTGGCAGTGCTCAATGCCCAACAGACAACGACTGTGATTGCTGATGCAATAGGGACAGTCAAGGTGTCCATCGAGTTTAGTTTCCATATGAATTTCCGTTTTTTCGTGTTTGGTGCTTTTTGTCTTCACGCAGTGCTTCTCCTCACCACATCCTTTGATGCGAATGACTTGGTGATTGAGCGTCTGGCTGACAGATTGCCCGACTTGCCGGCCAACCCGCTGACTGGCTGTCTGATGGCTTTCTGGCTTTCTGGCTGACTGGCTGCCTGACCGACTGATTAACTAGTGTTCCCGCCTTAATAGCGGGGAATCAATAGTGTGGTCCAGCTCTGCGCTCTGCAGAGTGACAGGCTCACTGCTGATTTGAGGACAAGGTGCTGGACAAATGCCAAAAATGTGTCTGTGTGTGAATATGCGTGCATACATGCTTGGAAAAAGATTGTGTGAGCAAGAATGTGTGTGTGCTTGTGTATACTCTAACTCAGCTTCTGTTCGCTTAGTCAGAGCTGCACTCCTCAGGGAAGCCAAGAGGTAGCACAGACTTTTAAGTACACTTGTTAGAAGTCACTCAGGAGGTCGTACACTTACAGAAAGCCAATTGACTAGTTTTCAGCGGAGGTGGTAAGAAAGATCATTGTGATTACTTTAATGGATCTTAGGTTCTTCTACTGTACCACATACAGGAAGAGCAATCTGCGGAGGTCCACTGTGACAAGTCCCTCCTGCCATAATGTCCCATTAGCAGCCCACTGCAGCAGGCAGTGCAGAAGTTGAAAATGTCAAACCCAGTACTGCAGAGCTCATGCTGTTTCCGACAGCAGAATTTGTGGAGGATCAGTGTATTTTGTGCAATGCAGTAAAAAAAGGCTGTAAAGGCGAAGGCCCTAAGTTGATATGCCTGGAATACTGGTCCACGCTATTCTTTAAACTTAGAAAAATAGGAATATTATCATCATATAAAGTTCTTATAGTAAATACGCTCGTTAAAACTTGCTCATCTACATATCCAGCAGATTAAGAGCAACATTGGCATTCATATGGAGTCGTGTTTGAGTCCACCTGACAAATGTCCAATACTCACTGTCTTTGCTCTTCATCAACTCCTGAGGGAAATATCTGGCTCTTTAGCTACTTAAAGCTCCACTTCTCATGTTGACCAGGATTTCCTGCAGCAGAGACAGACTTCCTCCAATAAATTAATGACCACCTATCATATCAAATGAATACACCTTTATGAAATAAAACATTAGAGGTCTTCAGGGGGAAAGGGCTATTTCACACAGCAAATTTAATGAATTGACTTTTTGACTGTGACCTTCTAGCCAATTTGATCACAAAAAAGATGACATGCTGTCAGGATCCGTCTGACACAGCTCAGCAGATGAGAGTGACTGATTGATGAGGAGGTGTCAACAGTTACCACCTCCACTCATTTTCTGGGGGAAATGTTATGGTGATAATTACTGACTTTGCCCCGAAAAAAACACTTGAAATTGTTTGTAGACTTTGTGGTGGAGGCTCCATCTGTCCGGTTAAAATGAACTGAAATTAATTTTCCAAGGAGACTGATATAAGCCAATGCAAACATGTATCTGACATCACGGATAGAAAATAGTTGTTATAAATATGTAAACCTTACCTCAAGTCTTGAGATCAGACATAAAGCAAACTATAAACACAATGTTGATCAAATATAAGTGGTATTAGAACCTTTTGCTAGAAAACAGCTGCCTGCTGTACGCTGCTGGCTGCACGCTGATGAGAGTCATGAGATTCAACCAAAACTGTACAGTAGCGGAACGTAAAACCAAACAATGGGTTGAAAGACGCTAAAAGGCTTTGTACAGCTATTGGGAACTGCAGATAATTTTTTGTGTGTTTTTGACCACAAGCGACATCCTTCACATTATACAAAGTTATTTAATCCATTGTAAATATAAAAATGTAGAATAGTGCAGCTTAAAGGTCTAGCCTCACATGACTAATGATAAATGGTGAATAACTAGAATCCTGTGCGGTATGTCCAAGTTGATGTTATTGTCCACTCCCTAATGCTCTTCCAGGATCTCAACTTCACCTCCAACAAGGAGCTGATTCTGTCACTCCTTGACGAAGTTTCCGCCTCAAATAAGCACCTTATGTGAAGCAGTTGCTGTCAGTAATATATGCAACCAAATCCTTTGCGTGATTGTGTTTTAGAAGCCTTTAGAAGTCGGACAGTCTTTTACCCCCAGATGCAGACGAACAAGACGTCAAATACAAAGAGGCAAATGCTAAAACAGTCAGCAAATCGCCAACAAACATGCAATCAATATTTACAGCAGTTTCAATTGTTGAAACCCTCTTTAGATCGACCTTGTTCAAGAAGTTATCTCGGCCTTCTCTAAAAAAGATAATTTACTTGCTGATTGGATTTTGAAAGGCATTATATTCTACTTGCCTCACATGAACTTTGTATCAGGGTTTCAACTGGTCGATCATTAGAAATCAAATCGAATTAAACTAATGCAGCATGGTCTAGTATTTCACTGCTTAGCCCGGGATCAATGTAAGCGGAGGTTAACTGCTGTAAATCCAGTATGTGAATCTCACTCAGAGCCTCCTCTTTGTGCCTCTGTCCGTGGTGTGTGGGATCATGTGTATCACGTGTGTGAGTGTGACACCAGAGAGTGGACAGGGTGTTCTATCAAGCGATCACACCTACGCATGCCGGCCAGCCGATATGTGGGCCAAAAACAAACACAACATACAAAGCAGCTGAGAATCAATATTTTTTTGCAGCGAGCTGAAAACCTCAAGGGGAACGTGGCTATGTTGCTGTGGTGCACAGGTCTGTAGTGTGGTCAACCATTCTCATAGAGAAGGTAGAGTTAGCAGCAAGATTCAGTGTGTTTAGAAAACACTCAAACACTGTGGTACACTCAGTTCTCCTCTCAGGCCTCTACTGATGGTCATTCCTGAGTGTGTGTGTGTGTGTGTGTGTGTGTGTTATTGTGGGAGATGTAAAGCATATTGATTTTAAAGCAAAGCAACTTTCCTAAAGCACACAGCGAGTTTGACACAAATGGGTTTGGTCCTCTCTCTGCCGGGGCTCAGGCTCATTAAAACATATTACTGTTCTTGCCAAATAAGATGTACAAACACACACACGCACACACACACACACACACACACACACAATGGAGAGGTAGGGGCTCATATGAAAATGACAGTAAAGCAATCCTTTTATTCAAAGTGTTGTTGTTTGGAACAAATACAGTGTGCACACACAAAGTTACCACAGACACACACATATTTTGCATTCCTACACCGTTTCCCTCTGTTTCTCTTAATTCAGTTCACTTGAATCTGCTTAATTGGCACAAATATCAGATCCAAAACCTCAAAATACCAATGAATGAAAGAATACAATAACCAGCGTATATTAAACATCATACATCTGTTGAATCCAAATGTAAAATTGAATAACTTAGGCAGAATGGATTAAAACAAGAGAACTATTAGCTTCTTTGTAAATTTAAATGCAGGGATTTATGCATACGCAAAATATTTTGATTATTTGTACCTGTCATTTCTCCACCATATGCAAATAAAGATTTGCCCACAACAAACCAAAACAATGAAAACCTATATCATCATTAGTTTATATATATCGTCATTATCAATTACTCTGCCTATTATTTTCTCATTGAATCAATGTACCATAGTTTATAAAATTTAAGAAAATACTAAATAATGCCTATTATAATTTCCCTGAGCCTATGTTGACATCTTCAAATTGGTAGTTTTATCTGCTCACAATCCAAAACTCATTTTGAAACCCAGTGAATGTGAACATTTTTGCTTGAAACAATTAATCAATTAACAAAAAACTTGTTAAATACCTGTTGATTTATGTTGTTGACTGATTGATTAATTGATTATAAGACTAATTGTTTCAGGTATAATCATCATCAGTGAAACCACTCAAAAGCCTTATAGTGGCTATAATCAATATTTTTTCTATTTACACTGGATCACATGACTACTTCTAAGAGTTCACTCAACACTGTAGTTCCCCTCAGCTCTCCAGAGCACTTTAGTGTCTTTCAGCTCATTGTTTTGTTTTTCCCACAGGCAACGTCTCTGTTTTGGTTCATTCTCACGGCTTTCATTAACGTCGTTTTCAGCAGCTGTTTTCTGGTGAACATAGTGCAGCATTCAGATCGTAAAGAGCCGTGTTCCAGCGGGGGGTTGTGTCACAGTCTGGCTCGACGTCCCTCCCTTCAACTGCGATTTGAGTTGGTTTAACTTTTGTGCTTGTTTTAGCATTACTGCCATGGCTTCTGTGTCTGTTTATTTTTCTTTGCACCTGGTTAATCTTGTATTCTCTTGTTTTGTATTTGCCTGTAAGTTAATAGTGTTTTACGTTGGGTTATTATTTACGAATATATGTGTTGTGTGCTTTTCTAGATTGATACCTTTACAATTTCAATTGTGTTAGGTATTGTTAAGACTGACTTCTCTTTAGCTGCATTCCTACTCGCAGGTCTCTTAGTTGCCATCGACATTGTCAGATCCTCTGTTTTGTTGTCAGATCTTTTTTCACCTGCCTGTCTTAAATAAACTCACTGAACTGTTCTGTGTACCCTGCTAACGTCAGTCCCTGGGATCGGATCGAACTGATGGAAAATGAGAGTGAATATTGGACTTATAGTCATCAGGTTGACACAAACGTCACTCCTAATGAATGCTGATGTTGCTCTGCATCTGCTGGATGGGTAAATAAGCAACTGTTTGCTAACAGGTTTGCCATATCAACTTTATAAGATGATAATATGTCAGTGTTGCATTATGCTGTCCCCAAGTGCTGGCCTGAATAAATCATACTTTTTAGCCACATATGGCATCTATTTGTTGGTTTACTTGATGCGTGAGGCACTTATTCACAAGTAGGGCCTGAAAAGCACTCCTTTTCTGCAGTGTGGACTCTTGCCCTCTGTCTGTACTGAACTGCAATAAACTGGTTCTAATTTGTGATTACAGGCTGTGAAATTCAAAACACAAGGTCAAATATATACTTGCCATGCCTGACGGATAATATGCCTTTCCAGCTTTGCTGTAAACTGGTTTATAATTTTTATAGCCTACCTCCAACAGCTGGTGGTACGCAATCCATAAAAGATCCAGAGACTCAAAGTTTAGTTTAAAGGCTGTTAAACCACAGATACAGAGAATACTGACTGGCTGGCAGGTGAATTTGTTGCGTGGCTGCATTTAGATGTATAAATATATTCTTCATATAAATTGATTTTTATTTTTTTTTGTCTACATTGTCTGTAAGGGTTCTGTAGCCACAGTGTTTTAACTGAAGGTCTAAAACTGTGTTTGTCGGCCTGCAGGAGATTCAAAATTCCAGCTGTTTGCTGGAGGTCGGCAGAAAACAAGGGTACCGGCCAGAGTCTCTCCACCTCTTCCTCTAAATAACCACAATGACTGAAAAGATGAGAATCTAATCCATAATATCTATATGACATGATCATGTAATGTTTAATTGTACTCACTTGTAAAAGTTCTAGAGCTAGCCTTCCATGAGGGGGGGTAAAAAGTATGAGACTAATCTGATGGTGTTGAAAACCAAATAATTTCTTGTAAATCGCGGGTGATTTTAAGAATTATTAAACACTGCATTTCAGCCTGGGCTCATCTCCTGTTCACAAGATCAGCGCCCCAGCTGGGTTGCTAACAATATAAAGGGCCAAATCCACCAGCCACCAGTCGGGCATGTGACATTTTTTGTGCCTACTCTCGAGGGATCTCCTAGGCGAGGGGAACACATGTGACCGACGGGGGTGGTCGAGATGCTAATCTGCTGGCATGTTTACTACCATCTGACCACTGTTGGCTACACATTAATGATGTTTTTGACATTGGACGCATTTCAGTTTTTTCCAGTTAACCACATTGGTATCGAGCTGTGCTCTCTTCATTATCTGATATTTGTCCAAGACATTCTGAAAAGAGCTGCTGGAAGCCTTTAGATAGAACTGTAATCCAGAAATTGTAAAATAATCTATATAGAAGGGATCCTTAAGTGAGGTTTGAAGTGATAAGGTACAGCTTTGTCAAAACTAAAGAGAGATGAAAGGAGAAACTGGTTGATTCTCTCTACTGCAGAAGGTATAGCTGTATACCTTCTGCAGTAGAGAGTTGCACTCATTTTGCAGTGGTGTTATCCACTTTTTTTTACTGATTCCCTTCTTACTGTACAAGTAGACAAACTGGCAAAGCTACCGCCTACTGACAGCAACTTTCTCACTCGGTCACTTGAGGTCATAGCAATTCCTCAGGAGTTAAAAATCTTCTGTATGACGTCATCAAATGGTGCAGAAAGCTCTGTAGAAGCACTTACATTTCCAAAACAGGATGGGGTTCTGACATTTAGAGATTTTATCTGGCAACATCTAAACGCTGGATATAATTCTCAATTTACAGTGTATGTGAATGTGTTAACCTAATGCAGCCTGTTTATCTTTCTTGGTAGGTGGCTGTGTTATGTAAGGGATAATCTCAGACAAGTTGTGCTTTCAATGATTCTGCAGAGGCATTAGCCCCCACATCACCCATTACAATCACGTACAAACTTGGAGGGTATTATCCCACTCACACTATGGCCGCATGCCAACAAAATGCCATGTGTAATCAAATTAACTATATCAGTTGTTAATTTACAACTCATTTAGATTCATTGCTTGGTTTTGACACAGACTACCAGCTTCACCATGGCTAACGTTCTTTAGGCCATCTTTCTTCCTCTTACCACCATCTCCACATTGACGCAAATACCGAACACATTTTAAATTAAATTTGTTTGGTTCTCACTGCGAAGCTATTTCCTTCTTTTTTTTCAGTTGTTGTTGGTGGTCACACAAATAACCCTAGCTGCAAGATATTTAGCAAAGCCTCGCTGTTGCTATCTTTACCTATAGTTTAGGTATAAAAGTGCAATAATGCACTCAGATGTGTCTAGATGTCTGAAAATAATGGATTCGGCACACAGAACACGGTACTAATTCACCTGAAACGTATTTTCCCATAACAGCGTCACCTGGTTGTGCCATTATTGCTTGCATACTGTAAATGCCTACTCACCCACCCTCCCTCTCTCTCTTTCCTGTTAGGGTGGCTCCATCCAGAACATGGAGTCTCAGCGTTGTCTGGAGCTGGTGGAGAGCAGACAGTCAGAGTTCACGTTCCAGCTGGCCATTCAAGACTGCACCGATCAGAAATGGACCATTACAAACATACTGACCGTCCTGCCACAGTGAACGTGCTGACACCAGCCAGCTACTGGGAAGTCCTTTGTTGTGATGGACTAATTTAGTAAGCGAGGACGTTGGCGCGAGGTACCAAAAAAATAAACTGCCCCAGACCCAAGATTTACCCTCGCAACGTTCTGGGGCACGTATAAAGAATCATGTTAGTCCAGTTTGAAATGGACTAACATGCTGACCTAAGCAGTGAACTATGTGTCCAAAAAATTACCCATTTTTAAAGAGAATCTGCACAGGAAAAGATGTACTTCAATAAGAAATGGGCCATCAGTAACCTAATAACCGTTTTATACCAATGACCTGAGAGGAGAGACACTCACAGATGGAGCCTGAGGCTCTTAAAACTTCACACTCTGCTATCAAAATCAAGAAATATAGTTGCTTGTACCAGGGGACAGGCTCATGAAATCATGTAAGCAGTCTGGTTATTGCAGGAGCAGGTCTGTGATGTATCTTAGGTCCCTGTCTGCAGTTTAGGATAGGGCCTGGGTTCCCTCGTCGCACAATCACCATAACAAATTGAGCGAGCGTGTTTTCAATATGTTTTTGTGCAGGGAGGAGAAACGCAATGTGACTGACTGCACACATTCCACAAAAACAGCAATTTTACAATGCAAACTGGCTGATTTGTTACACAGATTATGTGGAGGAGGCAGGTTTTGAGTTATTACCGTTGCAAACTAGTTGACTCAGAGTGTAGGCAGGACAGATGCTGTGGATTCCTTCAGTATGTCAAAAAAATGAGAGAAATGGAGAATAACCACAGAGTGATTTAAACTGGCATTGTGATAGAAACTCCACCCCTCAGAAGTTTCTGTGTGCGCTCTGGAATTAATTTTATGAGAGGCGTCAGTCGATCATGCTGGCAGGCGCCATATTTTGGGGTCAGAGACAGGGCAGGATATTCGTCCGGTAAAAAGGAGATTTTAGACATCTTAGCTCCTAAGACACCAGCACCTAACACCACTCTGGCTCATGCAGGATTGATGTATCTTGGGCGGACCTGGGTTAAAGAAGAAAAAGATGATGTGGAAACTGTTGGGGTTGGAGAAGATGAAGTCCCAGTTCTGATTTCAAGGCAAGCACATCAGTCAAATAAAAGTGTGTATGGAAGAGTTGTTACATCAAATCTCATGTTAACAAGGAGCTGATATGACAAATAAGATGCTCATCAACCCACGTTGGGGTTTTTAGTTATTTTTGCCAATTTAAATGTTTCATGTTTAAACGTTTTATGTTGAGTTCACTATATATTCAAAAAGCTATATTAACAGGTAACATAACAGGTATAATAAAACTGACACAAGAAGAAGTCAATTTACCACAGTCTGTATAGACCCACACAGTCCTGATGTCTAATCAGGCAAAATAATTGAGAATGCCTGTGTGGGTGTAAGATGGGTGTGCAGGCGCTTGAACGGAGCAGAAACTCAAGCTCAGATATTTACTGTCCTGTTTCAGGGTTCTCCTCCCTCACAGTCCTCCTTTTGAATTCCAACAGCTAAGGGTGACCCCGTCCATAACCTCAGCCGAGAAAGGCAACATTCTTTTAATCAGCCCACTCGCCTCGTGCTACGTTAATGATCCCTGATTCTTGTTGAAGAATGGTCACGTAACTAAGAAGTAAAGCTATGAAAAGGACACGGAAAAGTGTGAAAATGAACACCAGGCGCTGTCTGTCCATGTAAACACGTTGCTCATCACTTATGTAGAATGATCCAATCAATTGCACACATCATGATGTAGAAATTTAAGTTATATGGATATACTGACCATCAACTGGAAATTTAAAGGATAATTCTGTTATGATTTATACATATCTGGTCTTGTTTTTGTAGTTTTGGCCATCATTTTTATCAGTAACAGTAACACTTCACTAACCAAGTTAACTGGTGAAAAATAAAAATGGAACACAGCGATATAGAAAACGACTATTATAAGTGTGGGCTGTAAACTGTCCCCCAGGAGCACTGGGTCGTGAAACCATTGGCGTAGTGGCCATTCATGTGTACAGGGAGCATGCACCAAGTTAGCAAGCTCAGCCGGCCAAGTCTCTCATGTGCAAGCCCGAACGTGCAAAGGCCCAAGGAAACCTCAACTGTTGGTGTATGTGCCCAATGAGCAACCTTCTTTGGGATGAATGTGGGTTCTGTGACCTCCCAGAGAGACTTTAAAGAATCCTCTATCTCGTCATCTGAGTCCAGCCTTCAGTCCTCTCAAGGATGCGTCGTCTGAGAAGACGCCCCGTGAAATGGGACCCAGCTTGTCATTACGTTCTCCACCTACACAGCTGCAACAAGGTCAAGCCCCTTCTGTGTGGGTTGTTAAAAAGTATGCTGGGAAATGTTGGACATCGCTACGGAACTGTGCAGAAGTAAAATCAGACGATGGGTAACATAAAAGGAATGGATTGAACATAACAGATGGATGTTATTTGTCCTTAGAAATTCTGCTGCTGCGTCCCCGATCCGGCAAATCTGCTGGTGTGTGTGAGTGTGTGTGCCATATCATTTTGTTTTGTTCCATAAATGCTTTGTTCCCTTAAATTTATTTTATTTCTTCACATCTCAAAACTACAGCTAACCATGGAGAGCATGCAAACAAGTAAATTCTTCTCTTCTCCTTATTCATTTCCCCCAAAGAAATTTGGCACCCAATATATGCCATTGGTGAATATTAGACATGTATGTGGGTCTGACTTAGGGCGTTTAATATGTGGGATCAAGATATTTTGGAGATATATTATTATCATAAAAGAAATTGCAGCACAAATACCACTCCACACAGCCTGGGCACTTGTGGCTGAAACACTGGAGCGTCTGATTGTATGTTTTATGTATGAGTAAATTATGCTTTTGCTGATTTGATGCTCACATATACTACTGCTAAATCATTTACATTTACAGATCTCCAAAAGTTACACCCTATCTTAAAGCTTTTAATTAAATATAGCTGCTTTGCAATCAATCTCCCAATTATTCAAAGCCCCAGCCTTCAACAATCTCTATCAATAATTTAACAAAAAAACAGGATGAACTTATTCATTATTAATCTGGCTATTATGTATTCAAAAGTTTTCTTTTTCAATCACAGCCCCAGCTGCAGAACCAATGACACACTGATAAAGCAGTGGTAACTTGTGGAGGACTGGAACTGTACGTCTTCTATCAGCTACTGTGTAGCATCTGTTACCAAACCTTCTGTTGATCTGCTGTTCTTTTTGTGGCTCAGGTTTGTAGATCCTGAAATCTTAAAAAGTATCTCAATTTTTGGGAAGCTGTTAATATATCAAGTCATGAAAATGTCCAAGCTATTTTATTAGTGTATTTAAACTGGATATTTATAAGTACCAACAGTAAAAAATGATGACGGCAAAATGCCCTGTGTGACCGTCTCTTTTCACCTCTACTAACAATGAGTTCAGTCACTGGTCAACACATTTGCCACTGTGACTGTTGACAGATGATAAAATGTATCGTCTGTCCGGTCCTGACATAGTGGACTTGCACCTGGCATACAGACACATCCTGTTGCATATTAAAGGCCTGTGATGAAGGAAATAATCGCATTCTCCGCGTAAGTAAAAGTAGCAGTTGCCTAACTACACATCCAGCAGACGCGGAGCAACATTAGCATTCTTTGGCTGATAGATGTTTTTCTTTCTCGCCAGCTAGTCCCACACTTTGTCTGTCTGCTGTTCACGCCTCTACAGGTAGCGTACAGTAGGGTTATCAGAACTTTTTTGCAGAAAACGGCTGCCCTCTGTGTCTGAAAACAAGGTTGATGACAGCGGTGAGACTGAACCAAAACAGTTTTAAGCCATAAAACCAAAATAATGGGAAGAATTTTATCTACTTATTTGCTGTGCATCAAAGTTTATACACTGAAAGTTTTTTTTTATTCTTCTTAATCTATAAAGTAACTAGCAACTACAGCTATCAAAATAATTTAGTAAAGTAAACAACGTATTTCCCTCTGAAATTTGGACTAGGAGAATGAAGGGGCTTACACTACAACTAAAGTACAAGTACCTCAGATTTATACTCAAATACAGAACTTGAGTAAATCTGCTTTGTTACTTCCCCACCACTGTGTAAGACTGCACAATGCACTGATTGGTTCTATCGTCAGAATATTTGTCACGATGACTTGCAAAACTCGATCTACGCATTTTAGCATTTTTAGTCAATGCTTTCACTATTTTCAACTGCAGTGGACACTGAATAAAAGCAAGAACCTCATAAATTTTGATATTTGACAATTCATAAATGTGTGTATTAAATTTGCAGTTTACAAATATACCTGATAAAAAAAGCCCTGACGCTCTATTGTCTCCTCGTTTATTCTCTACTATCTTTACAGTCACTGTGTGTGAACTATATATATAAATATATATAAATCTATTAATAAAAAAAAGATTACATAAATGTGGTCAGGTTAAAATAAATGAATGAAATATCTACTAAAACCACTTTGTGGTCCCATAGTTTGGAAGTAAGGAGGAAATAAGTGAGGAAGTAACTTTTACGTTAAAGATGTTTTAAAGTAGGTGAAGAGAGAAAATATTGTACATGGCATCTTATCAATATTAAATCAAAAATGATTGAGGTCCTATACAACCTGTATCCTTAGAGTTGTTTGCCTGCGTCTTCTAAATTTTATATTAGTTTCAAAGATGCAGGTCGCTAAATAGGAGCACAGGCAGTTTCCTGAGTGTCTGCAGAGACGCCTCTGCTGAACTTGGAGTTTGGCATCATGAAACATGTATGAGATGGCGCTCTCTGAGCACCACTAACATCAATCCCAGTAATGCTGCTGTTTACTCTCCCACTGTCTCACAAAAGCTGTCATTTGCATGCACACATACACACACATACACACACACACACACACACACACACACACACACACACAGACAGACATGCACACATTTCACAATTTATGTCACCATTTTACAAAAAAGGAAACAATACAGAACTAGATGCTAAGTATGATTCATGATTTCCGAGGTGGTAACGGTGTTGGGGGCGAGGCATTCTATGTAAAGGATTTGCAGTAATCTCATTATAAAAAGGTGGTTGTGTTCCACAATTTTACAGATTAAACTGCACAGATTCAGATAGCTTTTAATAACTGTGACTTCTCATCTTAACACTATTTTTATAAATATTGGGGCAACATAAACAACTGATGCTCATTCATTAGATTTTTTTGTCTGGTTAAAATATTTATTGGTGTTTCCATTCTTTTTAAAGGTGATCAAACCTTCTGATATCAAATTTTTATAACACAAATGTATTTAGAATGTACATTTAAAAAGTCATATATCTACTATTGGGAGGATATTGGGCTTCCTAAACAAACCTACAGAAAAAGTCTATAAAGTCTCGACTGAAAGTTAATTTCCTGTAATCATTAAAAATGATTAATACCATTAAAATGATCTGGTCCCAGCTATTTAAAAACACAGTTGAAAGGAAAATATAATGTCATTTTGATGGTCAGTATTCAGAGACAGTAGACACTTTAGCTCATAAAGACCTTGTACTTGATTTGGACTTCTCTCAATCAAGACTTGACTTGCCATCTATGACTTGAAACTTGGCTTGAGACTTTATTTGACAAGAGTTGAGACAATAGATGGACCTTTCTCAATCAATTTAAGATTTGACTTGAGCCGTACGTTGACAAGACTTAGATTTGTCTCAAATGACTTGAGACTTGCTTTGAAAAGACTTGGGACTTGACTTTAACTTGTCTCAATTAATTTGGGACTTGATCTGAGACTTAAGTTGGATTTGTCTGAATTGACTTGAGTCTTGCTTTAACAAAAGACTTGGGACTTGACCACGACTAGGTCTCAATCAACTTGAGACTTGATTTGGACTTGCTCCACAAGCTTTGTTTAAAGGCTTCCTTAACCCCTGACATTTAGTGTGTTCCCAATTTCCCAAGTGCAGTCACTTTGCATTAAACAGCTGCTAAACCTTTGACAAGTCTTGTTTCTTAACTTGTCCTTGTCACAAGTGACTTGTCACTGGCGGTCACAGGGTTGAGACTTGGCTTGAACCATGCTTTGACAGGACTTGGGATTTGACTTGTATTTGTTTTTGTCAACTTGAGACTTGACTCTGACTTGTTCCAAAGGACTTAAAACTGCTGTGTTTTGAGGTCTCCTGAACCAACCCTAAAAATGTCACCAGCCTGGGTTTCAGTGGAGGATTTTTGCTTCCAGTGATGGTCTGAATGCTCCGAAGATTATTATTAAATATAAAACCCTGCAGACCAAAGGAAAAAATAGCAGACCCTTCCTGGTGCAGTGAGTCCTCTGAAGTTCAGCTAAACTGGGGGCAGATGTATGGGCCTCTGCAGACTCACGGCCTATAAGGATACACTAATTATCACCTCCAGGCAACATCCTACTCACTCGTTAGCCCACTGAGGAGGTGGATAGACTCTCTCCTTCTCTCAGTCCCACTCCTTCACTCTGTCATTATCCTCTCTGCTGTCCCTCCCTCTTCCTCTCACTCCTCCTTGTTCAGACCTCTTCCTTCCCTCTCTTTAATTCACTTTTCCCCCGCTGCCTCCCAGTCTTTTAATAGATGCCATTATAGAGAGGATGCGTCTTCACTAAAGAGGAATCCATCCTTTAACACAGTGCCTTCTTAAAGGATTACAGTGATGCATGAGCATGCCCAGCCATCAAAACAGCTTTACACTGTGTCTCTATACGCAATAAAGCATTTCCATGGATGACTTGCCATAAAAGCTGAAATCCTGCACCTATATTGTTTGGAGGAGTTACCATGAACACCTCATAAACAAGTCTCAGAACCTCTCATAACATCAAAGGCATTGTAAACCTGCACATCCAATGAGCCGTGAGCGTGCACACTAATAAACACACACACACAACCACACACACACTAAACGGTGGCTGAGTGATTAAAGCCAGCGAGGCACTCTGGGGCCTTGAAGGGAGCAGTAATGATGCAGCGTCAACCTTTGCTCACGCCTCATTGGCTCACACGTCTGCTGACCAACCGCTGAGACTTAATTGAAGGGTGCACTTCGTTAACACTGTTGCCAGGTGACCATGGAGGCCTAATTGAAGGGCAAAGCTTCATTGGATCTGTGCCTGTCCATCAATCAGGTGCATTCGCAAGAGCTTAGCTTTTTATCTTTGTTGGCAGTGGAATGCATTGACTGGAAGAGGGAGTGGAAGTGTGGGAGGAAATGGGTGGTGGGGTGGAGGGCAAAAAAAGAATGAACAGGAAGAAGATAAAGAGTGCAGAAAGAGGAAGGAAGGGCATGAGAGAGGAGGATTAAGGGTCCATGGGAGACAAGAAAGGCGGGGGGAGAAAGAAGTCCTTGGGGATCTGATTATCAGATTAAGCAGCAAAGTGCTACATCAGCAATATTTCAGCATGGAAATGAAAGCTCTCCTGGCAGGAAAAAAGCCTAATCTCCTGTTTCTAATTGGATAAAACCTACGCTCAGCAAGGAAACCATCAGAACTCAAACTCAGAAAGGAATGACATTGAATCGTCATGCGCCATTCAATTTTGCAAAAAGATTCTCATTTTGTGGGATAAGTTCCTGCGGGCCACATGTAGGGAACCCAAGAATTATCATAATATTAACTTTTTTTTCTTCCAATTCTGTGTGTAGAGCAAAGATAAAAATATTAAGTAGTAGTTATCGTTACAGTTAGGCAAACATAACTTCAGCTTGGTGAGTCCTGAGGCAGATATGAAATGGACCTGTAAGTGGATTCCTACAAACAAGATGAGATAATAAAATTTGGAAATGAAGGCTTTTACTTTGTTAATATAGTGGGAGGGATAATTTTGCATTACCATACACTCTGTATATGGGTCAGTGGTAATTAGACTAATGAGTAAAAATATTCTATTATGCAGTGACAGCCTGTATAAAGGTGTCATCATTAAAAAGCATACAGAATCCTGTCCTGTGTGCCTGGAGAAGAAATATAAATATATAAGTAAATATATAATAAATAAAACAATCATCAAATATCAGAGTCTGTCACTGTTTTAGACTCCTGGAGACGTCTTCTCAAAACAAAAAAGGAGAGCCAACCTGAAAAACACAGTCTGTAGCACTTAAGGAAGTCGTCACCGAGAACTATTGTATCTGAGCTCTGCTGAACGCCTCTGAAAAGGTCAGCAGAGGTGTGGGGATTGACGAAAGCTCTGTCAAGTATGACAGGGAGGATAGGGCTTGCTGAAGAATACGTCAGAAGACTTTGTGCACGCTACGAAAAGCCCCTCGCTCTGCCACTGAGCGCGCGACGCCCGCGCTGCTGCCTTCCAAGCACACGGCTCTTTCTCCCACTCGCAGGGAACTACAGAGAGGCATGTAAAGAAGCTGCTGTGAACTGTGCATCGCTTCACCATCTCTGAGGATCTCCTGCACACAGAAGACAAAACCATGGGCGGAAAAATTCTAACACATAAACAGTTTCCCAAACTGGGACACAGGGCCTTGTGCACACATGCGTGAAGGTCTGATGCACCAAGCCGATCTAAGGCAACATTGCTGGAATGCAGAGTAGCGTTCGTGTTGATGGCAGAGAGATTACGAGAGTTCCTTTTCTGCCCAGAAAGCTTAGGAGCTATTAGTGTTGTAACAACCCTGGCAGGGAGATGCCAACTTCCCTGCCAAGTCCGAGCCGCCTGTTGGTGAGGGGGCTGTGCTGTCACTGGGGAACCGTGAAGCCTTTTTGGATTGGACTCTCAGTCCATTATTTTTCTTTTATATATTTTTCAGTCAGAACACTGTGATCAGTGGCTTGAAACCAGGACTGTCCTCAGTTACTGTACTCTGGTATGTGTCACTGACGTCAACTCATCAGATCAAAGCACTGATTCACGCATCTTTGAGTCAGCATCCACCCAACATGTGCAGCAACATGATTCTGGCAAATGCAGCATCACGCTGTGTGCTACATGGACCCCATTTCCATATCAGTTATTGGCCCAACCCAAATCCCCAGAGGTTAGCAAACATAGGATTTATAGATGGAAGGTGCAAGCTGCACTGGAGTAGAGAGCTGAAGTCCTGACGTTACCTCCGGGCTACTACTTTCTAAGATAGATGAGGATCAACTACAGCATTTGCTTTTACTACCCTTTGTGATTTTGAACCTGCATGAACTTATTTTTCGACCACATCGGGGGAAGCGGTGTTTGTCAAAAGCCGCTAAAACCAGAAACATTAAATAGACAATGATATTAGATCGTTTTTTCAAAAAATGTATTCTCCTTATCTAAACATTGCTGTTCATACTGTTACGAGTGAACCACACTGTTGAAAGCCTGGACTTTTTTTACAATGAATGTTATTGAAAATAACTAACAAATTAGTTATTAGTTAGTTAGAACTAATAAATAAACCAATTTCTTACTTCTGGAACAAAACACTAAAATTCCTGTATCTCTTTGACTCACCATATGAAAAATGACTTGAAACTGAGGGTTTCTTAGCTTTCATAGATAACGTTCTCTCCTAATACCGCTTTCATCACTACTGTGAAACTTCATCAGTGCTTCTTTGTTCTATACACGCGACATGTATTGCATATCTGTCTTTCCTGGGAGAGGGATCCCTCCTCTGTTGCTTTTCATGAGATTTCTTCAATTTCTTTCCCTGTTAAAGGAGGATTTTTTGGGGGGTTCTTCCTTATCAGAATTGGGGTTTAAGGACTAGGGGTTTTAATTGTAAAGCCCCCTGAGGCTTTGTGATTTTGGGATGTATAAATAAAATTTGACCTGACTTTATTTGACACTTCAAGAGCAATGCTGTGTTAAATTAGATCAGAGCATCAAGACTTTCAGTGGTTGGCTGGTCATGTCCACATGTTCCTTGGAATACATAAAACAGCTCTTTTTTACCTTCAATTAGTAGGATCCAACTTGTGTGTTAGGATAATGATGTGATTTTTCCTCTGCAGAGAAGAGCACTGTCTTTATGGCCTTGGCCTGTCAAACATCTTGTATGTGAATGTATGTAATTTGTAATTGCTTTATTTTCAAGGTGACTACTTCAGTTGCCACTTAAACGGCAATAATAACCTTCAGCCAATCACTCATCATCATTTGTGCTACAGTGCATTGCATTACATTTTGGCTTGAACACATGTCGTCCTCTTTCAGTATTATTTCTGCTCCAGTGCTACATGGAATATGTCAGAGATGATGGATACCTCTCCGGAGTAAACAGACCCAGCGAAAAAAAAAGGTACACAGCTACAGTGCTACACAAGTGTATTCAAGGCCTGGCAGCTAGGGGGGAAAAAATAAAAAAAAACTATATTAGCAGGTCTGTCATGTACCGAGTAGTGGGATATATTACAGCTAGAAGCAGTTTTAAAACAAGTTGGGGCCCTGCCAAGAAAGTCTCAAAGCAATATCTTCAGCCATATGGATGGGGGAATGCATTCTGCTCTAGCTGGCACAGGGCTCTCTAACAATATTTAATATTGTAGATATAACCTGCTGGGAAATCAAGTTCAGGATGTCCAGGGGGCTTGGATGAAACTACGGTTCAAATAGTGACTGATGTGAAATTCACAAAATATGTACCTCCATTAGTTTCTTCCACTTAATACAGCTGATTTGGTATCTGTGATTTTCTTATTCTGTGAAAATGGACACGATGCTGTAGGCTGTGTTACTCACTAAGGTCAAATTTATTGACAAAAGCAAATGATGGAAGCAATGTAGTGTCCATTGCAGTGAAGCTGATGAAATGAATGCAATTCATATTGTTTTGGTGTTGTTTTTCTTTTGCTGGTCAGATCACACACAGTCAGCTTTACTGAGCTGCACAGTGCAACACTGCCACCATACGGACAAATGCGGAAACTGTAAAAACAACCATTCTCCAACTCATATTTCTGCCTATAATAACAATTTTATCTAATATATTCTATGTAACAACCTGGATAGTTTATGATATAAGCCATTTAAACTGTCTGAAACACTCTTTTTGAAAGGTGGACGTTGAACGAGGCAATAAGCGGAACCAATGACCGCCGTCTTTTCAGCTCACAGGAAGCGGACTCACATCTCGGTTACGCAGCGTGTGTACGGGCTCTTCCTGTCGGGGACGTTTCGCCAGCTTCGCGGGGTCAGACTCGGTCATGTTTCGGAATGTTTTGGGCAGATCGGTGACAGAAGCAGTTCGCGTCCGCCGCCATGCGAGGAGCGCGCCTGTAGTGCGGAGGGGGACGGCCGCCTCGGTGCCGGTCAGGAGCTTCACCGGCGTCAAGGACGAAGCGCCGCCGCCGTTTGACGCCTCGCTGCTCGACTTCCTGGTGTGTCCGCTGTCCAAGAAGCCGCTGAGGTGAGACGGACACACGGGACACACTGAGGGGGGGGCTTGGGGACTTCTTTTTTGTTCCAGCTCTTAAACTCAGGTTGAAACACAAACATCGGAGTTCATTTTTTTAAACCAAATGTATCCCAGTTTGTCACATGCGAATCACCAAATCAGTCAATGTGCTCAAAAACTCAACCGGTGTTTGAAGAAAGAGTCGGATTCTGTCACACCTGTCAAGTTGGGATGGGATGTCCACTTTTGGTAACACTTAACAAAGTGTAACCTAATCAAACACTATTGAGTGGGCATGTTTGGTAACAGGTGTTGTGGGAAAGATGATGACTTAGTTTCTTTGTTGCTGTGCTGCAAAACACCTTTGTCCTCAGCTTCCATGTTGTAAATGTCACACAGTTAAAAAAAATAAAATAAAAAAATCTTGTTCCTCCTCAGGTACGAGCCTGAAACCAATGAGCTGATCAACGAAGAGCTTGGCATCGCCTACCCTATCCTCGATGGCATCCCCAACATGATCCCTCAGGAAGCCAGGCTCATCCAGAAAGACGCCTCGACCATACCAACGCAAGGGTAGAACCCCCCCCCCTCCATCGCAGCACCTTCTGCTGGCCCAAGCAAAGCAGACTCCACGTCGTCGTTTTAAAGGCCGGACTGAACGCCTGTAGCACTGTAACTGCTCAGCTCTAGTCGTATTGTGTTGCTCCACAGCCAGAGACTCGTTCTGAAATCCCGCCACCTTGTTAAAAGTCCATGTAATATATTGCTCAGATATTTATTTGCTCCAGTCGTACTCTGTATCAGCACCCATCTGCAGGCATGTTCTCCCTGTCCATGATGGTGGGGCTGGTCCCAATAGTGTCCCTCTTTGGTTTGTTCTACTCCGCCGCGGTGGACGAGAACTTCCCTCAGGGCTGCACCAGCAGCAGCAGCCTGTGCTTCTACAGCCTGCTGCTGCCCGTCACCATCCCCGTCTACGTCTTCTTCCACCTCTGGAGCTGGATGGGGATCAAGCTCTTCAGACACAACTAGGCTGTTCTGACTCTGTGCAGTCAAAGGAAAAATCCCCCTGTTAACACTTGCAGTGCAATGAAATCCCCAATGTTGGTGATGTACTTTACACTTCTTGACCCCCTTTTTCTTTCTTGGTTGATAAAAGGTAAAAATAAATGGTTTGACATCACATCAGTACATCACAAGCACAGCTATAATGGAGGAGACAGGCCAGGCTGGTGGAAAGGGAAAGCAACCACACATCTATTACAACACTTACAGTCAAAGTAGGTCAGTTTTGAAAGTAACAAGTTGAAGATTTTTCCTTTAATGCACATTACTGCTTGATAAGTTTTTTTGTTTTTTAGTAACTAATAACTGGCAATAATATAAATATATTTTTCTTTTAAATACAGGTAATCGGCTTGCTTAAAAGACGAATGATGAAAAAAGAATAATAATGTGTTACAGTCGCAACAACTCCAAAAACAATAAACCTTGATGTAGTTCACATGTTTGAGCAGAAATGGAAGGATGACTATTTGTTTACGTCATGTGACAAATAATAAATAATAAATAGTACATATGTAAATGGCTGCAGAGGTAAAATTAATAAAGAAAATAGCACATAGCTTGATGTTGAAACTTCACTGGGTAACTTGGAGAACTTGTTAAAACTCAAAGGTTTGTACAGCATGTTAAACCACTGCTTATTCACGTTAAATAAACTTTAATAGATGAAAGACGACTTGCTTTCATACAGAACAGACAACAAATAAAGCAATGAACTGCAATTTGATATCGTTGTTTCCTGAAAACATTCACTAACTTACTAAAACCTATATTTAAAGGACTGATGCACACAACCTGTGCTCTTTAAACCCTATACCAGCAACACCACAGCAAAGTCTAACTTGAATGCTTAAACAATTGACAAATACATAAAGTCATCATTAATACAATAAGGATTGTGTGATTTTTACAGGAGTTCATTTTGGGACAGAATTTCCTTTGTTTTTCACTGTTAAAGATAACTGGATTTTTTCCTTTTCATGTTTCTAATAACATCCATCATGACTATTTGAACTTTTTACTCTTTACCATAAAGCAACTGACTGCTCTTACAGTGTTAACATCACATCTTTCTACTAAGAGATTCCTCTCATGTTCAGATTGAGTTTTAGCATCGAGAGTCGAATTTTGATTTACGTGTTAATCTGATGCCTGGCTGCTCTCTGAGTCAAGCCACTTAAAACACCCCTCCAGATCTTAAAGGGGCATTTAGCAGAAAAAGTGAGAATCTGGGGGCCAGCCACTGACTGCAGGTTAGTGTCCAGAAGCCTCAGTGGCCCTTCCTGCTTTTCGCCTCTCTGCTCTGAGCGAGCTTCATCAGCGGAGACTCCGGTCTGGGCGACTGTCCCTCTCCTTTTGTCTTGAAAAAGAAGGACTCGTTGAGTCTCGTCTGCACTGCTCTGACCTGAAGTCAGACAAAAATGGATACATTCTTTGTTGGTTTTGGTCTTTTCACAGGATATGAAAAAAATATGGGATGTTGCCAGCCTTATCCTTTAAGTGTAGTGATGAAATACTGGTTCGATTTTCTGCAATTTTGCTCATCATTCCACATGGATTTTAAGTCTGATATTTTTTTGTAAAATGAATCTGAGAGAGACAAATAAGGAACTGCAATTTTAATATGCATTGAATTTAGGTATCTTTTCTGCTCTGAGAAAAACAAGTGATGAAACTGTAGACTGTGCAAGACACTAAAGACAAAAGATATTTGGCGGCTGCATGGGCCAGTGTAACTGCAATGAACAATGGGTGTAGTATCGTGTGGCGTCACCTGGGTCAGGTCCAGCTTGCCAGTGCGACAGGGGGGCTCGTTGTCCTCGCTGGAGGTCGTCGTGTCCGCAGTCTTGAGCTCAGACTCCGAGGGACTCGGAGCCGTTTCACCTTTACCCTGTGTGCTCACAAACCAAGGGTGTCGACCAGATGGCTCCGTCCTCGCCTCCACAGCTTTCACGTCCGAAGGGCAACGTGGACACAGGTCGGGCGGTATGGGGCCGTCGCTTTTTGCCTCTCCTGGTAATGATGACGCCCCGGGGTCTTTTCTGGCCCTCCGCTTCAGGCTCAGGTCCAAGGGTTTCAAGTCCTCAAAGTGTGAACTCGCTCTGCGTATCTGGAAGAAGTTGAGGTAGGAGGAGAGCTCGGTGGTGAAGAAGTTTTCCGTCTGTGTGGACGTGTTTGTCGTGGACACTGGGGGAGGCGCCGACGGCTCACATGTGTGCTGAAGACATGAAGTACAAGAATGTTTCTTTGACTTTGAGACAACCGGAGAGGGGTTTACAACACTTGGCTCATCCTGGTAAAGATTCATCCCTCTGGGCTTTCCATGAACAGGACATGATACTGTTTTCTCCTCAGTAAGGGTTGTGTTAAACTCCATCTGTGTCTGACTAGACAGTTTTCCCTTCTCGGGATTCTGATGTGCTTTGTTTGACCCCTCTTCCTCTTCTGTGAGAAGCATCGGTACCGTCTCTGGCTTCTGCACGTGCTTGCTTGCCTTTTTGTGATGCTGATGGAAAGGTGAGTCTCGTGGACATTTACGCGATCCTTCACCGTGCGAGGGGGTTGCAGTAGCGGCTTTGTCACTGGCTTCCCCACTGGAAGGTTCGGAGGGCGACGCTCTGAACGTCTTCTGGGTGATGAACAGGTCCTGGCTGTTTATATCATCACTGGTGCACTGAGAGCTGTCGTCACGTGCCTGACCCCGGCTGCGCCCGGTCACCGTGACCCAGGAGCAGCCCTCTCTGTTGCTCACAGCTTCGTTGTCAGAGAGGATGCTCTCTTTGGGAAACCGCTGGGATGAAGAGACCAATTTAGGACGCTTGACACAGATGTAGCCTGGTGTTATGTCAAACGCTACTTTCTTTTTTCTTTTGGTTTTTTTCTTGGAGTCTTGAGTCAGGTGATCAGGTTTTAGCTCGTCGTCGCTGCGTGTTCCAGGCGTCACAGTAGGTTTTGCTTGTGCAGCACGGCCATCCGGCTCCAAAGCCAGTCTGTTTTTCTTTTTCTTCTTCTCTTTTTTCTTTTCTTTCCTTCCCTCCATTGCTTCTTTGAATTTGGACTTTTTCTTTTTCTTCTGGATGTTCTCATCTGTTTTCATGGTTATGTTGTTTTTGCGTTTGCGTTTGTCCCTTTTGGAGTCCTTTTTTCTTTTTCTTTTCCCAGGAAAAGTCCAAGGCTCCCAAAAGAAGTCTGTCTCCTCACAGTCACTCATCTGTTCAAGAGAAAAAGGAAAGTCGATCATTTTAAAAAGCAGTAGCAGCAGCACATTGTTTTATACTGTATGGATAAATACACTAACCTACATGAAAGAAAATGCAAGATAACAGATGGTTATCTTTAAATGTAATTTCTGTTACTGCCTATTTCTGTTACTACTTAAAGTTGTGTTTACAGAATATGTGCAAGCATCTCATAAACGAGCTCTGTGCCAAAACAAAGTGGTATCATATCTCTAGGGATGTCTTGTTTTGCAGTTACAGTCTCACATTTCACTTTTCCTGACCTGAAAAACCCTGATAGAATCATGTACACCACCACAATAACAACTGCTTTTTCTTTACCTGAATGTATTCTTGTGTCATTTGTTTTATTTAGTGGGACTCTGCAGTAATCCATCATTTTTTTGTCTTCTTTATTCTTTATTTGGATCTCCATTAGCTTCTGCTACCGCGGTTGCTAATCCTCCTGGGGTCCACATAAACTTCTGTTTGGATGTTGGTTTGTCCCACAGTTATCTATTGCCTATTTTATTGCTCTTGTTTTATATCAGTGAGGGTAGATATACTAGA
Source organism: Lateolabrax maculatus (assembly GCA_031216445.1). Taxonomy (NCBI): domain Eukaryota; kingdom Metazoa; phylum Chordata; class Actinopteri; order Acropomatiformes; family Lateolabracidae; genus Lateolabrax; species Lateolabrax maculatus. The sequence goes on from CM062214.1 coordinate 5,011,287, forward strand.
ATATTAGAAACACCACTCAGTTGTAACACAGTAAAATTTAACAGGCAACAAAGCCACACAGCCTCCAAAATGACCTTTCAACAAAAACTGAACATTCAATTCTTCAGGAGAATAAATTCACTGCAGGCCTGTTTTATTAGACTATTAGTTTTAGCTAGGTCTAGGGCAGCAACTAACAGTATCTATATACATATACATATGTATCTATACATATGTACCAAATGAACTGACAACTGAGTGTGTATTTATTTTGTCTTTTAACTTATTGGATTCTACAAGTGTGAGCGTTAATATTGCAGTGTTAGTATGTCTTTTAGAGCTGCAACGATCAGTCAATTTATCGATTAGTCAGTTGGTACAAAATTATTCTAAACTAAACTGTTTCAATAATCAAATTATTATTTTTAGTCATCTGCTAAGCAAAAACGTTGAACATTCACTGGTGTTTACTTCTCAAATCTGAGGATTTTATGCTTTTCTATGTCATATATGAAGGCAGATTAAATATCTTTGGTTTTGAACTGTTGGTCGGGGGAAAATAATATAGTAATAACAATATTGTGGGATATTATAGCAGCATTTTTCCCTATTTCCTTATATTTTATAGACAAACTGTAGATTACTTGAGAAAATAATCTGCAGATTAGTTGATACTGAAAATAATCATTAGTTGCTGCCCTTATGCCTTTCATGTGTCATATACTGTATGTTGTGGCCTGTCTGAGTTTTCTCTCAGTTGTTTATTCCTCCAAACTACCATTCAATTGGGGAATAATTAAGTTATCTATCTACAGATGACATATTGAAGAAAAACCCAACAAAGTTTCTGAGTGAGGTGTCACTCAAAAATCCCATGTAGGTTTAGGTGTTTCGTCGGGTTGAGATCTGATGACTGTGATTGTCACACTCATTTATTCATGTTGTTCCTTTCATTTCTCCCCTATCTGTATATATGGATGCTTTCATTTCTGTCCTGTCTTAACATCTGCTTCCTTGTATTTACTTGCTCAGCAGCCTCATGTTGCTTTATCTACTGTATTTGCATGCAGTTTTGTTGTGTGTGAGGGATAATAATGTGTGTGCATCGGCAAATCTTTGTATGCATACGTGTCTGAGATGTGTTTGAGAGTCTGTGCTGGTGTCTTATTTTCTTATTTTGACTATTTTGTGTATCGCTTCTATGGTTTGACATAAAGCCCAGGCTCAAGGCGGCAGACATGACGAATGTGTACTGTGTCTGTAGAGATAAACTCAGTCAGGTAAAGCCTATACTCTGTATATTAATAGGACAACAGGTCAGTATCTTGTATTTCCCAGAGGACAAACCCATCTGCATAATACCTTTAACAGCTCTACTGGCTTTTTAATATTATTTAATGTAAGACAAAACTTTTGCTTTACTGAGCTCTCTGGTTCATCATGAATTACAGCTTTGATCATTCACGAGTAATAAAGAAGATGAAGTACCCACTTCCTACATGCAATGACAGCCTGGGCCTGCTGGGAGACATTTACTCTGGTTATCACCAGGTCTATTTTCGACCATTTTTGTGCGCTTTAGCTCTCTCAATTTGACTTGCTCATAGTTAACTTCAGATATCTGTGTTCTGTTTTTTTTTTTTTTTTTTTTTAATTAAACTTCCAGCAGCGTGAGAAATGTCTTCGCTAGCCCAGGACATTGATAGCATTTAGGGTGTTAACATGCAAACCAAGTCTGCAACAATGTAACTGGATCCAGCGGAAGAAGTGATACAACTTAAGGGAAATGTAGGCCTATATTGTATCCTGCGTTTTCCCACAGCTTTTACATTTTGAGTCATTTTTTTTAGTTCATATCCTCTAAAAAACGAAGGCAAGTAGTCGCAATTAGGACAAAACACAATTTCACAAAACCAGACTGAGAACCTGACTTAACCTTAGCATACCTTTCTGTGGTTTTAACGTGTTTTTCGCGGGTTAAATGGTAACTAGTTGATATTAAACGAGTTATTTCAACCCATGTATAGGCTGCAACATAAAATGTCGATATACTCAACCTTTTTTTGCAATAACTTAATAATAATGGTCATCCTACCTCAGGTTCAGTTCAGCTCGGCAGACTCCACTTCAAAGAGACCGCGCTCATGGTGCATTCAGGTGCTTCTTTTAAGGAGGCTTCTTCTGAGACAAAACATAGACATCTAGTGTAGAAGCACTTACAATATTTAAGGAGTTTTAAAACTTTGAGGAAATAAAGACAAAACACCAAATTGTCTATTTTTTTCCAATAACTTTAATTATTAAATAGCCCAGTTAATAAATGTAAACAGAATATCATGTTTTAGCAAGTACTAGCCTATATAATTACTGAGGTGACATTGTCAGGGAAAAGTAACACTCACTGCCATGGCTATTTCCAAACATGATAATAATATTTTTTTTAATTATAAAATACATTTTTCCATAGCCTACATCTAGTTATTTGTTCATTTTTTCCGCGCTCTGCACCTCATAAATGTCACACCTCACCAACTGTCAATCCTGACAGTCATATTGTATTCGCTTTGCTGAGTGATTTTAAGGCTTGCATTTACAATGTTTTGGAGAGCACCTGAAGGGAGCACTGCACCCTCTCCAGCCTGCAGCGTTGATCAGGACCCGCGACACTTAAGACAACCCTGTCTTGTTTTTCTTTTTTTTAAACAAATTGTATTTATTGAACTCTTGGAGTTCACGTTTCACAAACCGTTCACAAGTAGACCACCAGATGTCGCAATTACCATCAACAACACACTCAAATCAGTCAGTGTCAAAATGTTGGTGCTCCTGAGTGTGGACGTAGAGTAACAGAATGAGTGGACTTACATTTTGGGCATTAATGTTACATTACATTTACAGTAGAAGGCAACACATACGCACCTGAGTGTGCCGAGAATGTCAAACTGTAACCTTCTGCCTTATGCCAAACATTGGTCACATTTCAAATTAATACAAACAGAAAATATAGGCGTACAGACATTTGGAATGTTTTAAATCCTTCCTTCATTATCACTCCCAGCTACATAATTTTTCTTTTGCTCAGTAACTACGCAAATAAAAACCCCTCCACAACCCCAACAGACACACCCACACTTTTCCACACAAATCTGAATTTTTTAGGGTTATTTCGAAGTCCACTGGAAGGAAATGTACCTTACATCAGAGACCAGCAAGATTACAGCATTTCTATTATGGAGTCTGGCTGGCAATTTCTCCTGAGTAATGCGTAATGCTGTGACCCATTTCTATCCCACCATCCCATTAGTTTGACAAAAAACCTCCATCCGGCACAATGTCTGTACCACCTGCTTTAGTGCAAGGACATCCTTTACACTTGTTAGTTAGATGAATAAGATTTTTATAGGTAATCAGATGGATTGTTGAAGTGTGTAGTGGACTGCAGGGATTAGTTAATAGGCGGCTGAAATTTATTAAACACCAGCTTCATTAATACATACTGTCCTACGAAACAAAGAAGTTGAGTAAAAAATGTTTAAACTCTTCAGGCTGCCCTGCAAAATGGGGGATAGACAGGCTATTATACCTTTATTTAATGTCTTTTTACGCTGAATCATTACTATTAAACCCACATAAACCTAAAAAATCAAGATACTGCACTCTGCTTTTAGATAGTCAGGAAACACGAGGAGGAAACAATATCACCAAAAATCATGTTCTTTCAGCTCTCCTGTCCATTTTACTAGTTTGTTTGAGACAATAAACTTTATTTAGATTATTTTCGATTATGTAAGACTTAAACCTATATTTGTTCTGCTAGGTGTGCATTTGATTTTAACATTTGCATTAAAACCAATATAAAAAATCAATTAACAATTGAATACATGTAAATATGTGAACAAATAACATGAGATTGCAGCTACTGAGATCTGCTAAGCTACTTACCTTTAGCAGTTTTCCTCCACCAGGATTGGATTTATCTGCAGTTTTACTGAATTATGTGGAGTAACAAACTAAAAGAACAAGTTGTCTGTTCAACAAAATGTAGTAAAACAGATGTCAAAACATCAGGTTCAATCAATTTTGAAAGTGCAGTGAGATACTGCGTTTGGCCTTTGCAGTATACACAGTGAAACTCTATCTACAAGGTGAATTAGTTATGCTGTTTTTTCAGGTCTCTCGATTCAGTTTTTTTTCATTCATTTAAGGACACAAGTCAGAATCAGATTTTCGGAAATGCTGTGTTGGGTGTGTTGTCTTTGACTTTGAATCTTTAAACTGTGAGGTCAGAGGTCAAGATAAGCAAAAGTCTCTGCCAGACTATGGAATGCACTCCCTAATAGCTGGTAGACAGTGACTCGCTCTGTGAATCAGCTCTCCATTTGTTAGTCACGGCTAAAGTAAACAAATTGTTGTGAAAATTGCTGAGCACATTCATGCTGCCAGGGCAATAAACCCGCTTCCTCCTTTTTAATGACTCAATTGTCTCTCCTGTAGCAAAACCTCGGGACAAACTTTATCGTTTTAGCCCCATGGCCAATTAGGTCCTGAAAACTGTTCCTTCAATAATAATGAGTTGTTGGGCGTTGCAGCTTGTTCCACTAGCAATAATTTAGACTTTTAGCCTAGTGTCACTATAATAAACTGAATTAAATGAAAATTAATTGACACACATTCCTGATATCATGCATCCATATGAGCAGTGGCTGTCTCTTACCTCATCATTGCTCTGTTAGTGTTGTATTTACTTCCAGGGACATTGCGCTTCGTGGTCTTAATCCCTAAACCACCAGGGCAACCCCCATCAATATTCTTATACGGACAATGGCTCAGATGCCTGTATGTGATGTAGAAAGGGTCGCACAGAGTAATGAACCTGCAAAGAATTTACCCGACTCTGCAGTTTTCCTTATCTCAAAGAAGCACTGTAGTGTCTTTCAGCTCATTTGTTTCAGTTCATCTTAACTGTTTTGGTTGACTCTCACAGCTCTCATCATCCCATTTTTAGTTTGATGTGAAATGTATTAATGGACTAGAACTTTATTATTTTTAAGGTTGAACAACTCTAGCCTCGAACCCATTCAGACATTTTGAAGGCGTTCAACAATAATAAACAAAAAAGGCAAATATAATCTTGTGTTGAAACCTTGCCACATACTGTAGAAGTGCATTTTGAACTCAAAATTGTTGGCAATTTTGATCTGACTGGGAGCTTAAGCAGCTTATGGGTACATCTTATAAATGACCCAACTGTAATACATCTGTGGGGGTTGAGATGGTGATTAAAATATATGACTCAGGAACTACTTTGCCACAGGGTGAGATTTCTAGCCCTTCATTGTCAAACCTGCGCTCTGTTTTACGGGGAAACGAATGGCGCAGATTCCAGCAAACAGCAACAATATGGACCCTGGTGGGATAGAATGGTGACTGAATGTAATTGCACGTCCTATTTGATGTGCGTGGATAGTAGATTATTTCCCAAAACCATTAACATGTTGGAACAGTAATAAGATCCACATAAGCCCCCATTTTAATGTTCTCATCTTAACACATTACTCCTGTTGGGGACATTACATTTTTATCTGTGGGGAGTTTTCCGTTGCCATGGTGATCACATGCAGTTAGGCAGCAAGGCCATGAAAGCTTGGAGAGAAAGAGAGGGGGAGAGAAGGGTGGTATTTCCCTTCAGGTGTCCAGGTGTTGAATTGCTTCCTTCCTTATTCCTCACTTTTACACTCTAGATGACACATCTATGTGAACGTAGGCGTGTGTGTGTGTGCGTGAGAGAGAGCGAGAGAGAGAGAGAGAGAGAGTGAGAGAGAGAGAGAGAGAGAGAGTCTATGTGTGTACATTTCTATGTCTGTATCACAATGCAGAAAACATTCCTTGAAAGAATCTTTCACCTTTGAAGGCTCTACTCATATTGTCGTATTACAAATTTGTAGATACAAACACACACATTAATGGGTCTTCTTCTTTTTCAAAATTGTTCCTTCAAATTGACTAAGGTTGAAAGGGGGCATCATATTTCCTGGAGATAATTATCTCTTTTCTGTCATGTGTGAATCCTACAGGGAGGAGGCAGCAAAGACACAACACACAGACTTACACATAGACGACATGTACAGTATCTACATATTAGCTACTGTACTGTTAATATTTTAGCCTCCCTGCACTGCTTACCAATAACCTTTAGAATCCATTTTAAAATGTTTCCTCATTACTTACAAGGCTTTACATGGCCCAGCGCCAGAATACATCAGTGAACTCTGAACTCCTTCTTGTCCCAGAAGACCTCTCAGATCTGCTGGGTTCGGCCTGCGAGCTGTTCCAGAGTCCAGGTTAGGGTCTAAGGGTCCAGCGTTTGCTGTACTGGCCCCTCAGCTCTGGATCAGTCTTCCAGTTAGTATTCAACTTTTAAATCCCGTCTTAAGACACATTTCTACCCACTTGCCTTTTCGATGGCAATTAATTTTATTTATTAATTTTTGAGTATAACTCTGCTGCGCAACCACTTGATTTTTTAAGTTTATTTTAATAGTTTCACCCATCTTACCTTATATGCTTCTGAATGTTTCATCTGTAAATGTATTTTATACGGTCTTTTAATTGTGTGCTTTTATTTTGCTGTTTTTATTTTGCTGTTATATTTCGTTTTATTTTGTATTTGTATTGATCTGTTGTCTATGGAAAGCACTTTGCGCTCCCAATTTGAAAAGTGCTATACAAATAAAATTATTATTATTATTTATTATTTTATAGTTAGTTATTTTACCAGTGTACAAGTGAAAATTACATGTAACAGTAACACACAATTAGGGACTAGTCATGAAGTCAGCAAAGGGACTCAGTAATGTTTGTTATACAGCAATATCCATCTAAAGTTTGCAAACGCTAGCTACCATACCAGACAGAGTAAGGCTGTTGCAGTAAAACCCCAGAGTGTACTGAATTCAGCAAGTGTGGATTTTATTTCTCATGAAGTCAACTTTTTTTTTGTGTGAGGAAGATTGTGTTTGGTCCTAAATTAACAATATAAAAATCTAAAATACAACTTGTGAACAAATAACAAGACTAAGGGCCTAACTAAATATGATTATCAGCATGTTTGATGTACACTATCTTAGTTTAGTGTGTTAGCATGCTAACAGTGGCTAATTAACACAGATTACAGCTGAGGCTAATGGGAATGTCATTAGTTTTTCAGGTATTTTGGACCAAAGTATTGAAAAAATTTAAAGTCTTTAAGATCTAATTATGAAAAGTCAGGGGATCACCAAAGATATTACAGTTCATCCTCTGGGGAACATGAATGTTTGAGATATTTCACTCGATAAGTGTATACCTTGACTGCTGGTGCATTAGATGAAACCAATTTATAACAATTTGTCCTGTTGGAACCATAAAGTGTATAAAAAAAGTGGACGCAGCCACCGTGACATCATCCATTGGTTTGTGAACGGCCACTTTGAAGCCACTAGTTTCTTTGATTTTGCCGTCTCCATCTTGGTTTTTTTGGAGCCACAAGTGCCGTTATTTGGACAAGAGTGTAGCGCTGCCTCTATTCTGAATGGCCAACATTGCCATCCCTAACCACACTGCGAACGTGGCTAAAAACATTGGACCAAACAAAATTCTATCCAAAATCGATACAGTACATAAATGGAAAAACAACATGCGTGTTCCAACATTTAAATAAATGGATGTGCCTACTATATAAGTGGATCTATCTCATTTGACTTCTGCTCAGCTTTTATACTGATTTTGTTAGTCTGGGGACTGGGTTCATACAGGTTTCAGATTCAAAATGTCTATTAGTCACTGCTGACATTAGGTCACCAGTTGGAATGCAAAATTTGTGTTATATTTACTTTCCTAAGAGAGATCTGATGAGGGCTGCAACTGAAGAAAGCCTGGACAAGCTGAAAACAATACTATGATGTTGGGGACACAAAAAAACATACAGATTCATTAATTTGAAATTTCCCTAGACTTTCATTTTGTTAGTCAGTTTGGTAATTTGATCATCCTCTTTTAGAGAGCAGGATACAGCAAATTGAACAAAACTCCTGAGGTAGGAAGTGGTCGGACTCTGGTTCATATTGCCATATGAATTATATGTCGTTCTGACGCCTGATCAAAGCAATCAATCCAGCTAAGTGAAAGGAATTCAGGCTGTGTTAATGGCCTGGCATGGTGGTGTCTGGTGGCAGTAAAATGATGGTGCATTGCCTTAGGAGGCAGGACCAGCCAGCCTGCAGTTCCGGGAAAAGAGGGTCAGGCTGGAGTAAAGAACTGCCTGTAACGCACATGAGCTCACTCACAGTTAAAGTTGACCTTTCTCCCTGCACCATAAATCCTGACAACCACAGTGAGCTGTTTACTACTCATTGTCAATTTAAGATTTTGACTGTGGTAATGTTGGAAATTGAATTATTAGGCATTTTATATTGAATGGCATATTACTAACAGATTGGTAAGTCGCTGAACACCAGATTTAACTTTTTCTTTTTCCCAACTTTTTCTCATTAGCAATAGCCAAGTAATAGCCAGTTATAGAACCACATAATTCCCTCAGAAAAAAACTGAACTAAAGTAAGGAGTAAATACTGAACTTACATTGAACTTACACAGAGACACATTTCTAAATGAATGCTAATGTTGCTAACTGTGTCGGATGTATGTATAAATAGGCAACTGTCTGCTAACACGATCACCATAACATAAATGTTATAAGATGATAATGTGTCAGATGTTGTGTTTTCAGCGTCTTCTGCTGCCCCCGAGTGGCCAAACACTATCAGTAACTGCAGCTTTAAGTATTTCAATTATCATGGAAATGCCAAAGATTCTGTTTGTTATCTTGTCAAAATATCTAAAATGTCCCATCATATGCCAACCAAATCCTATAGTTCATCAGGTTTTCTATAAAATCCATTTGTTATAACCTTTAATCCCAACCTCTGTAAGGAACTGCTCTCTTGTTTTCTCCAAACTCACTTTGGAGTGACTTGAGACGAGCGGCATCTGTGCAATGTTATTCATCTTCTCTATCACCCGTCTCAGGAGATGCCGTCACCCTCTATAAAAGTCAAAGCCTTAAGCTGAAATAGCAGTCCCCTTCTACTTATTTACTCCCCTGTAACTATTCTTAGGTCTTGGGGACCAGCTTGCTTTACTCATGCACCTGACTGGCAATAGTCAGTTTAACGATGATGCCCAGCAAGTTATCAATTCCTTTGTTTACAGCCCCACTTAGCATATTGCTCCTATAGGTATAAAGATGAATCAGTTCCAAATGATTTAGTCCTGTATCTGGTACCAATTGATTTCTATCAAACGATGGGGCCACCTTCTTGTGTCGTTCTGGGATCGCTGACTGTGCCTTTAAGTCCCTTGCCTTGTTGGATTCCCACGCACCTTGTTGCTTTTGCATGCCATAGGTAACATGCTAAACATTAAGGCGGCATGAGGTAATGAGGACGACAAGGTTTGGGACCTAAGCTAAGGTCAGAGGTCGATGTGCTCACCGGGTGTCTTCTAAACAGGCCGTGGCCACCGTAGTCCGTAATAGGATCACGGGACAGCAAGTGGGGGTCAGTGGCTCTCAAGGGCCCCACCGATCACCGTAAATCTTTTAAAGCTGGTATGTAAACAGGTTTAATCACTGACCACTCGAGCCATTTGTTTATGTAGCAACAGATGCAATGGCTGAGTATAGAGATCAATGAGTTCTGCTGTTAATGGTTACTTAATAGTTACTTAATGCTTTAATGTCATGTTAAAACATTGATGGTTCATTCACAGCTGCAAACGGCTTGTATAAACGATTTTGCAAGTAAAACCCAATGAACTAAAGCCATGTCCTCTTTGTTGAAATAAGAGTTACTTGTAAATCTTAGACTACTTGGCATAATGTCACACTCTGCCTCCTCTACCGCTGTCGACATGCTCTTTTTGCCCCTCGTGGGAATGGGAGGAGGGCACGAGGACGATGGCGAGTATGTTTGGACCAATCAGAGATGAGCACCATGGCACCGTCCACACTGGAGCTTTAAAGCTTTTAGGTTCTGCAATTTTGCATTTTAAAAGATATTTCTACTTTGCCAGCAGTCTTCAATTACGAGATACATCACTACATGACCTTTGAATTGGTTTTCCCACAGATGAAGAGCCCGGTGTGAACAGAGCCTTTGTGTCATGACATAGCAATTTGCAGCTCCCGCTACATTTAGAAAATTCATACCCTTGAGGTTACCTAAGGCACCGTGTGTGCGACCATAATAAGCAGTGTGTCTTCCTAACATGAGCTGTGTGGTCCCATGGACTGATCTTCCCTGGGACACCTGTGGCTGAACGCTGAGGGGGGAGAGCTTGACCCTGTTGCCTTAATGACACGCAGAGAGGGAGTGTGGAGGGGGAAGGGATTTGAAATTTCATAAAGAGTCAATATTATTATTCAGCTTTTGTGGAAACTAAACGGTTTGTAAGATGACTGCAGGGGGCTTATGTCAACATATGGACTATCAGTTGATATGTGACTTGATGGCATCTGTATATTACTGTCCTCCCTGAGAGAAAATCAGTTGTATGACACACGTTGAAGATTACAAAATAGCTTATGGAGGAATGGGCTAAGAGCTAAAATATCATTCATAATTTAAAAGAAAAAACATATATAATGTTATCTGTTTAGTTTACAGTAAATAGTGAATATTGGTCTTATAATATTGAATTAATTGAATATCAATTAATATTATTATTCCAATTCAACCTGAATTTCCATAAAACCTTAAAGGGCCAGTTGATCCAAATCACACAAATCCCTACAAACTACATTTGAAATAAGTTATCATTGTGAAAGCAATCCATAGCAAACATACAAACAAGACATTGTTTTGGGAGAAAATACTGTTTTTAGGTGGATATTTTAGAAACTGGGCAGATAAAACCAAAACTATCTACATGTCAAGTATAGACCAGTTAATCAGTCGTGATGATATATCGCCATATCACCATCGCCATGATATATCGCCATATCAGTGTGTATGTAGTATGTTGGCTGATGAATAAACTGCGTTACAGAAATGCCAAATATATCTGTGACGTACTTTAGAGTCAGTCTTTATTACTTAGTTTGGCCACCTGGGAACTCAAGTCAGTTTTTCAATTTAAAATGTCCTGTTTAGTAATTGTGGTCACAATTTAAAAAAAATGTCTTTATGATGTGTGTTTGTGTAAAATATTATATAATAATTATATAATTACTGCATGGATGTGAGGGAAATATGTCCTGTGTGAATTGACCAATTGCTTTTGTCATTTCAACAAGCACTGCAATTGAATCAAAAAAAACATCTGAGTAAGTCATGATCCTCCAGATGTTCAGAGGTTCCTGAGTTGACACGCACACACACATGTGAGCACACTCAAACACAAGAAAGTGACGGCAACTGCATCACCCATTGACACACCTCCTGAACTCCCACTTTCTCTTTGATTCAGGATGTTTTCTCTGACGTCAGGCTGGTGTAAAAGATCTTTTTTGGGAGGCGAACACATTAAAACAACGTTAATTCTTGAGTAAAGTGCCCATGTAACCAGGGAGACTCATGACCTAATGGTCATTGAGAGTCATAAATCCATCCAAATGTTGGCGCTATTGTTGTGAGGCAAGCTGGGAGTCAGACAAAAAAAAGGTCACATCAGATGTGGACTAACAGATCTGGCCACCCTACAGAGATAGGAAAAAAATAACAGGGAGGCATGCAAAATTGAAAATGTGGAGGGATGTTCTGTGCTAAATAAAAAAGGGGGCTTGGGAAAGTTTTAGTCTGGGAAACAAGGTTTCTTATGTAAAACATGTTATGTAGTCACCCTGTGAGGAACTTTATTGGAATAACTAATGTCAATGTACATGCATATGATGATTAAACATTGTATTGATATTATAGGAGAAATCAAAGCCCTGTAGAAACATAAAATAAATCAATAGATTTAGGTCAGGGAAATACAGGCATTCCTTTAAAGGCGTGCGTGTGTGCGCGTGTCTGTGCATGTAAGGTGGGTGTGAGGGTATTTGGGTTCAACATGCAAAGCCATTAGTTTGGATGGGTATGACAGCGGTGAAAGCCCACAGCTCAGAGGAGGTGTTGTCATTCCTGTCCTGCCCCCTCCAGGAGCTGGAGGTGTGACATCAGCAGCAATAATGAAGGCAGCTCATCAATGGCTGGGCCCCAGGGCTATAAAAGGAAGTTGGAGGGTCCAGTGCTTATCATAACTGATAGGAACAATCCACCAAACCAGACTGACTTCACTTTATACCACTGGCACCCAACTTAAGCTTTCATCAGACCGAGGAGACGTCCCCACCAGAGGTATGTTCAGCTTGTTCTACCGTATAGTCAGAGATGAGGGCCAAACACACCTCCACTCAGGTTAATTCCTTTATTTATTTGAGTTTAATCATTTTTTAGGTTGAAATTGTGATATATTTTAATGTTTAATATGTAAGCTATGGGAATATATCCTAGGGATTTGAAAAAAAAAAAACAATCACACAACTTAAGTCTTGCTAAACATTGAATAGATTTGGATATCATCCAATAACTTCCTCACTTACCTTAAGGCTGATTTTTTTGTATTTTATGATGTGAGAGCTTTGTAAATTTACAATACATTTTGAGCCTTTTTTAATTTTTTTTATTTTAACAGGTCATAAAGGTCAACATGGGAAATCTGGACCAGAAAATCCTGTTCATTTCCCTCTGCATTTTACACCTCTGCACTCTCTGTGAAGGGCGCACCCTGAGGTACGCAACCCTAACCCCCCCCCCCCCCCCCACCCACCCACTGTCTCTCTCAGATCAATTAAGACCACCTCCACTGTTGGCCTGCTGCAAGTTCATTACCTCATTTAGAATATATACTAATGTATGACCAACGCCCCCTTCACATCAGCACAGCGTGTTTTTGCAGGGTAAATCTAACGTGTGTCTCGTGCTCCCGTGGACAGTAAACGGACGGTGAGTGAGGTGCAGCTCATGCACAACGTCGGGGAGCGCCAGCAGGTGCAGGAGCGTCGGGAGTGGCTGCAGACGAAGCTCCGGGGCATCCACACCGCCGCGGCCCGGGCCGGCAGCGGGGAGGCCGGCCGGCCGAGGAGGAGGAGGCTGCGCCCCGAGGAGCTGCCCGACCTGAGCGACCTGACACCGGAGGAGGTCCAGTACGCCCTGAGCTTCTTGGAAAAACTCCTCAAGGGGAAGCAGTCATGATCGGGGTTTTTTTCTTTGACCTTGGACAGCCGCAGCAACATCTCCAACATCCTTTTTTTTAAACGATTTTAAGCATTTTTTATTTTTCTATTTAGTTATGAACGTTTCTAGAAGCCAGAATGTGTCTTTTATTAGAATGTACTTGTATTTTATTTATTTAAAACTTTATTTATTTAATTTTATTTATGAAATTGATATTTATAAAGCCAACGAGGGGAAACTTTGACTTTGACGATCGGCGAGGCCTGCCCGTCGTGTTTGCACTTTTATCTGACAGGTGGTGTGAACCACTCGTAGCTACTTACTCAACAAGCTGGAGCAGACGAAGAATCGGACCAACGACGCTGTTTGGGACTTGACAGTGAAGGCAGTCCTGTCTTCCATCTGATGTCGATTTCATCCAGTCTGAGTGTTTGAGTGTATGTGATTACATGTAGATCTAGTCTTGTCTCGGGTTGTTAGGTTAAAGGTCAGGCTCATTAATGGGCTATGCACTTCAACAACATAGACAGAAATTGTATATTTTTTTTATATGTAGCATATGTTTAACTACTTTTATTTTTATAAGCATGTAAGTCGTGTATAATGTGAATAAATAAAACGAAAATGAATATGCTAAACTTGTAGTTATGTCACGTGGGGGTGTCCCTTGGAATGCGCTTGTCTCGCGATATGTCTCACGCGACCTCCGCTCTCCGGGACCAAAACAAAGAGCGGAGCGCACACTGTCCGTGCAAACTGCGGGTTTCTACCGAAACTCCGGTGTTGGCCGGGGACTCAGGGACCGTGCGGCGGACCGTGGCCTCAGCCGGACCGGAGGTGGAGGCGGAATGAGCCGCGGGGAGGTAAAGAAGAGTTTGAGACTCCGCCGAGCCGCTGAGCTCACCGCGGGCTTAGCTTAGCGCTCCACGCTAATTTAACAGGCTAACCAAAAAGTCTAAAATCCTCTTAGCCGCTCTGAAGTGTCCGCGGGGCAACATGCCGGGCGACTTCTCGCTTTTGACGGCGGCGGCGGGTTTTAGTGTCCGGCAGCGGGACCGAGTCTCGGTGCTCGAGATGTGTGGCTTCAGTCAGACAGCTAGGACATGTGTCGGGCTGACAGGTGGTGGGAGGCGGTGAGTGAAGCCAGCTCCAGCGACGGGAGCCACGTTGTTACAGAAAGTCCTCTCCTCTGGTTCACGTTTCACCGACGTTAACGACACGACACTAAGGTAACGTGACAGCCTGCAGAAGACCGGCTGATGTCGGCTTGTAGGAACCACAGACTGAGAGTAGCCTACTGATACCTGCACGCATGTTATTATCACAGAACAGTCTACACATGTCAACCCTGGACACTTTCATACATCGGTAAATGTTGACGTTTTTTTAAAAGGTCAGCAGTGTTTCTGTGAGTGTGTCGTTGGCATATCGTTTGATGGATGATCGATGTGTCACTTCAGTTTACTATCATCGTTCACCATCCGTTCAGAAAGTGGGTTGAAATCGCTGCAAACGAACCATGCCGGAGTTCATTTGACAATGCACCGTCATGTTGTAAAAACACCACAGCCCTTTTTGTCCAGTGGGTAGATTGAGAAGTCAGGAGGTTGGTGCTGAAGTACAGACAGATGTTCCGATGGGTAATCCCACACTGTGTGCATTATCTGATTTCCTAGTGACCATTATTCTGAAAGATCAAACTGTGGTAAAGCAGGAGGTGACTTTGGAGTCACCATCTGGATCATGAAATGTTCAAGGGGTTTGGAGTGGACCTTTGCAAACATGGCTGATTATGCTGCTGATACTGGGCTCTAAATCTTTACAGAATGTGCTGTTATCGGTGCATGATAGCAAAACGTATTCAGCTGTGTGCCCCTTATGCCCTAGCCTGAATTTACCTTGTGGTGTGAAGGTGTCCCCTGTATTACCTGAACGGTTCCTATTGCGGGACACAGTTCAGCACCAACCAGGGCCTTTTAAAGCGATGGGTGACATAGTTTTGTCTTATGAAGTATGAAGTAATGTTATAATATGACATGTTGCGTTTTTCACTTGCAATCTTGATGAAAATAGGGGAACATCAGTGTTATTCCTTTTAGACCTGCGTCTGTGATTACTAGTTGTACAGCCCAACATTGTCGCCTTTATTTAGCTTAGGCAAACATGTGGCATATATATTTTCCAAAACCCGCATACTATTCTAAATGTAGTTGTTTTTTTTAAATATTATTTTTATGTCAGTTTGATTTCATTATTTATTTATTTATTTAGAGCTTGCTTGTCTTTCGGCAAGAAGGAAAACTGCACCTAGACAGTGCCCCGTGCTGCCTTCAAATGGTGTTGGAAATATTGCAATCGTGTGGTCGGTTTGGGCCTATTTGAAAAAAACAAATCAAAGGATACCTCTGGAAAACTCGGGACTGTTTGTGCAACATCTGGGAAGAGGCTGCTAAACGGATGTAAACATACTGGTTGATCGATCGAGCAAGAATGGCAAATAAATATGCATGTCTTATTCATGACGGTTAATACATGGGGTTTCTTGCCTTTCCCAAAACATTATTTTCCCACTGTGGTGAGAATATTTAAAATATTGTTTTTTACAAAATGTCCTTAGTTTCCAATTAGCCAAAATTGATTGAGGGGATCTGTTCAATTTCAATTTCGCGTTTTCAATTTTGACTCCGACGTAATGCACGATTTCCATAACATTTGACATACTGGGGGTCCTGGGGAAAACGACGCTAAAGACACCCTGCAGTGTATAACGTAGGAAGGATCTGTTACGTTGTCATTAACGACCGACGTCCGTGAAACGCACCGCCAGCACACGGAGCACTCAGAAGTGGGAGCTTACGAGGTGCACGTGAAGGCGGCATCGCTCTGATTCAGTCAAGCACGCGGCCATTCACAGTTTAAGGTCCCTCCGGTGACTCTGGATGACTAGCCGGCGCGCGTCTCCCTCGCCCTGTGGACACATCTCAAGCTCTGGGGTCGAAGCGGTGGATGTTTTCCCAGCGAGCGGAAGTCCCGGGTTGAGTGTGCGAAACGATGCCGAGGAAGTTGGAAAGTAATGAGCGAGGATGCTGAAGCTGCTGGCAAGCCCGCTTTGTTCGCAGGAGCGCAAGGCTTTTGTGCCGCTGTCATCCCGCAGCTCATCCCCTGCTGCTTTGTCTTCACTTGGCCCTCTGATACCGACCGGTAGGTGCACGTCCGCTTTCAAAGCGCCGGGTGTTTTTTTTTTTTTTTTTAGCTCCGTCATTGTGTTACATGTGCACAGTGTTAGTACCCGGCTCTTGGTATGTTTTTCTGTAATTAAAATAATTATCATAGTGCCCTAGAAAGAAAAATCACTGACTGGATTATCCATGATGGGACTCAGATTCTCTGGCACACAGTAGAGGGTATATAGTGATCTTATGATATGTAATGGTAATCTTTTATGTTTCATGAAATGTACTTGATGTTCTCAAAAGTATTTGAAAAAAATCATTAAGGATAATTTCATTTTATTGTTATAAAGGGGTATTTCCCTGTTTATATCCTGTATTCAGCATCCTTTTGCTGGATTTCTGCCCAGACTGCTGCAGAGAGCAGATTCCCTGCCTTTGCCCGTCAGTGTGTCGGTGTCAGCAGCCCCTAAATAATAGATGGGACCCTCACCCCTTGGGGCTCTCACCTCATGCTTTTAATAGACTGCCAGGACGCCTCGCATCTTTGTCTGAGTGATTGTGTCTTAGACGTGGGTTGGCGAACTTGACTTGTATTTAACTCACTGAACCTGCATCCAGAGCTTTTGTAAGCGCTATAGGCCACTGACCTATTCAGCAAAAGAGGAGGAGGGGTGGTGGTGCCCAGTAACAGGAAACTGGACAAGTGAAATGTTAGCCCCCTCTAGTTCTTTCTGGCTGTGTGAAATCTTGGCTGCTGTAGATTTGCTTTGCCATGTGAAAGATGAGAGGAGCTGTCTGCCCCTGAGTGAAATATTGCCTCCTCAGTTCCTTTGTTCCCTCCACCCTGCTTGTCTGGCCACTGGCTGCCTGCCTGTTTGGCTGGAAGACCCGCTTTTGTTTTTATCACCCTATTTTCTGCCAAGCATTAGAATCCCATTGGAGATAAAACACACATTTATGCTCTGTCAGGCGCTCGTGTACACGCAACATATAACAATCAGTCATATCTTGCTGGATCACTTAATCGTGGCAGTTTGGAAAAGGGACCTACTTGTTCATGACAATATTCTCTTCAGTATAATGTATACACAGAGTAGTGTCCTATGCCTTTCTACGAATAGCTTTGAATGCACATCTTCAGTAGCGTCTGTTACGCTGAAGTAAGTTGTCCTCCGTGCCTGTCAGACGGTTCACCTGAACACACTGAACCAGGAGGAGGGATGTGTGTGTGTGTGTGTCTGTTTGCACATTTCTTCCTTTCCTCAGCTGCTATGGTGACCCTTGTCTTCAAGGACATTGCTAGAGTCTGCAGCTATACGGTGAAGCCGACACGTTAAGAGCAGAAGAAGAGTTATGAAATTTCACCTATATGACGATTAGAATTCGAAATGTAAAAGTTGACTAGCACCATATGTTTTGGTTTTTATAACATTTTTTCATTTTTGGCATTATTAAATCCTTTGTAAATGTTTTGTCACATCCTTTGTGTCCATATAGGTTTGTGTTGATGTGTTGTGTACAAGATACAGTCTTAGACAAAACAAGACGGATGGGACGCCGTCAAATAAAAATGAATCTGTGACCTTGACTGCACATAGCTTAAGGCGTTAGTGGGAATTCAAGGTGATGTGATCATCAGACTGCATTGTTGATTGTTTCCTGCGATCAGTTCACTCAATCTTGCTACATCTTGGTTTTGCACTGTCTGGGTCTACCCACCCAGACAGTTAGCCAATTAGCCACTCAATCATTCTGTTAGTCAGCTGGCCACTTACCAGGCCATTCAGCACGTTAAGATGTCAGCCAGTATCCAGGAAGGCTTCTCTCATTACCAGGCCCTTTGAAGCTCTGCCAAAGAATACATAACCTTTTCTCTAGACATGGTGCATGGACACAAAAGACTGAAGTTTATACTATCTTATTCAATGATGAGCAGCTCACCCGCGGGTTTAAGAGCTGATATGCACTTGATATATTTAAAAAAAATCTGCCTCAGTGCTTCAGGGTTTCATGTGGTTTATTTATGTGTCTCTGGTCATGGGCTGTGCAGAGAAGAACACAGTACTCTGGTTCTCTGTACGTCACTAACTCAATTCTTATAAAATAATAAAAAAGAAAACTCTCTTCCTGTCCCTCCACCACTCCTTGCTCCCATTTTCCACCTCTTTGATTCCATAGCCTACAGTAGATGGTCATCATCATATTTCATAGCAGCTCTTCTCCAGAGAGCAAGGCTGTCTTCATTACTGAGACCTGGATGTGTTTCTGCCTTATGTGCTCAACGCTATTGATCAGATAGCCAGCTACACTATCACGTTTTAAATTACAACCAAGTGTTTCATCAGAGAAAGTAACAGAATGGAAAATGTGTCAGGCAAGATTTTATTATGTTTATGAAAATCAAAACCTAAAAACAAAAAATGTCAAAAGACTTTTTAAATGGTGTGAACATGCATTGCTCCTCTGTGTTAATATATACACAAGACTGTGTGTTTAACGCCTTTTTGAAATGGGTGTCAGACGTTATAACAGCTCTCTCAGGGCTGCTTGTCCGTCACTGGTAAACACTCCAGGAAGCATCACTCGCTCCAAGGCAAGGTGGAGTGGTTGTTAAGATCCGTCAGAAATCTCAGAAAAACCCCGCCTGCTGAGCAAGTACACAGTTGAGGCCATTTCTGTTTGTCGTCCTGCACCTAAGTGAGTTGAGCTCACTCGAATCGTTTCACATGGATACACTCTCTAATGGATGCTGGGGCGGCTTGTGTGTGTACGTAGCTGCAGGCTGAGGTTGGCGGTTTTCGCGTCGACCCTGTAAGGGTTCACACGCGTTGACTGCACACTTTTTTACAGGGCTCTCTTCTCGCTCCACAGCTCAGCATGCAAAAAACAAACCCTTTACCCCCTGAGCGATTTCTGTGAGTATGAGTGTGCCTACAGAGGATCTAATCTGTGCACCAAGTCATCTATCTCATTGTTGCATTAAATCATGCATCAGTGCTTTGGTTTCTGTATGATTAGTAGTGTCATCCCACTTGGACTTGAAGTTGTGACCATATCAAACTTTTATGGCACTTTGGAATTCAGTCTCAAAGTGATACCACGGCAAATAGAGTGTCACAGAATATTTTTCCAACATTATATAACTCATCTGATTATGTTGGCCTATCGTGGCACGGTCAGCTGAGAGTTGGTCTGAAACTTTTAAACCGATTGTCTCTTCCATGTCCAGCAGAAGTTTCTTTAGGTCGGCCAGGGTCGAGGGGGTCGTGCCTTAACTTCAACATCAGTAGCAGTAATATCTCCTGCAGGAAGAACAAGTTGACTGAAACCATTGCAAAAATATATATATAAAAAAAACATGCTCCTTACTTTGATTTTCTCCTTGTGTGCTCTCATCTTTCCATCAGTGACCAGCAGTGTGGTGTGTCAGTATTGGACTGCGACCACCAGCAGCAGCAGGTCAGCACCATGAGTCTGTACGGCGCCGGTGCCAGTGGTGGCGGCGCCATCGGAGGGGCAAGAGAAAGAGGAGGAGCAGAACATTACCGGGAGCAGCGGCGGCGCTCCAGCGACCGCTCGAGGGACTCCTCCCACGAGAGGGGAGAGAGCCAGCTGACGCCCTGCATCAGGAATGTCACTTCTCCCACTCGGCAGCATGGTGAGGATGAGAGGAAGAAGAAATGATCGCTAGACTTGATCATACTGTCCCCATGTCTTAACAACATGTGTGTACGTGTTTTCACCAAAAGCTTGCCCCACCGTTGTTCATGTGTCCTCCTCTCTCCCGCAGACCGCGAACGTGGCGACGGAGGCTCGTCCTCCAGGTCCTCCAGTCCACGTCCTCCCCGGGTTTCTCTTCCTTATCCCCACATTGGAGGGGCCCTGATTGGGGGACACATACCTCGGTGTCTGGGTCCTCCAGGAGCGGACCACCACTCCAAGACACTGGGGCAAGGAGTGTGTGATATGATCTACGTGTATGACCTGAGCAGTAAAGAGGGACATCGCAGCGGACTGAGACTGGGAGAAAGAGTAACGCTCATTGTGGACAACACAAGATTTGTGGTCGATCCCGCCATCTTCACAGCTCAACCTAACACCATGCTGGGCAGGTAATGACTGAGAGATAGATTTAATGTAGATAAAGGTATCCCTTGTGGCGTCTGCTCAAAGGAGGATTTATGATTTACAGCACCTCACAGATCCACGTAGATGCACAGAGAAGTTATACAATAACTTATGTTTAATACATTATCGAGCCCTGGAAGAAAAGCAAACTGACACTTTCCTTAATGTTGAGTGTGGTAGAAAGGGTCGACATTGTTCTACCGGATACATATATAACAGTATTATTATTATGCCCCTTTTGGCCTCACTAAAGAGGATAAATATTATGGATGGTATTTTTTTTTTTTTCTCTGTTCACCTTTCACTCTGTCTACCATCTGCCATTCCCAGAGACTAAAAGCCTCAGCTATTTGTGCTGAAAGAACAGCGCCCTCCTCCTGTTTTGTGCCGCCATCCCCTTAATGTCCTGAGGCATTCCAGCAGAATTATGGTTACACTGTAGTGTTGTTTTTTGTGTCACACCCAGGTGTCTCAACACACTTCACAATAAAATAACACATGGTGTTTGAGTGTGGTGTATATATACAAATATACAAATGTGTGAATGTTGGTTATTAACAATTTGCTGATGCTTAAAAAGTCACATTTTAGAATGGGTAAACCAAAAAGGAGTTGTGATATTTTCTTCTCCACCTTAGTTCTTTTGATCACACTCATTTTGAAACAACACAGATTTTTATTTTCTGATTGCAAAGAGGCATTGAAGTTGAGGCTTCAACATCTTCATCATCTTTAATGTGCCGCTCCGGTTTTGGAGCTGATCAGAGTCAGTATAGATAGATTATTACTGGTCTGCTCAGTTGTCCTTTCAATTTGTTCTGATACTCAGTTTGTTCTGTTACCCTAATCACAAGTTGAAGAAGCACCTGTTTTTCTTTTTTTTTTCTCATCTGTTTTCAGGATGTTTGGTTCTGGGCGGGACAACAACTTCACACGACCCAATGAAAAAGGAGAGTTTGAGGTTGCTGATGGCATCAGCTCCACTGTCTTCAGAGCCATTCTGGTGAGAATGCTGCTCCATCTCTCTGTCCACTTACACTCTTACTTCTCCCTGCACCGTCTCTCTTCTTCCCTTTTCTCCTTCTTATTTCCCTGATCTTTATAGCCCCATTCTTTTCTCCCTCCTATCTCTTGGGCTCAGTGAGTTCAGTGTCCTTCTGAAACATAGACTGCATCTCTCAATGTTTTGTTCACTTCCTTATTCTCCTCCCACCCATCTCCCTCCATCCTGATGTCTCAGTATACCGACCACCTCTCTCCTTCTCTGCCCCTGTTCCTTTGCTGCCAGATCTCTCTTTCTCTCTCCTCCCTGCTATGTGCTGTGCCTCATGTGTCGGTCCCCAACAGCAGTACCTTTGGACTGTGTGAATCCTGAAAATGTCTAAAGAGTATAAAGTTTTAGGGGCCCAGTCTTACACTCGTGGCGAAGCGTGTCATTGCTAGTTTCCAACTGATGCAGTTGTCATTTTCCCAATCAGCGACCATGTTTAAATAGCAAATGTACTTGCACAAATCTGTGCACCCCTGGGCATGTTGGGTCTTCAAATGAAGTGTACTCAGGCGCATTGCTGTCTTAAGGTATCGGACAGCGATTGGGATCGTGAAGTCAGCATTTTCCTGCTATTTAAAGGGCGTACTATTCAGATAGTAAGATGCCCCCACATAGGTGGGTGTACAACACACGTGCTAGTGATGCATGGATTGAAGATATATCCTGGGGTACAGCAGTTAATCCATGGATCGGACTTAACATTCTTATTAACAGCGGGTGAGAAAAAAATCTGAATTAAATTCACTAAAATGTGCGATCCCATCGCAGCAGAAACGTAACTTCACTGAGTATTTAAATCTCAAGCAGGCCGACAGGATAGGTCAGGATCTGTCAGGATCTAATGTTCATAAATGTTCTGTGTTCTTCTACACAGCCAAAAGGTCACACACACTCACACACACACACACAGACACACACAGTCCAGGTTCACACAGGAAAACTTTTGGACTAAAGCAGCCATCCTCCTGACACATCCTGAGCTCCATCAGAGCTGTCTAAAATTTTTTATTTCAGAAGCTGAAAGTTACATTCCGGTTCCCCTAGAGAGTTTCCTCTGTACTGACAAGTTCATAACACAGTTTTTAGTTTTGCTGCTGAAATGTTCCACGATACTTGCTGCAGTGACATTATTGCACACATGGAAACGTTTCCAAGTACTGAAAGCAGCCTCCCTAATCTTTAAAGTGAATAGTTACAGAAAACACTCCTGCATCAATACAACACACAGTAAAGAAATCACCTTGAAAGCTTGCGCTGTTCGACATAATTTAAAAGGCAGTATAGCCTACAGGGACTGGTAGAGGTGGAAATGTCCACGCGTATGGGTGCGGATCTCTAAATCTGAGAAAATAAATCATTTGGGTTGGTGCATGTGTACTAAGCAGGGACACGAGGAGATCTGCTTCCTCAGCAGAAAACTTACCGTTTCTCCAACTTGCCGTATCCGCCATTTAAAGAGCAATGCGCCAAAGTGCAAGCGCACCTGGCTTTTACAGCCAATGGGAGATGACACTCTGATTGGTTTAGTATAGAATAAAGTGGAAAGTTGCAGCAAAGGATCCAAAAAAAATAATTAGTCACTCACAATGGAACCTTGTTTATAGAGAGTACATAAAGCTTCCCAGAAGAGCTGACACTGTAACACATTAGCTACAACATCAGCTCTTTAAGAAACACTGCTCAAGAGATGGGACGTAAGTGACTACTACAGTTAAAGTGAGGCTAAAATCCTTTAATATCATTGTTTTTAGTATCAAACACTTGGCTACGCTTGAAAGGTGGCTGTTCAAAAGTTTGTAGTTTTGTAAATGTATAGAGGGTAGCAGCTGTGGTCACCCTGCAATCATATCAGTTACAATAGATACTTTTTAAAGCATGTTTCTGTTGCCCATCCTTATGACCAGAAAATGCAAACACACCCGTTACAGTCCTGTCATATAAGGACTGATGTCAAAACATGTTTTTTTTTTTTTTTTTTTTTTTTTTAAATGTCGACACTATGTGAGAGTTTGATTCAACCCTAGAATGTTGTTTCAGGCTACAGTTTGTGGTGTTTTATTGAGTTGCTTTATATCTTAAAGTTTGTTTATAATATTTTGCTCCTAGTAGAAATCTCTCAGCTTAAAGCAGTCCAATACAGCACTACTACAAAGTGGAAATTACATCCGCTGATGAGATCTGATGAGATCGAAAGCTCCAGAGCAGCAGACCACGTGATGGCATGAGATGATTGCTGCAAGGTCAATAATAAACTTTGATGATAAAGTATTAGTTTAAAAAAAGGACGCCTTAAATGAGATAGTATTTAGAGTTTTAGTTAGTGTACAGGTCTATTTTTGTGCTCACTTATTGTATTTCTATTCCACTCGCTCTGTCATCACAGCATGACTTAGACAAAATATCCCTGAAAGCATTCCTGGTGAGCGTTTGTTGATATGTGGCTTCCAAAATGTTTCTGGCGAGTGCACAACACTCTCCATTTGCCTGTGCTCTTTAAGTGCACCACTAAAAGGGCTAATAAATGCTTGATTGTGGTTATGGAATAATGGATTATGGCGCGAATGTGTGTCTGTAAGCATTAAACAAAACCCAAGGAGACAGGAAAGTGAGAGCAGCACAGAGTGCAGGGTGAGCTGAGCTTTCTGTCTCATGTGCCCAGTGCCCAGTCCCCCCCCCCTCCTTTCAGCCTGCAATTGTTTGAGTAGAAACTCTCCAGGGTAACCAGGGAGCCACTGCGAGCGTCTCATTGGACACAGGCTGCACAGAGACAGCGACAGGACGGAAAAGTGGAGCATGGAGGGAAAGTGACGTTGTTAGCTTTTGCTTTCATCACCCTTTGCCACCCCCCCACCTTAGTCTCTCTCTCTCTCTCTCTCGCCTGTGACGTCCGTTGGATTTAACTTTCATCATTGCTCGCTCTCCATCCCTCCCCCTCCTCTCCCTGATCCATTTCTCTCTCCCTCTCTATCTCTCTCTCTCTCCCGCCTGTGTGAGCGAAGCGAAGCAGCATCAATAATGGCGTCTTGTTTTTTCTCCCATGCCTGTGTGTGCGTGTGAACACCCGCTATTCTGTCTGTTTCTTCATTTGTGTGTGTGTGCATGTGTGTGTGCGCGCACGCTGCTGAAAATGGCAGGATTACTACAAGTCGGGGATAATCCGCTGCCCTGATGGCGTTTCCATTCCCGAGCTGAGGGAGGCATGTGACTACCTCTGTATCTCCTTCAACTACAGCACCATCAAGTGCAGAGACCTCAGTGAGTACACCGGGCTGTGCATGCAGCTTGTTTAGCTCTTCCTGCTACTGTTTACTGTCCAGCCTGTGTGGAGCTGCAGACTGATGTAGTTGCTGGACTTTGGTGAGTGTGGAGCACAGCTTGTTTTCTGTGTTATTGTACTACTGCATTAGAGAAGTATAGACTTGTTTTATTTTTATTACAAAATGTGCACATAACTGCATTTTTGATAGAGACAGCTACTAACATCTTTTCTAACTTAATAGTAGTAAATTAGTAATATTGTTGATAGACAGATATATAGCATCTTACTGTAGCTGTTTGCAATGTAACAGTAGGTTAGTATACTGAAACAGACTGATGCAGCTGTTTGCATCAATTCATATTTGACGCACCTGTGACATCACAGTGTTACATAGAAGTGTCATTTTGTCATGTGTGTATGTGTGTATGTGCGAGATATTTGTGTTGTTATTGTGCCTGTTGGTGCCTCTTGTTTGTGTCTCTGAGTGTGTGGGAGGAGCAGCTTCAGCTCACAGGCTGCTGTGTGTGTGTGTGTGTGTGTGTGTGTGTGTGTGTGCGTGTGTGTGTGTGTGTGTTTGTGTGTTTTGGCTCTAAGTAGGTCATGATTAGCTGTGAGATTTAATGCTTGTTATGCAGGCACATAACCAACCAACCCTGGCAGGTCTCATTCTTGTACCAACAGGATGTGGTTTTTCAGGGTTTTTAAGCCATCAGTCGCTGCTTTTTAGTGTGGTGTTTGTGGTTCATTTGAGACTAATTTAAATCATTCTCTCTTCTGGGTCGGCACACACTAAGGCTGGACATATAAACCACCTTTCTGTTTGTTTATTTTAAGAGTTTGCATTCAGGAGTTCATTATCTTTGCATTGATTATGTTTAAGCAGCTCTGAACGGGTAATATGTAGATCATAACTGTAAAGCCAGAACCTTCCATAAGTATACAGCCTTGCTCAAAGGAAGACATTATACTATGCTATACAGTGTGTGAGTGTGTATATATAACCCTATATATGTATATGTATGTATTTATATATATCTAATATATATCTAATATATATTATATATATCATATATGTATATATAATATATATATATGTATACAATATTTTATATATATATATATTAAAGACACAGGAGCAGACTGTAAGTAGTTCCTATTTTTCTTCCTACTCGGTCACAATAATGTATAAGAATAATAAGACCATTATACCATTTCATCGGTTGCCTATATCATGTGTTCTACAGTTAGGGAAGAACGTCAAGATGTCACCCCAAGGTGCCCTGTGGAGCTTTCTTGTAAACAGAGTTTCTCTTTATATTCACTGCCTCTCCCCAGAACTCAGTGTGCGTCTCCTTGAGCTCTAACTAACATCTTCTTGAACATCGTGATGGTTTTTCGCCCCCACCACCGTCGATCAGCGCAATAGTGCAAAACCATTAGCAGGAATGTGCATCACATGACATGACCCACATGCCTAGCTGTCGCGGGACGAATCAAACGATCCGACACACAGTGTCCTCCATCCTCACCGGTGTTCCTCCCCCAGGCGCCCTGATGCACGAGCTGTCCAACGACGGGGCCCGGCGTCAGTTTGAGTGCTACCTGGAGGAGATGGTGCTGCCGCTGATGGTGGCCAGCGCCCAGAGCGGAGAGAGGGAGTGTCACGTGGTGGTGCTGACGGACGACGACGTGGTGGACTGGGACGAAGAGTACCCTCCGCAGATGGGAGAGGAGTACTCACAAAGTAAGGCACTGGATCTGTTTACGCTCCCTAATCAGCCCAGTTGCTCGGGTGACCCGCTGCGTCTCCGCGGCAGCACGTCAGCCTCGCAGCTGAGTGAGAATTAGAGCATCTGCCGTATCATTCAATCAGTTAACAATAACAATAAAGACCTTTAAGGCAACCTCAGACCAGTTGTCGAGGTTGTGCAGTATATTAACATGTTGAATGTCCCTCTGTTCCTCGACAGTCATCTACAGCACCAAACTGTACCGCTTCTTCAAGTACATTGAGAACAGAGACGTGGCCAAGTCAGTGCTGAAGGACCGAGGGCTGAAAAAGATCCGACTGGGAATAGAAGGTATTGAGCCGACGTGTGTCCTTTTGTGTCCTAAAATATTGAGTGTGAAGTCAGGAGATTTGAATAATTCTCTGGGACCGTCATGATTTTGCAAATTGCTCACGTAACAAGAACATAGCTCAGAGCACAATATCTCACAGCTTACACACATTCTCTACACATTCACTCCTACAGATGTTTGTCCCCAGCTGTTTTTCCCCACAGTAGTAGTAGTTGCAGTGCCCCCAAGAACCTTTCTGAGCTGAAAAGCAAAAACAAACCTAGAAGGAGGAACATTTTTAGGTCATGGAAGCAGTTTCACTTGTTAAAGAGAAATACTGGAACGTTCCCCCAGGGCCACGGTGGGAAACCTTTAAACATGATTTGGCGTCATTATTTTTCTACATGCTGGGGATGATGTCAGCACCCCGTAAAAGTCCTAATGGCTGAACCCGAGGCCAGAGTTTCCACAACAACAACAATAAAACCCTCTCTCAAAGTGTGTTTTTCATGAAACATGTTTTTAATGAAATGTCAAATCCAAGCAGTAGCACCAGTTTTACTGGCAACAAACGACATGTAAAATGTCAGTGAGAGAGCTTTAGAGGTGCTGGTAGCTGGATGGACAGAGGCTACCTGTTTCCCCACCGTTTCCAGTCTTTATGCTCCAGCTATATACTCACCCCGGCAAGAGAGTGAAGGTTTCCCAAAATGTCAAACTATTCCTTTAACTCCAACATGTCAGTCATTGCTGTTCTGTTGTTTGTTTCTCTCAGGCTACCCGACCTATAAAGAGAAGGTGAAACGGCGTCCCGGAGGTCGCCCGGAGGTCATCTACAACTATGTCCAGCGTCCCTTCATTCGCATGTCGTGGGAGAAGGAGGAAGGGAAGAGCCGCCACGTGGACTTCCAGTGCGTCAAGTCCAAGTCCAACACCAACCTGGCCGCGGCCGCTGCAGACATTCCCCAGGACCAGCTGGTGGTCATGGACCCCCCTGGGCCGCAGGTGGACGAGCTGGACACCGTGCCGCAGCCCCCGGGGGCCAACGACCCCTACCAGCCCCCGCCGCCGCCGCCGGGGCTGGGGCCGGAGAACAGCGCAGGCCCTCCGCAAGACTACGAGGGCCCGAACCAGCAGGCTCAGGACAGTCCGAGCCAGGCGGTGCACAGCCTGGCCCACGGCAACCAGCAGCAGCAGCACGGCAACAGCCACACCACGGCCACTTACCACTACGAGCCGGATCCAGACACACCGTCGCCCTCTGCATGAGACCGGCCGCACACTTTTAACCCCTACCCCCCCACCGCTGTGTTCACACTGACAGCAATGAGTGCTTTTATTTACACCACATTTACACCACAGTCCAGAGCTAGGGAATCCCTATATATTCTTATTATTATTGATGGTAGAACTTGCCGTCCTTCGACAACATATAGGACATTCGAATCAGTGCCACTGGTGGTGGTGGTGGGGGGGCTAAAGAAGCACAGGAACCTGACTGGCCCTCAGCAACCAATAAGCACACAAAGTTCAGGCTCTCTCAGCAGAAATTAAAGCACTTCTGGCCACTTGTTGCTCTCAGTGTGAACGCAGACCCCAGTTCACCGCACCCCCTCCTGAGTGGCAAAACACCACTTTGCCTTCTGTTGCACCTCTGCTGCAGCCTTTCTCAGTCAACACAGCGTCCGGATGAACGAGAACTGCCAAGGACGACACCCCCTCACCCCCACACCCCCCACCCCCCAACCCCACAACCCCACTGTTTGATTTTAGTTATCTGACCAAAGGAGAGTTCAGCTGCACTCTGTATGCATGTGAAGAGACAGTGCTGTATTACATTATAATGAAGTGTGTGTGTGTGTGTGTGTGTGTGTGTGGTGCTGCTGGGATACTGTACCTCACTGAGAAAGTGGATTTCAGTGCCTCTCTGTAGTCGTTATCTGGGGGCTGTGGAGATTCACTTCTTCCAGCGTGTGTGAAGGCCTTGACTTAAAGGGTTTTATTTTGCACAACATACACACGTTTTTATTAACAAAAACAAACAAAAAAAAAAAAAGCCCCACACCCTTTGGTTCTTTAAACCAGTCCACTCGGTTCCCAGTTTATGTTGAAGTCCATGTTTTCACTGGTTTGCTTCGCTCCTGTTCAGCGTCCCAGCCGAGCTGCTCTGGAGACTCTGCTGCGAGCACACGGGACGTCAGAAGAGATGAGGAGCACAATGTTTTTTCTAATAAATTCTATTCACAACACTCGTCCGGGATGACTGGCCTCCTTATTTTAGTCCAGTTCAGAAGAGAGAGACATGTATGAATAAAATCAACACTGATATTTAATTTTTTATGGCATACTAACTTTTCTACCTGAGCAGTTTATCATTATAAATGTATGAGTTTCTTGAGGCAGAGAGGTGCTCTGTTCGTCCTCTCCGTGTGTCAGGCACCATTTTGCCATTGGGTTTGATCTGGTGACTCTAAGCTGTTACTGCTGATATCTGATACATGATGGGGTTCCTTGTAGCTAAAATGCTAACTAGAATATATCTGCAGCAACATGAGAACATTAAAAAGACGCCACTCTGTAGCTGCTGGCCTTACTGAGAGCCACAACCAAAACCAGGAGGTTCAACTTTCAAACTAGCATTGGGAGGTGCTCTGAAGGTCCGGCAGCGGATGAAAGGAGTGGTCAGTAACTGGAGGTGACCCGACTCAGGAACAGAGTGAGGGTTAAATATGCATGAGCCGCCCGCTTCCACAGTAACTATGATTATTTAATGCAGGAGTTCAGAGTGTACACTCACACTTCACTCAACTTTTTTGGGCCATGGAAATGAAACCAGGGACAAGCTTACAGGGTTCTGTATAAACTCTGAATATCAAACAGCCTTTTTTTCATCTTCCAAGTATGAAGAGCTCCTTTCTGAGCATCAGGGACGTACACACACACACACACACACACACACACACACACACACAGTAGTGTAGAGTGTGTTATTCTCTGACCTCCATTCAGCTGCCTGGTTGTTAAAGAGGCTTGTAAAAGCAGTGGCAACATTTCCTTTTAGCCTCTCTCTCTCTCTCTGCGTGTGTGTGTGTGTGTGTGTGTGGACCTTCCAGCAGCTGGATGGCAACATCATGTAAAAATACCACCAAGCTGCACAGCTGCACTGATTGGCTGAGAGAAGACATCAGGCGTAAGCCAGAGTCATGAATGAATGAACACACTCACACACACAAAAGACCTTGGCCCATTGAAGAATATATGGAGCAGGTTTATATGACTGGCAAACAAACTGTGGAAAAAAACATAACAAATAAAAAGATAGTATCACAATGTAGGAGTCCATGATGACAGAAACAAATAATTTTATTTTAAAAATATTTCACTGCTGATACATACAATACACTCATCATACTCATATATATTTGCATAAAGTATACTCTTAACATGATAATATTTAAAGATTTGATACATTATTGTCAGGTGGGGAGGGGTATATCAACAAGGGGGACACTTTATTGTAGTGTGTAGCGTAAAAACATTGAAACAGAAAAACCACTAGAACAGATACAGAGGGGACCTCGTCAGCTGCTGCCTGATTGGAGGAGGACAACGGAGGGGTGGAGCCTGAGCTTGGCGGTTGTGTTTTAATGTCAGTGGTCCTGTTTCGGTCCGGCTGTGCACACTGAGGGACTTGCACAGGTGGGGCGACGCAGGACCCGCTTGCACCATTTTGCATCCCCCATTGAAGAGGCAGAGATTTCAGCCAGGACTGGTTGTCCAGGGGTTGAAAGCTTGCCGCCCACATGGAAAGTAAATATGTTGGCCCAGTTTGTGCCCCTCATGAATTCACACTGTGTTCACGGCGTACGGCCAAGCGCCTGTTTTTCTGAAACATCAGTTTTAGTAACTCACTGCTGTTCTGACGGTGTTTCCAGGATCCTCAGACTCCTCTAATCTGGATGGAAAAAATATTCCATCCACAGCACAATAAAAAAATAATTTTCAGCCCGTTTCCCCAGTTGCCTCTCTTTCCCAATCCAAACAAAGATGGTGGCCAGAAACATGGGAACCAAACTTTAAAAAGAAATTATGTTTGTCTATTTTAAAACCCCTGAAAACTTGCTTTCGAATTGTTCTTTGATATTATTTAATCCAGACTAAATAATCAACAATCAAATCTTAAATAAGGAAAAAAACATTTTCCGAAGAGTTCAACAATCAGTACTCTATAATCTGATTTCTGAGGACTGTGTGGGGTCAGAATTCATTCACAGGGACCAAACAACCCACCAGACTCGGGGTCAAATGTTGCTAAATCCTGTTTGGTGCACAGGAGTTAAAAATATTACTTTTTATTATTTATTCATCCAGATGGTTAGAAGAGTCTTTGGAGATGGTGGAAACACCTCCAGAACAGCGCTGACTTTCTGGGTTCCTGACAGATCGTTGGTGATTTGGCTTTCAGGCGCTCATCTCTGTGACTTCACTGGAACGAGGCACAAACTAGGGGCAGAATTGCACACACAATGCCGTGCGTATTTCAAGAACTCCATTGTACTCTACTTTGCTAAATGTATTAACAATGCATCTGAATGCATTTTCGGTATATTTCAGGACTTGTGATAAAATGCACGTATTGAGGCCAAATTGGTGTTTTCTCCCAGGCAGGCAGGCAGGCAGCAGGGCTCCTGGTCCTCCTCTCTACGTGTCCACCTCTGATCGTGCTCTGACAACAAGGGGTCTGCGAGCAGCGGAGAGCTGGCGAGGTGAAGAGGTCGTGTTGAGGGTGTTCGGTATCCCGGGGGAGAAACGGGACGCTGAAACGAAAGGATTCCGTTCAAGGCGCTCCTGACCGTCCCTCACAGGATGCGTTTGAGAGACCGTGGATGAGCTCTGTCCCCGTTTGAAAAGTCCCAACTCTGCTGGATCACTGTCGATCCGTTTCTACACCCCCCTCCCCCTCCCCGTTCGCCCTCTCCGCTGAAAGGTAGTTTGCATTGACGGTTATGTGTGGCCACAGTACATCTGTGTATAATCAAGTGCTAAAACAGACCAATTCCATTCATGAGTAACATCTACAGTAGTAACATACTGTAAATCTGTCATTGTTGCAGCAGAATTTAACTCAGAGGTATTTTTTCTTTAACTTGTCCCGACCCTGGAAAAACAAGTAACATGGGGGCTGCTCCTCAATCCAAGCCCAGCACTGATGACGGACACGTTCGGTCAGCTTTTAAATATTCAGATCACAAAGGCAAAGAGAAAAAAAAACAAACAAAAAAAGGGCCTATCAAAATACTGATCCAGAGTCAGTCCTCCTGTTGAGGGAACAGAGTTCAGTGACTGGCGGTCTTACTGCATCGGCGGTGCTTCATGTGGGTACTGGACCCTGTGACCCAGACCGCCAGGTTTCCATGTCAGCGGGCTGATGCTAGTAAGCCTGCCGGCGCGTGTTTACCTGTAGGGAGCCGCGTGAGGAGCGGGCCTCAGGAAAAATGGCAGTGAAGAACGTTTCCTCATGGAGGAGCACTTGAAAAGTCTTGGCGTGCGGTTGGACTGCTCCTCTTTTTCAGGACTGCGGAGAGACGTCGAGCTGCTCCTTTTTCTCCGCTGAAGTCTGAGGCTTTGTTGAGTCGTGAAGAGCGTCACTCCAGCTGTTCGTTCTTCCCCTGCAGAGTTGCTTGCCGTCTGCGCTCTGTGGGACGCTCCCGCAGGGATTTTGCAGCCAAAATGTGCAGAACAAACACTAAAGAACGGAGCAGCAGAGGCCTTCACGGGTCCAGGTCACTTTTCCAGTATGAACACAGTACATACTGAAATCGTGCTTAGAATTAGTATGGGACTGGGACTGGATTGGGAAGTGTTTGAGTCAAATCACATTTTGGATCAGGTCTAATTGATTGAACTGATCAGGCCGGCTCTGAGTGCCCTCTCATTCAGATCAGTGCTCTTTTAAAATAATTCAAATTATTAAATAAGGTTTGGCGTTGCACTGGTTAATTTTCCAATGGGGTCCATCGTTTTGGACTTGTGAAGACCTTTACTCAGCAAGCCATGTGAATAACTGGCTGAGAGCCAGAGCTTCAGGATTATTATTGTTGACCAGCTTTCAAATTCATCATCACAGCTTACTTCGTACAGAAGTACTGCAGCTACTTTTAGGCAGAAATTCATGTTTAAAACACGAAGAAGATCGTGTATTGTAAAACACACAATCTTCTTCTGGGAAAATCATCATTTAATGAGGATAAGCTTCGTAGTCGCTTGGAGAGAAACGTGTTATCGTTCATGTGAGTTCAGGAAACAGCAGCTCTGAGGATTCTGTCATCAACTCAAACACGCCAGCCTGTGGAATCGAGTGTGGCTCGGGAATAAAGAACCTCTAAGAATTTCCATGGGACAAGTGTTGTGTGTTCACTCCCCAGGTTGGAGATCAGCTGGCTCAAACAGTCATTTCCGGGGGAGGTCGGGAGGGAGTGTACCGCAGCTTCAACGTCCTACGAGGAGACTTGAGCGTACAGTTAAGGACGTTGAGGGGGCTGCGGGCAGGAGGCAGAAATCAGGCCCACACCAGACACCACTCCGCCCCCGAGTCCTTGTACTGGGGTTGGGTTTGGTTGGGGGGGTGTTGGCTGTTGGACCTGGGCCCAGAGCCACCGCTAGACAGAGTTCAGTCCATCAGCAGACGCACCTTAGCACCACAATCCTGTAACGTGAGGTTCCATTTGCTGGACTACAGTCAGAGTAATGGTCTCTCGCCGTGGCAATGTTAGGGGGCGCCTTCTCCGTGGGCAACTAACACTGCAAAAAAAGATCATCTTAGTGCATCGTTTGGAGCAGGATTCTATATAAAAAGATCCATCTGGTTTGTCCCGACGCAGCTCGGGGTCGCTTGTCCACCTACACGGAATGACGAATCAAAAAGTAGGAGTGAACCACCGAGCAGCAGCGGGAGCCTCCTCTCCTCTTGTGTAGTATTTATAGGAAAAAATCTTTAGTAACCTCAGCCCTTTCTGTTAAAATATGATCTGTTAAGATGAGTGTTTCTTTGCGGTGTAGTTGTGTCCAGGAAGGCAGGGAACATGGCAGCCAGAATTCGACCTGACTGAACTCTCCGTCGGTGGCTCTGGTGCTCAGAGGGAGTCTCTGTCTCTCTCTCTGCTTCTTGCCGTCCAGCTTCCTCACAAAGGCCAGGGCAGGTCGCTGAAGTCGACGGGGCCGCCCAGGCCGGCGTCCGCCTCCAGCAGGGACATGATGACTGCCATGGCCGCCTCGTCGTTGCTGGGGCTGCTGGAGCCGGGCTCGTCCATGATGTCGATGCTCAGGTGGGAGTTGTCGCCTGGACGGAGGGCGAGACATTGAATGAGCAGTGTTTGGAGGAGGAGGAAACTCAAATAAACTCAAAGATTCGGTTTGAAAGTGTTTAGTGTGTAAGACTCACTCATGATGGACTGGTTGGAGTAGGGGTAGCCTACAGAATCGGGTCCAGGAATGATCCCCGTGTTTGGCAGATCGGGTGTCCCTCCGTTCTGAATCTGTAGACATACACACACATATCAGTTCACTGAACATAGATCAGTTTCAGCCTGAGCGGGAAATGTGTCCGTTCTGTACTCCGACCTCTTTGTGTTTGTCACTGAGGCCCATGGGAAGGACATGTCGGGGTCACATGTGGATGCATCAAATTCTCATCAACAACACACGACACTAATCTTTGTTTTTTTTTTTAAAAAAAGGTCATTATCAGGTAGCAAATTCTTTTAATAATACATGACTATTGATCCCCAGAAGGCTTTTCACATGTTAAAGCAGCAGAGGAAACAAGTTAAACTAATGTGAAACTGATGAAATAACTACTTAAAATACACTAAAATAATAATAATAATTTATTATTTTTAAAGGAATAGTTTCACATTTTGGGAAATATGCTTATTGGCTTTCATGGTGACTTCCTGGAGTTTCCGCTGGTTGCCTGGCAACCTCACGGTGAAGACAAGACTCAAAGGCAGGGAGTGGTCCAGGCCAATAAAAAGCCAGGCACATAACCCCTGGGAGAAACACAACCTGACGTCTCTACACTCCGGCTAATCTATGGATTAAAAAAGGTGTAAAGTGTTCATTAGTGCGCTTTAGAGGTGCTGGCAGGCAGGTTTTGTTACCTTTGGAAAGAGCCATGCCAGATGTTTCCCCCTCGTTTCCAGTCTTTATGCTCAGCTAGGCTAACCAGCTGCTGACTGTATTGTCATATTTACTGTACAAACACGATCGAGTGTTATCGATTTTCTCACAAAAACTCTCAAGCAATTGAGCGAATTTCCCGAAAAATGTCAAATTTTTCCTATGGATCATAAAGTTGCTCACCTGATTAGCAGAGAGAGACACACAGATCCAGTTTTAACCAAAGATCTGATATTGTGAGGCAACTAGCAAACTGACTAAATGGAACACATGATGAAGACGGTTTGATTGAAAAAACAAAACAAAAGAAACACTATGTAAAGGAGAGCTTTAAATGGTCGGTAGACTACAAAAGCTCTATATAAATGCAGTCCATTTACCATTTTATATCGTCTACTGCTCATATAATTTTCTATCAGGCTGCCACTCAACACTGGAGTGTTTATGCTTTCTCAGTCAACAGAAGGGGACTAAATGTAAAGGATTTCATTAAGAGATCTGAAAGGATTCACATAAGTAGATTTCGTACTGAAGTCAGATTTGATAAAATGTTATAGAACCCCAGCCTTATGAAGGAAACAGTGTGTGTGTGTGTGTGTGTTTGTGTGTCTGTGTTACCTTCTTGCCCCCTGGGGAGCAGGTGTCGGGTGGGGGGGTGCTGGTGATGTTCAGAGGGCTGGAGCCACAGCTGGAGGGGGAGGAGCCTCGAATCCTGATAGAGAGACATGACACATTGTTGCAAGTCATCTGAAATACACTTCTCATTCCACGATCAACCTCACCTGCATAAAACCTGCTGAGTCATTGTTTTTCATTCTGACTGGAATAAGAGGCATGAATACCCAGATCCTAATACATGCGACCTACACACAATTTATTTTTAGCACTTGCACTGGAATTTGTCAGCGTTGCCATAACGATAGGTAGATATATATCTAGGAGAGGAGACGTTTGGTGTAATTTTGCAAGCAGAGCAGCTATCTGAGTCAGCGTGAGCCTGGAGGATTCAGAACTGAACAGCCTGCACTGTGAACACGCTGTCCTATTTTATTAGGACCTCTTGTACTTCTCCATTTTATTGTCTTGTGTTTTTCAAATAACCAAAAATAATTCAATGCATAAAATGTGAAATTTTCTGTAAAAAGGTGCGGCTGGCTCTGATAAATCCTGCCGTGACATCTCTCTGTGTCACCGCCATTAAAAGAAACCAGGCCGCAGGGATTTTCCACCTCCAGACTCCTTCTGCTTCACTAGTTTTTGAGATTGAAATGCCCAGATTTCGTCCGCTCTCACCTCTGGATCTCCATCACTTCCTCTGCAATCATGCGTCCGATCTTGCCGGCTCCCGCTCTCGTCCCACCCGGGATACCGGGCACCGTCTGCAGCGCCCGCCTTCCTCCGCCTGCCAATCAGGAAAAAGGACATTTTAGCTATCATGAAGAATAAATGATGCAGCGGGACGGGGGGGGACAGTGGTAGTGTTTTGTTGATAAGTGCTTTTTTAAAGGAGGATTTTACCTTCTGAGGTGAGAACACTGTCCATGCTCTGTGGTGAAGCAGCAGATTGAGGGTAGTCTGATCCTTCCATCATGGGACACCTGGAGAGATAAACACACATGTGGAAATGTTCTGGTATTTCGCGGCCAAGCATTGTGAGTTTTAGAGGTTCCGAGTGTCCTTGGTTACTTACGAGACAACGGTGTTGGTGGAGACGATGTACTCCACCTCCTTGGTCCAGGGGTTCATGAAGCTGAACCATCGGCTCCTCAGCGTGATAAAGGAGCCGTCTTTGATCTTGAACTTGTAACAGTTGGTGTTGATCTTCTCTCTCATCTGCAGCACTGTGGATGGACACGTCGACACGATGAGTAAGAACACAAAGACACGCTGAATACTAACATCCATGAAGTTATTCTGTCCAACCCCCTCGGCAGGTACCTTGTCTGTGGCACTCTGCCAGGTGGCCGATGTCGTCCTGGTGGAAATACTCATAGAAGGAGGTTCCCAGCAGCTCCTGGGGCAGGTAGGCTAGGATGGCCGTGGCTCTGAAGGGACGCACAGAATGACAGACAAAGGTTATGTTAACTTCCAGCTGTTCAACATACTGATCCGCAGCAAAAGCAACTCATAATTAGCTTTTTTCAAGGCTAGCATTAAAACTCAATTCATGTTAGCTACAGGCTCCAATTTTAGGACGTGTTGGCTTTGGGTCATATAAAATGGACAAAATCAGACAGACATAGATACTGTCCAGCACTGCCACAGCACACAATCATGTAAACCCCTTTTTCCTGGATAGAGAACAAATCCGGACAAGATAAAGTTAAGTGTTAAAATATATCTTAGTATAAAAATGATTCCAAAAAATCAACAGAGAGGTTTCTAAATACGTGCCCAGTCCTAAGCAGATTCCTCAATTCATATCATAAATAAGATTAATTTGCATTAATCAAGGTTCAGTAGGTTTGATCCAACATAAAACCCGCAGTATGCCCCCCCCAACCCTTTTTTTGTGTCTCACCTCTGGTCAACGAAGACGAATTTGCCGTCGATGGCGTGCCGGGAGACGTACTCTGTGGGCTTCACCCTGATGTCTGCCAGGCTGGGTTGGGGGACGATGTGGGGGTGCAGGCGGCCGATGGCCACCAGGCAGCTCAGGTTGCACCCCTCGTTGTCGGGCTCGTTGTCTTCGTCGAGCCCCATCTTTGTGGGAGGCCAGCTCTTCAGGTAGCCTGTGCTGTGGATGGTGCAGAAGCTCTTGCGGTCTGCTGTAATGTGAGGGGGGGGGGAGGTGTTATATTGTTAGAGGTTATATTGGAAAAGGAATGGAGTCTTAGTGGGGGGCCATCCCCATGCTGTGGGGATGATGGAAGATTCTCACAGTTCAGTGAACTGAATCTGACAGCGGCTGATTATAAAACCAGCTCTAATTGGCTGATCACATTTGAAACTGTTACAAAACAGGATTCAAGGAGCCACGTTTTTTTACGTTTTTAATGCTGTCTTGAAGTTAATTTAAGACTAATTAAAAAGCTAATCAAATTTTTAAAAATGTTACAACGGAGGAACATTAATAAACTATAAAGGAAAAAGAGTTTAAATATACCGAGACACTTCCCTTTCTAATTATTCCAACAACTACACACCACGTGTACACAGGATGCATTTCAGTCACATTTTTCAGGTTCCATTTAAATCAATACAGAGGTCTGCACAGGCAGTGTACAGGCTAGTGTTTTACTTGCTCTTCACTTGGATTAGCTGCAACCTGCTTCAAGTCTATTTTCTTCCGTTTTAGGTGTATAACTACAGCAATTGAGTAGGGCTCTTAGCGCTTTCAAAACGTAGGTATATTCTTCCCCCTGTTCATGTTCTTCTCCTTTATACCATGTGATATCTATTTATGGGAATGTATGTTGGCATTTGTTAATGTTTGTGTGAGAGATGACAGTAGTTTGCTTGTTGATTTATGTTGTACAAGCTGAATAAAAACACTGAAAAAAAAAAGATATTGTATCACATTGTGCCTCTGAGGAGTTTGAATCATATTTTTTCCCCATTGTGAACACAAAGCATGACATCAGAGGGAGAATTAGGTTTGTCTGTATGAAATATTCAGCTTAACGCTAAAAAATTCAGCATGAATGGTGACACAGCCAATCTGGGTTGCGTGACTCTACCTCAAATGGCCTGCAAATGTTCTTCTGACTATAAAGGCACTTAGTGTACACTCCAGTTCACCCCATCACGGCTAAGCAGGGCGACATGCAGCCAGCCATATGTTTCATCTGCTCTCAGGCCACTGCAGCACAGATGACGCAAAGAGCTGGACTGAGAGTGGAAGTCCTCTTTAAGTGTGATGAGAGAACGACATAAAGTATTTGATTAAAGCTTGCTTGAATGTCATTAGCACACAATGAATTCATGATGATCTGAATAATGCACAAGGTCGTGTATAAAGTAACTGCAAAAGTTGTTGGAGGACTGAATACCTGAAGTTAAAACACTATGAAGCACACTTTTTATTTGCTGTCTTTAATTCAGAATCCCACGTGTGTCACTATTTGCCAGGACAGTATGTAAATGCATTAAGAGCAGCTGACACCACAGTGGTTAGAAGGGGAAGTGAAACAACCAACAAAGTGGAATAATTCAACAGCTTAACAGCCATCAACTTAATATGCTTTTCTGCCATAAAAAGTGTTGAGTTACTGGTGTTACTGTATGCACCGGTTTGGTTGAATACGGGTTAAATAAATAAATCGATAGATGCGCTTAAAGAGGCCAACTTCCTTAGTTGTGAGATGGAGATGCTCTCCTGTTAACTGAGGTGTGATTCCTGGTTCTAATAAGGATGTGCCTCTAAAAATAGAAAAATAGGAACACCAGGAAATGAGGGCTTTTGCTTTTGTAAGAAGGTAACAGAAAGGCTGAAACAGAAACAGTGTCTTAAGTATGTGAGGTAAAGGTTGAAGGTGTAGAAGATGAAAACTGACGGGGAGATGCTTTGCGCAGCACAGCGCTGCTTCTACAGGGGCTGCTGGAAGAGGCAGCCCTAAGGTTCAGGGCAGGAGGAGGATTGTGGGTTTCCAGTTTTTATTCATGTTTTAAGAGAAGAGTACTGTACCTTTTTTCTTAGAGCAGGTGGACGGAAAGTCTTTGTCCTCTACTTTGACAGAGGGCCTGTTGCACTTCATCCTGCAGAAAAACGACCGTCTGGCTCCAGAACAGAGTCTAGAAGGACCGGGGGTGATGTCTGTCTTTACCGGGAGACCAGCTGCAAATACAAACAAATACGAAAACAGCTTTCACAACCACATTCTTTTTTTTTCTTTAAAATATGTGTGTGTGTGTGTGTGTGTGTGTGTGTGTCTGTATATATATATATATAATTAATGTTCCCCTTTTCTTGTCCTTCTCAGACACACAAAAATTCCTTGTTTGAGAAATGCTTTCTAATAATCCATCCAACAGTCTGCAATCCTGTAGCAAAAATTAAATTTGTTTTTTTCTACTTTTCGGTCTATTTTCAGTCTTGAATGATGCTCATTTCCACTATTTTTTCATTCAGCTATGTTTCGGTCTTAAAAAGCACTGGTTTTTCCATTAAAAAAAAATGTATTCAACTATTTCTAGCCATTAATCCTGAGTTCTGTTTTGCAACATTTCCTTGATGCAGCTTTTTACTTGCTTTTAGTAACATTTTAATCAGACTTCCATCTGTTCCTTCTTTTGCCAAATTACAAAATGAAAGCTCATATATCTCAGAGGAACATCAAATCATGCTATTGTTAGCGATGCATAATCTCTGGTACCAGAACCTGAATCTTTAGACACACTAACAGAGGTAATACCACTGCTGCAAATAACGACACAAACAAAAAAATCAAGACAAAACAGAAATATAAAGCGCAGCAAAGCGTTATTTTTTTGGTTGTTTGTTTTAAAATGACTACCAACAGACAATACAACCAGGTGCTGAATTCACTATAAACAATTTTACTGACATCAGAGGGCAGCCTTGAGATTACTGACAGCTACAGTTTTGCCTGGTATCATAAGGACACAACAGAATAAGGTGTAAAGTAACCAGATTCCCAATTCTACAAAATGCCTGACGTGTATTTGGACTTGCTTACTTTTAGCGTCAATGAGCCTCTCCCGCGGGGCCGTATCAGAGGAGGACAGCTGCTCTTTGACCTTGGCAATGTCCTTGGGGTGAAGGTAGTCGAACAGGCTCTGACCTATTAGGTCGTTCTGGAGAGAGAGACAGAGAGAACAGAGGGAATGAAGTGAGAGGGGAACAGAGGCAACTTCAAACATCTACTTCAGACATTCACTTCTCTGAAGTCTGTGCTGTGATTAATGCTACTTTAATTATGTGATGTGGTAGCTTTTCTGGGAAACTAAAAGGCAGCTTAAATTTTTAATTCATGAGTGAACTGCTGAGTCAGACAGAATTTCTAACTTGAGTAAGAAAGTTGTATGATGATCTGCTGCTTGAATTAGATTATTCATCTGTTTATCATATTTCAGGAACACACTAAGAGCTCCTGTATAACTTTCAGAGTGACTGACAAAAGATAGAAAAAGGTTCAAATATAAAAGTCCCATGTGGCTTTAACAATAACCTACAACGGCTAAAAATCATATCGACACCAGCCTTTTGAGTAAACAGCAGCAAATGGATCAATTATTCTCCAACACAATGCTGTAAGCATACCTGGCTGTAGTTGAGAATCTTGTACACTGATTCGGAAACAAAGAGGATCTTTCCACGGTCACATCCGACCACAAACAGGAAACCGTCAGCAGCCTGCATTTTCGATAAATTGAGGGAATTTCACAAATGTATCATCTTCAAAGACAATGACGAAAGGCATTTTTAAAGAATTCCTATTTTAAAGTGTGGCGAGTCTACTTGTTTGTACTGCACTCACCCTTAGTATCAAGTGTTTCAGCTCATCATCTGAGAGGAAGGAAGGCTTGTAGTTGGCTTCTGTGTACGGATTGGCTGCACCTGCACACAGCAGTAAACACACTTCTCACACCTGCACATGGAGCAGCTCACACAGTTTGTTGCCCTCCTTGGGTGGAAGGCAGAAGTAGCTATTTTCCCCATCTACTTCCAGTCAGCTACGAAAAAGTTTTTTGCTTTTGTATATTTATCATTATTTTCAGTATCAATTAATCTGCCTGTTATTTCCTTGATAAATCGTTTTGTCAGTAAAATCTCACTAATTACACACGTCAACCACGGGTCACCAATTCATTAGTTCCTCCTAACCTCTGAGTGTCTTCATATGCTGCACAGCCATGCGTAGGACAGTCAGCTTGTCTAGCTTGCGGGACATGGCGTTGCAGGTGGGCACCAGAGATGCGAGCTCGTCGATGAAGCTGTTCATCTTGTCCCGGCGACGCTTCTCGATCTGGCTGTGGGCCTCTCTGTGGAGGAAGGGAGCACCAGACATTTACAGACGTGATCTCACACTGATTATTCTCCTGTTTTCCCATCCTGCTGGCATAAATCCAAACTTAAAAAAATCTCTTTGGTTGCATTTCACCTGTTGTATTAAAAAAAAGAAAACGTAATCCTAAAACTGCATGTGGCAAAAATGCAAGATCAGGCAAGGTATCCTTCAGTGGGCTGCATTCTTGCACTGCGGATTATCCATCACCTCACAGTCTTATCTAACATGATATAAAAAAAAACAAAAAACACTGCTCAAAGGATCAAAGATGAAATGTCATTTTTGGTGTGGAGTCAATCCGTCAGGACTGTAGAAACACATCCGAGTTTCTAGCCAACTTGTCTGTTCTGCCTCAACTAGCTGCTACTGAAGGGGGAATTCTCTCCATGCAAGAGAAAGAGAGCTTGTCATTAGCCATTAGGTATGCTTTTACAGTCCCTTAGTTCCACATAATGCTCGGATCTATACACTTCAATGTATAAAGTTTCTTATTATCAACTTGC
Source organism: Lateolabrax maculatus (assembly GCA_031216445.1). NCBI lineage: Eukaryota > Metazoa > Chordata > Actinopteri > Acropomatiformes > Lateolabracidae > Lateolabrax > Lateolabrax maculatus. The sequence continues at coordinate 5,053,846 of CM062214.1, forward strand.
ACAAAGCTCTCTCTGTACCCAATCAGACAGAGTGACATTTAATTCATGTAAGAGAGATTAGAAGGCAGGGGGAGTGAGAGAGAGAGAGAGAGAGAGAGAGAGAGAGAGAGAGAGAGAGAGAGAGAGAGAGGGGTGGGGTTTATACCTGGCATTCTTAATCCGGCCCTGTTGGTCGCTGCAAGGACAAACAAACAAAATATTAGAAAGGGGAAATTGGCAAACAGGGAATGTTTCTGAAAGAATACACTTTAAGCTTGGAGGTTTAAATTTATGGGACAGGGGGTATTTTAAAGAAAACAAGGAAGGGAGAGGGAGGGAGGGAGGGATTGAGGCCACGGCAAAGGTTCTGTAACCAACCTCATTTGCTGGTTTAAACATCAAGGCTTATGCAACAAGGGTAACACTCTGCGGTTATATTTCACTGTACAGTCTGATGGCTGATGTAATACAAATATGATGTAGCTTTGATTAAACAACTTGGCAATCTTTCTCACATGCACAGTTATTTAAAACTGTAACAAAGAGGAGGATTTCCTCCCCACCAACTGCACTACACGGTTTTGAAATTAAAGGTTTCCCCTTTAAACCAGTCAATTTAAAAGGGTCAGTTTGCCCAAATTACTGATTAATCGTAATTCAAGTTATAATAATTATAATAACGAGCCATGCAGAATGTTTTATTTGCCCAGGTTTTAAAATATCCATCTGAGATTTCTGCCTCCAAACCAATACTAAGGAGCTAAATTGAATGTCACTTGAGGTACTTAACAGCACTGTTTCTTTTCAAAAACATTGTTCCTCATGCTAGAACATACAGTTTCCACGTGGTTTGTGGTTACAAGTTTAGAGTCAGATCCAGCAAACCCGCTGAACTGCGATGAGTCTTATGAATTGCTCCTGTTAACTTCAATGCCACCTGTTTGTGAGTAACTCTATGTTCCTGAATACTGATCATTAGCATACTGTAATTGACGGCCACTACTTGCAACTTGAGGCTACATGGTCCGCTCTATTTGCAGAGCAAGACTCGTTCACAAAAACCTCAAAACTTCACAGTGCAGAGCTTGAAGTCCTGCTGTTGGAAATCACTGTTGAGGTCCAGAGATAAAATTAGAGGCGGTCAAGTCGACATCACAGAAATGAACAAGGGATATGTTCCATTAGAAGTGATGTTACACTGTAGGGGGCCACAGAGGATGTTCCCCTGGACAGCGAGTGGCATAAATACCCTGAGGCAGCTTTACCTAGCAGGCCTCTGTCCAACAGTAACAGTAATTCAACATGAATATTAGGATTTGATTTATTTGACTTTAAACTCATAATATTTATTAATACAATAAATTTCATACAGAACACATATCTTCTTAATGGGCCTATGCTGCCTTTATTTTTCTGTGTTTTAATTAAATGAAATTTTTTTCATTAGAATAACATGTGGACCATTTAAAGGGGAACTGGATAATTTTAGCAGCAGGGAACTGGATAAAACTACAAAATGCAACAATACTGAAGATTAAAGTGCACACTTTATCACTATGGTAATGAGTCCTCTTACCTTCCCAGTTTATCTTTGTCTGGGTCCATGTCGCTATGGAGGAAAAGACAAGAGACATTATTTTAAATAACAACACCAGTGAACATTCAAATAACCACAGTACTTCAGAAAAGTTGAAGGCTTAAGGGTTCACAGGGTTCAGTAAGTTTGTTTTTCAGTCTATTCAATATTTCATGGTGCAAAGTCAATCGCGGGTCGTTAAAATTTCTGATTTTGATAAATGAGACTTTGTTCTAAATCTGTTAACATGGAGTCATGTTGGAACTTACTCAAATGAGAAGCCATCAATTCTGCAAAAGAAACAAAATACAAAATCAGTTTCACCAAGGCATCAAGAAATGTGATCATTTACCGTGTGTAAGGTGCAAGAAGCAACACTGACTGACAGTCAGAACAATTACAGGAGTGATCAGTTCAATAGATTATAGATATTATATATTATAGATACATGCTGCACATGTTTTTGCTCTTTATGGTAGTCTGTTCTGCTTCCTTGCTTCATTTCTTTCTTCCTTCCTTCCCTCCTCCCTCACAGCTCCCCTACTTTCCTCCTTTCTTTCTCTCCATCCTGCCTGTTTTTCCTTTGTGCCATTTGTTGCCTTTGTATCATTTTTTCCCCCGTCCCTTTCCTAGCCTTGTTTTGTCCGAATCAGTCATTATTTCTTCCCTCCTTCCTGCTGTTCTCCATTGTTGTCTCTTTTTCTTTCTCTCTTTCCTGGTGTCCTTACTGGTAATCGGTGGTGCTGCCCTTCCTCTTGCGGGTGTAGTCCATGCCAGGTGTGCTGATGGAGCTGGAGATGAGGTCGGTGGAGCCGGGGGACATGAAGTCAGTCATTGTAGACGAGATGTCCATCCTTTGGTCTGCCATCAGGTCATCTGCAGAGCAAAGACAAAAACCTGTATTATTCAGCCGAACCGCTCCAGAGTGGAGTAGATAAAAAATGGGTGAGGTACAGGTGTTTTGTAATAACTGACAATTATATTCTAACTGTGGGCATGCAACAACATTTAGGGGTGGAGATGTAATAAATAGTTCTGTGTGATATTACTTTTGTTTACATGGCCACAGAACATGAGGTTTACAGGCTCCAACCTGAACAGATAAGCCAAACTCAAAAACAAAGTGCAGACTGTTTCCATGGATATTAACTAAAACGCGTGTCAGCAGAAGAAAATGTAAATAGCATAAATATGATAAAGCATAAATATCACTCTAATTACAGCATGCATAAGTGGCCTGGACCCAAAAGCACTCCAGCATTAATCATAAAGGGCTGTTGATTGTAATGGGAACATGTTCAAATATGCAAAAACTGCCCACTAATCAAGGCATCTCTGCAGGATTGGTCATGTTCTCTAGAACTTGGTGACAAAGAATCCAAATACAAGTTCAAAGGTCAAGTACAAAGTTTTAGGGGCAATGATAAAAAACCACAACATCCACACTTCACTGAGAGAGCTGGTACATAGAAGGAAATAAAGGACAATTGATACTGAAGATGGGTCATTTGCTGATGTAAAAAGGAATGGCCCTGTTTAAATTATAAATTAATAAATAATAAATTTAAATTATAAAGTCACACTCACCACAGATGTTCATCACAGCCTCTGTGTTAAAATCATCTCCTTCCATCCACTCTTGAGCCCTCAACTGTGAACACACAAAAACATCCTGTTTGCAATTAACTGTCAGTCCCCGCAGGAGGGGAGTCATTCTGAAACTGCGAAAATTAAAAAAAAAAAAAAAAAAAAACACTGAAAGAAAACAGACACAGTTACAGTTGCCTGGACACATGGAGCAAACAGCATGCCATCTAGGTCAAATGTGGGGGCAGAATAAACAGGAAGCCACTATTGTCTCAGTAACTGCATGTGCAGAAATACTGTATGTCACAGTTATTATTTTCCGAGGAGATTTAGGTCATACCATATCAGTTATATGTAGGATGTAAATCTCAGTCATAGTGATATGTCCCAATTCACTCATTTCAACCTAGAAAAGTGTTTAAATTGACTTGATGACAACTACTTAAAGACACTGTGAGCTCACTTTATGGCACTTGGCTTTACCTAGCTAACTACTTTAATAATTGAGTTACTTTACTTAAAGAGTAACTGGCCATCACACTGAAAAGCGGTGTTTCACTGCCCTCTCTGGTTGAAACCCCACCCAAAAGTGATGTCACAGCTTACTGACATAACCTGGAGTACATGTCTACATCACTTGGCCAAGATGAGAAATAAAACCTCTGGATGTCAGCGGTGTTAAGTTACTCTTTAATTAGAAGACAATTTAGTAATTCATTAAATTTAGTCCCTAATTTGTGCATGCAAAGATATAACTAAATTAATGTGCTTTATCATTGTTCAGTAAAATGTATTAGAAACAAAACAAAGTTGCTAAATTGCCCATATGTTCATCATCACTAGGTTATTCCAGCAGACACTGACCTAGTGGTGGAATCACAACACATTTGACAAATATTCAGAGTTAGCTGCCTGACTAGAGCCTCATGGATGAGTCGGCATAAAGATCCCAACTTGTCAGTGTTGGTTAATCCAAGCCAGCAACAAGAACTAACAGCAATGAACTTTCATGGTGTGTCAGACTCAGATATATGGATGTATAATGGAGAAGGAAATGTATTTTCAGAATCTTGAGTGGGCATTACTTCGCAAACTTGCAAACTCTGCCAAATTCCAACTAGCTGTCACCATGTTATTTCCTTCTCAATCTTCTGTCCACTTTGTGAGCAACAACCTGCTGTGCATTTTTATGCACATTTGGTTGTTTAGTGATGGAGGTAAATGGACACACTTGCAAAGGAGTTAGTAAGCATAAGAATAAGCCTATTTAAAAACATCTGCAATGATCATCAAGCTTTTGATATCAGTTACTCAGAATCAACAGACCACAATGTAATGGTGCCAAGTGACATAAGTTTTTAGGAAAGGCTAGCTATCATTATATGATCCAATAACTTAGTAAAGTATGAGACCAGGCAGGATGAATAAGTACCAAAAATCTCTGTATTTTCTGTTAATGTATTCAACTTTCTGGCAGTTCTCACATGAGTCAGGCTGATGCGTAAGATCAGTGGGCAGATTTCCTCGGCTCAGCCTTCTGAAATATGAGTGGGAACAGCCGGCATATAGCGAACAGAGCTGCAGTTACCTGGATAGGAAACTGGAACAGGTCTCCTGGACGGGCCTGGTACTGTCTGGATCAGTCTGGTTGGCTCTGTTCTGATCTGGTCTCAGTCTGGTTTGATTCAGCCTGACCTAGTTTCATCCGATTTGATGTGATCAGTCTGCCCTGATGTGATATGATCCTTATGCAGCCGGTGCAACCTGTCTACCCCTGGGGAGAGACAAAGAGAAATGCCGGTCAGGTGCAAATCTAATCTTTCACCTAAAAATGCAAACAAGACCACATGCTGTATGTACGTAAAATCACAAGAGGACAGCTCAATTGGTCCTGACCGTGTGTTGGCCACAACATGACCATGCTATGGCCGTCGAGCTTTCCGTTCTCACACAGCACATAAGCAGTTCTTAAAATTGTTAGTAATGTCTGATTCTAATTTCCATCCAGCAATTGTCGATTTTGTCAGTTAAAATGACAACTGACAGAGTAACAGCGTAATCCATTCCTTCCTTTAGCTCTTGTGTGTACTGTTTTTTAAGCTATGCAAAGCTTTGATTGATTGGTTGGTTCAGGTAGGGGTTTGACAAACAGTCAGTTGGACGGACAGACACTGAAACGTTGGCTCTGGTGTGAATTATGGGTTAGTCAAGTCGGTCAGGTCATTTCTGGAGTCTTACTGTCTGCAGATGAAACATCTAGTAGTCTTAGTAGTAGTAGTAGTAGTAGTAGTAATAATAACAGTAGTAGCATAAAATGTGCAGCCATAGGTTTATCCAAGAGGCTACCTAATCAATACAAAAAAACAACAGTGCAGTGACGACAAAGTGCAAAGCTCTAGAAGCACTGCTGAAGTAGCGGGCAGCAGAGCACTAGGACAGGCTCGGTGAGCTCTTTTACTGGGACAAAGCTCTGGGCTAGAAGGGGAAAACCACTATGTCATGATTGAACACTGAAAGGAACTGGTGCTAGAGTGGAAAGTGGGTCAGCCAGTCTCTATGGTCTCAAAACCAGGCAGCCTCAATTTCCATCCACCACCTACTTCTACTTCATCAGTGAGTCAGCAAGCCATTCAGCTTCATTTTCCCTGTTCTACACTCTGCACCCACTCACACAGTCAGAAAGCAGCCAGCAGGCCGCCTGTTCATGAAACAGGGAAACATCCAGTCAGCAAGTCAGCCGCCCCATCCACCCTGACAAGTGATGGAAATAGTTTGGGAAAGGCGGGAAAAGTTTTTTGATATTTTGGGAATAAGGGAGAGATGTTGTGCAATCAATTAACTGTTTTTCTTTTACTTTGGCAGAAATAATAATAAACATGGGCCAAAGTGGGGGGTGAGAGAAGTCCAAGCTCAGACCACTTTTTGACTAACTTATGAGACATTTTAAATGCAGCATCTCTGAAAATGTGGTTATTTGGTGACACACTGCACACTCAATCGATCACAACCCAACCACATGCTGGACAAGGATATGAACCTGAATCATGACAACTGAATGAAAGGAAAGGGGATATAAATGACTGTGCATCAGAGCCATTAACCAGTGTTGTTAGAGCGTACACAAACGTAGTCATGCAAGTTTGGCTCACTCTACCTTCTGACTCACATTTTTTGTGGTGGAGCCACACTAGCTAACACTGAAGCTGACCGCACAAATGGTTGCCAACAACAGTGGTGAGGTGTAGCTTTATTATCGTCATCATTATTATCTAAGAGCGTGATGAATACAAAACAATGAGGAGGACATTAAAAATGGGAGCTTTTTGTATTACACTAGAAACCCTCTGAACCCTTTTCCAGCCTTAATGTACTTAGTTGTTCGAGCCGTATCTAGTTTAAATGTGTTAAAATGAAAATCCAACAATACGAGCAATATGACGTGATTCAGAAAAGCAAGCAAAATCTTTCTTAAATGAAAAAAGCCTGTCAATACTGCTGCAATCGGATGCAACCTACTAATAAAAAAAAGTTAAATTTCCTTTAATTATTTTCCAAGCAGTAACCTCTGGGGCTGAATAGTGAAGCCAATGCGCAAGGGCCAAAAACTGCAGTTCCTCTAATGGCCACTTGAGTGCAATGTGCGATGCATTTTGGTTAACACTCGTATTTGGTCACATCTCCCTGATCACCAGCCACATCCAGAGAAGCCAGTGCATCCTCAGTGCAGCCTAGTTACATTCACACCTCTAATTAAAGCTGTCCACTGGTGATTGGATCACCTAGTGCCAAATATGAACGCACCCAGAGATTGACGCTGAAAGCAGCCAATAGGAGATTATCTCAGCAAGCAAGAAAGAGACAACGAGCCACAACAGAAGTCACATTTTCATTACAACACCCACTCACAGTTTTATATCAGCCAATTCCTAACCATTTGCATCCCACTGCAAGAACTCTCAAAATTCTCCATCACTGTTCCTTAATAACAAGGTCACCGTCAAATGCTTTTGAAATGTGAATTGAAACTGTAGCTTCTGTACTAGGTAGGCAGGGTTCACAGGGCGGCTCACAGTGCAATCCAATCAGCATATTTTGGCCATAGCACCATTATCAAAGTACAATCAATTCTGCAATTTATTGCAAGACAGTCATCTTTAATACATCCTAATATCTGAATAACTTTAAAGGTGCTTACAGACAGCAAGCAACAAAGCAGGGCGGCAGCAGCTCTTGTGAACAAGTCCAACTTTTTCAACTTGCCGCCTCAGCTCGCCGTGTAACCATGGCAACCATCTGAGTTCTCTGAATAACCCACTTCTCCATCAGCAGAGAACAGATGGATCAATGAACGGTATTCGAACAACATGAGCTTCAAAGTTTGATTATCTGGTCTGGGACAACAAACAACATTTATGGTAGTAGTTAACATTTTCTACATGCATGAAAAAAATTCTACATAATTTCTTATTGCTAACCAATTTCTCTATTTTAAAGCTACGATCCGCTCTGTTTGGCTGCATGATGAGATTACGCTGGGAGGACAGTGGATAGCAGCAGCCTGTGTTATACAGGCCTGTAAGGTAAGTAGCTGACACTTCAAGATACAGAAGCAGCATCCGCTCACTGTCTGAAAGCACCTTAAGTCCCTTGCACAACCACACAGATGTTTTCAGCTAATCTTACAGATTAAACCCCTCACCAGGTTGAGCTGGCCTGGAGCGACCTGAACGCTAGGGGTCACATCGTTTCCAATTAAATACATGGACTTCCAAAGAGTTTCTCCAAATTATTTTTCCTACGTAACACAGCTCATTGATTATGGTGCATCGGGCGTGTGATCTGTCGAACCAATGCACAAGGGAAATGATAGTGGCTTTAGCCACCTCTTATCAGGTATTAGACATCATGCCAATACCCTTTGTTTGACTTGGCAGGGATTCTTGGTTATTATTATTCATTACTGCCAAAGCTACTGTCAGGGCATTTTAAACGGTTTTCCTGGATGAACCTAAGGTTCCATTACTTTTATGATGGCATGTTTTTAATGTTTGAACAGAGTACAGTTGTTCTAGACGAAAGTGCAGCAGAGATGATTTTGGTTTGGATTTGTTTCTTCTAGTGGTGATGGCATGGCTTCTAATAATCACCACATTAAATGACAATTGTTAGGTGTAACTAGGGATGTTATGGTTATGCTATTGATGATTGAAGACCTTTTATTATTGACCATTAAGAATACATACATACATACTTTCATAAACGTTGGCATAAAATTATCAGTTATATCCATCTGGGTAATTTCAGCGGTTGGATTTCTGCAAAAATGTCACAGTTCCACTCCAGATAACTGTGCCAGAGTAACTGTGATCAGAGCCTATGGTGTAGGCACGGAGCCAGCAGTTTTCCATATGCCAGGAATGGCACAGCAGAAGGTGTTGTTTATTTTGATGATGTATCAGAAGTTCGAATTCATCCAAACTGAAGAAAGCACTTATTGCCTGCAGCTCTTCATTTAAGCAAGCTCACCATGGCTGCTGCTTTTGTCTGACCTGCCAAGGTTTTAATCAAGGAGGAGTTACAGGGAACACACCACTCACCTGTGACTATGTGAATATTCCTGTATGCTTCTAACCCTGCCCATGCTATTTCTTGTTCACCCTGCTTTTCACGTCATCACGCAAGTAAATTTTGCATAGCAAAATCTGGTCTGATGGCAGTACTTTGAATTGTGCATCAACTTTGGTTACCTCACGTAAATCCCAGCTCAACTTTGAAGTTGAATAAGTGCGAATGATTGAAGACATCTGTGTGTGCGTGCAGGGCAGTGGACTTCATTTTATATAAATATATGACTCAGGTACCTAATTGATCTAAGTTTTGTGCATCCCCAGTGGCAGTCACTGAGCCGAGTGATACAGACAACATCAACAGCATCAAATGTCACATTATTTTGAATAAATACATTTGGAGAGATACAAGGAAACTTTGAGAAACAATCATTAGTAATACAAATAATAAACAGGTGGATAGGACAGGAAGAGACACTTCAGTTCACTCAACAAGAACAGTATAGTAAGTTAAAAAAAAAAGGTTGCTTGTATCTGTAATGTAGCCATTATGAGACCAGAAAAAGATGACATTTAAGTTTCATTACATTACGATAACCAAAATAACGTGGCTCTAGGGCACTGCATCATCAGACTATAGCCTAATATCCTCACAAGAACTCTAAGATACACCACAAAAGAATACCACCTGTGTGCTCCACTGGGTTTTCTGGATGACTCACTGAGTTCCCAAATTGGGAAAAAATCATATTAGCATACATTATAAGTCATTGTGAGGCAGACAAGCTGTCCGCCAGTATAGAAGTGAGTAAAATTCATAAGCCAACACCTTTTCCCTGATGTTTCCGCTTCATTTCTCCCAACTCATTAACCTTTGAACTATTTTTTTCCATGGACGATTGGTTTCCTTACAGAAAAAGCCTGGTTTGGCGTTTCGACTTCATGATCAACAGTATGGTTTTCCTGCTGAATTATCACAACAAACTTCTTGTAGGTCAAAAATGCTTCGTGGCAACATCGATCAGTAGTAACCTACTCATGTAGGTTGTTACCTGTCTGAGTAAAAATAAGTCTGAAGTTCACAGCAGATGTCTTTCCTTCCATGAGAAGGGGTTAATACGTAAACTACTGATAACACCACTGTTGAGGCAGACTTACAAGAAAGATTCTTACAGAAATGAGAAAAAAACAAGTTGCAAAATGTAACAATATAACAGGAAATAAAATGTCTACAAGTAAACATAAAAATAAAAGCCACTGTAGACTGCTAATTAACAATTGCCAGATCTTTTTCACATCAAGGATCCCGAAACGGATCCACAACAGACCACGGACTTACATTGGAAAAGACTGTGTCCTAAAAATAATGTACAATCTGTGAGGATTCATGCTGGTGAGAATGACTCAGAAAATTAAGTAACAACGAGAGGCAACTACTCTTCACCCTGCTGGAGTCCTGCGGGAGCCCTCCCCGCGGAAGCCCCGCTGCACCTTGAGCCTAACTCTGAGATCCCCTGCTGCAGAGCCATACCACCAGAAAGGTGGCGATTGTGCCCGGAGCACAGTGTAACCAAACCCCAAAGCCCAAATATCACGACCATCTTCTGGCAACCGCAGCAGGGCACTGCAGAAACCGAGCGGTCGCCACATTTCCACTGCCAATGCCAACACTCTGTCACGATATTTCACAACCAAACACTAGCCTCCTGTTCCGAAACAGCTACGGTCTCGGTATGGGCTGCAACCACACGCTACTGTGCTGTTTGAAGAGACGTGCGACGTGGGGGGGGGCTTTGAAGTGTTCGCGGCGGGATGGATGCTGTCGAAGAAACCGTGCGCCTGATACCCTCCGAGGCCTGTTTACATCGCTAGCGTCGGGTAGCCCCGCTCACCCGGTCCCGAGCCACAAGCCAGCATTCAACAAGCCCGCGCGGACCGGCACTGACCTGGCCACGAGCGACTCCTCGGAGCCCCGGTACATGCTGACAACAGGAGGGGGGGGCCGGGGCCGGGGGGGGCGGTTTCCCCACCTTTTATCCGTAACAGCAGCTAGCTCCGGAGCGCTAACTGTCAGACTTGGCCAGCGCGCTCACGTCCCTCCTCTAGAAAACCACACTGACATGACCACAGCGCTGGGAAACATCGACGATATCCATCATGGATTAAAACCCAGCCGCGTCGCCGAGACGCGCTACCAATAACCCGCAGGCTTGTTTACATTGTATACTCACAGTAGGTCCGCCGAGATTAGTCCATCCATTGAAAGCCGCTGGTAATATATAATAGCAAACCCACAGAACTGTGACATAAACGGTTTTCGATCGGTGACCCAGTTTCTCTTCACCGTCATGCCTGTCGGACCACTAACCTAGTTTTTCAACCAATGGCGTTCGCGCTACCGTCGTAGGTGCCCCTGCAGCCAATCAGACGCAAGTTCAGGCTGGGAAAATATGACGGACGCGCCAGTTGACCAATGGCAGCCGGCGGAGAGCGGAATGTAGAGGCCACTTATGTATGTGTGTGTATGTGTGTGTGTGTGTGTGTGTGTGTGTGTGTGTCTATGTGTGTTTGTGTGTGTGTGTGTGTGTGTGTCTGTGTGTGTGTCTGTGTGTGTGTGTGTGTGTGTGTCTGTGTGTGTGTGTGTGTGTGTGTGTGTGGAGAACACTGCATTACGAGTCATGTAGTTGGTGTACGACACAGGCACGAGCTGGCCCTGTGCCTAATTGCCTTTTAGTGTATTTTGATACTTTATATGGCTTTATTATGACCCCGGGTCCCCTCACTTACAATGAATGTGGACAATAAAAAAAAAAAAAATATATTGCACAATACACGATACACACAAAACATTCTGTAATCTGACAGTATAATTTAAAAGGTGAAATATGCACATATGTGATGTTTTTTTATTTTATTTTTTATTTTATTTATGTGGTTGAAAGCTGAGAAATAAAGTAGAAGTGGAACAAAGACAAACACTATTCATGGTCATATTTACCCACTAGAGGGCCCCCAGGCAAAACAATAGCTGTGGGTCCCTACTGACCCCATGTTTGTGGTAATTTGGTTTAACAAAAATGTATTTAGGAATATACACTATGTACATTTTTATACAGGAACCTCTCAAGAAGACAAGCAGATGAGAATGGTAATAATGCAGAACCCTCCTTGAGCCCCTTATCATTTGAGTGGATAATAGGGGTGAACAGTATATTCAAAAAACACATGCAATTAATTAAATGAACACAAACCAACTGACATGTAATGGATTGGGGTCTGGGGTTGTCAATAACATTGCCTACATTACTTTAAGTTACTTACACTACATCAACTGTAATCATTTTAGTTATCCTATATATTATTGTTGTTTTAATTAGCTGCAGTACTTCCCCAATAACTGCTGGACTGATCTCAGGTCTCAGTGACCTGGATGATCTCTATGAGCAGGTTATGAGGGTGACCCAGTTGCAGTGATTACAACAACTTGGCAATAGGTGTCGCTGTCTATTTCCTTTTTTTCGTTTTTTTTTTTTTTTTTTTTTTTGCCAGTTTGAAACGAAGTCGGAGCCAAAGTGGATGAAAATGGTCTGATGAAACTGCACCTCCTCGCCTTGTAAATCTGGTTGTTGCAGCAGCACATACTACTGTATGCTACTACTGTGACAGTCAACAAGTGATTTGTCACATTATGATCAGCGATAATACATATATACATAGATTTTTTTTTAAATTGTAATTTTACTGATTTCTATCAGACGTACCATATTTCTTAAAAAACTAAAACAAAAGTGAAGCTTCCACAGCACTGACGATGACATTGAGGTATCACTAGTAGATACCAGCTAATCTGGAAGCCTACCTGAATCTGATCTGACTTCATATACTTCAGTCTTGTGTCCTGGTTCACGTCTTATATCACAACCTGATTAGGCTACTAACGCATTTCTTTGGATCTCCTGATCCGAATTATTGAATAACTCAATGAGTAAAATGTGTATTGCAGACATACATTGTGTCACTTGATGGCAGTGTCGAGCCATATTAAAACCACACAGGATGTAAACGTAAAACGTGTCATTCCCATGTTGTTTGGTTGATGTTTGCCTTCGAGGTTTTTTTTTTACCAAAAAGACATATTTATAAATAATTTGTAATAATCACAAGTCAACAATTTCTATAATTATAAACATATTTTTTAGTTGATGCAGCAGGCCTGTAGTTTTCTCTGTCATCTGTGTGTGGTATTCTTAGAGGATCACTTCCCCTTTTTCTCCTGAGGTGCAGTGAAAATATGAGAGGTTGTAATGCAGGCAAAGTGAAGAACTTTTTGCAGGAGTTTTTTTAATGGAGTTTATGTCCCTAAATTCAATTTAGCCAGCAAATTATTCCGATTACCGCCTACTGCTGTTTTGCTGCCTTCGCGTACTGCGCGTACTGTCGGATATTATAACATGAAGTAGTTTTGCTACAGTAATGTTGCAACAAAGTTGGGAATAAACGTGAGAAAGTTTACTAAGTCTGCCTGTGACGTCGGTGTTGTCAATATGGGATGTTTAAGATGTATTTATAATATCAATAGCATATTAAGAATTACAATAGCTTGAAATATCATTAGCACAAGTATGTATATATCTTTGTGTGGCATTTCAATATTGTTTGCCATTATGTGTAGACACAGCTGTCTGTCAGACCATATCACAAATATTTGCGTTTGCATTAAAGTAATAGCTAATGAACACTCGCATGGCTCCCAAATATATCTATTTCGCGCCATATCCCAAATTATTATATCAACAAAAAGCTCCTCGGGCCGCCTGCATGAATCTGATCACAGGCACTGATCACAGCGCGCGGGATGTTACGAGGGGCACGTGAAGGCACCGTGCCTATCACATGGCAGGTGATGGTTGAGGCTCGCGCTCCAGTCCGCGCGGAGCACAGCCGAGGGACAGCTCGAGCGCCTCGCGAGTCAGAGCGCGTTCGATGTGTGTGTGTGTCTGAGGCGCGTGCGTTCCTGTGTGTGTGTGTGTGTGTGTGTGTGTGCGTGCGGGTGTGTGCGGGCGCGCCGCTGTGCTCGCTCTGTGTCCGGGGGTCTCCCGCACAGCGACCCGCAGGAGTTAGTTGGATAAAGCTTCAGAGGAGCCGCATCTCGTAAGTAACGCAGCTGCGTGAAGCCGGCTGATGAGTGACTGCTGTAGTGACGCCCAGGCTCCGCTCCTTCATCTCTGTGGCTCATCTGATGTTGATACTGAAGCATACTGTTGGAAATAAGTTTACCACGAAGTCAGCGTGTGAGTGAAACCAACAGTTTGTAAGTCCGTGAAGCTGCGTGTCAGGGGCTGTCATGAGTATTGTTCGGTTTCAAAGCGAAAGAGCTGTTTCAGATTTTTAAAAAAAAAAAAATAGTTTCTTTCTTTTTCACCGCACTATTGCCTAATGCCTCTAAGGTAAAAACAATGATGATGTACCTTCGATTATTTATACCTGGACTTGTGCTGTGGTGGCCAATAGTGAGTTTGTAGTGACGTGCTTTTCATCTCATGTACTTCTATGATTCCTGTGATAATTCTGCAGGGATGTAGCACTCAGTAGTGAGTTTATTTATCCCCTAGCATTTCCAATTGCTCTTGCTATCAGTATAACATTCCTGTGAAAGTCATGGACTGTAGCATATATAAGAAAGGTATACTGTGGAATATTTAATAATTCCACAATTTGGCCTTTGTGCAGCATGCCCCAGGGTAGAAAACATGGCACTTTCATTGTGACACTGGTGCCTCTCTGCTGGCTCAGTCATGTACTGTCAGCTTGCAGCCATTAAATGATGTTTAGTTGCACTGACACATGCTGTGTAATTGCAGATCATCAATTTCTGACAGCGTGAGTAAAGGAGGGAGGGAGGGAGGGGGAAAAAAGAGGGGATGCTGATATGCTAATGGGGGAATATCAAGGCTGATGTGTGGCTCCCCTCTGCTGAAGCATCTGCTAACACTGGAAATACAAACACACACACAGGCACGCACGCGCACATGCACAGACATCACAGACAGGCGACTTGAGAGAGTTGAAGGAGCCTCCTGCCGCTGAATACAGGCAGGCCGGTGCCTCTTTTCTACTGCGAATCTCATTTAAAAAGGGAGAGAGTTGAAAGGCATCATTGCCGCTGACAACAGCGAATTGATTAAGGCTGCTTTTGTGTGGCACTTGGGTGGCATTAGCACTTACAACAGAGGAAATAAAAACAGGAGCTAAAGTGGAGTGGCAATAGATAAATGCTTTACATTTATGACTAATTTCAGTTGTAACAGTTATAAATCTGTTTGTTTTGACATTGTTATTAGCCTACTTTGGAGTAGGTTGCATGCTTATGTGCACGGACACTGGATCAGCGGATGATGGCATTCATCCCTGTGATCAAAGCCGCTTGTGTAATACCAAGGGTGGTGGGTTTTTTCTGTAGCCACATAGGTTCACATGATTGCTCTGTCATATTAACTACTGCTGCTAATCACACCACCACTGTGGCCCACTGGAGGTAATCTACTGTTGCCCGATGGCGAGGAGAGACACAGGAAAAGGGATGGATGAAGAAGAGAAGAAGGAGAGATAGAGGCGAGATTAAGGCAGAGGAATGGCTCGAAAAAGCGAGATGAGAGAGGAAGAGCAAAAGGAGGATAAGGGTAGAGACCAGGAAGACAAAGTCGGGCTGTTAATCTACAAGGAATAATCCTCTGCTTGCTGAGGGAGTGGAGGGAAAGATAGTGTCAGAGAGAGACGGAGAGAGCAAAAGAGCAGAAAAAATGAAATGAGTGTAGTTTATTAGAGGTTATCTTTGGTTTGCTGTCAAGGGAGTGAAAAGGGGAGAAAAGGAAAGGAGAAAAAGGTGATAGAGATGAGGATAGATGCTACACAGGCTATAGTCATATTCCTGTCAGAGAGAAATAGAAATGAAAAGAGTGCTTCTTGGCACTCCTTGGATTTCTGGAAAAGAGAGAAGAATAGAGAGAAAGTAAAGGAATAGATTAAGTTTTTTCATTTGATTTGATTTTTTTTTAGACATTTCTGCGCTTTCTTGACAGTGCACACCGCGGCAACCCAAACCATAAGTGGGTGAGGGATGAGTTAAGGGTTTAACATGGGATAAAGGAAAGCACTGTGTTGGTGGAAACGTATGAAATTATGCAAATATATCGTATCACCATAGAGTGTCATGGAACTTCACAACAACTTTAATCCCCTTTTTGAGTGCAGTTATTGTGCAGCCTGTGCTGCCTGTGTATGGATTTTGGAGCCTCGTGTTTTTCGAAGGAAGAAGGAGGAAGAGTAAGACAGGTTTGACATGACTCACCGGAAGGTGTTTGACTTAGTTCTGGTGTTTAGAAAACCAAACTTAACTTTGTTTATAGGGGCATATATTGCCATCTTGGCAATAAAGGAATGTTTTTTTTTTAACCCATAGAGTGCACATGGTTCTGATACATAAGCTTATATTTTCTCTTGTAAAACCCAAGAATGTAGGTTTAGTTTGAGAAGTTAGGAGGAGACAGCAAGTCAAAACAAACTTTAAATATATGAATGCTATTTTCCTGCTTTTATACTGTATGTTTATATCAATCTAACAAATTACATATTATATAGTTGTCTAATTTAAAAAAAAGTTAGATATACTAATGCCACTTAAAGTTTTCAATAATAGAGACCTGATACTTTATGATAGACAAATATTGTATTTGCTTCTTTACTACAAAGAGCGCTGTCCTTCTTCTTTACCTTTTTTTATGAGAATACTGACTATAAATGAAAACATACATGACATTTCTTTTTTTTTTTTTTTAAAGAATAACATTCAGAGGAATTCTCAGCCTTTTGGGGCTTGCTCTTAGGCTGCAGGTACAACTTCAACCAATCAGAGGGAGAGTTGCATCAAGATTAGACAAACAGCCTAACTGATGCGAATGAAAGATAATATCTGAAAGGGATGAACAACAGCTTTGCAAAACTCACATAGTTTGTTGAGACTGTGATGCAATCATGCAATCATGTAATCGTGGTAGTTTTTACACCTGTGTATTACATGTATATGTTTATCAGTGGAGTTGCGACGTGACTTGCGACTACTTTTGTTCAATGATGCAGTTTATTTAAATTTGACATGAGCTGCCATGAATTGAAGTCTTATTGGCGCTTGGTTAGTTGCTTTAAAATCTGATAAACAAAACTAACTGACTGTAAGAATTCTTGTAAACGTATGACGTATGTTTTAAATCTGTTTACGGCTCAATATGATGTGTTTGTATTTGTAATCTACAGTCCTTTTTTGTTGGTCACTTTTATGCAGTTTCACATTTGTTTTATTTTATATAACTCTCACACATTTGTAGTGTGTGTTTCAATCCTATTGATCCAGTATCAGGCCCGAAATGTGTTGAACATGCACACGTATTCCTCCTGTTCAAAGATACCATCAGCTACTTAAGGTTGTGCTGTTGTAGTGAGACTGCAGCTTTTCTGCACTTTGAGAAGGTTCAATGAATAACAGGGATAGATGATGTAGAAAGTTTGGAATAACAAACGAGATGTCCAGCTGTTGTATGTCAAATATAAATCACTATTTGCTCATTCACTTCTATGTACAACATTACTGAACTGACCCACAGACACACCATGCATCTCTTTTTCTTGCCTGGTTGTCATAAACTCACACATATTTTCAGAATGGACACTCGTGGATCTCCATTAAGAGACCAACTTTGACTGATTGATATGTGATACAACTATAAAACTTTTAAAACAAACAAAAAAGTGACACCCATCTTAGTCCAGTAATGTTGATAGGGATGGACGGCAGCTGAAACAAGAAAAGGGTTGGCAGGGGTGAGGACAGGAAGCGTTAACATGGCTAATAGAGATGGAAAGAAGGGAAACTAGTGGTGTTGTTAACAAACGATTGGAGGATAAATGCTCGTATTATTTGATTTAGTTTCCATCAGCTCTTACTCTGGTCTCTGAGGAGAAAATGGAGTGATTGTTAGACCGTGAGATGATGTAGCACAATAGGAGCAGAGCTAATATATTAACACCTATCACAGTTGTTAAATCATGTCTACTTTTCAGCATTAATGGAAGTATGGGCTAAAAGGCTGGGATCAGTACTAGAATATTTTATAATATTTATGTTTTAAAGTTGACAATAACCAATCATTTTGTACAAGTATTCAAGAGGCAGAACAAACTGTAGGTTTGTCCATGAAATGCAGTGATTTAAGTGGTAATTCTTCAGTATTCTCTGATTTGGATGCCTTTCACCCGACAAATAACCCTTCCCTTAAAAAAGCAGGGCATGTGAGCATTGCTGTAGTCAAATATATCTGTGTTTGACTTGTCAGGAACATTATCAAACACACCGGCTGACAGGCAGAGGTGAGAGGAGGTGAGGGTGGGGGGAAACAAGAATTAGAGCGATGAGGGAAGGACGAGAGTCACAGCAGAGGAAAGCACAGAGGGACAGTTTGAGAAAAGAGGGATGGTAATATGGAGGGAGGAGGTCATAGTGCTGGGTGACAACGAGTTGGGAGGAGATAGTAATCTGGTCAGAGAACATTAACAAGTTACTTATTAAAATTATGATATATTGAATGCGAACATCAATTTTCCTGACCCCCTAAACATTTTAAAAAGGATTTTATGCTCTTGAGGTGGTGTTTCTTTAACCCCAGTATATTATATTGGAAATGGTTATTTACATTTGATTAATAGATAGCTCAAATAGATGGAAAGTGAACTAACATGAATGCTAATGCCGATGTAACGTAACAGCTTCACACTAACTGTTGCTCCACTGCAGGCTGTCCATTTTTTGATTTTCCTTTTGTTTTCAAGCAGCATCAAATACTTGTTGACAGGTAGTCTCACCCTGCCAAGCATACAGCACCTTCACAGGCAATGATATGCAACGCCAACGTGGTAGAAAGTCTGCCTGCCATCGTTAAAGAGAATGCCTTTTGTAAAAAGTGCTATAGAGGGTAACATTTTGAATATGGCTACTTATTAAACCTATACTACTTATTTAACTTATAATTTGGCAAACTTTTACGTGACACATCTCATAAACACACTCCTTTTGATATCTTTAAACTATCCACAGAGGGAACCACATAGACCTGCCTTGTTACACAATCCAGATCATGCCAGAGATATCTAAAACTAGCATGCAGTTATTTAGTTTACTTTCTGTATTATGTGATAATAAATATATATATATATCTTAAGGATGTCTTGTGTTGTTCACACAAAAGCAATATGCTGTGAAACATATGATACATTAGCTGACCCTTAAAACTACTTGAACAATATTAATTAATTCTTCTAACACCTCCTTCTGAATGTTTTTTTGTTAGTTTAATTTAGTCCAGAACCAATAATCACTCCAGGAGATGTGGCCGATGTCAATATTTGATCTGGATTGGATTTCAGTCTATTGTTTGTCTTAACTCTGCCCTCTGTTACGAGAGTTTTCGATACATATTTTGCACTGACTGGTCACTGTTTGAGTTTCACTGTAGGACAGCTGAGTGGTTTGTTCCAGGAATTTATAGATCTGCGTTTTTGTGAAAGCTTCCCTCCTTTATTTTACTGAAGTTTGGAGAATTCAGCAGCACTAAACTAAGGCAGACACACACATACAGAGAGAAGACAGAAATTCAGGAAGCCTAAATGAGTAGATTACCCAAGGATTTTACACAAGGAGATATCTCATTTTGAAATGAAATTGTTCAATCTTCGAAAGTGAGAAAGCGAGAACATTGGCATATTGAGTGAGCAGATAAAATGTTTGAATTAGGAGAAAAAAATGGGATGTAAATGGTATTAAAGCTTTCATTATTTATCCTAGTCCCTCACTTTTCTGGTTTAACTGAAGCTTGTAGATCCAAGGACACGTGAAGTCACTTTTAATTTTGTCTGTGTATAAGTCCTCCCAAAACAGATGGAGTAGTAGATTGTGACTGCATGAGCACAGCAACACTTCCTCTTGATGAAGTTTTTTCTTTAAAGCTTGAGGTTTGGATCGGTTTAGCTGAAATTAAGTTTGTTTGTGTGTGTGTGTGTGTGTGTGTGTGGGACTATCTGTGAACCTGCTTCTTGACGTCATTTACCTGAGAGCCTTTAAAGACAAGCACACACAGCCTATGTGACTGTAACACTATCCTGTAACGTGATCTGTCTCCGTTCTTGTTCAGATAGCTTGTTAGCAGGTTGCGCCTCTGACTCGGTGTAACTCTAGTCCCTCTGTAGCCAAGGTGCCGGCCTCTGAAGTGCAGCACTTCACTGCTTTGTCCGGCTCTACATGCTTGGCTGTCATTGCGGAGATAAAAGTTTTTACCAGCCTGCTAGCTTGTGTTTAGCCTTTTTTTTTTTTTCAGTAGGTGTAAAATCGTTCTTTTTAGACGGAATTTGGATGGAGGCTAATGAGGGATCCAGTCGACTGCACTCCCGAGGCTGGTGGCCAAAATCTTTGAGCTCCATTTGAATCAGCTGGCAGAGCAAAAACAGTTCGTGGTCTCACTTGGTTTATTCCGCTGGGGCTCCAGCAGGAGGTGGCACTGGCATTTACCATTACCACGTTACTATTATAACGTTACTTTTGCATGCAGTTCACAGTCTGATTTTGTTTTGTTATCCAAGACATTTAGCATCTTGCACTTTCATGTAAAATGGGGGAAAAGGGAGTTGATGGCCTGATGACAACAAATGCCGAATAAAGACCTGTGCGTAGAGACTGTACTGGTGTAAAGCCGGCTGTGTTTCAGCTCAAAGTAGCATGTAACCAATTTTTCATATAAAGATCAGTTTACTTGTCATGCATGAGGAGCACCCCTCAGTCTGTGAGAACGATTATATAACAAATTAAATGAATAAATAAAAAAATAACCCTGATGATGCCATCTGTACAAACTCAGCTTGGGCTTGAAGACTACAAATTTACAGTTAAAAACTGGGTGTAGCTTTGGAAAGAAGTGGGAATTTACCAGTTATGGAGGGTGAAACAAAATGATGCTATTAGTTTCATTATGGGAAATGTGAAAAGAGGGAAAGGGAAAAAATATCTGTATTTCTCTGCCTGTGCTGCTTTGATTATTGACCTTTTTTAATGTCTGTTGTGAGGCGACTTTTCACCGAAAGTGCAATCCACTCCATTGCTGGACTAATCCTTTTCTGTGGAAAGATATAAATAAAGTATTTCACGCCTGACCCACACTCCATACAAATTAAGAAGCAGGATCAGAACTTGGATTGAATCAGCATTTAAAGGTCCATAAAGAACCATTGTTATAAAAAATCAATCAATCAACTTTAACAAAAATACCTTTTTAATATGCCACTGACAGACTCATACTGTACAACTATTACAAAGTATTACTGTAATGTTATCCTTTTTCCGTTTGATTTGATTACGTAGCTAATTAGACCAGGACTCTGTTTGTCTCATTAACTTAGATGGTTTGGTTTGGAGTAAATGGGGTTTACTTAACAAACAAACTCTGGCATTTTACCGCTACAATTTGAAATTTGTGCTTTGGTTTTTGAGTGCACACTATATACCGATATGTGAGTGCATATGTGATCACACCTCTGAACATAGCACGTGTGCCTGTTCCTCCCATGATGCTTTGCTGTATCATCCCATCAGCTTCAACACATGGCAGAATGAGTCCACTATCTAACTGTCCAGTTCATTACTCACAGTGGCTCCCATTGGCTTTTTCCGTTCCCCGGTCGAGTGCTGATTGGTTAGTCCCAGCTGTCACATGAGGTTGTGACTGTCTTTAACATGTATGTATTAAGTGGTGTTGACATGTTGTTTATACAGCACTGGCTTTTGACAACGGTCTCTGCGCTCTTTGCTGGTTTCTACGCCCCAGGCCATGTTAGGGCTTCAAAATTAACTGGAAAATAAAATCTGCATCTGCTTTGGAAAAGCTCTCTTTTGTCTGCACAGCTGTACTCCCTATTCCAGGTGTTGCTCAGAATAAATCCAGAGTTTCTTTTTTTTCCTTTTCTTCTGGGGCAACAGTTGGAAAGGGGGCTGAAAAAAACAGGGCGCACCCAAGAGAGATCTAAAAAGGCACTTTTAGTTTTTGTTGTTTTGGTATAAGGCTAATAAAGTACATTCTTTTAAATGTTTTTTTCTTCAGGCGAGTAACTTATGCAACAAGCCCTCCCTCCTCTCCTGGAGTTGTAAAAACAAAAAACTTTAACACCACTCTGTGATAAATAAAGGTCTAGATAAGAGGGAGAACAAACGTTTTCGTCTTTGAGAAGTTCAAAAATACAGCAGGTGTTTTATGTTGAGAAAGATGAGATGAGAAGTCAGTGGGACAACTCTCTATAAAGTCTTACACATGTATGATAGTGATTAGTTGTATTTCTGCTTGGTTTTATAGCTGCTATTTTTATGTGTTCCTTCATAGTGTGTTCTGGAGGCCCTCTCTGGAACAAAACAAAACAAATATACTGCATGGTTTGTAACACTCAAAGCCCTGTTTGTTTATTGCATTTAGATTAATGCCAGGAATGAGTAGTGAACAAAAATGGTGTCGTAGTTAAAACATTTTTTTTTTCCTGAACCTGACAATACTGCCAGAAACTGTTTTCTCTACTGTATGGTCAGCTTTTCTACAGTCTCGTATAAGAAAATACTTACATGGGACTGGTGGATCTCTACTGGAGCTGCACCATTTGGAAATTTAAAATCTGAAAGAACTAAACAGTGCTGTATATGAACATTTTAAAATAATGATCTAACTAATATTGACAACAGCGAAACTTGCCATCTGGAACAAAGCTGGAGACTATAAAAAGGACGATAATTTATGGACAATATTCAGAATACCCTGAAATAACTGATCAAAGCAAATACTAGGCCATTCAACTTATAGCATTTGTCTTTACCTGGAAGAAACAGTCTAGTCTGTCAGTGGTTTAAAAGCTTCCAAGGAACAGAAGTTGTTGAGAGGTTAAGAGCATTGCTTGTGGATATGTAATGATGCTCAATTATTTGGGATGTTGTCCCCCCCGTTAGCCAAACGTTTCAGTTTTATGTGAAGCATCACACATCAGCCTTGTGCTTGAACATAATTTAGGTGCAGGTGTCAGGTTACAGAAGTCCTGTGTTGCTGACAGTGAGGTTTGCCAAGCACATGGTTTGAAATATCATGAGGACGATGAACAGGACAAAACTTGAAAACCAGAGAACTTGAGAACCAGTATGTACGCAAGGCTGTTATTGTCTTCTGCCTGCCAAAATCGTTTGCACCGCTGCCGCACACTACTTTGCATCTGTGTGTGACAAAGCCGTGCAACATCTCTTGTCAAAGTGATTTTACTCTGGTCATCACACACACACACACACACACACACACCCCATGCCATGTATGAGACCTTGCTAACGATCATTTGTTAGCAAACCAGTGTGGTGAGGTGGAAGAGCTAAATATAGTCCTGGAGATGTTTGTGTAAAATTCCACCATGGCTGAGTTTACCTATCCACACTGTGAAACTCAAAAACCTGTGGCATGATTGAACAGGCTCTGTAAAAGAAGACAAAATTGTAAGTTGCCAGTTTCTATTCAATATACAGTAAACAGTACACCATTAATCCAGCTGCTTCAGGTTTAGAAATAACTGCCTGTTGATTTTTAACCTTGGCTGTTGTTCGATTTTGCTAGTTTGATGTCATTTTCTAGACAAATATGTCGTATGGCTGCTTGTGTGTGGAAAACATTTACCATTAAGAGACATTTTGTTGGATTTTAAAGAATAAAACAAAGTTTCTGATACAATGAAATTTAGGTATATGAATCTGAATCTAGAATCTAGAATCTAAAACACTTTTATGCTTTTCTGTGCTGTCATCAGCTGCTCCAACAACAAACCAAACAAAAATGTATAATCATAACGTAGCAAGTGATTCCTTCTGGATTTAATTAACTTTCACATCCACACTGTGGATATTTTAGTTAGTATGGTCTAGTCCTACTCTATGTGGAAAGCATCGTGAGATAACTTTTGTTATGATTTGGCGCTATACAATTAAAATTGACTTGACTTGACTGTGGAGGAGGGAAAGAAACCTGTGTCATAACCAGATTCACAGGAGTGAACGCACACACTAGAGATTGAATAACTTCTGCATTCACATAGGCTGCCTTCATCTGTCGGTGGGGACGACTGCTGACTGTGAACAACCCAAACACCTCTGCTTTTACTGTAGGTTTAGATGTGTTCAGTTTGCAATGGCAGTAGTGCTTAAGAGTGCAACACATAAGCCAAACACAGCTGGTGGAGTTGTGTATATCCGTGAACCAATATATTATTCTAACTAGCTTTATTGTACTAACACCAGTTGCTTGACTAACAAGATGGCGGTGGTGTGGTGAAAAAAAAAAACACAACTAAAGGAGGGAGAGGGAGAGACAGAAAGCGAGAGAGGTAGATTTTCAGGCCGAACTAAAGGACAGAGCAGGGAACATCCTCATCTTAAATGTCAGTGGTCCCGTCGCATTGATGTTAATTGGTGAAGAATCTGGTGTTTCTTGTTGGCTTGGCTCCACTTGCACGCACACACACACACACACAGTTGTATGTACCCTGTGTGACAGGAGGCCCTGGGGGGCTTAGGTCTGGCCTCTAGCTGGTGACACTAATCCAGACAGGCTAAGCCAAATGAGGAGGAACGGTAAACTCACACACACACACACCCCTCTGTGTGTGTGTGTGTGTGTGTGTGTGTGTGTGTGTGTGTGTGTCTCTTGTTAATGTTTAACCGTTCTTCTCAACCGTACAGGTTCACATGCATTCTGGCATTTCCTGTTCTCACAGGCCTGTCCCAAAAATTGACCCCTGTGAAGGTTTTTGGTGATGATAGAGTTTCCCACTTTGCAAAACAATGACAGCTTTCTGTAGATGTTTGACAAGTTGGCCCTCTTAATATTTAACATGTTGAAACCTCCGACTCTCTGCTTGTGTGTTATTGATTCATTGAGTGAGTTAAAGGCTAGTTTTGGCCTCTGAAAGTAGTATTTTGGTTTAGCGTGACACTCTTACATAACTGTAAATGCTTTCTGGAGAAGTTTCATAATTTGCATATGTAATTTATGCACATCCAAATGTCTTAGGCAGATTCTGTATATTTGTGAACACGCTGGAGTAGTGCTCCCAACCTTCTGTTTCTGTCAGGCAAGTTAGAAAACAAACTGCAGATGGAACATTTTCTCCTCATAGATCTCAACGGTTGCCGGTTCACTGCCTCACCTCCATAAAATTTCCCTTTGTGTTATAATCAGGAATGCAGTGATGGGTGAATCTACCTTTTATATTTGAAAGACTAGTAAAAAGTAAAAAAAAAATCTTTAACATGCAAATTCATACTGTCATATATCTGAATAAGTAGTATCCAACTGAATTAGTTGATTGAGTTCAATTAATAGCATCTACAGTTACTCAGACATACATTGTTCATTAAAAGAAAAGGATCAGAATAAGATAATAAAGCTCAAGAATACATTTTCATGGTCCTTTGGAGAAGCTATAGTATTTAGCATTAGTAGGAGAGTGCATTAACTGTACAGTTGTCTACCCTTTAAACAGGATTTCATGTATAAAATGTGCCATATTCTCAGTGAAACACTACTTCTCATAAGTTCACAATGCTGCATGCTAATTTTACTTTGCAAAACAAGATGGAAATTTATGTTTTATAGCAAATAATAAGGGGAAGCGTTTGTGCTGAAAATCATGAGAATATTTTACTTTTTCACATGACGGTGCTGAAGGGAATCAATCAGTTAGTTGATCAACAAAAAAACACTTGGCATCAATTTTGGTAATGGATTAATTGTTCATAATTTATTAAACAAAAATGTCAAACATAACTAGATTCTCAGTTTCTAGATTCTAGATTCTCTGTTTTTATATCATTGTAAATGGAATATCTTTGGGTTTAGAACTGTTGATCAGACAAAGCAAGCAATTAGAAGCGGCCACCTTGGGCTGTGGGAACCTGTTATGGACAATTTTCACTGTTTTCTGACATTTTATAGACTAAACGATTAGTGGATTAATGCACAAAAATGCTAAATTAGCCTAGTTAGTTAGCCTGCCACTGAAATTATTATTGCCTTTGTCACAAACACATGAAAAAAGGGTCTATGCCAACTGCAGTATAGTGTCTATGTGGTGAGTTCCAACTGGTCTTTGACAAAAGAATTTACAATCAGTAATATGTACAGTTCATCCCATATTGTTTTCATTGATTCATTGTTTTATTTTTGCCTCCAGAGCATCTGCGCCTTTGAGAAAAACCTTTTTATAAAACAAAAAAAAACGCAATCTGTACTGAATTAGCTGTGACAACATTATCTTTAAAAGAGATTCACTGGAACTTCTCCACTGACTGTATGATTGGTGGTCTGACATTGGGGAAATTAATGTGAAAATGAGTGTGTTTCACTGTCATGCAGCCCAGTTGTGTGTGCCTGTGTGTCTCCATCCTCTGCTGATTGGAATAAGTCAGCTTGATGATAAGTAATAAGCTATGCTTATGATAATAGTCCAGAGGCTAAGTGTCGTACATCAATCCGCTCAGTGTCAGCTCATATCAGCTCTGCTGTTTGCCTTTGTTGGAGGAGCTCTGCCTTGGGTAAAATCTCCTCACCACTGTCTCTCCATAGTTTATTGCTTCTTTATCTTTCCGTTTCTGTCGCTGTGTATCTGTTTATTTCTTACAGTACATTTAGTTGCATCACGTTTTAATACTAGAATGTTCCATTACATCCCAGACCCAAAGTTACCCAAGAATATTAGTGAGCCCAATGTGTTTTCTATACCAATAGGTTTAATCTATTGATCTAAGCTGTTGGTGCCCTTGGGCAAGTTGCTACACTGATGATTACTATAGTAAAGCTGTTCTGCAACTGAAAAGAATGTGGTAGTACTGGATACCTGCCAGGTGTGAATGTGTGTGTAGTGTAACGACTGTAGCCCTGTGAACTCTCCCTCCGGCTCCTCCTGCAGGTTAAAATGTCTGCAGTCAACTTGTGTGTTCCTTCATCAAAGGAAGGAATTTGTTTAATAAGTCTGCAATTCCTTTCCTGTAATTAATAACCACAAGTTGACAAGTTACCTTTTTAAATGAGAAATAAAATCCCAAGGAATCATTATAGGTTACAGTACAAGTTCCGACCGTTCCTCTTGGCAAGACTAAATCATATATCAAAAAGTGGATATTTGCCGCAATGTATCTTTTTGAAGGTCGGAGCATTACAATGATTTGAAAGCACATGATAAAGAGTACAGGGGTGTGTTGTGATGCGATATGGTTACTCTGACTTGTTTGTTGTTCCTCTACCCTTCCTGCGACTCTTATCAACGGCACGCTATTTCAGACATGGAAAGACCAACTCAGTGTGTCTCAGTGTGCAGCGTTTTTGTCTGTGCTGTTGTGTATTATTGTGTTTGAGGGTACACCCACCTCACCTCAGATTACCCAACTTTTTATTTCTATATTTTGCCCATCTGACAAACTCTTTATGACTTAAATTTATTGTATATATTATAGTAAATAACATCTAGCTGATGACAATTGCGGGCTTTTTTAAAGGGAGATTTGAAGTCATGTTTGAATGTTAACATTGCTGTTTGTTGCCCTCATGCTGATCATCGACTGAAAGTCATGTGTTGTTTTGTGTTGTGGTTCATTAACCTCAGTCTGAGGGCAAAATAGATTACAGCCGAAATGAGAGCAGAAGTCAACTGGACTGACCAGAGTACAACCCAGAGCACAGTGAAGGAGAAAAGAATCAGATAATATAGAGAGAGAGCAGAAAACAGAGCCATGTTTCCTTGAGACATCAGAGCAGAGCAGAGTTGAATCAAATGCACTTTAGCAGGACTAAATAGGACAATAAAGAGCAGAGCAGTGCAACACAGAGCTGTACAGATGAGTGCAGCGCTGGGAGCCACATGAAACTATATATTCCTGCCCCCCCGCCCCAGCAGCCATGCATCAGCCATGGTTCACAGATCACACACTACCCACGGTCATACACTAGAAAAGATAATCTAACCAGCGTTCAAGTCCACAGACTTAGCTTTAAGATGGTACTTTTTTTAGCTTTTCTGTCTCTTCTGTGTGTGTGTTAGGTTGGTAATGAGCTTGAGGAGAAAGTAGCCCACTTCTAGAAAATTAATCTTACTAAATAAAAAAGTTATGCTTCTTGCTGTCTCCAAAAGGCAGATACTGAAGTGTGCGGTCATGCCAGTAGAAGCTGTCTCAGCATTGAGACAGGAGGTCCAGCATTGATATTGTGTGACACAATATTAGCGTAATTGTTTGTAATAACAAGCAACGTTGGCCTTAAATCTAAACATAAACTGTGGTAGTGTTAGTGCCTTGCTGTACCTACTGTATAAAGCTGTATACAGAATCACTATCATGTGGGCGCTTTAATACCCAATTTTCATGCTATCACAATTGGCCACCTCATTTGCTAACACAGCATGGCCTTCTGCTGTCACACTGACACTTAGTTATATTTGGGACAGTTACTGTCTGTCAGTGAAACTGAATTACTGAAGCATTTTAGCTGTATTATGGCAATGATAAATGTTTGCAAAGGAACTTTATTTAAAAGCTCAGATAAACCCACAGTGCACTACCTGCCCAGCAGACAGACAAAGTTAGTGTCTAGCTGGTGAAGGTAGTGGGAGCATCAAGCAGCATTTAATATTTTTCTCAGGAGTTGGTGGACACTAAACTAGCGCTAAAAGGAGAGTAAATATCAGACATCTAAGATATTAGCTATAGTAACTTCATAAGGCGACGATATGTCAATGTTGCAATTTTAAGTGTCTTACATTTAAGCTTTGTACAAGGCTCATTGCATGACATAAATAGCCAAAATTACATTGTCCCTGTCCCTCAGTGTCCCGTCATAGCAGGAAAGTCACAGATGTAATTAGTCTTTCATTTCATGTAATCAGAATCATCATTTTGGTGACAAGTTCCACCTGTGCTCCTCCTGCTGTAACAGGTCAGAATCTCTGCAGTGAAAAAGGTGGACTGCAAAAGCTTCTTTTGACTTGCCTTGGCCAACAAGCTGTGGCTTGTCTCCGCATTGTGCCAAATGCTACAACGAGACGTCTGACCAGGTCTGAGAAAACTCTACACCCAGTCAGGTATCATTTCACCGGGTTTGTTAGTAGCATTGTGTCATATTTATACTCAACTTTTAACCTCATACGTCAGTGGCTCATATCTTTTTTCTTTCAACCAGTTTCAAAAAGTTCCCTCAGCCTTCTCTGTACGCTTTTCTTGTGTTCTGGCCAGAGAAAAGAACTGATTGGGCCAACACACACACTATTTGTTCAGAAAAACCATAGCATCATTTTTCTTGTCTGCCTGTATGCTGAACTTTATTATATTTTTTGAATTTTCCTTATTATTGCTGTGTTTTGCTGTGCTCCCTTGCCCACTGTCCTCATACACCCTCCCGTCACACTGAAATGTGCGAAATAAATCACGTTGTATAATATTTTTTAGATTAGACAGCAGAAATGGTCTGTGCAGCCTTCAGCAGAGATAGAAAGTGGCAGAAGGGTGTAATGAAAAGGAGAATTGTTAACAAAATTGCTTATGTATAGTTTCCAGAAGTTTGCCAGCTTGTCGTACAGAGCAGCAGGAGCAGCGTAGAGCAGTAATGTTCTCAGATGGCACTAATCACAAAGCTGATAGCAGCACAGCCACTTGGCTAGCGGACAGTGAGATCGCCATGGCTTCTAGAAGGGGCGCTTGCTGTCAGCTGCAGGCAGTCAGGCACATAAACACACCCTCGCCACCTAATCACTCTTCCCTCTCCTTCTCCTCTTCTTTCCTCCCTGTCTCTATCTCTCTCCCTCACACCGGGATCTCTGTGTGGTTGGGTTGGACCGAGACCGGAGGTGGGAGGAGGTACGAGGTCGAGGTAAAGCAGCAGACGCACTGCTTTATTTTCTGTTCTCACATACAGGTGCGGTACATGGAAAGTTCTTGATATGACTGTTTGCATGCAGGCACCTAGCAGATGTTTGATTTAATCACCTATTACATTCATAGATAATACGGCTGGAAAAAAGCGTCCTGTGTGTTGAGACATGTGAACCGGTTCGAACACCTGAGTTCAGGTCCGGCTTTGCAAACTATATTGGTGCTTTGGTGTCTGAAAGTTGAAGCATTATCAGTGTTTCTGTGTGCTGTCTGGGTGAAAGATATTCCTCTGAATCTTGTTTCTCCTCAACCGAAGCAATAGTGTTGATTTCCAAAACCAAATGTGCTTGGACTTCAGGGTGTTTGATTTGAGGATCTTTAGTTAGTAGCTTATCCCTCTCTCTGCAGGGGGCAAGGGGCAGTAGGTGTTTGTATAGGGTGTGCGTTTGTGTGTGTGTGTGTGGGGGGGTTGATCCATCATGCAGTTGTTGTCAGAAAGTTGCTCTGCCAACATGGTTGACCTGCTTGCTTGGAAAACAGGTTGTAAAAGATTGTTGCAGAAAATCCTGTGGGTTTCAGCTTGAGGCTAAGACAATTGGAGCTCTTGGGCCATTTGACTTCCTCGTCCTTCAGCATTGTATAACAGTAAATATTGTGTTTTTCAGCATTGAGCGCCAAGCTAAAGACAAAATTTGTAATTGCATGACAGTACGTTTTAGAAATGTACATGCTGACTGCTTAAAACAATAATTCAAACAGGTATTGTTACTATCCAAAGTTTCCAGCTGTAAAAATTACAGGATCTGATACATCCTATCAGCACCTGATAACATTTTCCTTTCACTCTCAGTGAAGCTGTCCATTGTTAACACAACAGATAGACACGACAGATTGTGCAGAGAGCCAGCTTCACCTGAATCAGGAGAGAGAGCTGTCAACACTTAGGCGGGTGGAGCTGTAAAAAACAGGTCACATATTGTCATGCTTGACAAACTAGTTTTTCTGGAGCGTATCTCTCTTCCTGGGAAAAGGCGTGTTTTTTTTCTACATCTAGAGATGAATAAGAAATCAATGAACCAAAACAATGTGATTTGACATCAGGAGAAGGTCCTGCCATTCAGTTTAACATGGAATCCTTGATAAATACCTGTCTACATATAATGAAAACAACTATTTAGTGTGTAATTATTACTGTTTAGAGAGTAATCCACAACAGCTGGCACTGGTAAACTACTGTAGCTGTCATGTTGTAATTGTTCTTTAATCCTTGGGCTATACAGTAACAACATACTAATGTAATAGCTATTATTTATTATTTATATAATATTTATAACCAAAGTGAGAGCTGTGTGTGTATTCTCAGCACAAAGTCAAACACGTTTTCAGAGGTTGTTGTTGTTGCACCGATTCTCTTTGTGATAATCATGGACAGGATCTCAAGGTGCAGCCAAGGTGAGGAGAGTGTCTGATTTGTGGGCCTCAGACATGCATTTCTGCTTTTTCGCAGATGATGTGGTTCTGTTGGCTTCATCAGACCATGATCTCCAGCACGCAGGTGGGCAGTTTGCCGCTCAGTGTGAAGAATTCAGGCTGGGAGTCAGCACCTCCAAGTCTGAGGGCCATGGTTCTCTGGAGGAAAAATCTTGAGATCCTTTTCATGAGTGAGGGTAAAATGGACTGTGAGATAGACAGGCGGAATGGTGCGGCGTCAGCAGCAGTAATGCGGAAGTTGTACTGGACTGTGAAGAGGGAACTGAACCGTAAGGCAAAGCTTTCAATTTGCCTGTCTATCTACATTCCAACCCTCACCAGTGGTCATGAGCTTTGGGTTGTCACCGAAAGAACAATATTGCGGATACAAGCGGTCAAAATGAGTTTCCCACGTAGGGTAACTGGGCTCAGGAAATTATATATCTCATCTGGCCTGGGAACACCTCGGGATCCCCGGGAGGAGCTGGAAAATGTTGCTTTGGAGAGGGACGTCTGGAATACCTTGCTTAGTCTGCTGCCACCGCAACCCGGCTGTGGATAAGCGGAAGAAACTGGAGAGATGGACGGATCTTAAATAAAGAGGCTAACATAGTTGACAATTCTACGGTGGTCCTGAAAGCTCAATGCTATGCAACTTAAGACAACAGGCAAAACACAAAAACAGAAAAGACAAACATTTTTGTCTTTTCTGTATTTGCAGCATGTTTCTGTAATTGGTCATTTTTTTCCTAATTGCTACACAGATTATGTTAAATTGATGACTGTGTTTCTTATATTGCTTTTTATTTGTCTATTGCATGTGTTTTTATAAGTTACAATTCATTGAGCTCTTACGGCCACCGTACAAAAGAGATAAAAAAGGACAGTTATTTATGTCCGTGTCACAGGCGCAGTTTCAACATTTAATTCTCAGCTACAACATTATTGTGTGGCTAAAGAAAGCATCAAAACTTGTTCAAGTGAAACATTTCTATCAAAAATTCATCCTGCAACAGTTCCATTCATTAGGCATGTCTTTGCCAAGATTTAAACCAAGATCACGAGGAGGTCCAGAGAAACTCACACAGACACATCCTCACTATTCACTGTGTTTCCCACAAATACACACCCAAACCCCTTTTCACACACATACCAGTTGTACAGTGCAATATTGAAAACAGTGGACCAGATTGTTACAATTTGTCTTGTCAGCTCTGTGCTGGAACAGGACAGTATTCTCATATATCAGCACCTTTACATACACACAGTGGAACACACAGAGTCATGAAAAACCCACACTTTCCTTGCTTACACACTGTCTTCCTCAAAAAAAACACACAAATGAAGACAGAGGCGTTGTTGTCCTGTTGAGGTCAACTGTTGTCCGGTGCTGTAGAACAGAGTCCGTCTGTCACAGTGTCTCAATGGTGCTGTCCCTCTCTGTCTCAGCAAGACTAATATGGAGCCATTTATAATTATGGACAATAAAATTACTAGGCTTTGCACATACATGCATCATGGGAGCAGACACATGCTTTGAGTGAAAAATAGGAGGATCGTGACGGCGCCAGAGCTGTAATGACAGCATGTTGCTGTAAATCCATTGACTGCGTTTTACACAGATTGTCAGTGTCAGCCGTCATGATGAGCTGTGGCTGTGAAAGTTAGTGCTAATGTAGATGAGCATTAGGCCGCTCTGGCATCACTGTCCTTTCTTCCCTTGATTTCCGCATGTTGATGTGTATTTGTCTGTAAGTCAGCATGACAGAGGGATGAGAGCCTTGAAGGAGAGATGACAGAGAAGAGATGAGTGTTGGGCAACGAAGGGATGACAGGAGGGAGGACGGGCGCTGTGAAAAGCAGGAAACAAGGATGGCCAGGAGTTGGAAGGGCAGCCAGAGGCAGCGATGACAGATAAAAAGTCAATCCTGCTTCAAGGAATAACAAGTGTGTGTGTGTGTGTGTGTGTGTGTGTGTGTGTGTGTGTGTGTGTGTGTGTGTATTTTGTGAGGTTCTGTGTGTGTAAGTGCTCCTGGCTATATGTACATGTAATTTGTGCCTGCAGCATTGGTTTTCAAAGAGACAAGTGCATGTATGGAGAAAATGAACAATAAACACGGTTATATACCGTATCAGTGGGGAAATCCTCAAAACTTCACAAATAACCTAACTTGTTGCACAAAGCAGAGTTTTGCTCGACAAACTCTTTTTGGACCTTTGTTGGTGACCAGTAGAAATTGCAGCAACATGAGTAGAATTCCACCCCTGCTTAACATTTTTATGTAATCAATGAGTCATTGGTATGATCAATACTTAATCTCTCAAATATTATATGGATATTTTATTACTTGGGACAGTAAGAAAAATATTTATTGCCCTTTTAATTAGGACCACATTCATTAAACAGAATCATAAAGATTATTATCTGCAAAGTTAAACATTTCCCATGAAATCCATGTTGTAAATATATAATTATGTTTATATGTTACAGATCATACTCTCATAATGAATTTCTCAATTTCTCAGAGCAAATATATACTTGCTGCAGAGTGTCTAACTGCTAATAGACATTGGAGATAGTTCATTTATAGTTTACAGTAATATATAGTTACTTATGTCAGTGGAGAGGTCTCCTTGTGCTGGAAATTCTTTATGTACTTGTGTCTTTGTTTCTGAGTATTAAATTCTCAAAGCCTATGAGATGCATTATCCTCATTGGATTAGAGTTGGTTGGAGTATTCATATCTCCATGGCGGCTTTATTGTGTAAGTAAATTACAGGAAGTTGCTAATAAGCCCAATTTTATTTGTTTATTTTTTTCTACAGAACATCAGAAAAACCTATGATCTGATGCTTCCCGCCATCACCATGGAAACGGAGGCCAGTCACATGCTGGAGGCAGCGCTGGAGCAGATGGATGATATCATTGCAGGTAAGAGCTACAAAGTGCATTGTCGTTTTGACATGGAAGCAACTGGACAAATGTGGTTTTCATTTTGAGAAATTGCCCATGCTGGTTTTAGCGTCTCAAGTGAGATACTGTGTGCGAGCGGGAGTCACAGGATCTCACATGCTCAGGTCCAACATCCACTGCCATTCTCTCCAATCATGTTGAGCTGTCCTAGCAACGGATATATGTACAAAAACTGGCTTTTTTCTTCATCAGAATAACCTTTATACAGAGCGCACTCTGCCCTACAGACAACAGTGTCATTTGGTCAGACAGTCGGCCAATGAGTCAGACTGTTTAGCCACTTTGGCCTGGTTTGCTGTAAGGAGCAGCAGAACCACCAGGCGTCACTAGAGAGGCTGGTAGTCTCTTACAATATGTTCCAATTACTTATTTTATA
Source organism: Lateolabrax maculatus (assembly GCA_031216445.1). NCBI lineage: Eukaryota > Metazoa > Chordata > Actinopteri > Acropomatiformes > Lateolabracidae > Lateolabrax > Lateolabrax maculatus. The sequence continues at coordinate 5,088,397 of CM062214.1, forward strand.
CTAATTCTATATACATTATATTAGTTTTCTTCCACCTCATTAGTATCACACTGCACATGTCAGTGCACGTGTAGTGTTGACAACATGGTGGGTTAGAGACAATGTGGGGACAAAACCTTGGCAAACTAAACAAAACAAACTTCACGGGCGAGTGGTTCAACTCACTGTGGTTGCTCTTTCCTTTGCTGACAAAAATATGCTGAAAAATGTCCATATTAATAGCTGCTAACGTCATTAACTAAGTTTATAGTAACAACTGTTATTGTAAAAGTCTTGTTATAGGTGATTAGTGGAAAGCATTAATATGCCAAGTATCTAAACCAGAAATTAATAAAAACTAGAATTCAGTAGCAGGATCAGAGTATAAATGATACCCATACCTCATCAGGAGTACAATAAAAAGATGTATTGAATCATTTTGTGATCATCATGAGGCACACGCACATCCGTATATTTTTTGCAGGTGCTGGGTAACAATAAGCTCCACAAACACAATGAAAAGAGTACCCGTGCACTATTACTTCGTTCCCAGTTCATCTTTAATTCTGCATAGACTTGACAACGCTTCAACCTCAAATGGTCCTCCTCAGGTACAGTGAAGGTGCAGACATGAACAACCTTGTATATATATAGACAACTAGGATGACACGTTGCACGTCTTTTGCAAATTGGATCATTTATTTATTGAGTGAAATCAATCATGCAGACTCAAAGAAGAACTCTGAACAAGAAAGCAGTGTGCGGGTACTTTTTGTAGTATGTTTTGTTTGTATAATTTTTATACAAATGAGAAATTAATAAAAATGCGTCTTGATGTATGTTATGTAACAATATTGGCTATTTCACATTTGAAAATATCACACATTGTTAGATTAAAACAGTTTCCCAGGATTTAATAGTTCTAAGTTTATTAGTTGGGCCACTGTATTTTTTTTTTATAACATTTTTTTTTAACCCATTATCAGCTGTGAATATCTCCTTCATTCTCATTGTATGTTACATTGTGGGACAATAGGGTCAATCAACATCAGACTCAAAAATCCAGGCATTTAGGGATGCGCGTTGGCAAGCATAGTTTCTTCAAGGGAAACAAATGATGTACTGAATTACAATTAGTACAGAGAATGCAATTTAGGCTCCATTGTTGTATTCATTTATTTATTTATGGGTGTGGAGTCCTATTATATAGCTTGTTGGCCTCAAGAAAACTCACAGTTTGACTGTTTCTGATAACAGAGGTTTAATAAGTGGTAAAATAGTAAGGGCGGCGCAGCCTTGGACAACAAGATTTAACTGACTAAATATTAAAAGTGGTCACTGAAAGCATGTGGGAAAGCAAGGGTTGAGCAGAGCAAAGTATCTCTTCAATCATAGGGGAAAGGAGAGAGACAGAGGACGGGGGACTTTGGGTTATTGTGAACATTTTCTGACTGATAACCTGATATATGTGAAAAATCACATTTTCGGCTGGGTTCCCTGCACTCCTGCATCATGGGTTGTGTCATCTCACCCTCAGAATCAACATACCACCTTTTCCCCCATACAGCACAACTGGACGAAAGAGGGTTTGCAGGTAGTACTGTCGCATCTGAATCTCATCAAGTTGCTGCTGTTTGCCCAAAACACGCTGACCTCATTGAGTGCTCTAGAGTTTGCTATTCCGGCTTTCAGTGACCACAAATAGAAATACATTAAAAATCCCATTAGCGATAACATCAGCCAATCACTAACAAGGAAATTAGAGACACTATCAACAGAATTTAGATATGTTGGTCATATTGCATTCCATGATCATCAGTTTTTTTTTTTTTTTTTTTTGGTTAAGCATCTTGTGGGAATACAAGTGAAAGCACTCCACTGGTTAATGACTTTGATATTGGTTTTGTTGTTGATGTGATTGAAATGGTGCTGCCATTTACTGTTTGCAAGACTTAGTCCCAGTTCTCCACATTAAACCCTCCCCACATTTCAGAGTGACCTTCAGAAAAGGGAGCTACCAGGGATCATGGTAAAATAACTTAAATATGGAAAAGACCTCCACACATCATGAGCTGGAATAACACCACTTACTGTGTCCAGGCCTAGTTCCAGAATAAAATGGCAGAGAATTCTTTTGAGATTAGTGGGGGTGCACTAGTAGTAGTTCCAGCTCAGACAGCATGGGCAGGCAAAGCAATCAAAAATCGCCTACAGCTGATACAGTGGCATCGCCACAGTATGTTACTAATGACAAAAGACTGCAAGCAATCATAGGCAGGTGGCACCACTACAGCAAAACAAGTACATAATAGCTGTATCCCAATTCCTTACTACTTATTCTGAGCAGGCTTAGTGTATACCCCAATGAATACTGGATTTTTGAGGCCAATAATAATCTAATCTAATAATCTAAAAAAATCTAATAACTATATATTTTCCAATATTTCTTTCTTCAACACATCACATAAACAGACACCTTGTGTTGGTGGTCGATCCTTGGTTTCTCTCGTCCTCCTGTTGAAGAATTGCTCCCGATGGTCAGACCAACATTTTGCATAGTAGCTCGCTGTCACTGGTGTGTGTGTGTGTTTGGGTAAATGAGAGGCAATTTGTAAACCACTTTATATAAAAGCATTATATGAATGCAGTTGGCTCACAGCTGCAAAAAATTGTAAGTAAGATGTGGATAATGGTGAAGCAGCTTCAGAAAGTTTTTTGTTTTTCAAGAACTAAGTATTAAATCTTTCTTAAAACCCTTTGTTTTCTCTGTGCAAGATTTCATCGGCAGTAGCATTTCCAAAACAATTAAATATGTTGAAAGTATGTACGCTCATTGCAAAACAGTATACTATTAACATTAGTATACAAAACATATTGTATAATATTAGTATGGAAATTGGACACAGGTTCAAACCTTTTTTATGGCAAACAACTTAACATGTCATAGCATTACCAGCCCAGATACAAGAAATAACACGTAAGCCAGCATACACAGTAACAGGGCCCTGCAGCTGGTGAACCAAAATGGGGTGTAGCTGTCACTCATTATATTAATTGCACCTGTGCCTTTCCCGCTCTGATAAATGTAAATGTAAATGTAAAAAGGATTAAATATTGTTTTGGCACAACTTTCTTCACTATAATGATGTAAGGAGGCAAAAAATTGATAAAACTTGATAAAAAGTAATCACAGTATTATTTCTCACATGTATGACAGATTTCCAAACCTGGCACTTAAAACAATGCCAAATAGATCATGTGTGCTCCTCCTACAATTGTTTTCTACCTGTGCTGGAGGTGGTGCTGTAGTTTGTATCTAGACTGAGTTGACTGTGCATGAATAATGTTTTCCTCTGTGTGTTCCGGCCCAAATACACTGATGTCTCCATGGATCGATAGAGAGACAAATGGGAGAATGGGTTCATGTTCTGTTTGTTTCTATGTTCATATTGCACATGCTCATGTTCACTGCTCCTCAGCCAGCCTAAAGTTATTAGTTTATACAATGTGCAGTAAAGGCGGTAGTGAGTTAGTGATTGTTAATACTCCATCCACTCTGTGCTTTCTGAGACTCAACGTTTCTTTATATCCTGTATCCTTCATATAAGGTCATACCTGGGTAAATAGTTATATAATATTTATATTATTTAAGCAGTACAGTGTTAACATGGATTAGAAAATATATTTTTCCTTATCTTACTCAAATACGCAAAGACTTACAGTTCTTTAGTTACTCTCAGGCTCTGCTGTACAGAGGCTGCTTTAAGATATTCAAGCAAAGGTTGTTTCAATTATGTGCTGTTTATTAATTTTGGACTCCATATTCTGTTTTGAGACTCTGTAATGTGTGGCTGCTTTTCAGAGTCACAGTTATTTGAGTGCATCCAGATGTGTGTGTGTGTGTGTGTGTGTGTGTGTGTGTGTGTGTGTGTGTGTGCGCCAGGGAAATGATCCAGGTGACACATGGACATTTTGGAAACATTCAGGAGGATGTATGTCTCTGATTAAATTCTGCTTTCTTAGCATTCAAAGCTCCATTATAGGTCTTCCTGCAAATTGTCTGGTAGTACATGTAATTGTTGTTTTGCATAATCTTCCTGTGATCGGTAATAGTCTGTCCTCCCTTCCACACACTCTCCAGGTTCGAAAGCAGCGGCGGTGGAGTTTTCCAACAGCATGTACGACCTGGGTTCTCCCGTCAGCGCCGGCCCGCTGCAGGTCGTCCAGTTAGCCAAGGACCTCAAACTCGCCCTGGAGCTCCAACCCAACCAGGAGGGGAGAGACAGCCTCAGAGCACAGCTACCTACAGAAACAGCACAGGCTCTCATACACTGGCTACAGAGTGGAACTGTGAGTACAATATACTCTATGCTTCAGATCAGCTTCCATCTTAACATTTGCAGTCCTGAGGTAGTGTTTGCTTTCTGCAGTGTAGTGTTAAAAAAATCAAATTGCAGCCATGTCAGCTGGAGAAGTCACACTATATTTATCTGTACCAAACGGCTGCATAATGTGTCTATGTGTCTTTTTAATGAGCAGTCAAAAAGATTATTTCAGCATTGTGGATTATCTTTGTGAAAACACATGAAGAAATAGCTGAAGATGAGCATCAGTCCAGATTGGAGATTCTGCTCAGTTTGTTTTATTACACTTGGCTCTTCAAGCATGAGGAACTGCTTCCTTACTCTCATAAAGCATTGCGTTTTGTTGTTGTTTTCTCTAGTTGTTGCAGATATGTTCACACTCTCAGTGAACCACAGTACTTTTGGAGAAGGGCTAATTTCAGGCGCTTTGGTTTATTTAGTCAGCGCCTCCAGAGTTTGAATGGCATTTGCTTCACACGTGCAAGTCTTGACGCACATAATCTCGCTATCATTAAGTTATTAGCTTGACAAGATGAAAATCCAATGCAGGTGTGCCTTAACAAATGCCCACTTCCTTATGACATGAGATAAGACTTTGGGTGCTCATCTGAAAATACAGCTATATAGCTGAAAGCTGTGTATAGTCTTCACATATTGGCCGAGACAAAAAAAAAGGACAACTAGGCTGGTCCCAAAAGTGACCCACAGAGTGACCCACAGAGCTGGTGCCTTTGCCCTGTCCTCAAAGTCATTGGATAATTAGAATAGGAGTGTTTCTGTTTCAACAGACAAATGCGAGACAGACGTCTGTGAAACGTGGCTGAAACGCCTCCAGTGTAGACACGCTGTAGAAGTCTACAGCCATGCTAGTGGCTCTCAGGCATTTTTGGCACTTTGCATTTTACTTTGAGCTAAATGCTATTGTTAACATACTACATGCTCACAGTAACAATGCTGACGTGCAGGTTTAGTGTTTACTCTGTTCACCGTCGTAGTTTAGTGTCTTAGCATGCTAATGTTTGCTATTTGCATATTTAAAATTATCGGACAAATTGAAATTTAGACCTGATTTTGCCACTAGATGAAGATTCAGAGGATTACCAGAGTAATTACAATGCATCCTGAGGGGAACATGAATGTCTTTTCCAAACTTCATGGGAATCCATCCAGTAATTGTAAAGACATTTCACTCAAAGCCACCAATTTGTACTTCATGAGTCAGGGGGTCTCCACAGTCAAAGTTTTATTGGAATCAATTCAGTAGTTGTTGAGATATTTCAGTCGGGACCAAAGTGACGGACAGACTGACAGACTGACATGGTGTGACATCCATAGAGCCACACCAATAGCAGGGCTAATAACACAGCTTGCAAACCTGTGTTAGCCAGTGACTTTACAGAGCTGCTCATTTTAAATTTGCGGTGAAACTCTCACTGTCCTCAGAGATTACTCAGCTGGGTGTGCTCAGTGTACACGTCTCTGTGAATAAAAGTTGTGTTCACTCGCACTCAGACCAGGATGGATCGCCTGGTGAGGCACAAGTTACGTAAGGTTATTCATTGTGATGTTTTGGAAGTTGACGGTGGAGTCAGACATGCAACATGCTAGCCAAAAGAACCAGCTGTTTTACGTTGAAAGGCCCCTTTCAGCATGGAATATTTATGTTTACAGCGCACAATGTTTTTCTTTTTGCTCTTCTTTCAAGGTCAAAGTTATTCATAACACCTCAGTAAAGAGAGGCTGGATGTATCTGTTCATTCAGCAGTGATTAGAGCTGCTCTAGGATTACAAACAAAAATGCTTTCATTACTATATTTTTCTACACGCCTAATGTCACATTTTGTGATCACAACCACAACAGTGGCTTCTATATCTGTGAATTAATTTATTTAAATGATGTTTAACACAGGGCCTGTATCACTTCAGACATGTAATCAAACGGTGCAGAGTTGATCAAAACCAAACTACTGTTGGTAGAGTCTCCACGTACGCATTTAGACAATACCTCAAGTCTATTTTGGTATAAAAAAATGCATTTCGTGATTTTGGCAGTAAAGAAAGAATTTACATCTGTCTGTGGAAACACTGACGATAGTAATCTGCCATCCAGTGTTTTTACAGTAGAGGGACAGCGGGGTCAGAGCGGGTCAGCTGAAGGGTCAGAGAGAGAGGAGAGGAATCTAGCTGCTGTGCTACAGAACAGCTATTCTCTGCTGCAGTAGGTTGGCACATCTCTGTGAGGATGAACTCAGGGCTCGTTTGGTCTCCGTCCCAGTCTTACACCAGCCACTCCATCTTTCCTTCTTTGTTCTTTCTTTCTTCCTGTCTTTCTCATATTCTTTACTAAAGTGATAAAGTTATATTTCAACAGCATTGTCAGAAGGAGAGGAACAACCTGGGTACAATAAAGATGTGAATTAACAACATCACATATAAATCATCATAAAATATTGTGTGTGTGTGTCTGTCTGTCTGTCTGTCTGTCTGTCTGTCTGTATGTATGTATAGGGCTTTACAAAGGAAAACAAAATTAAAACGAACCCGTAGAGTAAAATACCCAAACACAATTAAATAAGATGAAAACAGTAAAATAAAAAATGATAAACTATAATACTGTACAAACAATGCTTGATTCTGACATGTCACCATGTTTTCACTGCATCCTCATCATGACTATGACATGTGCTGTCTTCAGTCAAGAGTGTTTTCATAGCGAAGGAAGGAGGGAAGGGAACAACAGGAGAGGTTTGGGACAGTTCCATTCATTTTTCCTCAGAGACACCATTACAACTCGACTATTATCAACTTCCTGCACTGAGCTCCCTCCCTCACACCCTCGGCCTAACTTCTGTGTTTACAGCATCCCTCACTATTTTACCTCTCTCTCTCTCTCTCTCACTCTCTCTCACTTTCACTCTCTCTCTCTCTCTCTCTCTTTCTCTCTTTTTTCACTCTTTCTTTTTCACTGCATGCTGCTCCTCTCCCCTCTCACTGCTTCTCTGCATGTTTGGACACCCTCCCTCTACTTTCTGACATGAGTCAGTTAGTAAATGGGGTACTTAGTGTAATAGCGAGCCTCTGGCAGGAGGATTGGTTTGCCCAGAACTGTTGAGGTAAGGTCAAACTGCTCAAACTTGGCAAAATAATTTTGAGGGAATTTTTAGCAGTTTTGTTACCTCGTGGCTGAATGTGATGTACTATATTTGTCATGTATTACATAGACAGGAGGACTTTTTTCTTTTTTAAAAGATGACAGACACGATGTTTTGACTTTGTAAAAGTCTCCTGTGTATTTTCTGCTGACATGCAGCTGTCATTGGGTTCAGTTGTATGAGCTTGTTTTGTTGCTGTTGCCGAGAGTTGTCCTGCAGAGGCTGCTGTTTTCTGCTCACAGAGATGTTCAGAGTTTTACACACTGACCAAGATGGTTGTGGCTGAAAAGGGAAAGTGGATCTTGGATCCAGTTCAGCTCCTACATTGTTTTAACAGCAGATGTCTCACATGTTGCACACAGCCCTTGGCCAATTCCCTCCCTCCCTCTTTTTCTTTCTTTCTTTGTTTCTTACTTTGATTCCTCCTGCTCTCTCTCCCCCTTTTCTCCCCCTCTCTTATTTACTCCTCCCTTCCTCCACCATGCTGTCCCAATTTTTCTCTTCAAGTTCAATTGTTTTGTGCTGCTGTGATATACACCATCAGTGTAACATCATGTGTCATCTTTATTAATCTATTCTTTTGTAAGAGCTGATATATAGAGAAGAGAGGCTCAGTTGATGGAATAGATTGAGGACATTCAAGGAGAATGGAGGATGTGTGTTGAATCAGTTGTAAACCTGATGAACGTAATAAATCTAATCTAGAGGCCATTAACCATCTTCAGTGCCTGTGTTGTTTCCCTCTGAGCAATATCTCAGTTTAAGTGAAACGTCAGTTATACTAGCAAAGGGATTTATGCTGCGTCTCTTTTTACCAGTTTTGACCAAACAAAATACCTGGAAGGTTTGTAAAGGAGCAGATTGGTTAACAATAAATATTTACCCTGATTTCATGTCCCCACAAATCCAGACCTTGTTGTGTTTCCTGCTGCACACTTGTTGAAACTTGTTCACCACAGTTGATGGTAAACAAGGTGCTCTGGTCTTGCTTCTAGAAAATACCTAGAAGGTATAGAGAAAACTGGAAGAAAATTCCGCATTAGCTGCTGATTATACGCCACGTCTATGTTCACTACAAGCACCAAGAGTTGACAGTAGAGACATGACAGCAAGCAAGAAAGGTCCACAGCCTGACTCAAATTGGGGAGGCTGCGCTTCATGGATTCTCCCTACACTTAGGGCACCAAGGCACCCTGTCCACTTTTTTAAATTTTGATTTGTACAATTTTAAAAACTCTTAATTCAACCCTAATGCCGGACCAAAATGTCAGTATTGGACAGTTCTTCAAAATCTTGGATTATGTTTAGAGTCAACATTGTTTTATTTACATATTTATTACATTGTTTTTAAAATTGCATGGCTACCACAGTAAGTATTTCTTCAGTAGAAAGCAGTTCAAGTGAAAACTGTTCCTGTGGCCTGTGAATTTCAATAGGGGATGAACAAAGGCCTGGCAGATTATCAAGGAGGCTAATATGTAAGGTTGACTGCTCCCTCTTGTCCTCATCCTGTCCACCTTCTCCCCCTTCCTGCTCCTCCCTGCTGACCTAGAGGACCGGGATCAAAGACACTCATGCGCTGCAATTAGTCTGCACCCTGTGGTCTTCTCTCCAGGGGTACTCCATAGTGAAACACACACACACACACACACACAGATACACATATGTAAACACAGGAAGCATCATAAGTGTATTATTGGCAAGAAGTTTTGAAACCCTGTGACTGCTGCTCATTACGGCTGACCCAGAGACTTCAGATGATGTTCCTGTGTTTCCCAAATGTATCCTTGTGGACATGACCAGATAACAAAGATGTATCTCTGCAGATGTCGAAAGCGTAATTTGGGCTCATCAGAGGTACACAACCAACACAACACAGAATGATTTACTTGAACTATCGGGTTTATGTTTCAACTTTTTCTTATTTGAAGACACTTTGAATGGCGCATACAGTGTAGCTACAGTATTAGTCATTGAGTTTGTGTAAATGAGCCTGTCATTCAGACAAATGGCTGACATTGTTATGTTGAACGGTTTTATAAAAAATACAGGAAATGGAAACCTGAGCTAATGGGTTTAAACATGAAGATGATAAGACACAGAAAGACAGACAGGGGGTAAAGAGGGAGAGAGAGGTACAGAGGGACTCTCACTTGTGCAGACAGTGTTTTGAAGTCTCCCGGCGCTGTGACTGTAACTTAATTAAAAGAGAGCACAAGTGAGCGGGGGGCAATCTGGCATGGTTTGTGTTTGTGCTGACATTACAGCCTGTTGCTGCTTTGTTCGCGTGTCTGACATCAGATGCTGCTGGTTGACTGTGTGTGTGTGTGTGTGTGAGAGAGAGAGAGGGAGAGAGAGAAAGAGAGCACGGCCCGAGACTCAGACACAAACAGATGACAGAGAAAGAAGAAAAACGGCAAACCCGTCCCACCACCCCCCTCTTTTCTGGGCTCGGCCATTTGGCCGTCAGACGGACCTTTGCAGGGAGAGAGAAGAAAAGAGGGGGAGCGACTGAGAAGTAAAGAAGGGAGTAAGAAAGAGAGGGGGAATCGGGGAAAGAGAAGAGCAAATGGAGGTAGAAGAGGAGAAGAGAAGAAAAAAATGCCACAACTCTAACCAGAACAGGCAGAGAGAAGACGGTGTGGAGGAGGTAGCGAGTGTCCGATGGAAAGACAGATAAGTGGGAAAGAAAGGGAACATAAAGTTGGGAGAAAGTAGGGAAAGAGAGAGGAAAAAGTAGTGATACTAAAGAAGGAAAAGAAAGCGAGAAGTACTGTAGAAGGAGGGGGACAAAACAAGGGGGGAGTTGTCCCACTCAGAAGGCAGAGATCGTAAAACGCCCTCCTCCACAGCTGTGAACATCACAGTCACACACACACATTCACACACACTTACATGACACGCTCACATGCTACAGCAGTCTGCAAACTCAACAATCCACTCTTACTTGGTCCCGTCTGTGGGCTATGCTTACACACGCACACAAACGCACGCTCACACACACAGTCTGGTAGAGTCGGACAAAAACACAGAGGAAACAGGCAGGGCAGCGATGGGCTGGGATCATGGAGACTCCCATTGACTTCTACAGGCACTTCTCCTGGCTCAAAAAGGTGAGCGCTGAGGATTTCGTTTGACTTTTTCACGTTTCTCTTTTTCCCGTCTTTCCTTGCATCACATTCTTCCAGTTAGATTGATGCCTTGAAGGAGTTTCCAGTATTTTGTTTGGAATAGAGGGAAGAGCAATATTTGGAAGAAAAAAGGGGAAGCTCCTCTGTCCCTGTGAGATACTTATCGTTCCAGCTCAGATGCATGTTATCGTCCTGTTCTTATTGTGTTGTTTCCCTGCGACAGACTGTTTTCTGATGTAATTTCCTTTGGCTCAAGAGTTGCATCCTCAACTTGTTGCAGTGTTGTTAGGACGTCTGTGTGTGTGTGTGTGTGTGTGTGTGTGTGTGTGTGTGTGTGGAGGCACCCATCACAAGGATTGTGTTATCAGATTAGAAGCATTATCCATCAGCTGATTGTTGTTGACAAAGCAGTGTCTGATAGCGCTGGATTCAATCAGAGAGAGACTTTGTCACACGAGATCTGTGCTGTTGTGAAGACATGAGCTTTCAGGAATAAGAGTCTTGGGTTATGTTTTTGTGTCGTCTTGTAGTCAAAGGAGCGGATAATCATAGATATAAATCAGTGTCAGATGCCTTCATATTGGATTTGAAATATTATTTTTTTAGCATTACACAGTGACCTTTAAGTGACCTTCACAGACCATTCAAAGGGAGTGGCACTCTGTCTCTTAAATTGGCTTATTCAATTGGTAATACTAAAATGTACATCTACATTTTGCCTCAGTCATGTCATGCTGCATTCTGGGTTCTTTTTATTCTGCTGAGTTCTGTTTCTCTGATATCTAATCAATCCAGCCTGCAAGGCAGATATCCTGCCATGTCGAGGACATTCTTCTCTATTTCTGATTCAATATGCTGACTCAGCATATGAATAGATAGCGAAGTTGATTAAGAAATGTTTGAGTCTGAAGTCTTTTAAGGGATCTGCTTTCAATGAATGGACTCAGATTTCTCTGACTTAACACAGTGTGTGTATTTGTGTTTATGTGTGTGTGCATGCATACTGTAAGCGTATGGGCTAATTTGTTGCTACTGTACTATCACAACATAGCACATGTATGCAACGCCACAGAAAAAAATAGATGTTCACTGTTCACTCTGGGTTAAATTTAGTGTTTTGGAAAATAGCCCCATGTGAGCTTTAAAAAAACTAAACAAAAACTGTATTAAATTAAATACTGTTACCAAACCTTGACTTTTGTAATGGGTAACAAAATTGCAAACAGATTCCAATCTGAACTAATACAAATAAAAATCCAGACACACTAAAATTAAAAATATCTGGTATCTGTGGCTGTTGCACGCTGTAATAAGCTGTCCAGTCATTTTATTCGGACTGCGTGAAATGATTGGACAGCCTACCTGCCTGTCTTGCTCATGACTGAAGTCTTCCCGATATCGAACTTTACCACAGCCAGCTGTTGCTAGCAAGACACCAATAAGTTCCTGCATCAAACTCAATTTTCAATCAAATATCCAAATACTAACATGCTAGCTTGACAGCTGTGAGCACTAACAATGGCCATGTTTAAGTAGTTGGATACAGTTAGATGACAACTGTGTGCCGTGGTCCTCTCCCCACCACTCTCTGGCATAGACATACTGTATATGCATGCATATTTTATGTATATGTCTATGCCAGAGAGCAGTGGGGAAGGGAGCGTGGTGCATCGTTATATATGTTCATCGTTATGATATATGTCTGTGCTCTCTCGTCCTCCAGCAGAAGTCTGTTCATGTGTTTTAGGGGAGTGGCTTTGGTGGGAGGCCTGAAGGGAGGGGTGGCATTTCTTCGGTTGGATACTTTCAAAAACTACCTTCTCTTGCCGGTTCCTCCAGAGTTACCTACCCGAGCTTTAAATCTGCTGATACAATAAATGAAAACTCGCCTCCAAATTCCCCCTGCACACTCACTGGGATTGTTGATTGTCAAGCTGTGCAGACATAAAATTGAATTGGACCAGCTTTTAAATTAGATTTAGAGACAAAGTGGTGTGACTAGTGAGACCACCTAAGCTAATGTGATACACACGCTCCAGGACCCAATCAAATCAACACTCGCCACTGATTTTAAGAGCAACGAGGAATTCAAGAAAATGTTGTTCCACACAACCAGTGTTTTCACTCAAAATAGGAAAATTAGGTTTTGGATGCAGAGAAATTGTATGACTACAGACAATACTTTCCTAACAAAATGACTCACTGGGTCAGATGGTTTAAGTATAAGCAAAAACAGGCTTTGTGGCAGCTCCAGTTATTCTATATATTGTAAGGGCTGTGTATTTACAGTATAATCGACTGTTATATACAGATGTTTTAGTGTTTTTATGTGAATCATTAAAGGTAGGTGCTGTCCTGCATGTTGTCATGCATTCTTAGACACTGGAATCATATACAGCACTGTATGACATCAGGAGTTCCACCCACTCCACTGGCCAGAGCTTTTATTGTAAAAACTCACAACACTGCACAGAGATATACAGATCTTTTCATGCAGAAGGGATAAATTAACTTTAATTGTTGTTCTGCTGCAAGAAAGTGTACTTGTTGACTAAAAAATGAGCTACATATTGTTAAACACTTTGTTTTTCCGTCCGTTTTGAAAAAATAGCTGCAAAAGTGATGATGTGAGAAACCACACTCTGCCCTCCACGTCCTTGTTCCCTCCGCCTCTCTGTCGCCTTCCCCTCATACCCACACAGTCAACCAGGCGATGACAGACAGATAAAACCAGACTGGCCTGGTTTCCTTTATCAGCCCCTTCAAGTGCTGTGTCACCTCGCTGAAATGGCCCTGCCTCTCTGCAGTCTGATGGGAATATCTATGATTACAGCATATTTCAAATACTTGCTGATTTCTCCCATCGGAGTGACACACCAGTCATACTGTATGAGTATTGCAAACCTAAATATTAGCGGTCAGTAACTGTTACAGGGAGACTTTCACAACTTGTTTTCACACTGGTGTTTTTGGTACCTGTGGTGACAGTTAATCTAAACATGGCCTCAGGAAAGCGTAAAGTCTTTTGATCCCCCCTCTCTCTGTTTAGTTTCCAGTATGTTAAGGGGTTTAATGTGTCCATATGGTCAGTGTCAGGTCAGTATACATCCTCTGAACTCTCCGACCTCAGCAGACAGATCATCAAGGATTACATGCTGATTTAAGGTTCTTTTGTCTGTGTCAGACAGTCGGAGAGAGATGTATGACTGAATGGCAGTATGTTTTACATTGTGTGCCCTGTGTGGAGGCTAACAAGATAAATTTGTATCGTCTCATTTGCGCTTTATGCCTTTTCTTTTAAATATAATATGGTCATTAAAATGTTATTATTCTTATTTTTGGTTAGCACTGTTGGTGGTCTAGTACTAGTGCTCTAACAGTTTCTACAGTTAATGTACGTAGCATCAGATAAGAGATACAGCTAAAAGCCTAAAATGCAGATGTTTACGTTCTTCTCTTCAAAACTGGGTCAGCGTCATGCTAGCAGGAAGGGCCTCTTACAAGTAATTACAGCTACAGTAAGCACATATTTTAGGTTCCAGGCTTTTTGTATCCTTTCCTGGACTGTCAAACTATTTCAGGCTGTGTGCTTTAGCCATAGTTTGGACAGCTGCGGGGTGTACGCAAATGAAGGTATAACACATTCAAGTATTGATTACTATAAACAAATCATGGTTGAGGTAATGGCTGCCATGTCACACCAGCTTTATTGTTAGTAGTAGTAGTTCTTAAAATCTGTTTCCCCCGTAAATCCTGCCACCAGTGCTTTTGGCCACTTGGGGTCAGCAGGAACAACACACTGACATATTTCACCTTATAAAGTCCCTCTAAAACAGTTAACAATTATACATCCAACAGACATGGAGCAACATTCATTTAGAGTAGTGTTTTTGGCACCTGAAGAATACAGTGCAGGAAATATTTGGCTCTTTAGCTCCTAAATGCTCCACTTTGTGTACAGTGGGTTCAGAGTCTTCTTGCTGAAAACAGCTGCCTGCTGCTGCTGGAAACAAGGTTGATGAGTGCAAAAGATTAAACCAAAACTGTTAAGTTGCAGGCTATAAAACCAAATTAGCTAAAACGCTCTGTAGAGAAATATACCACCCGTGTTTTATGTGATTCAAGTTGCAGAATGCCCTAAGACTAGTATAGTAATTTTATGTTTTGTGTCATAAAACAATATAGCAAATTTCCCAGCCAATTCTCACCTGTAATCAATCCAGTGAATTTATGTAGCCAGTGCATATTACTGGTCTCATGTCTAAAACCTCAAAATTTGTTGTGATCATGATTCACTGATGATAAAATGTGTTGCATACTGCATTTAACAGCTTTTCATCAGTTCTTCTCTTAAAGTGTAGGGGAAAAACCCTATGATACAATTTGATGACATAACACTTCACTTCTTTTAATGTAAACAGATATTTGTAGTCAATCTTGATAAATGTAGTTCTAATGAAACTGAGGATTTATGAGCATATGGTATGTAAAGAGGCCGTTGAGCTGAGAGAAGCAGAAGCCATCATCTTATCATGTCCAGGCTTCACAGCCGGATCATGTTTTCCTCTCTCGGTCTGCTAACAGCAGCAGGCTGAAGAGTCAAGGAGTCAGCAGTACTGGACACAGACACTCAAAGACAGGATAATCTGACTCTTTAGAGAGAAATGGAAACTGTACTGGCTACATCATTTAAGCCTAACGTCATTTAATATAGTTCTGCTTGATGTTCAGTTTTACTTCCAGAGTTGCGGAAGACATAATTCTGCCATAACCTTAATAGCTAGGGACCGCAAAGCTGGCAAAAGAGCTTCTGACTGAAAGGAAAGATCTTTCCCACAGTGTTTGTGTAAATACATATTACAAAGCATTTCTATTTCTAGACAGAGCCTGACACAGCTTTTCTCCCACTTGGCTATGCCGCTGCTAAAAAAAAATAAGCATGTCTGTTTATTTCAGACATGTTTTGTTTTTGTTTGGAACGGTATAACCCAACCTTCAGAAAAAAATATTGCCATTTACCGCTGTGCTAATTCTGGATCTCGGATAAGTCAGATGATCTTTCATAACTCTTCATCATGTGCTTTGTGAAAAATCTGTATTTGAACAGCAACTGCTCTGTCAGCTCCCTGTGCAGGAGTCAGACAGCAGTTTAGCTCGGACCAGTCCCGTACATCAGTGGTTCACTCACTCAGTAACTGTAACAGGATATTCCCTTTCATCTTCCATAGAATGTGTGATTCATGACAGACTTGTCAGTACATTTGGGGAAATTTTGTGACAGCACAGCTTCATTAAGATATAATTTAATTGTTTAAGTGGAAACGGATATCTACAAATTGATCTAAAGTAATTACTGTGTTTGGATGAGTTTAAGTTAAGTTAATGGGATCACCAGATCATCTGTGTCAAAATGTCATAATTACCATTTTTATCTAGTTCCATTGGTCTAATGACAGTGAAAACTTTAATTTTGATATATTTCTCATGCCCACAATAACCCAAGCTAAATTTGGATTGGCTCTATTTTATTCAATAACCTATTTTGATATATATTGGTACATCATTAAAAATAAGAAAAGATATCATACAGTTGTTGCCTGAAGCTCAAACAAATACATTTACTATAAAAATGAGTCATAAAAAGTAACAAGTATTTTACTTTTAGTGAAAATTAAATTGCAGTAATTGCAACAGATTTTGATGTTTGACGTCCCACATCATGATTACGCCAACTGTGAATGAGAGCAAACAAAAAGTTCAGCTTGAGTAGAAATCACTGGAAAATATTGATGATCAGTTGTTTTATCTAATTTTTGTTTTTCCGTGCCTCTATCCAGGTGAACCTGTGTTCTCCAGCCAACAATGAAACCTACCAAGAACGACTGCTCCGCTTAGAGGGAGACAAGGAGTCTCTGGTGCTACAGGTCAGAACTGTGTGTGTGTGTGTGTGTGCGTCTCATTCATAGCTGAGAGACTGTACAACGAGTAAATTTCATCAGTTGTTCTGAGACTGTTCATGCTCATTTCACTGAACTTAATCAAAGTCAATATAGCTTTCTGCATCTGCAATAGATTCACTGGGATTTTTGTATCATCCCACAGTGAAAGAGAATCATACTAATAATTTTAGTGTAGTTGTGTTTATTTTACATAACTATTTTGAAATCTGAGTAAATGATCCAGGGATTTGTCTGGAAGGATTGATGCCACACTGGAAAAACATCTTAGTTTTTAGTCTATAATCCTAGTACTTTAGTTATTTCATGTTATTTCGTAACAAAACATGCCCGGACACTTTCAGACCGTCTGAGCATGTGTTTACCGCCGACTTTCACAGTAACCATCAACATCAGCTCTAGCGTGGTAAAGCAGAAGATTATACATCTCTGCACCATACAGTATGATGTCAATAGGCCCTCTCTGCTCTTAGATCACTTTAATAGCAGGTTCATACAGCTGTTATTTCCACTATCTGCCTTTACATTCCTCCTATTTAATTTGCAGTTTTCAAGCTGCTCCTCAGGCTCTTGTCACCTGTGTGTGTGCGTGTGTGTGTTTGTTTTCTGTTGTACTCTGGGTGAGCTTCTGTGAGCGGATCTTTTTTAAATGTTGAGTCAAAGTGCACCACCTGCCTGGACGACTCTGGTTCAAAAAGTTGTCATAAAGTCCATATCTCGTTTCGCACCACCACCACACACGCGCATGCCTACTAGTTACACATTCCTCACCCGAGACCTGCTGTGATTGGTTGATACACAAGACGACTGGGGCTTATTTTCAGAAGATTTAACCGGCTGTTGACAGGTTGCCCCCTTCGAGGTTCTTTACTTTCTCCTAACCTGCCGCTCCTTCACAACCCTGTTTATGTGAGGTGTTGTCTTACTTCAGTGTGTCTGTGTTAGCAGACAAACACTCTGTGTTTAGTGACTAACTTCCCTGTAACTCAGTAAGGAACTTTCACCTCCATTTGTGTGTGTGTGGCTCAGCCGCGGCGCATAGAAGAGGTAAGACCTTTCTCATCAACATTAGTCTATACAGTCATATCAGTGTCATGCCTTGTTTTTGTGGTTCTACACTGTTAAATAATGGTTTATAGCACATAGATAATTTATCAGGTGTTAGTTAAATACATGTTTTAGGTGCCAAACACACCCAGGATCTTAGATGTTACTCATTCATTCATTTACTCCCTTGTTTGTGTTTCACCTTGTCATTCTTAGGGAGCACAGGCTGCCAGATCACTCACTCGTCTCCTCACAACACATGTCCTTGTTTCCTTTGTAATCTGGATTTTGATTCATTTTGAGCCAGAGCCCTTGCAGGAGATTCTTTATTGCCAAAGCGCTGTGAGACAGGATGTGGCTGTAGGGGTGAAAATCAGGGAAGCTGAAGTGACAGAGAATCAGCTGCTGTCAGAGGGATTTGGCATAGTTTAGGAGAACAGGAGAATTGTAGTGTGTGTGTGTGTGTGTGTGTGTGTGTGTGTGAGGTTTGGCAGGAGGTGAGTGTGTTGTCAGGGAGATTATAGCAAATGTGCAAGGCATTCCTGAGTGACAGACTGCTGAGTAAATGTGTGTTGTTTTGGAGTTGAGGTATGCCAGGATGAATGTGTGTTTGTGTGTGTGGAGTGAAGGAAAAGAAAGAGACGCAACAAAGTTACTTTATATTTTTGGTCTGTGTGCGCTTGAAATTTGGGTAGGTGGTGTTTAACCACAAATATAAAAAAAATAATTCCCACTACATAATTGTGTGTTTTGTCTGTTTCTGTATGCGTACGTGTTTACAACTGCAACAACATCCATTTTTCTGCGTCAGGTCTATTCAGCTCCATGTCCTAACAGAGAATGAATGTGTCACCCATTAGGTGAGCGTTCTGACCGACCAGGTGGAGGCCCAGGGAGAGAAGATCAGAGACTTAGAAAGTTCTCTGGAGGAACACCGGCAGAAACTGGCCTGCACAGAGGAGATGCTGCAACAGGTAATGGACACATAAAAACAATTAGTAGAGATGTATCGTGTTGGCTGTGTGAGTGTGAGAGAGTGTGTGTGTGTGTGTGTGTGTGGGTGTGTGTGTGTGTGTGTGTGTGTGTGTGTGTGTGTGTGTGAAAGAGAGTGTCCTCACGCTCATGCATGACAAACAAAATGCACGTGATAAGACCCACAAAAACGTTGCGTCATAGCACTACTAGTGGTCAAAGACTCTCAACTCAAGTGAATTACAGGTAGAAAGAGAAAAGTTGGCTGTTAACATTACAGAACTATTCAGTGCCACAATATTTGGGTGACACACAGTAGGTTCCATTAAGCTGGGCAGACACCAGCCACAATGTCAGATCACAGTGTCAGTCAAGACTATAGGTTTTGCCTTGACATGTAAAATCCTGCTCCAATTAAAACAAGTTCACTACAGATTTAACGCAGCTTTTGACAGCAGCCGTGTGGGAAGTCGGGCTGTGGAACGGCATAAACTGCAAAGCAGCCGATCAAAATTTCGGACTTGACAAAAGTCCAACAGATTTGTCTGACAAGTTAATTTTAGTTAATCAAGCGTTGTGACCCTCCTCACACTGCACATCAAACGGTAACTGATGTCGCAAAAATTCGGCCCAATTCTCAAGAGCAACTAATTCACGGCTGAAATCAGTCTTGATCCATACGGTGTCTGCCTGATTTAAGAAGAGATCAGAGTGTGTTGACCAATCAGGCTCCAGTAATGTGACTGTTAGTGTTTAGTTCAATCAATTAATTAATTCAATTCAAGTAAATAATTTGCACATATTTAAAACATTACATATGTTCCCAAATGTTCCCAAGTTATAATGTAATTGAAAATGAAATGATTACAACTGAATAACATGGAATGATTGATAAGGTGACATATTGCTTTTAATTTAAATTTATGTTATTAAAATAAGATATAAGATCCCACTGACTAATGGCATCACCATGGTCATTTTTGCCAGCTGTCAGGATGTACACACGGAGCAGCGGTTGAATACTAGTAGAAGTAAGGTGGTACTGTAAATGAATAAATAAAGGAGTGGCACAGGGTTTCATTCAGAGCACTCCAGCTTGACTTTATACTGTCGACTTCCTGTGACTCATCACCTGCTCAGTCATGTGGTGGATTAAACACAAACAAGAACAAGTCGATTTTACAGGTCGAGTTCAACTTTACACTGTGTTTCTTTAGTCGTTACTAGATTAGACAAAGTTTACTCTTAAAACAAACTGTGTTTGAAGGTGACCTTATGGACAAAGAACTATAGACTGCTACCATTTTCAGACTTCATACTTCACACCTTATACGTAACATTAGCTTTGCATCACAGTATAGTGGGGCCTTAAATGTTCCTTTAGTTCAGTGATGTGTTATTGGCCCTGAAGTTAAAAGGTCCACTCTAAATAATAGAGGACAGAGATTTACTTCAGTCAGAGCAAAGAAATTCAAAAGAGCATTCCTTATTAGGATTCAGTAGCATGATATATGAGACAGACTGGAATGAGCAAGAATAACATTTATACTTTCCCTTTGAAAACCAAAACGACATTTTTAACAGGGCACTGCTTGTCAGGTCAGGTTTGTGTATTTCTGTAGCCTTCCATCACGAACATGTCCATGTCACGGATCAATGAACTTTCTGAGCCTACAGCGGGGTGTTAAATCATAAAATTCAAACCTTTTTAATCCTAGTTGTTTTAGCTACACCTATGATGATTGTCTGTAGGATGGCAGGGTCGGTCGTTTGGTCTGTAGACCACCACTTTATACCAGATTAGAATATCTCAACAACTATTGGATGCATTGCCATGAAATCTGCACAAAGCTGTACTTTGTGTTTAGAGCTAATTAGCAAATGTTAGCATGTTAAAACGTTAAACTAGGAGGGTGAACATGCAAAACATTACAGCTGCTAAACATCAGCATGTTAACATGTGAGCATGATGGCGCTAGCATTTAGCTCAAAGCACCACTGTGCCTAAGTACAGCTTCACAGATCCGCTGGAGTGGCTGTAGACTGTTGGTCCTGTTCTTAGGATCTCCAGGAGCTGAGTTTGGATTGTCTGAAGGCAGCTGTCTTTTTATCAGTAGTAGGTCGACCCCACTCTGGAATCTACTGGGAGTTGCAAGTCACCCTTACTGTAGACTACAGGTCACACCTTTACCTAACTGCCAGTATAAAGTATTGTGAAACACTGAATGTCTTCAAGTTGATCCAGTGGATTTATTTGACGTCATTAATGAGGCAAACTCATGAGATCTGCCAAGTTGGAGACAACAAGACCACAGCTCTGTGTATCACTGAATCCACCCTCTGTTTAGACTCCTCAACAGGGTCTTTGTCCTCTTCGTTGTCAAGGCGGAGGATAAAGGCCACAGCCCCAAAATAAATACCCTACTAGGGCTATGACGTTTGTAATTTTTATCCAGCTATCTTTTATAATCCACCAATGTATGCTGTCAGCACTGAATAAGAACACTTATTAAAAGCAAACAGTGCAGTGATAAAAAGAGGCTCTTTTTTCTAAGGAAGAGAGTTCTCTTCTCTGTCAGTTGTAATTGAAAACCAGAATTTGTATCGTGCTACTATTACAGAAGCACTTGGCTTCATAGCTAACAAAAGTGTCAAGTGTTGCAACCACAGTTGTTTTCACAGTATGCAACATCTCAGACTGACCATAGATCTCCACCTGCCACCGCACCTGATCTTCTTTACACTCCTTCAGGACTAGTGATTGGAGGTTTTATTGGATTTAGCTGCACTGATCTGCAGCTGTTGTCCCAGTGTGTGGTTGTGACTAATGACTGCTGTTCAAATAGCCGATGTGATACGAGATGTTTGTCGAGAGATGAAGGTTGAGTGTGGAGAAAGATAACGATTGTCTGGTTTCTCGGTTTGTGCGTCTGCCGCATTGTATTGTTTGACCTTTTTTTTTTTTTTTGAGTATTTATCATCTCCCAAATCTGTTCACCTTAAATCTCCTCAACACATAATTAGAAAGCAAGTTTGGAGGATTTAAGAGGTGACAACATGTCTGTGGCAGGATGCCCTCCATTTGTGTCACTGTCACTTTCTTTAGTGTGTGTGTTTGAGTGAGAGAGAAGAGGAGAAAGAGAAAGACAGCCATGGAACATTATGTGTCAGTGCCACAGGGCTGCTACTTGCTGTGGGAACCACAGCAAATCTAATTCAAAATAGTCCTCAGTCAGCACACACACACACAGTGTTCTCACGCTAGAGGGGATCCACCCACACATGTAGTCATGCTGTGACTACATGTCCTGCTGTGCATTTATTTAGACACAGAAATTACTGTATTGTGACATTTCTGTGTACTTGGCTTACAGTGTTATGGTTACAAAGTGTCTCAAACAACACACAACACATGCATGTACACACACACACACACACACACACACACACACACACACACAGACGTCATTATCTTTTTTGATGTATAATCAACTTACCTACATATACGTACCTTACATCACTAACGGCCATTTCCAGTTTCCATTCACTTCACTACGGTGCAACAATCTTTTCCATCAGAGCCATCAGGTTTCCCAAACCGCAGCCATTTTAACTCAAGAAATGGCCAAATTTAAAATATTTGTGTTTGTTTATTGTTTGTCTTCTGGGTTTAATGCCTAAATGCAAAAGATTTATGGCAGCTGACCCTTAAATCTCAGACGTTGGATGTACCAGTTCCTAATTGCAACTGCAGCAGCATACAACAGTAATATGTTTACATAAAAGGTAACAAATTGTTTAAAGTTGCAGTGATAACCTTTTTTTAGATTAACAGTTGGTCAAAGGTGTTGCATGTAGTGACAAGCAGACAACCTTAATTTTACTGTTTCAGTTTAGTCTCACCACTCTCACCAAACTTGCTCTGATTAACTCACTGTATGCTCCCTGCCCAGCACCAGACAGCAGCCAGACAAAGTTAGCGACTAGCTGGTGAACATAGAAGAACAGTTAGTAGCCACAGATTTCCCTCAGGAGTCGTTGAAGACCAAAAAAAGAGTGAAAGCTTTGATTCATCAAGTGGCTCTGTGTCTGCTGGATCTGTATATAGGCAACATAGGTGCTTACAGCTTGATGCTTGTTGCCCTTGTCAATAGACGTCAGGTCAAGGAAAAGCAATGCCACGAACAGACGTCATTCACTTTAACTCTATTTACACCAGATACAGATACAGATAGAGATTGCATGCTAATTCCAGGTGTAAATGGGGAATGGGGGTGAGTGGATAATAGGAGATCACATTTTCTAAGACTGTCTGTCAAGCTGTGGATATTTCATTTTTGAGATGACATTCTTCATATATTAAGAACTGTAAGAGTTCTGTTACGTAACTGTGTCATGTTGAACACAGTTTGGTTTCGGAGACAAGTGCAGCCTCTTTAAAGAGATCTATGCTGTAGAGAGGATGATAATTTGTCACATGCCGCTCCTCATAATTAAAGGAAAGCAAATGTCAGGCAGCTGAGCTGTGGGCCAAGACCACAGAGTTCTGATAAATTACCTCTAAAGACTGTGGCTTATCCTGCTGTAAGTGACACTGGTGTTAGATTGCAAACTGACAGTCAGCTGCCATAACTAAGCAGATTGTGTATATGTTTGTGTGTGTGTGTGTGTGTGTGTGTGTTTGGCTGGAGCTGGAGTGATTACGGGGTTTTAGCTGTCTGTCTGTCTGTGGCTGTGGGGGTGACACAATTTGTTTACCATGTGATCTTTCCATTTGGACGGTATGGCATCCCTCTATGGTCAAAGAGATTGTCTCAAATGTGTTTAATGTGGCATCCACGCGTCCTTAAGAGAAAAAACATAAGTAAATAATTATAAGGACTTGAAATATTTTAGTTCAATTTAGTATAACATAAGTATGTATAAAGATTAAATTATATTTTTATGGATGGTAAAGTGGGTCAGTTGGTTGGGCGGCTATTTTATTATTCAGAGAAGTTGCATCTTTCTTAGTTCTTAGTTTTTTTAATTTCTCACTTTGATATTGACTCAAAAATTCTCAATTTTCTTAAAACAAGTGACACAAGATAAATCACAAGATGCAAGAGAAACAATTGACTTTATTTCAAGATGTGTTCACTTGTTTCATGCAAGTTAATCTCTCTTTAATTAGCTGGCAGATTTTTCCTTTGATCCGTTTTAAGGACAGAAAAACACAGGAAGTGTGTTTATATATCTGTTTTACTTAGATTAATTCGATGGTTTAGTATAAAAAGATGGATCAGAGCCAAAGCTTACTGCACCACCTGGACCTTGCTTATCAAACTCGTGGGCAAACTGTTTGCAGGCTCATTTTGTTTAAACAACAAAGGCTTCAACAATCCAAGGCATTTTCAAGTTTGAGTTTAGGGAGGAGGAAGTGAGATTATGAGTATTTTAGACGAGGAAACGAAAGCAACAGACACTGAGAATTGGCAAAGAGATGTGTGCTTTGTGTGAGTCTGAGAAAAAACACACACTTCTTCATGCGGCCTGCATACCCTCTCTCGCTGTCTCTCTTTTAGACACGCTCTTTTTCTCTCTCCCATACCAAAGAAGCACAGAGATATATTAATAGTGTGTGTGTGAGTGTGTATATTTAGCTTTGCGGGGTCTGGGCCCCCAGCCTAGCCTGCTCGGCTAGTGCGGGAAGAACATTGTACCGAGTGGAGCAGCACGCTGACTTCTCGCAGCGGCGACCTCAGACGCTTGTGCGTGTGTTTGAATTTTTGTGTAGGTGTGGTTTGTAAAAGCTGTTCAAGTGTTTTTCGTGCATCTAGCTTACAGTGTCTGTGTGTGCTCTGTTTCCCAGGAGCTGATGAGCAGGACCTCCCTGGAGACTCAGAAACTGGATCTGATGGACGAGGTGTCGTTCCTCAAGCTCAAGCTAGTCAGCATGGAGGAGACACACACCAACACACAACCACAAGTTCCTGCGGACACGGAGCAGAACAAAGCAGAGGTATGGAAGTCAACAAACTTGTGTGTGTGTTTCACAAAGCTCAGCTCATTCAACAATAGCAGACCAGCTGTTTCTTGGTTCCAGGGGTTAAAAGCTTAAATGCTGCTTGTATTTAACTTGTTGCATTTGCCTGAATTAAAAACTTGCACCCATATATGCATATACAGTATATACCATCAGTGTAGTGTTGAATAAAACGCAACCCCTAATAGACAACCAATCCTGCTTGGGTACAATGCCAATAACAATAGCACTAACACTGGTAGGTCTAGTAGTTGAGTCTCCACTGACTTCATATGGCCTTGGATGCCCTCCCCAAAAAAAGGATAAGCTTTCATCCATTCCTGTCATTAAAATGACACAGGCTGACGAAGAGTCGCTGTCTTCAGTTTATTTCATTAGGGATTATTAGTACAAGGGTGTATGTCCGTTGTTTGTCAGCTTTGAATGTTTTCAATATCTCCGAACCAAAGGGACTAGTAACAACAGTCACCAGTGGCTGCTGCGGTCACAGTAATCCACCACAGCTCCAACCAAACTAAACAGTTTCCCAGAAACAGAACTGGCCCCATCAGGGTTTCTGGCAAGAGGACGGAGGCACAAAGAGGATTTTTTTGGCTTAATTTCTTGGCTTACTTCTGAATTGCTATCTGCAATATATACTTTTTAACCTTTTACTGAAGTCATACTGTGGTGCTGCCATGGTGTTTTTGAGCTGTGCTTCTCATAGGTCACTCAATGACACAGTGTTGCTTTTTTCTTTGGATTTTGTGTACATTGTGCTCTTTTGTTTATATGTTCCACCTAATCCTTGCTCACGCTAACATCTTCTGTTTATTCCAAACACATAAGCATGGCCATTGCTGGAGTAAAATGCATCACTTCCAGTGTGGCAGAGGATATTTCTCCCAGGAAAGAGCTTCAAGACTGTCTTAACAAATGTTTTTTTTTGCAGATAAGACACAGAAATATGCATACGTGTGTGTTTACTTGAAAAGTCACAGTTTAGTGACTTCAATTTGACTTGATGTACTGGAATACATGGAACAAATTTCCTTTAACTCTTGTTAGTTTGAACTCACCTGGTGGCAGATGATCCCACTAAAGAGGAGTGTGATTGGTGTTCGATGTGAACCGGCTCTGTTCACAGATCTGTTAGGAGGGTCGGGGTTTTCTGGTCATTTAAGAGGTGACAGCTATTCACATAGGGCATGGGCTGTGTCAAAAAGCTAATACGATACAATACAAAAAGATTAATTACACGAAAACCATCAATACATTATGAATAATAGAATAATCGTAAACTGTAAAATCATAAAGTTCATTGCTACATACTGTACTTATACCATATACAGTCTGTATCTGGTACTTGAATAAATATGCTAAATGTCCATATTAATTTTCCTTAAAATCTAGTTATTAAGTGTAAAAGAGTACTTTACTGGTTTAACATTGCAGTTCTGTAACACTGTTGGACTCACAATGGACAGTTTTTTAAAAAACAAAAACAAAAGAAACATCCAAACCCATGCAGCTCTCTTGACTCTTTTTATTCCATACATTCTTCTACCTTGTCAAAACCTTGTGCATACATTCCCCACAATGAAACCTGACCACTGACAATTGGGTCGGAGATTCGGGTGTGGTATGATAGTCGCGGCTAAGTTAACCTGGAGCCTTAAGATGAGCAGTGGGGCTATAGAGGTCCCCACACACCCCGATTATTCTCATTTTCAAACTAGTGTACTAGTGCTAGTGTATCACTCGAAGCAATGTATCAGACTTCACACAGCTCCCCCCCATAGCCCCAAAAGGCTTTATACAACTTTTTTCACATATGCAGTAACACTACCCCCCCCCCGCAAACAGACTTTGATGAATAAAAGTTCCCTTTGAACTATATTGCCATCTTGTGTCCCTGCCACTGTAGAGGGGAACCAAAAGTGAGATCCAGGAAAAACCAAAGAAAATAGCTGAAACCTCAGTTCACTGTTTATACAAGTTTAAACCACTTCGCTCTTTGGGCCACCCGTAACGTCACGGCTTCAGCTTTCACTAGTAGCTCTAGTGCTGGCTTCCATTGCCGAAACGGCAGTCTGAGGTTGTTTCAGTTGGTGTCTTTCAGGTTTGGTTTTCCCACTAAAGCAATCAACAAGTCACGTTAGACTTTCCCACAGCTGTTTGCCAGCACTAAGTGAAAATCATCCAATAACATCCAAAGTCTCCCAACACCGTATTGCAGCCAGATCTGCCACCCAGCGACAGATAGATAATGAAATAGTAAAAACATCCCCATATCCAACTGCATTGGCAGAGGTAATAATGAAATGTGTCTGGATGAGATTCAAGCTTCAACGTTGAGGCTCTGAAACAAGCCAGAACACATCAAACAGTTTCAACAGTTTCAACAGTTTCAACAACAACCTGCAGACGGCCAGACAAACAGGCAGACAAACCAGGAAGTCAACACTAGAAAAAATATCCCTCTAGACATTTAGAGCATTGAGTGAAGTCTAATGTATGTCTTCTATTTTAAAGGCCCTGAAAAGATATTTTCTCAATCAGCTTCTTACTATGAATGGTGGGTATTTAAGTGATTTCACTCACTTTCTCGCACCAATCTGAATTTAGCAATCTTTGAATCAAATCTCATGACCATTTTTGAGTGTTCCACCCTTAACAAAAACATTGAAAGGATGTTATTTTTGAAACTTTAACCTTGACTGATGCTTATTTAATCATGAATATTTAATGTTACCGAGAAAAACGTAATATTGTAAGTTGTCAGGGGCTTTAAGAAAATTGTTGAAGAAGTTATTTTTGATAGCCCAGCTACGTTTTTGCAGTGTACTCCACCAGTCCACCCTAATTGTTTTTTGTGAAATAGGTGTCTCAGATTCCCAAATCTGAATTATATCTATTGGAAGCACAACAGCTTTTCAGTCTTACTATTGTAGTCTTACCTGTTACCATGATACTGTGATGTGAAAGTGAATATCAGAAGCTACTTTTTATAGTGAAAGGCTTTGTGTTGATGTTCTTCCGCCAGCTTCTCTGATCAGGTCAGCAGCAAAGTTTCTGATTCAGTGAGGGCAGAAACAGTTGCTTTTAGACTTTGTGTTTCTCACTGATCGCATTCACACATAAAGACGCGCACACCCCCCCAGTCTAGTTGAGCAGTCGTTGCTTGTCTTCACTAGTTTCTTTGTGTAGACTGTTCATTGTGGCACCCAGCAGCTCCCCAAAGACACCACAAGATACTACTCTTTCAGTTCAGCCTTATGTCTGTGTTTGTGTGTGTGCGTGCATGCGTGTGTGCAAAGTTATCAAAAGGCATCCAGCACCCAGGGCCGTGCTGTGATTGAATAAACAGGATACAGCGTTTTTGACACGCAAAAGCCCACGTTCTGCACACACACATGGATGGAGCGCGATAAGCATCAGCAGAAGTAGGTGGGGGGGCGGCTCAACAGGAGAGAGAGGACTGAGGGCAGAGAGAGAAAAGGAAGAGAGGGAACAGATGAGAGGGACAAGATGAGAGACAGTGACAGACAGATGGAAAGATGAGAAGTGACCAGATGTACTGTGGAAATATTGTTTTCTGTCCTGCAAGGCATTCGCACAAAGTGAACATGCAGGACATTCACACTACAAATCCTACAGGACGTAACTCTCATCCGCCTCTGTGAGAAAACCACCTGGTAACATCTTCTGCCTCTGCAAAGCACACTTGGAAACAAGATTCAGAAAAGGAAAGTTATCTAAGCAGCTGATTTCAAACTCTTTTCAGCCAGGAAGCCACAATGCATAATAAACAGGTAATGAAGAAGATCTTTAAATATATCAAATTCAGGCATGTATGTGATGCAAAACAAGAGTTTTCTTGTTGCTGTGGTGTTTTGGAAATGTGGTTCCGAGAGATCACTAATGAAATAAGCTTATTTCTGTGGTTTTATGGTTTTATTTCTCAAGGTTACAAAGCCACTGTGCTCACCAAAGTAATAACTGAGACATGGGAACATCAGTATATTGCTTAAAAAAAGTCAGACTGGGCAAGAAACAAGCAGTCAGACAATCAGACAAAAGTCAACAGTTTAGCCATATTACCTATGCAACTTTATATGGAGATCAAACTGAAAGTCAGCACAACTGAAATGCCATTAATAATCCCTCATTCAAAATCCCTCATCGTACAGCACATTGTATGCAAAACTATGGTACAACAGACAGTTTGAGTTATCATTTCACCTTTTGCCTTCACTTTGTTTACCAAATGAGATTTTCAAACCTTTGGTTTCTTGACCCAACTGACTAGTGAGGAATTGAAAAAATTCATAAAACAATGCCCAAGCTGTAATAAACTGGAATTAACCTAATTATCACTAAACACAGAGGTAAAGTCATTAGTTTTGCAGGTATTTCCTTTACGGACCAATAAACCAACATTGCCATCCCTAGAGCCAAGACAAGACCTTGTGCTGTTGTTTGTAATTCTAAAAAACGGCCACTGTCCTTCACTGTTGTCTATCATGGCTAAAGTATTCTTGATCCGGGGGGATCACATACAGTATGTTACCAAGTGGCACTTCAGATCTAGTTTGAAATCAAATTCGAGATCATGTTGTTACAGTTGAGCCTTTCTGCTTTCAACCACATTCATTCTCTCAGTTGTTTATTCTTAGAGAGAGAAGTGTTGTCTGTGCACCCTACATCATCAGACTGTGACAGGAAATATGTAGTCACATGCCAGGCTCCAGGGCACTTGAGTAGTGGTTTGTTCAGGGAAAAAAAGGGTGCACTTATTAATTTCCTTTAGTCTGATTCTCCAGCTGGTTCAGGGATCACAAGGCTGCTTCTCTCAGCTTGAGGCTCCCCCACCTAAATCTCAGCATCAGTCCTTCCTGTGTCTAACAGAGCTGTTTTTACATTGACAATTTGATGCTCAGTTAGTGTAGTAATACACACCCTGCGTACACACCTTAATCCAACATATCCCACGTACAGTGTATTTTGCTATGGTCACGTTACGATGACAACTGACAGCGGTCTACATTTTTGTCTGTCTGTGTGTGTGTGCGTGTGTGTGTGTGTGTGTGTGTGTGTGTGTGTGTGTGTGTGTGGTTAGTAACAGCTGCAAGGCTCCGGTCGGCTGGCAGGAGGAATGACAGGCATCCATTCTGAGCATTCCTGAGGGCCAAACACTTTCACCTCAGGAAACCACTCCAACGCCACACACAAACTTACTGCTGATGAACACTTTGATTTACTAAAACAACAGATTTTCAGGAACAAGGCTTTGAAATTGATGACCATGCAATTTTTTTTTTTTTAATGTAACTAACTGCAGAAAGGTTTCATAAGCCCAAGAGTTGGGCAATTCTCTGGCCATAACGTGATAGAACCCTTTATTTGTATAAATGCAATGAAACAGTTGTTTGTGTTCTTCTGTCTGTTGTTGTTTGTCTGTCTGTCTCCAGAACCTCTGTCTTCTCTTCCTCACTTGTCCCTCTAAATTCTGCGTCATGGTCGTGTTTCAGGGTGGGGCCATTACATCAGGATTTACGAGCCTGTAATGATCCATTGAAAGACAGATCACATCAGTGAGTGCAATTTGGGAGAGAACATTTGTGTACTTTTTATACTTTTTAGCTTTTTTACTTTTGAGTCAAATTTTTTTATTGATAAAAACCACACAACAGTGTTTCCCATTTTAAGTGGCCGCCTGGTAGCTTTTTTTTCCTCTGAAAAATGTTGAATATGAACATACAATCCAAGAAACAAGTTAATGCACATGATCCGGAGCATTGGTTGTGCACATTCTGCTATCCATCTGCAAGATGCAATTAGGCCGGTTAACGGAGGTGGTAATTAGGATGTAAAGCAAGTTTAGCATATGTTTAACAACAATGGCTGAAAGCTTTGAATACAAGCTAATAGAGTTTGTCGCTGTGATCTTTTTACATTTACAACATAGTAACCTCCTCAAGTGTCGTGATTATGTGAACTTTCTGCAAAATCAAAGGAACACAAGGAAGATATTACAGTGTTGGGCAGGAAACTTGATCAGACACAATGATATATCCACTCCTCAAGAGTGCTGTCAGTTTACAGAACACAAACCCACCCCCCATTTTAGATGACAGAAGGTGCTTCCTCGCCTCTGCTTTCCAAACTCTACTGGACTGTCTGCTTCCTGCAGTGACCCCAGAATAACCTGAAAGTAAACTCATCACTCTTTTTCTGTCAGTCCTCACAAGGCACCAAAAGAGACGTGGGGCTGAAAGACTTGTACTGGGTGTGTGTGTGTGTGTGTGCGTGTGCAGTTGTACGATTGAACACATATCTGTTTCTCACATCATTTCAACAATATGAGACAGTGAGGCAAAATGCCTCTGCATCAGCCCTGTGGCTGCATCCATCTCACACACTCTCCCTGCCCAAACAGTGGTTCATTTGTACTGTGGGGATGGTAAAAAGTACGTGTTTGTATTTAGGGGAGTTACTTGTGTGTCATTTTTCTCCCCTGAATCAGGAACTTTATTAGGTTTCGTCCAACCTCTTCTCTTCGTCAAGTTTAGAAAGTTCATCATTTCACAGTTGCAATTCCTTTTTCTGCATGAATTTTAAATTTATGTCATATTTTGATCAGATGTTTTAAGGGTCGCTGTGCTTTTTCTGTGAAGTTTTGAGTTTTTCTCAGTAACAGCCAACAGTCATGAGGATATGGAAACATGCATTTCCAAATACTGACTAGATTACCAGATAAGTTCATGTCTGACTCTCCTCTCCTGTCCTCTCACTTGAATTCTTTCCTCTTTTCTTCTCTTCATCTCACCAATTCCTCTCTTCCACTGCCCTTTACTTGTCCTCCATCGCTCCACCCCTCCCAGTGTGTGGTAAATCTCATCAGTGAGCTCCAGGAGCAGATGTGCAGGTTTCAGGAGGAGATCAGCACTCGTATCCAGGAGAAACGGGCCCTGGAGGAGATGGAGGCCCAGCAGGGGAAGCCCAGTGGCGTCCAAGCCCAGGGCCAGAGCCTTCAGGTCGGGTTAGCCGGCTCAGACCCGAGCCTGTCTGGCTTTGACGCCCGGATGCACAATGGAGGACAGACTGTACACGTAGGGAGACTTGATGGATGAACTCATCTTCCCCTCCTTCCCCATCATTTCTTCTCTTCTTCTCTTCTCCCTTTTTAACCAGTCCACACACACCACCCGGTATTTGGAAACTTCCACAGAATCAAACTAACAACCTCTCTTGAGTGTGTCTGTGTGTGTACTGCAGGATGTTGGGGTCACGCTCTACTCTGGTTCTTGCAGATAAGGAGACTTTGATTGGTTTTCCAAATACTTCCATACACTTGAGGGGTTATTAAGGTTTTTGAAGCTGAGTCAGTAACAATATGGTAAAATAATGAACCCTACTATAGCTACAAAAAGTATGACCCACTGTAATTGTTTGCAGCTAGATGGTAAGGGCAAAGTAACTCAGAGACTTGCACCTTTTTTCTGCCGAACTCCTCGAGTATTTGAAGTATTTGGAAAAAACATATTTCAGCCTTGATCTGGATTCTGTCTTCACGAATCTTTTCAAATTGGGTTTTGGACTAGATGTTGTGTTTTTATTTGATTTGATGTGGTTTGCTTGCATGACAGTGGTTCCTCCCTCTACTAACAAAGTTTACATCTCTCTGTTTCCTCCTACACTGACCAGGTGGATGGGTCATGTAACTGTTCCTACGATAATATGTAACGCTGTACCACACCTCGGGCAGTAACAATGTGCGGCTGGCGGATGTGCAGCGTGGACGGCTTTCAGATTTGTTCTGGGTCCTCGGGTTCATCCCTTTCCTGGTTGTTGATAACTGCACGCTGCGGCATCTGTTTCAGGAGGATCATGTTTCCTATATTAACCACTGTACTGTCCAGCCCTGGAGACCTTTATAACTGCACTGAATGTGGACCTGATGTTTGAACACCCTCCTGTCTATATGTTGGCATGTGTACAGTACAGGTGAACTCACCTGCATGACTGTTTAGACTGCTGAATCTGGCTTTGAAAAAGACATATGAAGTAAATCGTGCTTTGTTTTGGTTTTCCTGCAGGATTTGCTACAAGAAGTGAAGCAGCTGAAGAGCAAAGTGGAGGAGCTGGAGGGAGAGAAGGGCCAGTATGAGAGGAAACTAAGAGGCACCAAGGTACTTGTTTAACCAACTACATGTTAACACATAAACTTTACATTTCCATGATCAGCCAACCTGGACTGGTTACACATATATACATATAGTTTATACGTTGTGTGATAGAGGAAAAAGGTATATGAATATAAATAAATATATTTTGTATTATTGTATCAGAGTTACAGATTCCAGCAGTCTGGATAGAAAAATGTCTCAGTGAGTTCAATGTGAAATGTACCGTACATAGCTATAGAAATAAATTGTAAATACATACATACATACATACATACAGAGTAATGTGGTCTCATTATATCAGATCTTTATCAGAGCTTATAAAGTAATGTACTGTATCTATAGCCAGCATTTCTAAAATCATTGCAACAACATACATAAATCTGAAAAAAAAAACACTGGGATAATGTAACTATTAGCCTGGGAACCAGACAAATCTACAAGTTCATGTTTCATTTGCATTTATTTAGTATGAGGCGGGTATAATACGATTACTGACAGAGAAGAGCGCCGTTCAGGTATCTTTGTAAACTTTGTTGAACTTCATCAGATCTCGACTTTTGTCAGTTCTGTGCGCGGAGGTGTGGGCTGAGCACCCAGCTTTGCTACTTCACACAGATGGCCTTCACTGGTGGCTCTCTGTCGATTGAGATATTTCCCCTGGCAAACACCGGGGACACACTGGAAGACAGGTTTATCGGAAACTTCCCCTCTGCCAAAGTGGATAACTAAAACTGGGTTTGCGCACCATCCTCTTTCCTCTGCACAAAGCCAGACACTGACCATAAGACAAAACGAAGAACTGGTTGAGCTCAAAGAAGATCGTTCGCTGAAAATAGACTTTGCAGACTTGCCCCCTGATGCCCTCTGGTTGAGGGAAAAAGGAATACCCCGCTCTATCGGACTTGCAACTGGCCTTTTTGTTGATGACCTACATGAAAAACAACATACGTAACATATGTTTAGCAAGTAGACCTAATTGTAATTGTGAATTGTATATTTGAGATGCAATATAGCCTCTATATACATAGTAATACAGCATATTCTATGTTTATGAGGATGCATACATCAGTATTTTGAAAAAACGCTTGAAAACCACTGCCCTAGAGAACTGTAAATTGGACATGTTAAGATACAAAACTATGGAATTTTAACTTATTATTGGCCTGCAGCTGATACTGCACCTGTATATGTCACATTTTCACAGCAGACAGATAAGGTTGCTAATTAGAGAAGCATCTAGTGAGGAGATCAGGTCCAACAATGTCCTGATACAAATAAGATTGCACTCTGCAGACGGTGATTTTGTGAATTTTGTTGACTATGTTAACTTCCCTCACCTTAATCTATTCACAATACAGCATGATGCTTCTCTTGCTTCACTTATGATTTAACCTCTTAAACTTCTGATTTGCTTTTACATTTCTTTAAAGGTAAAAAAATAAAACATGTTTCTACATATATATTATTTATCTACATCACTTTTCAATGAAGCTTTATGCTTACACTTAACCAAGTATTCCCCATAGGTCAGCCTGATATATTAAGGTCTGTACTAGAAATTTAAATAATAGTTTATGAGTTGAACAAAATGTAGGTGCAGAGCGATGGACCAGCAGGGTTTAAGAGGTTAATGTCTTCTGATCTTCTATCCTAACACATTGTTTGTTATTGGTTAATCTGAAGGAGGTCAAACTGTCATTGCTTTCTGTGCTTACAGTGCTTCCTTCCTCCTCTCCCTCCTTCACCCTCTATCTGTATCCTCTCTTCTTCTCTATTAACCCCTCTCTGCGACTTGCTTTTTCCACTTTTTTCCGCTCTTGCTTTCTTTCTCCTCATCTCTAAATCACCCACCCCCCTGTCATTACCCTCTTCCTGTGTCTGCTCTCTCTAGCTCTCTATCTCTTACTCTCTCCATGTGTGTTACCAGTCGCTCATGACCCAGCTGTCCAGCCTCAAGCTGACTGTGGAGCACACACAGCTGGAGAAGCAGCACTGGGAGGAGCGCTGGCGCAGCGCACAGGTGCATCCTCTTCCTCCTTCTCTTCCTCCTCTTCTGCCTCTTGCTCTTGTTGCTTGTCGCTTCTCTGTATTTGTTCCTTTTCCTCTGATTAGTCCTTTCCTAATACTATGCCTCCCTCT
This sequence comes from Lateolabrax maculatus, assembly GCA_031216445.1. Lineage (NCBI taxonomy): Eukaryota > Metazoa > Chordata > Actinopteri > Acropomatiformes > Lateolabracidae > Lateolabrax > Lateolabrax maculatus. Next base: position 5,123,334 of record CM062214.1, read on the forward strand.
GTCCTCTTCTGTGTCTGTGTTTTCCTTTCACACTTACGCTTCTCCGCTTCCTCCTCCTCTTCCTAATTTCCTTATTTTACAAATCACAAATATTCAAGTAGAAAGGAATAGGAGACAGTTAGAGACAGAAAACATATAGTTAAACATTCTGATTTTGACAAAAACAAGGTATGTGCTCATGCATCAGTGCGTAGAAGCAGAAAAAAGTAAAATCCATCATCCTGCGTCCGACTGTCTCTTCTCCTTTCTTCCTTTTTGTTTGCATGGATGATTCAATCGGTATGATTGTCACGCATATGCATCTGTTGTGTGTAATTATGCAGTGTTTGAGTTTATTATTACCCAGATGAGATCATTATTGGTCCCTCTTTTAAAGTCCTCAAGACTTAATGCTCCACCAGCCGACAGTGAGCTGGAACCATTGACAGATGCAGTTGGAAGTGTAACAGACCTAATTTTTGTAAGTTTTTGCAGGATCTGTAGTATTTAGTGCCCTTCAAATGAACTGATGGAATAAATGATTATTTAGGAACATACAGGAAACATTTCAAACTAATGGTCATACGATAACTCTATGGCCTCTTTAGAGTCATTCTGTGCCTCTGCCCACTTCACTACTCTGTTTTGCTTCTATTGTAGGCTTGTAGGGTTTTATTGTGAGGCAGCTGCTGGAAGTGTTAAGTTTGCATTTACAGCATGCCACCATTGTAAACGTGCAAGTCTGTGCACACACCTGTTTCTTGACATCTGTTGTCTTCAGCCGTCTTTCTTTGATCTTCAACTCAAAATAGGTTGTCAGAAAATACACCAAGCCCTTGTTTTCCTGATATTACGTGCCAGCAAAATCAATTAATGTTTTTGGCATTTTCTGGACTTTATTAAATAGCTGACAGGAATAACATGCAACAACGGCCCCTGGCCGGGTGCCAACGAGGCATGTTATGGTTCATGGTTGGCGTATGTTTCCGCTTTTATTGTACAGTCGATGGTGTAAAGGAAGACAGTGGGGGGGTGGTCTGGCCAAGCACTGAATCGAACTAGGGACGTTTCTGCACCAAAACCATGAACACACTTTTTAATTCATCAGTGATGTGGGCTTCAGTGGAAGTGATGAGTGGGGAAAAAGTCTCAGACAGGTGCAGGTGTGACAAAGCCCTGAGCTATTAGTTATAAGGCAGTCGGGTCAGTAGATACAGAATAGAGACCTGATGTTGGACAGCATGGTGCATCTCAGGGATGGTGGCTCCAGTGACACTCCTCTTTGAGTGTTGATTTAGCCGTGTAGTTGGCTGTATGTATGATGTATGTATTCTGATAAGAGGACACTTGAAGTCCAGTTGCCTTGCACTTAAACTCCTTCCAACTCCTAGATATCCAGTGACCTGGAAGACTGACGCAGTTCATAGACATGCACTCTTCCTTTTTCCACAGGCGGAAATCTCAGAGCTGCAGCAGCTCCTGGCCTCCAAAGATGCCGAGATCGAATGTCTGCAGACCCAGCTGCTGGCCAGAGGCGGCACAGCCAATGACAACGCAGAGAGAGGTACACACAGCCGCCAGTCTGACCAATCACTTCAGATCCACATCCGTCAGTGCGGATGTGTGCGAAAGCCAGCGATATGCATGTCTGTCAACTCCAATTACTGTAACATCTAATCAACATGTCCCTCTCTCCTCTGCTGTATACTCAACTTGTTTTTTGACTCTCTGCTGCTCTCTGCTGTAGAGGAAGTGTATGTCAAGCAGCTGATTAACAAATGTAAGGCATGGTGCGCTGTCGGTACAGGTCTAATTTTCAACTAAACTCATCTGCCTGTGTCGCCACTTGACAATTTGATTGATGACCATGATGTGTAAATTCAAATATTTATTCATGTCAAGTTATTTTTGGCTCAAATCTCAACAAATTCACAACATAAAAACAGCACTGATCTCTTTCAAATATTTAAACGTAGTAGTTTAAATATTATATATATACGGGTGTCTGGTGGCAGAATGTATGGTTAGAGATTGGACCACAGCTTAGCTTCAGTTTGTTTTTGCTTGTAGTAAATATTCCAACTTCACTGAACCAAAGTGCAGTAAGACTCTACATCCTTTCAAACCTTCTGGCTGGCATACCTGGAAGGAATTATCCTGCTCATACTATGGCCACTTCAAAATGTCATATGCATCTTATGTCTCTCCAGCTGAAATAATGTTGCACAGACTCTCTCTCTTCCTCTCTCACACACACTCTTTTAAAGTTTTTTTCCCTTTTTGGTAACACAAATAACACTAGCTCTAAGCATTTTTAACTAAGCCCTATTTTTGCTGTTTTTACCTACAGTTTTATACTGGTGCATTAACAAACTGCAAACAAACACCTGCATCCTGTTATACTGTTTCAGCCAATCAGATTAAAGAATTCACAGTGGCTATGGTATCAGCATGTATAAACCTGTATGTCCATCAGCGCCACTTAACTTGAATCTCTTTTGGTTTGCCTGGGCTCCACTGCAATAAGACAGATATTTTAAAGGGGTAATCCAGCAATGTAGTATTGCACTTCCATACGAAGGTTGGGGGACTGACTGTAGATGGGGAAAAAAAGAATAGTTAAAATCAATTCAGCAGAAGCCAAGATATCCTGACTTTATAGTATGGCTCAAGCTACAAAAAAATACAAGCAAACTGGTTCGTACATTTCCCACAATGAAACCAATAGCATATTTTCCAGTAAACCCTCCCTGCCCTCACTATATTTGTTTCTATCATAAATTTGTATCTCCAGTCCAAGCAGATATAACCCTGATGACATCACTATGACGTAATTAGGGTTATTCTCACAGACTTGACAAACAGAAGACATTATATATATATACTTATAAAAACTGTATTCACAGGCTGAGTAGTACTGACCTTTATGTGTAAAATTGGTGGAGTTCCCCTTTAAGATAAGTGTCTGTATTTGAAAGTGTATCAACATCCAGCCCAGGTTTTTTTTTTTTTGTGTGTGTGTGTGTGTGTGTGTGTGTTTGCATTGTGTTGCTTGTGAAAGCCTAATTTCTGTAAAAATGTAACGTCAGGAAACCAGAAGGAAAAGCTGCTGTGTTTGTCCCAGGTGATGCTGTATGGGCAGTTGAGCTGTCAGTGTGTATTTGTTTTGCTTGTTTATTCATATTAAGCATGGCTGTCGTGTCTGTCGCTAACATCACATCAGGCGCCCATCAAATGGCCAAAATTAGGTAGACATGAGGTTACTGTGATTCCAGAGTAACATTTTAGTACCTTGTTTTTCTTTGTTAGACCAGGAATACCAGAGGTTGAAAGTTGGGATGGAGTCTTTGCTAGCTTCAAATGATGAAAAGGTAAATGAAACCTGTTTTTTACCCTGCTGCTGTAAGGGCAGTTCTTCTTTAATGTCCAGTTTGAGACTTGTTTTGATGAAAAAAACAAAAGAAGTCCCATCTTTTTTCTTGATTTACAAAAGACACTAATATTTGTGTCTTGCTGAAAACAGGATCGACGTATAGAGGAGCTGACCGTTCTGCTCGGCCAGTACAGAAAGATGAGGGAGGTCATGGCACTCACACAGGGTGAGAATTACATCCTTTACTTTCCTAAAATAAGAGTTTTGATGAAATACAATGCAGGAAACACTAGACAAGCTCCCGTACCTCCTCTTCCCTTTATCCTTCCTGCCGTGTAATATTTGTGTTTTTACCAACCAGGGAGTAGTGAAGAGGAGCTGAGCGGCAGTTTACGACTCAGAGCCATCACTCACAAAGCACACTCTGATATTCTCAGGTCAGAGGTAAGATGATGAAGTCTATAAGCTTTTTTACGATTTCCAACAATTGAATGCAACTTAAAGCAGTAGTCGAAATTTCCCCCAAAATAGACACGGATGTTTTACCTGAAGTTTACAAAAACTGAAACAGTAGAATTGTGTTTTGTCTCCATGTAGCTGTCATCGAGAGGCTCCTCTCCACTCATGTTATCTTCGTCTCCTTACCAGAGAGAATTGGACTCTAGGTATAAACACTCAAAAACACATGCACACACACACACATTTCACAATTTACTATTCATCCTACCCCTCGTGTATCATTTGCTGTAGTTTCCAGAACTCCATGGACCCTGGGGATACAAGCTTATTTAATGGCTCATGGTAAGTAGAAGCTTTTTGATTTGTATGATTCCCAGTGAAGTTTCCTACATTGTCCAAAAATGAAATGTCACTTTCACTCAACTCAGAGTGTAGGCAGTCATCACATGTGTACAGGGATGATACTGTATGATGGGCGATCTGTTAATTTTATTGAACTCTATATACTAACTTTATATAACTTGCAACTTTCTTTTTTTTCCAGGCATCAGCGCAGGTTGCTGTCCAGCAGTCTTGAAGAGTTGCAGAGTGGATCCTTACAAAAGGTTTTAGTACGAATCAAATCAGTCGTTTATTGCTACTGATTGACTTTTTTATAATACTATCATCTAACCAACTAATCAATATGTCTAATCAAACCTGCTACATCTCCTGCTTCTTAAATACCTGATCAACATGCACACTAACTTTTTTCTTTCTAAATAAACATTTCATTTAATAATTTGAATCAGATTCTGTGATTGCTAACCTGCTAACTCTGGGTTTGTGTGCGTGTGTGTGTGTGTGTGTGTGTGCTCTTTGCTCTCTCCTGTGTCTGTGTCGGCTATAGACTGTAGAGATCCAGCCAGTCGAAACTGAATCAGACGTAGGGGCAGAGGTACTGATCTGCTGCATGACTTCACACAACCTAACCTTCCTTAACTCCCAGAAACACACATTTATACATTGCTGCTGGTGATACAGCAGGGGTCCCCTTGATTTAAATTCAGTCCTCAGTAAATTCAGAATACCAATTTTTTTTAAGAAAACAACTTTAAAGACTTAAGTGAATCTACAGTGAATTGGACACATTCCAGTTATATAAGCAGTCAAGGCATGCATACACGTGGTATACACTCAGACACACCCTTACATATTTAGATCATGACCATATAGGGTGTTTTTTTTTTTTTATTCACCGATTACTTTGAAGTATTGAATTGTTCACCTGCTGGTTTGGATGCATTTTGGATCTCAAGCCTGAGCGCTTCAAGCTGAATATCTCAGAGAGGTCAAATCTGACATTGTGTAGGCTGTAAAGTTACTATTTATGACAAGTTGTGTGTAGTCTACGGACGCTATGGAAATTGTATATTTGATTTTCCTAAAGATATACAGTACATCAACTTTGTAAAGGTTCTGCTTTCACTTTTTTAAAATTGATTGTTGCTAATTGTTTAGTAAAGAGGAGGGTATTTTTTCTTATAATCCCATTAACTGAGATTAACTAGGTAATACTACGTGTGTACCTTGTTGTAAGGCTGCTGTATAGCACAGAGAGTGATGTAATGCTCCAGGTGCCCTTTGACCTCTTGACCCAGTGTGACAAGCAAAGTTCACTTCTGAGTTGTCCCTCTGAGTAAAAGAAGAAGAAATGGCTCCAATGTGATCACAGAACACACTCATTCAAACACACATTCATTGCACCTCAGATATTTGTGCTGCACACACAGGCAAACACAAAATCACACTGTGTTCATACACACACACACACCCACACACACACATAAAGGGCCAAGACCCACCTGAAGTGGCTGTCAGGAGCGCTTGGCATCATGGCTGCCTCCCAGCTGTTTCTTTCTGCTGGCCTTTCTCCTCTTATTCCTTCAGAGCCCCGGTGACTTTGAAGCCTGGTCAGATGTTGGCATCATCAGACTTTCACCCTCCAAAGGACACGCTGTTATGCAACAGAGCACAAGGAGCAAATCAAAGCATGACTCCGCTTCTATCTTATGAAAGATATTTAGATGGGGCCTACCAGCCTGTATTTACATGTAAAGGAAATGTGATATACTATAATATACTTGGGAATGATATCCTAAGTCCCTGAGTTTGAATGTGTTGAAGTTTTGAGACTATCAGAAGCAGAAAGAAAAGAGTGTCCACTTCAAAGTTACCTATCAAGGAGAACATTGTACATTTGGAGAAAAAACATTTGTATGCTTCTGTTACCATACTTTCATCACACATTATGGTAATTCATTTGAAATTTTGTGCTATTTTTTCTATATCCCACAGAACCCCCACATGGAACTGAGCAAGTACCAGACTCTGCCGGGGAAACGGAGCAAAAAGAGCGAGCAGAGGGCCGAGCTGAACGGCGACGGAGAGGGAGACGGAGAGTATGTGTCCCCTCTCCAGCTCTCCCCCGTCCACAGCCACGAGCAGGACTACAGTCTCAGTGAGTGTCCACGTCGCTGATCCACAGGAGACATATACAGCCGGTTTTGCTTCTTCTGCAGTTGCCTTTCATACTTTGGAAAGATCATTTTCAACCTGGGAAAACAAACTGTTATATTGAAAGGTGTTGACAGTGAAGGGTTGACTGTGGACTATCCAGAGTTGGTGGGACATTGGGCCTCATGCAAGAACCATTAGTATAAACAAATGTGTTGTTAAGTGGCACGTAGGACGTGTGTATATGTAGAATGTTCTGTCAGTACATCAACAGTACAATCATTTTGTCATTTAAACCTGATACCAAGATAAAATATACAAGTAAAATAAATACTGCAAATTTAACATTCTGTTACCATTCATCATCATATATATATTGTATTTGCATATTCTGAAACAGTTCTTGATACATTAGACATACAGAAGTTTAGGATAAGAACACAAACACAAAAATTCCTGCTCGAGGCCCATTGTTTCTGAAAACAGACATTGCTGCTGTAAACACCCCAAATTAACTTCTATTCACCTCCCTTGTATAAGATGGGAACTGAATACCACAGGGTTTAAATGGGAAAATATGTAGCAAAAGAAACCAAATAGAATAATCTGTAACTTTTAAATAATTTGTCAACTAACTTTGCTCCAACTGCCTCCCTCTCTGTGCCTTTTCTCCCTCTCTCCTTCTCCACCTCCCACTTTGCTGTCGGATTGCTCTTGTCTCTGTTTGTGTTCTTGCTGCAGTTCGCTGCAGGAGTGCCAGTGCTCCGGCTTTAGGTACTGTATGCTCACACAGAGATTCAACTGTCTGGAAATAACACAGGAAATACATTTTCAGGAGAAGCGTCTCCCGACAAACAAAATCCCTGTCAGTTATCTCACAAACAAAACGGGATTGTCCCCGTCGCCTCAGAGGTGAGCAGAGTCAGGTTGAGTAACTGCCTAGCCCAGAATCAAGCTACCCTAAAGCCAGGATTATCAGGACTCCCTCATGATTCGGAGAGCTGTCGAAGATAATGCCCGACCGTCTTATGTCAGCATTCACTGAAACTCACACACGCACATTTAAAGCTATATATAAGCATACAGCCGCCCACGTATCGGCCTGCACAGAGCTTCAAGCAGGCGAGGAGCGCAAGCTTAAGGATGGGTGCAGTTCAACTAGCTTAGACTTCTGAAGTAAACAAACAAAGTATGCAACCTGAACCCCCCCATACCCCCCACCACCCACCCCACCTCGCCCAGCACATGCTCACAGTCTGAAGCAGGATGTCGCTGAGGAAGAGCAAGTCGAGCAGGTTTTCAAAGTAAACAGGTGTAGAATGAAAAGGATTTCCTACTTCCCCATCAGACACTGACACACACATGATTGGGTGGCAACAGAACTGCTTGAGTTTGTTCCAGCAGCAGTTTGGTTAAACTCCACAGAAAGAGAATTCTGTTTTCAGCCTCTGGTCAGGTTTTTGAGGGTGTTGAAGGTTTCAGGCTAAGAATCAAGAAAAAAATGGCTGCGGGATGACCTCATTCCTCTTTAGGTCAACCTGTCAGCCCAGGTGACCTCTCACCACCCACACTCAGCATCTGTGGAACAAAAACAAATTTCATTTAAAGAAGCAGAGTTCACCTTGTCTTAGTTTTTGGCCCAGTTTGGCACCTGCCTGAGGCTCATAGATTTTGCATGTTGCAGCTTTAGACACTTACCATGTATATAGCATTCATCTTGGAGATAAAGAGGGTGTGACTAATGCTCCCTTCTGCTTTCTGTCTGCTGGCTTTCTTCTCGCTTCACTAACCTCCCCTGCCTCAGGATCTCCTGGAAAACATGACCTCTATGATGTCGGTGGGTATCGCATCTCAACCCCAGTGTGTAATTCTGTTCCCATCCTGCAGAGTTCAGTGAGCTTGACATAAGTGAATATTATACCCAGGGCGTACCTGTACTTCTTTGTAGTGCAATTGTATAAAACATAGCAAAGAAATCATATAGGCTTCATAGACAACATGGAGCACAACTGTACCAATATTCACTCTTACAATTTTATTTTGGGTCCCAGATTTCTCTTTACTTACTTTGCTGCGCATCGATGACTATTTTGCTGTGTTTTCATCTGGCAGGGCATCCAGAGAAGCTTGACGAGTGTGTTTTGTCAGACCAGTCCCCTCTGTCCTCTGGAGTGGACTCTGGACAACAGTCCCCTGTCTCACCAGACAACAGGAAGAATCACAGAGGCATTAAGAAACTCTGGGGGAAGTAAGTTTTCCTGTACGGTATTTGCTTTGCTTTCACACAGCCCCACTGTCTCAGTCTCTGCACCTCTTTCCATTTTCTCTTCACACACTCATCAGTTTTTTCGGTTGTCCCCAGGATCCGTCGCAGCCAGTCAGGCAGCCCTGCCCAGGGTCACGACCCTGAGCTGGCCGAGTTCAAGAGGGGAGGCTTTAGAGCTACAGCTGGACCCAGACTGGCCCGTCCAGGGAACACGCGGTACAAAAACACAGTTACACTCACAATCACATCTCAGCAACAACATGAATTATAAGCTGTAGCTAGCTGGCGGGTAGGAGTAATGCATTGAAGAATCTTTTTTCTCTTCGATGTTAATGTTTTGTCTTTTCTTGCCACCATGTCAGAGACCTGAAGATGCCTTTTTCTAAGTGGAGCACAGAGCAGGTGTGCGACTGGCTTGAGGACATTGGACTCGGCCAGTACACCATTCTCGCTCGCCACTGGGTCACCAGCGGTCAGAGTCTACTGTCGGCCACCCCGCAAGACCTGGAGAGGGTATACACACACACACACACACCACCTACTCTATATGTTTCATAAAATGATGCACGTCTAGCTCAGTTGGTTTACCTGACAAAATAATAATCCATTCAACCTGTCAAATACACTTCAGTTCTACCTGTCTGATCATCGTTGCTGTCTGTCTGTCTATTTGGCATTTAGCAACGCCCTTCTCTGCTTTTCAACTTGCGTGTTAGTTTCGCCTTCACCACTGTCACATTGTCCACCTCCAAGCCCCCAAACCGCTCCGTCTCTCTCAGGATCATTTGAATTAGATAATTCACTCATTCACACAATGGCGTAAGCATTTTCTTTCTCGGGTGAATCTGTGATGTCATCTTTGAGATCTGAAGATGAAATAAGTTATTTATAATAAGTTCTCCTTTTGTGTCTCCAGGAGCTGGCGGTGAAGAACTCCCTCCACAGGAAGAAGCTCCAGTTAGCCATCAAAACGATCAGCAGCAAGCAGCCTGAGAAGTCTGCACAGCTTGATTACATCTGGGTCACTCGTACGTACTGAAAGCACACGCTGAAACAAAATCCTCAGACATATTTCTTATGTAAAAACTGTCACGTTCTGTGTTTCAAAGGTTGGCTCGATGATATCGGCCTTCCCCAGTACAAAGACCAGTTTAATGACGGAAGAGTGGACGGACACATGCTGCAGTACCTCACCGTGGTGAGCTTGTAACTCCCTTCGGATTAAAATTGACACACCAAAAGCTTTCATGCATCCCTTTGCCCTGTTTGTGGTTGCACTCATCTTTCTGTCTCCTCTCCATCTCAGAATGACTTGTTATTCCTTAAAGTGACCAGCCAGCTGCATCACCTCAGCATCAAGTGCGCCATTCATGTTCTCCACGTCAACAAGTTTCACCCCAACTGCCTCAAACGCAGGCCCAGCAATGAGGTAAGTAGGTGGGGGGGGGTTGTATTGTTTAAAAGAAGAGCTGAAGTGTACATTCAGTTTCTCTGCATTAATTAGTATACAAACAAACCATATATTTTACATAGGATAAAATAACAATTTTTGAATTTCAAAAATGTTCTAAAACACATTTGCTTGTTTCAAGAAATGGGTCATATGTGTGATTTAAAGTATAATAAAACATTATTTTTTTGTATTTACACTACAGTGTGTTACTCTGTGTGTGTGCATGTTTCAGAACCAGTTCACTCCAAGTGAGGTGGTCCAGTGGTCCAACCATCGAGTCATGGAGTGGCTGAGATCCGTGGATCTGGCAGAGTACGCACCAAACCTGAGGGGCAGCGGCGTGCACGGAGGGCTGATAGTGAGTACACAGAAACACAGTTTACGGAGCAAAAAAAAAAGAAGAGAAAGAAAGCGTCTTAAATGTGCCCCTCCTCTCGCAGATGCTGGAGCCTCGGTTTAACCCCGACACTCTGGCCATGCTGCTGAACATCCCTCCTCAGAAAACACTGCTGAGACGCCACCTAACCACCAACTTTAACAGCCTGGTGGGAGCACAAGCTCAGCAGGAGAAGAGGGAGTACACCGAGGCAGCGGGGTACACCCCACTCAGCATCACAGCTAAAGTCAAGGTAAGATAATAGAGACGCCGCAGAGTAAAAGAGGGAGCGTTTAGAGGCAACACTGCTGCATTAAGAGAACACACACAGCTAACCCGTCATCTCTTCCTGCACTCGTGAGAGAAAGCACCTTAATCCGAGGTGAAACCTTGGTGTGTCAGCTCGGTTTAAGCTCCGAGCCCCACTGTGTGCTTAAGTCTGCGAGAGCAGAGTAAACCCGGGACCGCTCTGCTCCTCCTCACAGCTTTAAGACCCAGCCATCAGCTGCAGCCTCAGCTCTAAGTCCCTGTATGCTCTGCTGAAGAAAAATGAAAGAATAATCCACCCTAAAACACAATGCACACTTGCTGTTGACCCATTTATGACCTTGGACAGTTAGATCTAAAAAAATTTAAGCTACTCTGTAAGTACTAAATATTTAAGTGGATGGTTTTGTGGACAACTATAACCAGGAAGACTAAATAGACTGTGTTTTTTTTTTTTTTAACTCAAAAATAGATTTATTTGTGTGTGTGTGTGTGTGTGTGTGTGCATGGATTTTCTCCCTGAGGGCCAGCCAGCTACCAAGTGATATCCTGTAGTGCTTTGTGACAATATCACAATGGCTTTAGTCAGCAAGACTGAGCTTAGAGGACACATTTATATAAGCTGCTGTCTGTTGTTGCTTGGTATCATTACTCACATGTACTAAATGCAGCACTAAAGCACATACATATGTGACATTTAGAAGACACAGAACAAAACACCTCCTTGCAATTGTCAATAACATGCAAAGTACTTACTTGTATCTAAAGCGTGTTAATCACCTTGGGGACTGGCAACATGTTGCTTTCAATTTAGCGGTTAAAGGACAATTTATTAGTTAATTTTACATTTTCATACCCTTTCTATCAGTTATGATAAAATTGTACTCACCTGGTGAAAGCTACTAGCCTGGCATAGCCAGACTAATGTGCAAATGCATATTAGTCTGGAACCTCTCAGTTCATTTTGATTTCCAAGTGGCGTTATCGATGGGCGGAGGCAACCAATCAGAGCAACGAAACGCTGTTCTGTTGTACAGTACGTCCTGTCAGAAGTTCTGGAAACACCTATTTCTTATCAACATTAAGTTTAAATGCAGTTGTTTGTTCGTCTTCTAGAGAAAACTTAACGTCCAGTCTGTTTAATACTGTTGAACCCTCTGCATCGGCGCTCCTATCTGTCATTGTATTAAACCCGCCTCATACTAGATAAACGCTTGTGATTGGTTCCTTCCAGTAGCAAGGAAATCAGTCTGAAGTGGAGAGGGGCCAGACGTATCTGCTGGTTCCCAGGCTAGAAAGCTAAATTAATTGTACAAAAAAGTAAAATATCGTCAAGCTGTAAACACAACACTGACATAACTTGATAAAATTGTTATGTCAAACATATTAGCTATTTACACATTGAGCAGACATTGAGTAACATTAACAGTGATTTGGAGAATGAATTGAAGTCCAATATTCACTTTCCTTGTAGCTCTGTTTTGGTCTCAGCTAACTCCTGAAAGAAACTTCTGACTCTTGCTAAATGCTCCACTATTTACTAGTCGCTATATTGTCAGTGTATTGTGAGTTTTTAGAGCTTTTTTGCTGAAAACAGCTCCCTGCTGTGTCCAAAAAATGACGCCGCAAACCAAAACATTAAAGTCGTGCGGCCATAAAACCAAAAGAATGAGCTGAGAGATTTGGATGAGTCACCCAGAGTTGGATGATGGTTCTCTGTGGGTTTGTCACCATGAGCGACTCCTTTCACATTACACGTTACGTCTCTGATCCTTTGTTCATGTAGAAATAAATGTGCAGCTTTAATTGCTGGGATCTGGGACAGACAAGACCGGCAAGAAACACAAGCAGACAAATCAAAATTCACAAGACAGAGAAAACTCCTGGGTGATACAGACTTACTTGGAGGAAAAAATAAAGTCAAATGATAAAATTATTACCCAAACTGTCACCTGTATCATAGGTGATAGAAATGATGAGATAAACTACAGAAATAAGACCCAAGTTAAACTAAAATGATCCTGAGATAATAATCCCTGTGATTCCATCGCTGTTGATCAGCTATTTTCAGTCCAGTCACCTGTGATTCCCACTAGTCATTTCATATCAGTCATATCCCTTTTCCATTGCAGCTGAAGAAGTTGGGCTTCTCTAACCTGGCTCACCTCAGGAGGAGACGGTCGGATGAATCCACAGACTACGTTTGTCCAATCGAGTCGTCCTCGCCTCAGTCGGGACAGTCTGCGGTCAACGGGGTGCAGGTGCGGCCCTACGCCGGCTTCAGAGGCCTGAGCCCCATCCTGGATCGAGAGCCAGACCGCTCCAGGGACCAGGACCAGGTGGGGCTCGACGACGGCAAAGCTGACCCATCTCCATGACAACAGCTGTGACAACAGCTGTGACAACGACGTGCCGATACCGCGCCGTCACCGCGCCGTCACGCTTTCCATCAGCCGTCACTGCTACTACTCTGCTTCCTTTGCTTGCGGCCCATAATACCTCAGCCCACCCCGCTCCCCTCAACCCCCGCCCATCAGCCCGACCCTGTGCCTTACGAGTGAAGAGATTCAGAGACGCCCAGATAAACCTGCCTGACTGTTCTACAGTCACAGACGCTTGTCTCGAAGGGCGCGCTGAAACCATTGAATCCACACACTCAAAGCATTTGATTTGTCCAGTCAGATGCCTCACTAACCCGACCTCAGCCTCAAACCTGTGCCATGATCTAACATCAAGAGAGAACGCAGCCTCTCTCCGGACTCCACTTCCTGTGACATCACTTCCTGTTCTCATACAGTATATATGGACATATCTTGTTGTACAGTATTAAGCCATTGTTCTAACATTTGTGCACTACCATTAGATGATTTTATACGTGTGAGTCAGTCATCGCACCATTTACAACTTTGATTTTCCAGTTTAATACAGTGCTGTCACCTGGTTGAGATGAACTTGTGCAATATTTGCATAATATTATGGAGGGATTTTATTTAATATTTATGTAATTGCAGAGGAAATGATAAAATAGCATGTTTAGATTGAACCTGAGGTGTTGATTTTGTACTGTTATTTTCATATTTGCTGTAATAGTATTTTTATAGTAAAGAAAATCCTGCTCCGCTAAAGGAAGCTTACATGTGGTCATGTAAATGTAAAAAGATTTATCAAACCATTTAATAAACAAAATCATACGTGTGAAAAGTCGAGTCCTTCTTTCTACACAAAAGGCAGCAAGGTCAGAGTAGAAGTAGGCGTATAAAGCAGTGGATTTTCATTTTATTCATTCATTCATTCATATGTTGGATGTACAACTTCCAAAATTAGGATGTACATTTTCTGCAGGAAGCACACACTATATCCAGTATCTCTCTCATTAAATCAATACCAATCACAAAGACACAGAAAGATACACAGATGTGGTGCAGAATGATTTTTAAGCTTTGAGACAATTGTGACAAAGTGAAGTCATAAACAGCACTCTGTGTGGAGCCACATTGAAGGGCATGCCTTAGTAACCTGCATCAACCACTAACCTGCTTTCATCATCATCATCATCATCATCCTCTCCATCATGGTGGCTGTCATGGCTGTTTATGACACCAGCTTCCCCTTCGGTGGACCGATCTGAGCCAAGATGGCTGCTGACCATTTCCATGGTAACCCTGTTAAAGATGACAAGGGAAGTGCATGTTTGAGTATGGCTCTATGGCAATGTATAGTACACTTCTGCATACTTACACGACTGCCAGTTGTGTTAATTGCTATATACTAAAGCCTGGGAAACTCCTCATTGTTTCACAGTCTGTAATCGTGACTTGTAATGAGTTCATGAGACCCTGTGTGTGTGGTGTCGTGTGTGTGTGTTGCAGATGGCGATCACAGAGGGAACCATGTTGCAAATTGAAGCTCTGTCTGAAAGCATCAACAACCTCACAGTAAGCTCCAACACACACAAGCTGCTGGTAATGACTTGTGCGGCTGATTCACTCGCCGAGTTAACTGCTCCTCATCGGTTGTAACAGAAGTTTGAGTCACTCAGATGGAAAGCTCTGCAGTTTATCTGAGGGAGCAACAACATTAAAACACAGCAGATCTGTGTGGAAATGAGAAAGTAATACGATGACTTCTAGAGAGAGAGCTGCTCGGTGCTTCATTGCTCGCTGTTATCAGGCAGATGCCAGCGTTGGTTCTTCTGCTCCTGCTCTGTTTGCTGAAGTCAATTAAGTAATTGAATCCTAAAGCGTTGGATAGCAAACTTCTTGATAGCCACCTAAAGTTACGTCTCCAGTGAACCAGTTGAGCCGTGAGATTTTAGTAAAAAAAGATTATCCTTTTTTTATTACTATTTAAAAATATTCATCACAAAGTGAAATGTCCAGTATAAGCACTTGTCAAGATTAAATCATTTTTACATTTGAGTTATTTTTTTATTATAAATAACCTTTTTAAAGAGCAAACGTTTGACATTGTGAATTAAACCTTTCATTTATTATTTCAGAAACAATTCTCATTTTTATGCTTCCCATGGTACTAAAAAGGCCTCTGGGCTGAATTAATCACACTGACAGATAATGAATAAATAGACATTTTTCACCACAGACATTCTGAGCATGAAAAGCACTGATGTAAAAAAAAAAAAAAAAAAAAAGCCTTAAGGCAAACACATTTTTACTTAAAGGGAATATTTTGGGAAATAGATTTGTAACTCTCGCAGAGTCAGCTGAGAAAATTGACATAAACTATGACGTCTGGAGCCAGTAGCCGTTAGCTTAGCATAAAGACAGGAAACAGCCTTAAACAGCCAGCAGGGCTCCACCCACCAGCACCTCTACAGATCACTGCTCCCGTTTGTTTAATACGTCCATATGTATTGTATTGTATTTCCTGGCGGGGACAGAAACCTCTGGTGGCCTGGTGAAGCCGGCAGCTTCTGTTTCCTTTGGACAGTCAGGCCAGCTCCATGTTATGCTAAGCTAACTGGCTGCAAGTTCCAGCTACATATTTAGCATATAGATATGAGAGTGCATTGATCTTATCGTCTGACTCTCAGCAGGAAACAGAGAATAAGCATATTTCCCAAAATGTCGAACCCTAAATGACAGTGCTAAAGTACTAAATGTAAGCATTTTAATGTTCTAGCTGGTCGGGTGTAGACAACTGATTTTGATTCTGGTGGGTAGTTAATGTATAATATCAAGATGATCATACAAAGTAACTAGTCTCTGAAATATAATGGAGTAGAATAATAAAGTAGCGGAAAATCATGTTACTCTTAGTTCCACCTGTGCTTTTCATGCTGCGACGAGTCAAACACTCTGCTGTGAAAAAGGCCTCTCGTTGCTTAACTCTGCAGTGAAGCTGGTTGTGCTCTGACTTGGGATTAGTTCTCCTCGTATATACATCCTGCAAGGTGCTATATGTTATGTGTAGCATTTTAGACTTAACTGGTATCATTTCCAATAATAAATGACACCTTTTGTTGGCACAATTGGAAGCCTTTCCTGAGGACATACTCCTCAAAATCAAGAACACATTTCCCATAAATCCTTGTCACAAACCTAATGTGGCCTCTAAAGTCAAAGTCTACTCTGTTTGTTGTGCAATCTGACACAAAATAAGTCTCTGATGGTCTTATTTGTTTACAGCATCCTCATATAGACTAAAATTAAATGTGCTAAGTGATCCCCCCAAGTGGCAAACACCAACTCCCAAGCTGTCTAACCCATAACCACTCCCATGATGCTTTGCTTCCAGTACCTGCTCAGCCGAGACGAGCTGCGGAAGGACCTGAGGCGGTCTCAGACGGCGCTAGTTTGAAGGACAATGACCCGACGCTGTTGGCTCACTAATGCTGTCAAACAACCACTGAGACCTGTAGCAACCAATCTGACACCCGTACTGTACCTCAAGCCCCGGCCTAACACTGAAGTGTGGAGCTGTTACTTCTACTTCTACTCGCCACTGATACCTCAGTGTAACACCTACAGTCACACTGCAGCAGTAGTGGACCTGGGAACACCAGTGGACTTACACAATGTGGAAAACAATCATCAAGGGTCACTTACAAAAATCTTATTTTTTTTAAATTTCTACAATAATCAACTGAACTGTTAGCTCTTTTTATTTTTTCTTGTTTCCCTATGCATTGATCTAATCTCTAATGATCATACTTACCACTGTGTTCTGTACTGTATATACTGTGCTGGTATATCAAAGGGGAGAACAGGCCCACATTAGCTATCTTGTGTTTCAAGGCAATCGTATATATGCAGCAGTATAATTTCTTTTTTTGGAATCTGTAATAAAAGAGTGCACAAGACTATAAGCACATACGTAAATGGAAGTTTGTCCCCTTTTGAAGATCTCAACAGAGTAGCCGAAAAAGAGCTAGACTGAAAACGTGTTTAATGGATGGCAAGGAAACACACGTACACAGTGACAATTGTGTTGAATTCCTCAACATTAGCATTTTGAAATTACCAGCATTATATGTTGAAACAAACTGGTTATTTTATGTTTAGAACTGTTAGATCTTCTCAGAGGAGACGGTATGTGAAAGGGCTGATTGGGACAAAACCTTACCTGACCCATATTCTTGTTTGAAATAAGTTCTATTATTTCAGTGGGGTAAGATTCAGTGGAAATGTATTTTGGTGTTCATTATAAATTGAGATACAGTAGCTACTGAGCATAGTTTTGTCTATTAGACTCCACTAAAACATCTTTATAAAATGCAGGCCAAAGATAAGACAAATATCAAAGATAAGACAGAATTCTTCTCAAGTGCTGACGCTAGAAATGATGGCTGGAAATACATTAACTTCTATTAGAACCCAACCAACACGTTGGTACGATATTATCAGCCGATATGAGCATATAATTGATCAGTATTGGCATATATGTCAGACAATAAGTAGATAAAAAAAAATGTACTCCAGAAATACCAGATATATTTTAGGTACTTCAGAAACCGTGTCACCACTACATAGTTTGTCCACCAAGTTTATTTTAAACTGTGAAATGGGCCGTTTAGTACTGTAGGTATGTTGGTCACAATTCTAAATAAATAAAGCTGCACTAATCAATATTTTATATTAAAAGTGGATCAAATAAATGTGCATAATGTAGCAGAAAATAACTTGTATTGGTTGGCTCTAATTTTCATGGATGTTCAACAATTTTAACATGACAAGAATTATGGTACAGCACTTTGTTAGAGTAACTGAACCTGTCCACTTAGGAAAGAAGAAATAATCAAAACCTACTTTATCAAAATACACGTATGACAACAGAATGGTACAGTAGTGCAGCAGATTATTATGTTTGGTTGACAAAATAAAAGCACTTTGACAGACTGGTGCTCTAAATAGTGAACAGCTAATGTTAAGAGATGAGGAAACTCAAGATGACATAGGCACATACACAGACATGCTTACATTTACACATCGGTACAGTAAGTAATCCAAACAGATGGAAGTCATATTGGTCAAAACTGGTATTTCGACAAGAACATTAAGTGTCAGATGCTACCCTTAAGTCCCTCCTCAGCCATCCCCCACCCCTGCCGTCTATACATTTAAAGTGGAAGGCCCTCTGATCCTCTAATGTGACATTACAATAGAGAGCCACACTAAAAAGCTCCTGACCTAACCCACATGTTCTCATGTGCGCTTCCCTCTGAAAGGAGACAGTTGAACGCTTTGTTTACCCTTCAAATCCTTCAGGCTTACCTCAGTCCTCAAGCTGCGGCTGCTGCTGCAGCCAGTTAACTGGTAAGATGAGTCTTTTGTTGACTTACCTAAAATTTGACAAGTTACAAAAACCACGCCTGTGCTAACGCTGTTGTCCGGAACTCCCCCGAGATAGAAAATCCTCCTTATTCTACTGACAGTTCTATGCACTTCAGGAGGCCTGAAGACTGAGCTTCACATACAGCACCATACACACACACAGACATACACACACTGTGTATCTCAGCAGGACAGGGGACAGAAGCGGAGGGCAGGTAGTGGACTTGGAACTACAGGAACTTCCAGACCCATCCTGGTGAGTGTAATCATTTCTAAAGCTTTTTTTAATAGATATCATACCATGTTATTCCCACTCTATTAGTGCTCTGCAAAGGTGGACCGAATTGTTAGATTTTTAATGTGCAACATGGACAAATAATAATTTAATCACTGTTAAATGGAAGACCAGGCAGTAGCAATGGTTCCATATGGTGGATCAACATTAATACCAAACACAGCTATCAAAATACTAGACTCAACTTTTACCAACCATATGTTCATTTCAGATGAGTTGATACTGTTAATGGTACAAATTCTATCTTTCCAGTGTATCAGGGAGACCACCCTCTGATCTCCCGTCCTCCATCATCAATCCACCATGGGCCAGACCATCAGCCAACTTAAACTCTTCCAGAACTCCTTTAAGCACGGCCCCCCCAGCCATCCCTCCGATGATCTGAACACGTCCCTTCGACCGAGCATCTTCTCCACGCTGAGGAAGCCCCCCGTCGCCAAACCCAACAATTTCATACCCCTATTCTCCGACTGCATCTCCACCGCCTCGTCCAGAACTCAAGAGTACCTCCTCTTCAAAGACCCGGAGGGCAAGTTCCACCCGAGCCTAGAGGTGCTCACTCAGGTAGGTAACTTTATACTTATACATGCTTTAGAACTTCCTCAAAATTGCTTTTAAGTGGTCTTTAAAACACTGTTGTCCTACAACAGGTCTTCCTGATGACCTACATCACTCAGAGTATCAGCCTCAACATGACGGACACCTTCAACTGCACGGCCATGACGCCCAGCCAGCGCATCCTCCTGGGCGCCGACTGGGTCTGGTCAGTGCTGGAGAAGCCCACCAAGAACCCTCGGATCCAGATCGCCGTGCAGGTCTTACACCTGCCCGTCGGGGAGGATGCCGAGGAGGACGGCGTCCCCTCTGAGGCCTGCAGCGAGTCCGTCCAGATTGCCCAGGAGTCCAGCAACAAGAACATGTACGAGAACTTGGTGGACTTCTGCACCTCCATCGGCAAGGACTGCTACGCCCTCTTCTTGTTTTTGGGGAAGAAAAACGACCGGGGGAACATCTACGGTGTCCTCAGCAACAACTTTGAGGCGGCCGTGGGGAAGTGCAACAAGATTGACAGAGCTCTTATCGAGAACTTCTTCAAAGGCTCGAGGTATCTCCATACACCTTCAGGAATGATGCAAGCCATTGTCACCAAGAAAGAGGGAGACCTTCTCACTCTCATGATTAAATTCAGCTAGACCAAAGGGACTACGCAATATTTAATGGCCAATAACATGATACATTGATACTATTTATGTGATAGAAATGTGGGAGCTGTTGATGTATCTCTTGATGAGTAGAAGGCATTTTGAGAGCATAGTCTGGTTATTTTCAACCTATCCCAATTGTTGATGGTGCATCTTACAAGTACAGTATGTCTGCTGTTTACTTAAAGTCCTGTTTTTCTAGCTGCTTAATCTAGAAACTTTTCAACATGTCATTTAAAAACAACACCAAACAGACTGCACTTACATGCATCTTTAAAGAGCTGCCATTTCAGTTTTCTAAAAAAAACATAACATGGGGCTCTGGTTTTAGGGTACCTGGAAAGCAATGTATGTCCCACTGCAGTTTGTGAATGTGTGTTACAGAAAATATGTGTTCTGATCAGTCTGCCTGTTGTAGATTTTTCAGCGTGTATTTGACGGTGGGCTTTTACAGAGAACTGAGTAAATGATGGTAAAAACCAGGAATCATTATATGCTTAAGTTGAAAATATGTAAAATGATCCTTTTACTACACCCCTCACGATACATGACCAATCCAAATCATTCCGATTTCTCTAAAAACACCATTCTCACAGTAGACATACTGACTTGTCAAATGCAGGTGTAACTAAAACATTAACAATTGCTGACAATGCATGTACAATATCAGGACCCAGCCATCGTTCATTTTATTACCTACTGTTTTGACATATCAAAATGTCATCAAGAAGAGGCCTATTCTCACAGAGGACATTTTGAATTGTCACTCACAGGTGTAACTAATAATGCTAATGATGGTCGCATCCCATTCGTATGCTTTACTTCAAGGGTCCTGCAATTGCGAGTGGTGTTTCACTTGTATGACTTACTGCTACAAATAAAGGTAAAAGAGCCATTGTGCTGTAAAGTAACATGAGTAGGACAGACTCGCTGCAGGCCTCAGAAGGGACAGAGAGATCTGGATTATGCATGAACTGTTTTATTGTTTGCGTTTCGATTTTTCTTGTTTTCTTTAAATTTTCATTAGAAATTGCAATTCAGTGATGAGTGTGGCATATTTGGTTTTGGGTGCAGTAGCTAAGAAACATGTCCATGAAAGGGACTTTGTATGACACTAACACAATGGCACAGAACGTACATTCTCAAATTCTGAGGATATTAATAACATGGAGAGGGTTAGAAAGCATCTTCTTTATGTTGTCTTGTCTACTATAATATTGTTACAATTAAAAAGATTTGTTTTCATCATTCATCAAACATATTCAAAAGTGAATTAAAACCTTTAAGAACTTTGACAAATGAATGTATGATTTTGAAAATATTGTCACATAATATATTTAACACGTCTTTTCAACATATAACTGACTTAATAGTTTTATCCTTCACCATTGTTGTTCTTCTTTTTATAAAAAGATTTGCAATGACAACATATTTTCTCCTTCTCTTTCCAAGAGAATTTAGGAGAAAAATTTTCTCCTTAGTGCTGACGTCCTGATCATGTCTCGCCACAGCTGGACCAAAAGCTTCTCGTAGGGCTGTAAAACGCACATTAGAAAGAAATGGCAGGTTAATCTGAAAAGACCAGTGAATCAAGCTAACAATGTGATGAGATGGAGCAGCAGCTGCATACAGGATGCTGAAGCCAAATGAACAGAGCAGTCAAAATACTAATTCAGCAGTAAGGGCAACAGAACTGTACAGTCTGGTCTGACTGCCGACTCAAGACACATAGTGAAACTGTATATAAGACTATTGCTGGCCACACACGCTTATGACCAACTCACACATTACGCTAGAAGGTTTGTGTTTTAATGAAACTGCCAAAAATAAGATTTACTTATGTGTTTATTTGAAGATAATACTGTAGTGTATACAAATATCCAATGCAAAGGCACGTTTACAAAACAGTAATGATATCCCCGGGTTTTTGCATTATTAACCAGAGCTCAACAGAGGTACAAAAAGAAAAGAACACAACACACAACATTAAAAACTAAGAGTGGCTTTATAGTTTGAGGGCAATGTCCTGCAGCCTCGTCTTGAAAAGGCTGAGGGCAGAGTCTTTATTGTAAATCATTCCTCAAACTTTCTTTACTGTCCAAAATAAAAGCAATAATTGTAACTGTTATGCTTACTCGTAAATTTGTGAGCATCGAGAACATTCAAGTATCTTCACACTTTATATGTCAGGAATGTTTAAGAGAAAAAAATGACGATAGCTAAAGACTAAAGACAGATTCCATCATAGTTCATCCTTCATGTTAGTTTCTTCTTCGTGGCTTTTACGCTCACACGTACACGTGGCGGTGTGGTCGTCCAGCTGAGGCACCAGCTCCATGTCTGCGTGCCGCGTTGGCTGTCCTGTTTGCCGCTCTGAGTACATGTGCAGCACTCTGTAATAGTAACAGTACAGTCTGCTGGGCTGCAGCAGCTCTCTGGCCGCCGCCTGACCCGCTCTGGCGATTTCTTGGGCTTCGGCGTCATTCTCTTTGGCCCATTTGATTTTCTCCAAAAGGTCCGACAGGTTTCTCTTCACCGGAATGTAGTGAGTGCCTGCTTTAAGGTGGCTGTAGAAATATTCGTAATACTGGGAGTCCTGCTTCAGGACCAGACTGTTCCCGAGCATCAGGTAAGGAAAGCGATACGCTGCCACAGTTCCATCCACGTTCACCTGGTACTTGTACTAAAAGAGGGGAAAAAAGTAAAACCATTATCAGTATCAACTGTTTCTTAAAATGTGTTTATTAATTTATCATGGTGAGGCTACTTAAAACTGAATCACATCAAAAACCGAGCAAAGTAGTAAAAAAAAAATGAAAATGAAGGAAAAAGCATCTGCCTCAAAGAGAAAAAGTTGCAGCTTTAAGTTACAGGATAAAGGTGAATTAGAATCAAATGTTTGTTTATTTGTTCATTTTTGCTCACCTTGAAGAAGTCAAAGAATCCAACAAGTGGTGCTTTGCCAACCTGCTTCTCCCTGTCTCTGAAGAAAAACCATCCTGTGATGGCTGCGTCCAGCAGCTCGGGGTTTTTCTTGGACAGAGCGACCAGGTGAAGGCGCTCCTCTCGACTGTCCCGGCCACGGAAAAACGCCCGGTCAGTTTTGTTGATCCACGGAGGCCCTGGAAGAAAAGTGGTAAAAAATGACCAAAAAGGCAGAAAATGAGAGGGTGTGGTGTCTAAAGAGCTTTAAGTAATTGAATTTCAAGGCATCAACTTTAATAAATAATTTGACAAATAGGGAATATTAAACTAACACATATATAATAAGGAGTGCATTTTAAGACCCAAAACTGTCAGTAATAGAACAACAGGCTTTAATTCTAGATCAATAAAATAACTTCCATAAAAGTCACTTATTATTTGTCAGGGTTAAACCTGTACTGTAAAGACAAATTTAGCCTGGGGTAAGGGTGGCTACATCTCCTGACTCACTAGTTAATTCAAATGTATCAACTGCCAGGAGGATAAACTCCAGTGATGACTACAAAGTGATGACTACAAACAGAGCTGGGGGAGAAACAGAAAGAAATGTGTGTACAATTATACATTTTCAAGAATTTAAATACAAAGAGCACTATGAGAGTGATTGATTTATTCACTTAACCTTTATATAAGCAGGTTAGATTCTTGTGATTGAAATCTCATGAATTCTGGTCAAAATGGAATGGAAAACGGGTAAAAGGCAACTACAAACACTACACGTCTCTACAAAAAGTTTTAATTATACAGGTAAGAAAGTGTACTTAACCATTTTAGTCCCTAAAATATTCACAATTTTACCATGTTGTGTACATACCGTAGGTACAGAAAATAGGAAGGTGTCCTGAGACCAACTGATACCAGTTTGGTGCAGGTAGATTTGAGGAAACTGCTTCAAAATACACTTAAAAATGAACCAGTGCCAGAAGATCTGTCTATGAATTGTTAATGATGGCCGGGAGTTTCTCATCTAAAACACAGTGGTAGGTAGAAGCGTTAGAGCCACGGGGGTTACATTTAAGGCTCCACTGTAATATCTGTAAGAGATGGAAGCTGCTAATCTTTTTTTCTCACTTTAAATTTGAAACAAGACCAGTTTCTGAAATAAAAACAGTCTTAGCGAGAGCTCTAGTTTCACTAAAAGACAGTCAACATGACCCTGGAAAGAAAAACATGATTATGTACTGTAAAACCAAGAGGCCCCAGTATTAAACCATGTGGCGCCCCCTGGTGGATACTTAGTGTGAGAGGGGAGTCTGTCTCCATCTGATCAGAATGCACTCCGCCTCCTTTGCTTATGTTTTGACACTGTTCTAAATTATTCAATTTTTGTAACTCTATTTTCAAAACTCTGTCAGATACTTTTGGATAGCCGATACAACTGAATCCTGTGATTGCAATATACATCGAAGCTCTCTGAACAATTTGAGAAAACATTGCAGACTTTGTGAATCCTGCACCAGGTTCTTAACTCTTAACTCTGTGCATTGAAAAAGACACTGAAAAGATCATTTTGATCAATCATCTGTTACTGCGTTGAAATGGAACACAACATATGATTCAAAATACGCTTTTGTAAGTTTAAGTTGTTGAACTCGTCAGTCAGCGTGTCTTGGATTTACAGAGGAGTGCTGACGGCCTTTATTGAAGGTAGCCCAGAGACAAATCAACTGTATCAACTTTGTCACCATTAACTGACGGGTAACACAGAAAGATATAGAGTTCAGTGTGTGAGCTTCTCAGCTACAGCAGGCCTCGCTACGGCCCAGGAGTTTGTGTGCGTGTGTGTGTGTATATGTGTGTGTTACCTGTGTTTCCTTGGACAGACAGCAGGTCATTGGTGACACCTCTCATGGTCTCCAGCGTGGAGTGTGTGACCTCGTAAGTGGGGAGGACAATGTCCCGTGTGTCTGTGGAGCCACACCACGACAAGACCGGAACAGCATCCACCTTCCTCGCCTCTAATGGCCAGTCGCCAACGTTGATGTAAAACTCCACATCAGGCACCCTCACCTTCATCAGCGAAATAAAGATCCCAGGAGGTCGAAATCAGCAATAACACGACGCCACATTCAGTCTCTTGGCAGTAGTATTAAGATGCTACGTGTAGTAAATGTGCCAAACATGCAAAAAACCCCGGTACGATCCTTTAACGTCCCTATAACACACAGGACCTCACCTTTCTTGTTAGGGAAAGCAGAATTTCATCCGAGAACATTTTGAAGTCGGTGTATTTTCCCAGAGTGCGGCGGTACAGCTGGTTGTTGAGGATGGCGTAGTGGATGAGACCTCCTCTGTTGGCGAACCTGTGAGGCACTTCCTGCCGGAGGCGCTGCAGGTCGATCGCTGGGAAAGATTCGAAGTCCGCCAGAACCTGCGGCTCCTCAGCGGGACACTGCATGGAGCCCTGCCAGACGGAGGCATCGGGTTCTGGACAGTCGCAGTATTCGTGGTAGACTGGACCTGAGCGTCAAAATAATGCTCAGGTTTAGATGAGGGAGCCAGGAGGAGGTCAAAGGTCAGGTTATATGTGAAACAGCGGTGAGGCATAACATTTCAAAGCGGACTCGTGTTGTGCAATCGCCCTGCATTTCATCTGGTGTGCTTTGTTGAGGGGAGGTTGTGATGTAAAGCAAAGCACAATCGGTAATTGGCCTCGTCTGATAATGATGGTAAAACAACACAATAGTCCTTTAATTTGCATAAGAATGACAGTGTGACCGGCTCAAGGAGGCTTCACTTTAAGACCAGCACTCATCATGCATAGATTTGGTAACTCTGGTGAGGCAGCGTGGGTGTTGTTTTGCAACACAGGCCTTTAGTGTGTGGTGCACATCAGTCAGGGATCCTTCCTAAGGTTTCTCCCTGTTTTTTCCCCCGTGTTAAAGAGCTTTTTATCTTATCCGTGACGAGGGTCATACATCAGAGGAGAGGCTGCTGCGGTCTGTGCAGATCAAACAGCCCTCTGAGGCTGATGTGCACAGATAAACTGAACTTGCTTTGACCGCTGAACTCGTGCCTGTGTTCATTCATTCATTACACGAGACAACACTGACCTTGGATGGTGTAGGGGGACTTGGCAACAGCAGCCTCTTGGTGGAGGACTTCCACCTTCAGGCCCCCCAGGACAGAGCCGTAGAGCCGGTACCTCACCACGAAGGACCCGTCCCTCCTGTCCAGAGGCGGCGGGACGTGGATGCGGACGTGCTCCGTCTTGTCCAGCGGACTGATCTTCACTTTAAACGCGTCGGCACCTAAACAGCACAAGCCCAGAACATGTCAGAGAGCTGCGGTCCGTCCCTGGAGCCTTTGTTGTTAGCTGACCGGCTCCTTCTCTCGCCGAGGACGGTTCAAACGACCAACCCCGTCCTGAAGGCTGGCCGAGACCCTGGCTGAGGTTATTAAACCTGCCTGTGCTCATTAATCACGACGGTGACTGAGTTGAACGCAGGAAGCTAAGCTCCGTCACGTTCATGAAACACGGTCCCGGATCAGTTTGAGTTAGCTTAAGACAAAGATGCGCCGCTGTCCGCGTCCCTCAGTGTGTGTTGGTGGAGACTTTACCTGGAGACAGAGTCAGGTTTTCACCCTTTGAATTGACCGCCTGAATGAAGAAGTAGCGGACCGGCAGCACTGTGGCGGGCTGCAGCCCCGGACCCCAGACCAGACATCTTTCTGCAGGGACTCGTTCACAGCCAGAGACCCGGGAGTTTATGCTGATAAATCCCACTAAAACTACAAACTTGCGAAGTAAACCATTCTGAAAAGGCTTAAGCAAGTGTACGCCACGCTCACACACCATGTTCCCCCCCGGCTGCTCACTGCCAGACGGCTAAACTTATTAGATATTGAGTGTAAAGTTGTGGGAGAAACTCCTAAGCAGACATGTTGGCGAAGAGAAACACGCCCACTGCCCGCTGATGCCTTCACGGGCTGTCGGAAATGTGAAAGTAATACAATCTCAACCACTCAATGTCCACTTACTCATTTGTTCTGGAGCTTTCGATCACACCTGATAACAGCCTCATTATTTAGATAGTGTATTATAATAATTAGCATAAATCATGTATTAAAATCAACACTGTTGTTTTTGCATTTTTATATCACAAAATTTATTTTTGGTCTAAAAAGAGCTTCATTTTAAAAGTGACTGTTGTCTTGTACAAAAGGTGATCACGTATAAGAAGTTTGATGACCTACTGTATGTAAGAGACACCTGAGATAGTTTGCACTGTAGTTGTTTCACCGACATCAAATTCACAAATGCTTAAATGAAAAGTACACAGGTTTACACAGTGTTTTCAGATGGTATTAGACCATCAATAGTGTTCATATAGTGGTTGCTGGTTTAGGGATTGAATGATTGGAGGAAACACACCAGTTTTGTAGTTAATAGGAACACTAGTATGCAAAAATGTTTTCTGTCTTGTGTCCCAGCTTGTCGAGATTTGGCAGACAGGCATACTGGATCATGGGCGGAGGACCGCACAGGACAACGAGGACATCAGTGGACGGAGCAGGGAGGTGCTCCCTGATCATATCACAGGTCACGAACCCCGAACTGTAGCTCCAATCTTGACGAGATAGAAAGAAAGATCAAACGTCAACTTCAGAGAAACTGATTTTTAACTGTTTGCAGCTCAATATTTTACCTTTTTTATAGCAGTGGAAATTCAGAATAGAATCTCATTGTTTTTCTTAAAAAAGTTTACTTTTTAAGCAAAGTTTTTTGGCATATGTATGACCAAAAATGTGAAAGGGCTTCGATCCTGCTTCTGTGCTACATAATGTGGCAAAATTTACCAAACAGCAGCTGTGGAAAAGGTACTGCTACATCTATGGCTTATTCACCAGAGAAGCCTGTCTTTGATTCCCCATTTCATTTAATCTCTTAATACTAAATAAGAAACACTTCCTGTTTCTATCATTTTTAATCTTTCTTTCTTTCAGTTGCCTCAGAGATAATAGACGGGAATAAAATCGGTAATGAAACAAATTAAATAAGAAACACGAAGAGGTTTGATCAACTTGTGCTTACATCCACAGATAGTCATCTCTCCCTACAAGGCAACCAAATAATGACACTGCTAACGAAGAGCAAGTACACCTCTTCTGATGAATAATGATCAAGGGCCGATGTGTTTCTATTCTGTGTGGAACTAATGACAGACAAGACAGAATACGACCGCCGTTCAAGGCCTTCACAACAGAGATTATGTAACAATATTATGCTCATTAATTTCTGCTCGCTTTAAGGATTATGCAAAGGAGGACATGAGTGTTTTGCTAAGCTACTGTAACACCTTGTTGGAACTATCTCCCTCCTCGGCCTGCAGGGATTTTCCTTCCTCTTTGTTTGGTTTCCCACTGAATATTCAGCAGTGAAACCTAAGGACCGGGCTTTGAGATTTATTCAGTTTAATATAGCCTGGCACTGCACTAATACTCACATGTACTGCGCAGTATATTCTTTATGGTAACATGATACAAATAGTCATGGAAAATATTTCCTATACGCCCCACATGAGAAGCAGGTACAGCAAGTGTTTCACTGTGTAATGAGTTCAGATAAGTAACATGAACGCAAATATAAAGATACATTTTCTGTTATAGTGTCATGTGGTATGTAGCAAATACAGTTATTATCAAATATAATTATCAAATATAATATATAGTTATACAGTAAACTAACAACCTCAAAGATCTGCGCTTCGCTGTCTTTGGTGCCATCAATGACGATAAGCGGTAATCACCCATTGTTTCTTTTTCTTTGGATTTGCACTTGTTTTCAGAGTTTCATCGTCTGTAGTCATCTATCTTTTCCTTGTTTGTTCGTCTGTAGTAACCGTTCGCTCGCAGCGCAGACAGAGGCCGCTGCTTTAGCTCTGCTGAGGGACGGAAAACACGTGGCTAACGTTTTGTTCCTTCTTTTTTGTCACTTTGGGGGAAGAACTCCACAACAAGCTAAGTTTAATTAAGTATTATGGCATTAACTATAGCTTGTTAAAACATCCAGCAGGTACAGAGCAATATTAGTATATGTTTAGAGCCATGTTTAATATTCACTCTCCTTCTAGCTTTGGTCTTCACCACCTCCTGAGAAACATCTCTGGCTCCTCATCAAGTCCACCAGCTAGTTGTTAACTTTGTCTGTCGTTTGGTGCTGTGCAGGTGCACACAGTGGCTTTATCAGACTTTTTTTGCAGAAAAACGCTGCCTGCTGCTGCTGGGAATGAGACTGATGTGAGCGGTGAGGCTGAACCAAAACAGTAAAGTTGAGGGCCATAAAACCAAAACAGTTAACTGAAACATGCTAAAAAGCTCTGCAGAGCTGAGTGATAATTCTCTGTTGGTTCATCACTACAAGCGACTTCTTTCACTTTACACATTGCCCTTTGATCAGCTGTTAATCTTAAAATATTGACTAGTACAGCTTTAAAATTGAGAGGTTTATGCATTGTACTAAAAACATGGTAGGGTCTGTCTCATCTCAATGTAGTGCTGTTTTTTTTTTTTTTTTTTTTTTTTTTTTACTTAGGATTCAACCTGTTGCTTCTTTGGTTATTATATTGGAATTATATTCTTTCACTCCCTGGCCTGCGCCACCTGCCATAAGAAACTCTGCTTCTGCCTAAAGACCAGCGCCTGCTCTGGATGTTAAAATGCTACACTAAACACCCAGGGCAGTTTACATTGAGCGGAGGCCCGTCAGGCACCCTGGGGTTAGGTCCATATTTGAAGAAATGCCGCCTCACCCTGCGGAGGTTTGTCCAGTGTGAACCAGAGTTTAACTTTGTCTGGATGGTTCTTCTTCACCTCCTCCAGCTCCTCCCTCAGCAGGATGTCTTTCTCAGTCTGAGAGGGAGCAAGTGAAGGAGATTTTATTTCCCATTTACGTACAGTAACACCCTTTAACAATGAGATTATTGTTAATAACCCCCCCCCCCCCCCCCCCCCAAAAAAAAAAAAATAAAATAAAATAAATAAATAATACACAGCACAGAGCTGACCTGGTTGGCGAATATGAGGGAGCACTTGGTGCTGTCAGCGGGGTCTGCAGTGATACTGCGGATTAACTGCAGCATCGGAGTGATACCTGTGACGGTAGAAGACATTAAAGTTAGTCTCAGAGGAGGGCTCAACTGGGGGTATTAATGTGAGGTACAATGTTACATTTTGCCATTCTTCCATAAAAGGAAATAATCTACAGTGAGGGTACAGAAAATATAGTCAAATGTTCCTGAAGTTCATGACAGCTATGGGTATCATTTATGTGTTATAAGAGATAAAATGCACTAAGACTATTACTTTCCCCCTCTTCATCTGTAAGACAAGCCCTTTATGCAGTACAATCCAGTTATACAGCCGAGATTTCAGCCTGCTGGGTTTAACAGAAATGTAAATTAACCTGTTCCACCAGCGATCATCCCAACGTGCTTAAACTTCCGAACCTTCGGCTCTGACTTCTTGTCTGGTCGGATGGAAAACTGACCTGAGCAGGAGAGAGTAACCCTCAGTATTATTATGCCCTTTGGCAGCCGCAGCTGCTCAGACATCCTTCTTACATTGTACCACACTGACATCTGCTGGTGACAGCAGCTCTATTTCTTTTTCTTTCCACTCACGCACATACTCCCGTACCATTTCCCTTATACACCAGCAGTCCATTGGGCCCTCTGAAGTCAATGGCATCTCCTATGGCCATGTTGTCAAGGTACTGAGACATCTTCCCTCCCTCTGGGAAGGAGGGGTGGCAGTTCTTGTAGTAAACCTGGGGAAGTCACATGCCTGGAGCTCATTAGAAGGTGTGAAAGTCATGACGCCTTATTAAGGACTTACTAACTATCCGACAACAATATGAATGGTTTATAACTGATCAGTAAATGACTTATTAGCATTTGTAAAGACATGAATTACAACGTATAAACCCTTTCTAAAGGGTTTATAGAAAGTGTTACCAACCTAAGGTGTCAAAAATGTGAAAAAGTGGTAGACAGCTGATACCTGCAACAACCCAGCTCAAATAACCCACACAAACATGTCTGCAGTTAACCTATGGGCCAACCTCTGTCGGTATGTTCCTGTTGCTGTGTGTCAGTTACCTTGACCACAAGATCGACGTGTCCCTGGTCCTCATCACTGGAGACCGGAGTGTAGGCTCTGACCACCAGATTGCCGTTCACCTTGGCTGACAGGTACACATGCTGACCTGGTGCAGAGGACAGAAGGGAGGATGGCGGGGCAGTAGATTTGAAGGAATGAGAGGACAGGAGAAATGTGGAAGCATTAGGCCTGTCCTGTGATGGAAAAAAACTGTATTTAAGCTCCCTAATAACAGTATTATTTGCTTATACTACTATTTTACTGTAATTTGGGATTCTAATGAATCTCTAATACACCACAGATGCTATATTTGAAAAGAATGACTTTTTATTGCTCATGTCTCACCTTTTACCTATGTGTCACCTAGTATCCTTTGATGTATTGCAGTTCAATCAGTGGAATCACTCAGAACATGTGATCTCATCTTGTATTCTCATTGTAATATTTTAAGATCCTTAAGAATCAAAGATCAAGGAGGGCCAACACTAACACGTATAAGGCCTGATGTGCTGGAGATTCATAAGAAGAGGTTCAAAGTAATACTACTGCATGCAACTGCTGCTCAGATACTCTGGAACATCTCAAACTTCTAGTGGTGAAGAAACCTTCCTGAGAAGAGGAGAGAGCTGTTTCAGTACCTACTGGCAGTCCAAGGATATGAGTTGCGGATGGAAGCCCAAACCGAAATTTCTTTGTGTCGTGGCTGATTTCCTGAACAAATGCACACACAGCACATTTTTTATTTTATTTTATTAAACCAACTTGTAACATTATGGCATGTAAACATTAAAGGGTCATTTCACAGACAGTACAAAACCTAGTAGTTTTTTTGGTATAAAGTAGTTCCAATTAATTTGTGACAGTGTGTTCTGTGGATGAACTGGTGAACTGTTTCTGGAAAGAGTAAGCACTCGAAATTCAATTCACCTCCACAAGTCAGAAATCTCAGACAGAAATCTTCAGACCTGGACTAAAAACAAATCAGCTGGCTGAACCGACCCTTTAAACTAGATGAACATGAGTGTATAGCCTCACAAAAACGCAGGTGATATTCATTCAGAATGCCCAAATGTGACCTTCACAACAATTAAAAGAGTATTCATTAGTATGTCTTGCTTTATGTCGGTTTGTATAACAACAAAACATTTTTTTTTAAATGAAGGTCTTGAAATGATTTACATTGTTCTAAGAGGTGTGTACACTACAAAAGACAATACATAAACCCTGTCATTGTTTAATGAAACTCAAACACAATCTCACTTTTTGCAGCCAGTTAGACATTGTACTACATTGTTTCCTCACAGCGTTGATTTAACATAGCAGTTGAATATTGAGCTGCTGGTTGGGTCGGAATGTGAATCTGTCAGCAAGAAGAACTGGTTCTTTGTTAAATGTGTGTGTCTGTATGCAGCTCACCTGTTTGTCTACGAGGGGGAGGGCATATTTGACCATAGAATCCTGCAGAGTGACAGGCAGCTTCTTCTTCTTCTCTCCTGCAGAGCCTCGCAGGACAACGTACAGCACCGTCACGACCACTGCTAAAACAGCTGCCACCACCGGGATCATCTGCAAGACAAACATCACACACAGAGTGGAGACTTACAGTGCACACTCCTCGCAGTCAAGATTCTAGTTTTGTACAAAATGCATTATCAGCGAGTAACACAACGCTACAGTTAAACAACATACAAGGATGAAAGAGAAATGTTGAGCAGATGTTCTTTAACAAGTGTAGCAATTTCTCT
The DNA here is from genome assembly GCA_031216445.1 of Lateolabrax maculatus. Classification (NCBI taxonomy): domain Eukaryota; kingdom Metazoa; phylum Chordata; class Actinopteri; order Acropomatiformes; family Lateolabracidae; genus Lateolabrax; species Lateolabrax maculatus. Next base: position 5,156,120 of record CM062214.1, read on the forward strand.
GCACTAAATAGATAAAGTGGAATAATGAAAAAGGAAATTAACAGAAAAAAATGAAGTGAAAGTTTATTCTCACCAAGTTCTGATCCATAGTTTTAATATGTGACAAAGTGTGCAAGAACTTCTTTCTGCTCACACAGCCTGACAGACCAGAGTCCACACACAGTGCAGGCAATGACAGCCTTCACACACACACACACACACACACACACACACACACACACACACACACACAGAGTGAAGGGCCTCTAAAGGGGGCGTGGGACAAGGGCTAAAGCACCAATAGGAAGACAGACCTCATCATGACACTATGTAGTACAGAGGTGGTATTCAGGCAGTGAGAAGCAGAGCACTGAGATCACACCACTGAGAGAGGGGAGGGGAGACACACACACACGCACACACACACACACACACACACACACACACACACACACCGATTACATAAGAAGCAGTGACAAGCACTTGCAGAGGAGTTCTCAGAGGGTTGCAAACATTACGGAACAATGTTTGAGTGAGTGCAAAGTGCCATTAAAGTTACTAAAAGGCTCAGTTCCACCTTTAGAATCACCATGCAGTTAGAACAATGATCATATCAATTTTATTTATAATGACCTGTAACAGATGAAGGACAAACATGAAAAACACAAGACACCTCTCATAACGTAAAAATAATGGTAACACTTACGATTTAAGTCCCTCTATTTAGCATCTATTAGCAGGATACAAACAGTTAGTAAATGGTTTATACAGCAGCGCACTACAAAATAAATGTTTATTAATGTACAATCAACAATTATAATTTCGTCTATAAAGATCTATTGTATGTTATCACAACTGTGTTTTACCAAGTTGTCATTCATTATCTCTTTAAAGCCTCCACGCCTGGGTGCTCACAGGAGGACGAATACATTAATAAACACTTACAACTACATTATAGTGTGTGTTGCCAAAATAAAACATAATATATATAAGAGTATGTCATTTAAGTGTTTTATAGTGGTTTAAGTAGATCCATGATTCCCAAACATGGGTAAAGATTTGGTAAAAAAGAAAATCTATCCATCTATCCATCTATATATATATATATATAAGTTAAGGGAAATATAAAAAACAAAGAGGCATAGTGTTTTGAGATAAGTAATTTAGTCTCCTTAAAAAGGTAGTGTCAGATTATTTTATAGGTCACATTGTTTCATTCATTTCATCTCAAGTGCAATTTTTTCTACTACTGCTTCCAGTCTTACCCATTTTTGTGTGACAATAGTATATATTTATATATTTGTATATTTCACACTTGTATTAGAGGCCTTCTACAAATAGGTTACTAGCCAGTCCCTGAAGATTCTCCGCTGTAGTCTTCATCATCTGAGCCCATGTTCATATGCAGTTTGGGATCCTCTGAGGTCCTCTGGTCCACACTACGCTGGTGGGACAGAGCTCTGCTGCTGGACAGCTTTACAACCGGATCCGCTACATCCAAGTTCACTAAAAATCAGAACCATGTAGAATTATGAAAGAAATACTGTACCAAGAGCCAGTCGTTATATAAAAAGAAGCTCAGACAAGATCAAGCACGACCCAGGCATTAAGTTTAGGCATTTATTTCATGTCCCTGAGATTTCCTTTGTGTCATAAAGTAACCTTCGTCTGTTCACGCCAACTGCGATGGTGCTGCATGAAGCTGAGAGGTTTACTGGTCAGTAGAGAAAGCAACAGGCCGATTTCTTTGACTTGTAAAAGCAGCAAAAATACAGGTGGAATTAAGAACATCCATGATGGCTGTATCCCATTAGGTGTGCCAGCTCGAGGGCCCTCTTCACAGCAGTCTTGTCAAAGCAGGTAAAGCAAAAGTGCAAATTTTAGTAATAAAATGTTTAATAAACTTTAGTAATGGACCCATGCCATTAAGTGTCTCAGTAAGCCATGTAAGTGAGCATGCACAATAATAGAGCTCACCCAAATGGAATGCAGCCATCATTCATTTATAACTCCACCTGTGCTTTTCCTGCTATAGGAGGACAGACTGTCAACTGTGAAAAGTGTATATTTAAGTACTTGCACTCATCTCTTCCAGCTGTGTTCCTTTTTCCAGTTCCAGAGTGCTGCTACTAAAGTGAACACTAAAAATTAAAGGGCCAGTTTAACAAAAACATTTATGATTTAGACTTATCCAATATACTACCATACAATTTCATATGACCTTGATGACACTGATGATAATCTCTAAAGACAGCCATTCTCTCATAAATGAGATTATATCTGAAAGTTTATTCATGTTTCACTTCACTTCCTATAAACCGCCACTAGAGGGTCCCCTGTACCTACAAACATTATTTTCATGCATGACATGCATGCATGTTAATCCAACAGTTCCCTTCCATGTTGTTTTTTAGCTGACATCAACACAAGAGTTGCTTGTTTTGTAAAGATGGTAAAGAAGGTCACTTCCTGTTGCATATGAAGTAAATGCGATATCATAACCTAAAAGGCCCTGTTTTGCTCTGTGTTGTGGTGATGGTGTTGGATCATTAATTTTAAGGAATGGTTACCACATTCAACCTGGGAGTTGGGGCCCCTTTGATAGGCTCAAAGACACATTTGTGTTGAAGATGAATAAAATAAGAAAGCAGAAAAAACACATTTGTGAAAGTATTTGAATCTAGAAGACTAATTGCCCCTTGGTTGACCTGGTTATAATCTGTGGACACATGCAACCTGTAAAGATGGATCACAAGTAGACAAAGCTGTTTTAGGTTGTGTGCTGGATTCTTTTATCTACAGGAACTTGAGAAATGAATCATTTGGCAGCAAAACTGAATAGGTACAGATATAGAAGAATTATACCGAAATAATCCTTGTTTGTGGGAAACATATCAATTGTGTGGCCATAACACTGGGCATGTTGCTGTATCATCTGATATTCATCTCTGCCTGGTGGGTGTCTGGTGTCTGGTGTGCGTTGTGTTCACTGGCACAGAACTATTGTGTGTCTTAGGCCCGGGGCCTATTTTTTATTATAACCCATGCTCTTGTTTTAGTAATTTAGTATGTTTGTATATGCTTACCAACAACACGCAACACGCAACACATTATTATTTTTTTAATGTTTGGTGAGTGCTGATTGAGGTGGCAGAATCGTGGCCTTGAATGTGGAATGAAATGAAATGACATTGTTATGTTGATACCATTCATCACAATCCATGTGTGGAAGGACGTAATAACACACAAGGAACAAAGCGGCACTTCTGGAGGATCATTTGTACATGAATCTATTCTTGTCTAGTATTTTAGATTAGATTGTTAAATGTAATTGACACAAACCTGTGTACTTATACCAGCATGCGGTGTTTTTTGTGACCTCACCTGTTGGCTCCGCCCATTCTGAGTCAGCGTTCACCTGGGTGGGCGGAGCTTCCAGTTACACAGTTTGTTGTGTTGAGGGTGAACCCTGGAGATATGATGCCACTGACCGACTGACTGACTCTGACACTGATTTTAGGGAGAGAGGGATCACGGACTATTTCAAAGTTTTCAGTAATTTCTGGTATTCCAGTGCTCAAATTTAAAAATTGCACAGCTCAAAAACATCTCCATCCGCCTGCAAGATCTCCACCCACGCCCTCTTCATTCTCTACCCGGCTGCATCTTCATACTGTGAGCGTGCGCGCACACACACACACACACACACACACACAAAGCATGAGACAGAGAGAGACAACAAGTGATAAACAGGCGGCAGAAAGGAAAAACTCTGATGAAGGAGGCACAAGAGGCCGAGCAGATGACAGGAGAGGGAAGAATAAAGTGCCTGAAAAACAGACTTTCAACTGGAACTTGTGAGGAATTCCCAGGCTCAAGAAAACAACACTGCCTCTCTTGTCATGTGCAAACCCGCCAGAGTATAGAACCCATTTTGAGTCCTAACTCAAAGTCAAACCATCCATAGTTTAAAGAAACACAGATTAATAATTCATCATGGAGGAAAAGAAAAGTACAGATGTGGAAAGAAGCGCAAAATAAAAGATAACAGACGAGTGAGCGAGAAAGGAGTTTATAGAGCAAATGAAAGGAAAAAGAAGTCTCTCTGTCTTTCTCTGAATGAGACACACACACACACACACACACACACACACACAGACAGAGGTGTATCTTCCTGTTTCTCAGGTTCTGTCGTCACCACTGACAGTCTGTTGAGGGATTTGGTCTCTCTGGAAGGGATCAAGAAGAGCAGGAACTCCCTGGACACACAGCGGAGGAGCCGAACAGGGACAGCTCTGTTCAGAATGATTAGCTGCTGTGTTCTGCGCATGTGTGTTTGTGCACTCACAGTATAGAGATGCAGCCGAGTAGAGAATGAAGAGGGCGTGGGTGGAGATCTTGCAGGCGGATGGAGATGTTTTTGAGCTGTGCAATTTTTAAATTTGAGCACTGGAATACCAGAAATTACTGGAAATTCTGAAATAGTCGATGATCCCTCTCTCCCTACAATTTTATCGCTGTAAAGATGGAAAAGCTTTTCAATCAGCAGTTGGACATTAAAACCCTACATCCAATAAAACCCACTTATGAACTGCAGTTACTTTTATTACATTATGTATATGTAATATAGATAATTCTCCTACTATTGCTAGTCAAGAGTACTAAAACTTCAATTTCACTCTTACTTTTTTCGTAATCTTAATAAGACATAAGTACTAATCAAAATGTTCTACTTCATCAACAGAGCTTAAAGCAATAGTTTCACATTTTTGTAAATAAGCTTTAACACTTTCTCACTAAGAGAAAGAAAGCCAGTAAGCAAGTAAGAAAATAAATGAATACTTAACTACTGTATCTCCTGTGTTCTTACCTTAATGCTAAAGCTATAATTCTCTGAAAAGAGGAGCTGAAAAGAAAAGGGACTTCAAGAGTCCACAATGTGGTCTGCTATAAAACAAAAATAACGCAGAATCGTCTCAGCCTCGTACTGCAGGTCAAACTTATCATTAACTATTTGTTAGTTTGCTGGAGCAAGTTTGTCATTCTGCTTCTGATGTTTCAGCTGTAACTCCAGTGTTAAATGTCACATTGCCATTCTAAACGCTGGCCACGCTCACTGCTTTGTTGAGCCCATGTCACCAGGTCAACGAGCAGTTTCTCCTTCATATTTTGTTGCCGTTTTGCTGTTCTGTGCGTGCAGGCGGCAGGAAACAAAGACACACATTTTCTTTAAAGTACCGGGAGCCGTTGAGCACCACCCTCTTCCACGGTTGACCGCTTACGGCTCCAATGCAGCTGAATTATCAGTGTTGTTGCTTAAGCACTCGAGGTGAGGACAGTTACTCATTCTCTCTCTCCACTTGCATAAAGTTTTCTCAGGGGCCCAGGGATCTTGTCACTGCCCTCTTTCTAAATCCACAAACCTGTAGAGTAACACATTAAAATGCAAATGAGGACGAAGAGGGTGAACAAACCACCAACCGTATGATGTCATATACGATGTCACGTGTGGCTTGTTAGCTGCCAGACCATCTCGGTGATCACCTGTCGGGTCCTGATCGAGGAGGTCTGCGGAAAAATAGAGGAGGCAGTTTGTGTAGAGGAGAATGTTGGGAGATTTCATTCGTTTTTATTAGGCTACACAGATTTCTTAGTTTTCAGTCTGGGTTTGGTAGTTTTAGTTTGGTTTTGCTTGTAATTGTAATATGTTTGGCAGGGATTATATGGTTTAAGGTGCACTAGTACAAATTCAGAACAGGTATTTATAGTACAACACATTTATAATACAATATATTTTCAATCTTGTAAAAAATTAAAAAATTAAAAATTCCAAACTAAAATTAATTGTAACAAACATTTGTGTTGATCTTAGACAGTTTTAGTTCATCTTTAGCCTTTTTAAAATGTCTACTTTGATTTTTGTACTAGGTTGTGTTAGAATACACACAAGATTTTACAATTACATTTTATTCTGGGCAGGTTGGTAAAAGCCTCTGAAGCAGCATTTACAGTAGACTATCACTGAACAAGAAGACATTCAGGGAACCCAAACTGGCTTTCAGTAAGCTGACAGCACTGATTCACTGCAAAGCTCACACACGCTAACACGGACATACCTGTATGGCTGATGAACGTTAGTGTAGCCCTGAAGCCTCTGCGTGTGATGCTGCTGTCTGACGTAAACTGAAGCACCATGACGCTGTGGTAGGACAGGACAGGAGGGGGAACGCTGTCCCCGCACAGCACCACTACACAAAACATGACAAAATAAGCCTCTTACTGCAGGCAGAAGATATACAGGGAGACATAAACAAACCAGGACAAAGAGGGCGAGAGAAAAAAAGATGGGGCGAAGCTTGTTCAGCTGAGTTTGGGATAAAGTGTTGTTGATTGTGCCACCCAGAGATCCATCCATCCTACCTATCTCCTCTGTTCCTTCCACATCTCCCAGGACGGTGAGGGAATCGTACAGACATCTGTCGGACTCCTCCAGGTGAAAGTCAGCAAAGTCCAGCTGAAACACAGCACGATGATCAGCTCATTCCTGGTGACTTTGTGACCAAATGCTGCGTTTTGAAAGAGTTTCAGTCACTTGTTTGGACTCAGCAGGAGATTTTATGCATCACCTTGACAATGTGACCCCGTGGAGCATAGACAACCCAGCGGAGGACGCAGTCGTTACTGTAGAATTGTGGATAATTTGGGCTGTGGATGGCAGTCTGATCCTCCAGTAGAACGACTGTCCCGCAGCCTGATTGTGTGTACACACACATACATACACACACACACACACACACACACACACAACCATGTTTGTACAGCTATAGTTGTGAGGACATTCATTGACATAATGCATTCCCTAGCCCCTAACCTTAACCATAAAAACTAAATGCCTGACCCCAACCCTTACCCTGACCTGAACCTAAACTTAATTCTAACCTGAACCTTAAAACCAAGTCTTAACCCTCAAACAGCCGTTGAAGGTGTCTCCGAAAGTGAGGACCAGCCAAAATGTCCTCACTTTCCAAAAACGTCCTCACTCCCATGGTCTAAAACTCAAACTGGTTCTCACAAAGATAGTTATACAAAGGCACACACACACACACACACACACACACAGAGGGGACGCAAACACAGGCACACCATGCATTACTACACATAAAGAAGACAGAGCAGTTGAACACAAACTCAAACACTCATCTGCACACTGACAACAAGAGACCCATTATTAGCAGCTGGGTTCATCCTCTCCTGTGTCTGTGGGTGTCTTGTGCAGCTCATTACTGTGTCATGGGACATCTGCCCTGCACAAATCCCAGGTTGCTACGATATCCACAATCAACAGACACAGCAGAGGGTAAAACTGTGTGTACACAGTTTAAGCTAAGTGATGGACACAGAGCAGAATGTGCTGTACCAGCCTCCGTGCTGCACTCTGTATAAACTTTAGTATTAGACACAGAGAGGTATGTGTCTAGTACTGGTCATGTGTGTTTGTATGTTAAGTTGTGTTTCCCACCAGGATCAGAGTGTCCCTGGACAGCACGAGGCCTAATGACAAAGCCACTTCCTGCTATGGTAATGTCAGAGGAGAAGAGAAGCGTTGCATTATGGTAATTATTTAGCAGCACTGGGCCAGGAAGGACACTTCCACAGAAAACCCCTATAAAGAAAAAAGAGGATAAAATATATTGTAGTAAACATGTTAATTTGCTTTCGTTCCACAAATGAGATGAAAGGATAGATATCAACTTCAGGTCTCTGTGTTAAGTTTGAAGATGGAGTCAGGAATGTAAAAAGCTTGCGCAGCCTGACAGTCACTGTGTGCAGCTTCCACAAACCTCGCTGGCACAGGGACTTTCACAGGTTTCAGATCTTTGCAAAACCCAAAACTAAAACCTGTAAACCCCTTTACCCATCAAATTTGTTTTTTTTTTACATTTCTCTTCAAGTACAGGTTAAACAAACAAGACAGAGCCAGGCTAACCACGTCCTGACCCTATAGCTCTGTACTGAACTCACAGACATAAGATGGTATTATTCTCTTCACGTCACTCTCACACACAAACCAAATAAATGCATTTCCTAAAATGTTGGATTTTTCCTTTAACCTAATGAATGGCCACAGTTACACACAGATGTCTCTGATAAATATTTGTGCAATATAAAAAAAAAAAAAAATTGCAGTCTCACTCTTGCCACGTGTGTGGAACTCACCAACAGGCCTGTGGGTCCCTGCGGAAACAGTGAGTCGATCGTAGTGGCAGTGAGAGTCATTCTCCACATCGAAATGTTCAAACTCCAGGAGGATGCTGTAACCTGGAGGAACGCTGAGACTCCACACACACAACCTGAAGAGACAGAGACAGAATTCATCCAGGGCCATTTAATACACATGCTGTTTTCATTTATACTCAAAACTGAACATAAACATTCAAACTAAAAAATAAAGAAAAACTGAGTTGCTGATTGTGCCCATTGGTGCTCACTTTAAGGATTATCACTGTAAATGATATCGGCTTAATGGCGGCTAAGTCACAATTACACCGTTTGTTATGAAAGCTCCTCTCTCCTTCTCTGGGGTGTCACTCACTGGTTGTTGTCATAGCGATCCCCCGGGAGGGCGGGGTTTCTGATTAGCCCTTCACTGTCAGTTACAGGCCCGTCTCTCACGCTGCAGAGCTCTGACACACACACACACACACACACAAACTCTCTGAGTGCATCAAAGAAGCCTTCTGAAATATAGATGAATGAAAGTTGACATCATGAGAGGAAAAACAACTCACTTGATAAAATCGTTCCCTGCTGCTGCTGCTCATTAGCTAAAGCAAACATACAAACATAAAAAAGAATATATGAAAAAGTCATAATTAATATGATACCAGAATTATGTAATGTCATACCAATACGTTAATATTTTCTGGTAGGACTGTGCATCTAAGAAAAGATGGCGAGGAAGATTACCTCTAACCATCTGACATTTTTTGAAGGACAATGTTTGATATAGTTTGTTCGGATCAGCTGTCAAACAGAAGTTGCATGCCACCAGACTACTGTGGGAAACCCTCACCATGGCCTTGGCCTAACCTTAACCCCAAACTACATAGATCCTAGATAATAATAGTTAAAAACTAATCACCACCATCTTGTAGTCAAGCAGCCGGACTCATCTTCTTATCTCAACCTACCTACCTTCTCTCAGTTTACGCTTAATCCAGGGCAGCAGCAGCCTGACATCAGTGAAAAGCCCCGGAGATCCTCTTCTGGAGGGGGGGCGGCCGCTGTTGTTTCCCCAGCTCCGACCACATCCCTTCCCCCAGGAGGTTACACCCAGCACTACCCAGCGACCGCTGCCTGAACCTGCCGGACATACCAGAGGTCCCCCTGAGTCCCCCTGGACATGGGATGGAGGGAGGAGAAAGAACATTGAAAACAAAACCTATTTAATGCCACCAAATAATGGGATTTCTTCAAAAATGATGACCGATTCATAGTTCCCAGGTATTAGTGACGCATCACTGCTTTCAGTAGCTCAGGTTGAATTTGGGCCTGAACTAAATCGAGTGTAGAATAATGGAAAAACATGTTGCAGATGTTTTTTTTCCCTACCTGGCAGGCATCTCTCCCGCCTCTCTCTGGCCCAGCACACAGGACTGTCATGGCTGGCTGAGGCCCTGCTGGTCCCTGGTTAGGGATTGAACTTTTGACGGTCCGGAGGACATGTTTACATTTGGCTGGGTCCACCAGGTCTAACTGGACCTCTCTCAGCACTGCAGGAAGACGACCCTCTAGGAAACGGTACAGTAGGATAAAACAAAATGAAAGCTCCGGTCCGCTTTACAAGTGTTTGGTGGGGGTGAGAGAACTACTTACTTTCCTTCATCCTGCCCCATCCACCCACAATGCAACTCTTTCCAGGTGGGATGTTCTCATCAGGCAAAGGCAGACATATTGGTTGGACACGGGCTCCTGTTGAAAAAAAATTAAAAATAAACACCTACCAGTGACTTAACAAAACATGTTCAGTGCTACAGTAACTATACTACCAGTAATTGTCACAATGGAAACCTGCCCAGTCGAATGTGTTGCTCCAACTCCATCAGAGCTATGTCATACGTCATAGGCAAAGCATGGCGGTACTTCTCATGGACTGAGACAGACTTGATGAGAAAGACCTGCTCCTCTTCATCACATACTCTCTGGTCAAACTCTCCCACCACCACTCTCACACCACTGAGGAACTCTCTAGACAGAGGAGAAAAGTGTCGGATTCACGACAATCCATTAAGATTTCTGTACAATAAACCCAGTAACAACATACCCATAAGCGTGAGGGTTGGGAATAGGCATAAGCAGCCGTCAAATTGTAGCACAAAAGAGGCAATGGGGGTACACAGGGAAGTATCAACAGTACTTTGAGAGTGACGCAAAGCAGTGTGCAGCGGTCATTATCCAGCGATCAGTCAGGATGGCCCCTCCACAGAAATGAGAGCCCCTGTTCTGCAGGGAGACCTGAGCATAGATAACACAAGCTTGAGAGAAAAATTCAACATTTACACTGCTGAAAAGATACACACTGATGCAAGCCTGATGCACAAGACGTATCTGGATGTAACTGATTCGTCACGTGGAGCAGGTGGTTTTTTTTGTCAGTTCAGCACCAGTGGGAATAATGACACTTTGATCATTAAGAACACACCATCCTCATAACTTTTATCAATCTAACAACACTATAATTTAACTCAAATGTATTGAGTACTCGATGTGTATTTTAAGGTGGGATGCCAAATAAAATAGAACTATAGTAGATAATAGAACTAAACTAGAACTAACTAGAATAAAATTACTGTATCCAAATCATCAAAGATCACAAAATACTTATGTTTGTATATTATTACATTAACTGTGTAGCTTTAGTGTCAAAGTGGCAAAGCTAAATAATATAGGCCTACTGCAACATTTTCTATTTTGAGTACTGAGTACATATGACCGTGGAGAGTAGGTCACTTGATGAAACAGGGATGATTCAGTACTGTAAGTAGTTCATCAACACTTTTCTTCTTTCTCTCTGGTGCACGGGGAATAACAGATACCAGCATGGTGGTGAAAAGAAGTAGTGGTTGCCCTGCATGAGTAGTGACGCCATCAGGGCTGAACAGACAAAGAAACCTGAACCACACAAAATGCACTGCAAGTCACTGTACAAGCTTTGCACAGCAGCTGTTGGCCACTCAGCAAAATAGTGAGTAAAAAAATGCTCAAAGAAGAAGGGTAGACCACTGACTAGCCAGGGATGGGATCCATATGTGGCCTCGGCCCCTCCGACCACCCTCTGAGATTGAACCATCGGGCTCCACACCTGAGGAATCCCACACTTTGAACCTGACAGACGGGATGAAATCTTCTCAGGCTTCTCACTCATGCCTTTCAGTGTCCTGACTGCAAAAACAGTATCCACTGGAGACAAGTAGGTCTGTTTGGTATCCACTCACCTGTCTGAGCGGCATCGATGCTGGTGTTTACCCACAGCCAGAGAGAGAGCAGAGCCACAGCGGTCCTCATCACTAGCAGGCACATCAACAACGGGTCCTGCTGGGGAGACAAAGTGGTTCACAGACCCGGGTGTGTGAGAGACGACACTCATTAACAAGCCAGTTAAATCTTGCAGAGGGCGGTTGGTGCGCTCGAGTGTCACAACAACAAAAAGATGCACTGCAGGAATCTACTAAGGGAAGGTTTTCTCTCAAGGTCAATAGTGGCTGTGCTGGGTGGAGTTTCGTCCCTACAGCAAAGACACAGACAGCCTGCTGTAAAACATTCAAAGAGCAGAAACAGTCATAAAATGGAGACAAAGATCCGGGGGAGGCTAGCTGTTACTGTTGCACATGTGCACACGCGTTCTGACGTAAATGCAGATAGAGAGAAGGAGAAGAAAAACAGAGAAATAAATTGAACATCTTCAACATTTTGGGTTAAATTTGGTTTGCCTTCCATGTGCATTTGTCTTCTTTGACATGTTAGCCTGTAAAAGATGGTAAAAGTTTACAGGTTTTAGTTTTGGGTTTTGCAAAGATCTGAAACCTGTGAAACTCCCTGTGCCAGCGAGGTTTGTGGAAGCTGCACACAGTGACTGTCAGGCTGCGCAAGCTTTTTACATTCCTGACTCCATCTTCAAACTTAACACAGAGACCTGAAGTTGATATCTATCCTTTCATCTCATTTGTGGAACGAAAGCAAATTAACGTGTTTACTACAATATATTTTATCCTTTTTTCTTTATAGGGGTTTTCTGTGGAAGTGTCCTTCCTGGCCCAGTGCTCCTGAATAATTACCATAATGCAACGCTTCTCTTCTCCTCTGACATTACCATAGCAGGAAGTGGCTTTGTCATTAGGCCTCGTGCTGTCCAGGGACACTCTGATCCAGCTGGGAAACACAACTTAACATATTCAGTTATGCTTTTTGCTTTCGTGTGTTTACAGCAGTTGCCCTCTCCCTGAGTCAAAGAGCTAATTGTGAAAGCCTGAAAATACCACATCACCTGCGTTGGTCAGCGTGACCTTTAAAGGGAAGCTTTACAAGACAGGATGCAGGAAACGGGTCCCACACTTGAGCGGCTGTGTGTCTGTGTAAAGAGAACAGCATGAGTCAGACATGTGGCCGGAGCAGGCAAAAGGTTGGAGAAAAGCTTGGGTTTCGACATTTAAAGTGATGCTTGCCTTTTCTGTCACAACTATAGTTTTTAATCAACAAATACCACCTACTTACCCACATAAATCTGTCCTCATACCTGGCCTTAAGAGGATAAAATGTCACTTTTATGCACCCTTTTCTTTTCACAAATAACACTGCATATTTAAATGTCCAAGAGGAGGCAGAGTAGATCTTTCAGCACCAAATAATAGACAAGATCCTGCAACTGTGTGTCCGTTTTTGTCGGGCAAGAGAAGGGCTAGGGAGCCGTAATGGATCCTTGTGTCTTTAAAAGGAGTAAACTACAATATTTTCACTTACCTGTGTCCCGGTTTCTGCTCTTCATTTCCCAGAGGTCACTCGTCAACTTATCAAGTGGGGGCAGTATTTTGGTGCATTTTCTCCTTTAATCTTTTCAGATCCGTCAGGGAATATAATACAGTGGGTGATGTACTTCTGATGGTGATGGCAGGTTTAAAGGGTCAGTTCACTCAAATAATAATACTAACAAAAAACCCAAACAGATTTCTCTGAAATATTTCTGTGATAGGAAGTAGTTCTTATGGAAATTGTTGACAGTGTCTATCTGTGGATTATCCTGAGCAAGAAAGACATTGTTTCTGGCAAGACGTGTTGCTGGTGAGTTTTTTTTATGTAATTTTTTTATGACACTTTTAGGCACTAAATTATACTTTATTCACTTTTTTTGTGGTAGCAGCAGAAACCTCACAGGCACATATCCCAAAACCTAACACCAAAACTATCTGCATGACTAGATATTGTATGCCTAGTGAGTCAGTGGGGGTTGAACTGAACTTTCTCTTAAATGCAGTCAAGTTGCATATTTCCTAATTGACAACTAATCAGTTCAAACAGTCTGGATATGGAATTGATTTTTTGTTTTCAGATCTTATCTATTTGATATCTTTCATTTAAGTTTGCATTTTTTTTTTTTTTAAACACACATCCAGCAAATATGGAGCGACATTAGCATTCGTTTGGAGTCGTGTTTCTGGCCACTTCACAATTGCAAGTCCAATATTTACTCAACCTTTCAACCGGTTTTGGTCTCTACCAGTTCTTAAGCAAAAATACGTGGCTCTTGAGCAGCTACATGTTTGACTTTCTTCACTGGCTAGCTGCTAACTATGTCTCCCTTTCGGTCCGGGGCAGGTGGTGTGCAACGTTCTCATCGGGGCTTTTTTGCTGAAAACAGCTGCTTGCTGCTGCTGGAAAAGAGGCTGATGAGAGCCGTGAGACTGCACCAAAACAGTAACATCGCCGGCCGTAGAACCAAAAAACAAGCTGAAAGACACAAAAAGCTCCATAGAGCTGAGGGGAACTGGTGGGTGATAATTCTTTGTCTTCGTCACTACGAGCGACCCATTTTCATATTGCAAATATGATCGTTTGATCCAATGTCAATGTAAAAATATTGATAGGTGCAGCTTTAAGTATCTGTTGTTTAAATCTACTAGCTGTCTTCGCTCACTTACTGCCAGGTTCCACCTGGTGATTGCAACACTTGTGACCGAGTGGCAGTAAAGACTCACGGACAGCAAACCTAAAAGCTTTCATGAACTGGTTATAGACTGCATCACCATTGTGTAGGCCATAAAGTCGAAAAATGGATGGCTATGTATGCAAAAGTGACCTGGAGTATTACCCTAAGTACTGAAAAGCTCTCACATTAACATTCATTAACAGATATACAATATAGATGTTGAGTGGGAGCATGTGTGAGTGTGTACGTGAGTGTGCTTTCTGCCTCTGGGCTCCCACTCTAAGCCCTGTAAGCCCCTGGTTCCTGTTTATGCAGCCCAGTGGCCCAGGCCCCACTGGGTGTGCACGGCTGGTTGTGACTCAGCACTTGGCTTGGTTGCTGGGCCACAGTTGCCATGCTGCTGTTGCCAGGTGTTCCAGAGAGGCGCATAAAATACTGAGGGCTCCCATCACTGTAGGACTGTTCGCAGCACCCGGTGAGCCACATGTTGAATAGGAACATGGAGAGGCCAGCGGTCACCAGATCATTCAGTCAAGTGTCCCTGCCTATTTTCTTTTCATTGCTCTGTCTGTGTGAAGCTGCACAACGATCAAACATATTTAGAGCGTTCTTCCATCATAAATAAACTCAGATCAGTCTCAGAGCATTTGTCTCTGGCTTCACTCCAAAGCAGAGTTTTGAAGGCATTTAATGTTCATGAATTCTTTATGTAAAGCCAGGAGCAGTGGAAGCATTTTATCAGTGTTTCACTGTTAAAGTCAATTTATTTGAGCTGGGAAGACGCCAAGAAGCATTTAGTTCAGCACTTACACGGACAGGGCTGCGTGCGCCTTTAAAAAGCCAATAGCGGGATAAAAGTTAAAACTAAGATGGACGTTCATGGACAAAATAAGCTATTCCTTCCCATTTGCTCACATTCAGGGCTCTTTCTATTATATGGGGTTTGTGCCTGAGGTCCCCCCCCCACCCACACACACACACTTCAGTTTTAAATCTAAAAATATTTAAATTTCATTCATACATTTTGGTTTTCATAATGTGGAAATAATCATTTTAAAAAGGGACTTTTGACCAAGTATATAAAGCTTTTTTTTGAGATTCCAATGACTTCATAGATCTGTGTGTCGTGGGCTTCCATATAGGTGTGATGAAACTAGGCACTTGGACTGTATTTACCATTTCCATATTCCCATATCCCTGTTAGTACTGTGTACTGTGAGTACTGAATAAATGTTGGTACTGTTTGTACCACGTTTGTGTTAATGTTATATTAAGTACATCTTCACATTGTACATATACTGCAGTCATTTGTTTCTTTTACTTTTGTTACTTCTGCAGTGTTTTGTAATCCACTTATTTACGCATGTTCTGTGAAATGAGGCTCAACCGTTTCACTTTCAGTGAGAAACAAAACCTCTCCAGTGTGAAACAATATCCAGACACAATCTCCAGCGTCGGTGTGCTTAGCAACCAAAGTCAAATGAGGGCAACAGATACGACAACAGCACTTATGTGAACCAGTAATCATGTTACCTGTCCCTGTATGGGTTTACAGTGTCACACGTCAACTGATCTTGCATAGCTTTTGTGTGATAAGGACTTTTTGAACAAACTACACCAAACCACACTCCGATAAAACATTTTAGACTTGCCACCAAATGCAAAAATGTGCAGAAGTTAAG
Source organism: Lateolabrax maculatus (assembly GCA_031216445.1). NCBI lineage: Eukaryota > Metazoa > Chordata > Actinopteri > Acropomatiformes > Lateolabracidae > Lateolabrax > Lateolabrax maculatus. The sequence continues at coordinate 5,171,981 of CM062214.1, forward strand.
AGGTTACCATGGCAGCACACTGATAATCTTCCTCTGGGCATTTACCAGAAAGGCTGCCCCTCCAGTTGTTTCTAGAAAATGAAAATAGAGCAATCCAGAACGAGGACAGGCCAATCCTTCCATTCATGGAGTAGAGTATAATCCTGAATGGCAGCATTAAATCTTAATGGGGCGGTTCAATAGCTTCCACTTTATTCTGGCTTCAGGATTCAGTGCATGAAGTGGAGGACAGACCTGTTGTGCCCCACAGGAAATAGGTCAACTGGGCAGATTGAGCCTAATGGTTCATTTGTTTCACTATCAATCATGCTGTCAGTCCCTGGTTGAGTGTCGGATAGCAACGACTCTTCTTTCTAAAACTACAGAGTCAAGAGAAATCAGAGGTCTTAAATCAGGAAGAGGATTAAACATTTTATTCCTTCTTTTTGGTTTACAAACAAAAAAGGCACCCATTGATTTATTGTTTTCGTAGTTTCCCCATTGACAATGACTGTGGCAAGAGCTCCTTTTCCTCCTTCCCAAAGTGAACACAGTGACCTGTGCTCATCACACTGCTCAAGGAAGGAGCTATGAAACAAGAGTCGCTTCGAGAACCACATGAACACCACATTTAAAAAAAAAGGAACATTGACGCTCTAGCCAGTCCGAACGCAACCCTCAGGAGAAAACTTAATAGCACTCCAGTACAGCCTGAGCATATGGACCCATGTTGCGTTGGCAAACAATTGTCGAGCCACAAAAAAAAAAAAAAAAAAAAAAAAAAAAAAAAGCCAGAACAATAGAACTTCCACTCCCACTTTGATGCAAGCGCTCAGTACACCATCTAATCTGAAATACGCAGGAGAAAAGTCCAGTAAGATTTCTACATGAAAATAGTGCATCAACACAGGTTTTAGCTAAAAAACCATAAAGGAATGCACATTGAATCCTTCAAAAGGCTGATGGGAAAACTAAAAAAAAATGCAAGTTTCCCCTGTAAACCTACTTTCTCAATCAGCTTTTTTTTTGCAACAAGACACACAACATGTTAGAACAGTTTTGGTTATTTCACATGAGATTTCTGAATTTGTTTGTGTTCACACTGGTTTGAAGCGGGCGGGGCTCGGTTGGAAAGGGGTGATGTCACACATTTCTGTGCACCAATCTGGATTTAGAAACATCAGAATCAAAATCTGATGACTGGTGAGGCCAGGGTCAACCAAATCTGATCCAACCACACCCACACAGTAATCATGATGCAGATTAGCAGTTTCTGATTGTTAAACTCTCTGAAATTAATACCATAGGATGTCTTTTTCCCAACTTTAAAAGGAATCGTTACGGGGTGTAAGGGGCACTAACCAGCTGCTGACCTTAAGTTTCATATTTGAAAACATACAGATGAGCCTGATATAAAGCTTCTCATCTGACTATCAGCAAGATAGCAAATAAGTGCATTTCCCAAAATATTGAACTACGCCTTTAATTTTGATCATTGCGCATTTAGTCACAAGAATTTCAGGTCATACAGGAACACTTAATGATTTGAAACCATGTTTTCAAGGGCTTTCAATGATTTGGATTAATGTGACTATTTAGGATTTGTACCAAGTGCAATTCCCTGTTTGGTGAATGATTCCTTTGTATGATACAGTAATTTCTGACGTCAAAAGTGAAAACATAAGGACCCGTTCATCGCTCTCATTTCTCAAATCACAAGAACCCCCCACCCCCCCCAAAAAAAACTTAACAGCCATTCACCATCACAAAAAACTGACCTACTGACTCACGCCGTCACAAGGTAATGGAATTACAACAGCAAAAAAAGTTACAGCACAGCACTCCAATAAACAAACACTTGCTTAATATTAAAATTACAGGCAATTACAGTATTGTTAATTTCTTGTTTCAGGAGTCAGGAAGATTCTGGCTGTGCAAACAAGTCAGGCTGTGTTATTCTATTACATTCAGAGAGAGAACAAAAGTACATATACAGGTGAAATGACAAGCAACTTATAACAGCTCTGAACCTACTGCACTTATGTTTACACATTTCATTTTTTTTAAGTATTATTTACAGCAGCTGAAGTTGGTTCAGTGAGCTTTTTGTCAGTGAAATAGCCACGCAATGTCATTAGCATAAAAATACATCTGTTTCGTTACATTTGAAGTCTACCTAAATAGAGCTGTACACAAAATAATTAGAAAACATAGATCTGATTGCTCTCTTTTCACATTGTTAGAATATTGAAAAAAAGTTCAGGCACGATTCACACTTTTGGAAAGATGGGTGCATCCTTCCACCAAGTCACATGACCCTATGTAAAATGGCTCATGCTGGGAGAGTGAAAAAGACCAAAGTCACATTCCCTAATGAATCTAGGACATTCGCAGGACGTACATGTAGGTTGTGAAGTTGCTGTGGCCTAAGACACTCTGAGAAGACACATGCAAGCACGAGCAAAGATCTGCACACGGTCACACCCTGCTTCTTTAAACATGGTAGTGTGCTCAAGAAATAGGTAACAGACAAGACAAATATGACAAAGTGCACAGGTAAACCTCCGGTATGTTAATTGAAGACTTAATATGGCAATGAGGGTTTATTCATATAAAAACCCACAGACATTTGATGCAAAAAAAAAAAAAAAAAAAAAAAAAAATCAAATCTCTGCTTAGGTTGCCAATTCTGTAACAAGCCAACATTTCATGTCTGAAAAGGCAAATTTCCTATGTACCGAGACAGAATGATGACGGCAGCGAGAATGGTCCAACGGCAGGTTATAAACAACATGAGCACATGACAAATCATGCATACTTGTATTTACATAAAACACTAATATTAGAAATGAAATAACATGACAGATTAAGACCCATTAAAGTTACTTCACACACACGACTAAAGTCACGTAACAAAGCCCTTTAACAAAAGATGGTAAGCTACAGTTAGAGCTACCTGGAAAGTAGTGAACTAAAAAGACCAATGAATTACAGTCATCACTTAACAGTTAATATCCATGACTCAATATGTCAACCAGTACTGAAAGAGATTAAACTCTCAAGCATAATGGAGAAGAAGAAGAAGAAGCTAAGAGTGACAAAATTTCTCCTCTCAACTGCACTAGTCTCATCCTCTACTGAGCTACGAGTCTGTTAGCTAAGAGGTATTTTGGCAAAAATAGCTTTAAGACGGCCACAAATGACATTCAGACATGACGACAAAAAAACAAACAAAAAAAAGAACCTGTAGAAGAAACTTGATTTGCAACATCTGCTGAAGCAAGTATAATCAGTTTGTAGGCACTGGATAAAGCCACCGTATTACAATCTACATTGTGCTCGGTCGTAATTAGGGAACTGGCCGCTGCAGTCCACTGGGGGCATTCAGGGACGCATTGTTGTTGAGTGCGTCTTTGACAACCAGTAAGAGTGAAAGGCAGCCAATGACAACTCTCGATGGGTCAGTATAAGCGAGCCCGCTGCAATGTGAACTCTCTGTACACCAAGCGGTCATAAACATTGGTTGAAATGGCTTTGGACTTGGGCACAGGGTTAAGAGGGCAAGACAGAGACTGAACAACGATTCCCTGGCCAGCCTGTCCCTGAACAAGCCTTCACTGAGCCACAGAATCATCCTTCAGCTGCCTCCAACCAAACGTGCAAAACCGGCTCAGATGCCCCCAGAAGCTGAGAGTAGCTTATGCTTTGCCTAGCAAATGCTGCTGTCAGAAGAAAACCTGGCTTACTATGCATTTTTTAGCAGGTTTCTAAAACATTTTAGTAGGTCTTACTAGCAGAAGGCTGACAAGAACCACACACAAACTTCAAGGAAGGAAAAGAAAGAAAAACAAAAAGATTGGAGTCATGTTTTCAGGTGACAGCAGAGAAATATAACTTACACAGCAAGTTGGAGAAGTTATTCTTCAATAAAAGATTACATGTACAGAACAGGAAGCCGGGACTGACTCAAAACCAGCTGAGGATCTTTTGAAACAGTGTGTCATCCTGTGCTTAGCTTTGTTACACAGGCAGGCAGCCGGGCGAGCTGGAGCAGGTTTGGGTGCTCTGGAGCTTAAAGACTGCAGGAGTAAATCTGGCACCTGAGTGGGACTAAATTGACTGAAAATGATAAGAATGAGGGCGTGTGGTCCTGCTTCTTTGATTAGTCCAAGTGCTGTTGGTCTGAGCTTTGTACATTGTGAGATAAATCCATGCCTTCTGTGTTTTATGAAATGCTAGAGCTTGGGTTAGATAGATCCGAGATATGCTGTGGACTCCAAGCTCTGTCTGCGTTCGTGGGTTTAAGGGTTCCATTTAATCCTCCGGCGTCAGGGCAAGCACGGGGCCACAGACAGACAGCACGGTACCATTTCAAGGGCTTTGAGCTCAGGCACCCCTCGTCAACCAGAGCTGGTGTTTCTTCATTTCTCTGCCCCTCCGCCTCACCACCCGCCACCCAGTCTCGGGCTCATTATCTCATGGTGGAGGAAGCTCTGAAGTAGGAGAGGAACTTGAAGCAGAGGCTCACCACAAAGTACCAGATGTTTCTGGCCATCTGGGATCGGGCGATGAAGACGCGCCAGATGAGCACCACCAGGACGGTGTTGAAGGTATAGCGTATGTTTCTCAGCCTGTGAAACAAATGCACAATTGAGACAAATCATCCACTTCAAAAAGGAGGACTCCAAGGGTCAAGATATGAAGTGCGAGAGAACTATTGTCTCACACCCCCCCCCCCCCCAAGTCAAGTCAAGTCAAGTTCCCTGTACACTGATGTTAGATGTGCCATTTTTAATTCATGCCTGCCCCCTTTAATTCCTTAAAAATGTCTGCATGCTGAATTATTCGCATGGGCTTTGTTAAAGCTGAGAGGATTACTGTCACTGTGACTGTACTATCCACTCAGAATGGTAATCTGAAGAACAATTTTACTGAAAAAAAATTATATCATTCTGACAAATGTAAAAGACATCAGTGGTTGATTTAAGGATCAACTAAAGTACTTGAAAAATCTAATAAGGATATTTAAGTGCTAATGCTGAGATTTATCTGTAGATGGTGACCTAGATGAAATAAAATCTATAAAGATGGCAGCTGTCTATAAGAGCTCAGTATTTCTTCCTGTGTCTGTATGTGTTGGCAGAATTGATTCCATAGGGTCTTACTTGTTGAGGTGTTTGCGTGCAGCAGGCAGGCCCGACAGCTCTTCATTGAGGACGTATTTTTTGGTGCCCATACAGTAATTTTCCATGTACTCCGCCCAGTGCAGCTGACGAACATCAAAATTAAACACCTACAGAAATAAAAAAAAAATAAACACATGAGAAACATGCGGAGTAAATTTCAAAAGCTTTAACAGGCCAACTTTACAATGACATTTATTATCTGAAATGTAACTGATTATTAAACATGTTTTTTGATTTGTTTGGTACCAAAAGACATTTGAGTGTAATAAAAAAAGCAAGCAAAACAAAGATGTCTGTAAAAAATCAGCCAAGATAGCATGCATAACATTGTCACATGTGACAAAGATAAATATTCCGTAGTATTAAGTATAGTTTAACATACACAATGTTACTGTCAAAGATGAACCTAAACATAAGAAAAATCTATTTTAAACTTCAGAAAAATACAGGTCAACAAGAGTCTACAGCAGCTCTTCACTAGGAACCAAAAATGTCAAACTCATGGTGGCACTACAGGAAAAAGCAGGAGAATTGCGAATATTCAGAGAGATCCATACCCTGGGAACCATTAATATCTGTACAAACTGTTTTGCCAACCCATTTGGGGAATGTAAAAGAACTTTACGGAGTAAGTGAGAACTTTGACCTGCTGGTTTGTGCCAGATAAAAGACAGACGATCACTTGAGTCAGTAGGCTTCAGCCTCTGGTCTTGGGCCCATTACCTATTTTTCGTTCTCCATCAACCGACAGAAACACATCCTATAAAACATTTGCATACCGTTTGCTATTTGTGTTTCAGCTAACACGTACACCTGTATGGATGAGACAATATTGGATGATAATACTGACGTGACAATATGTTTGCTCTATCATAAACAAGCGGACATTTTTAGAAGTAATTAGCCACAGAAATGTCATTCTGTGCTTGTTGTGCAGTGTTTCCCTGAGCAACACAGAAACACAGCTGGCCTTTTTTCCACAGGGGACATTTTCACTTGTAGTAGGAAAAGCAGACGTGTTACTAATAACATTAACGGTGTGTCAGCAGCTAAATGGAATTCATCTATCATTCGATTTCACCTGCTTTTCATACTGTAATGAAATGTCAGAATGTCAAAAGTTAATTTTTGAGGCAGAATTTGGGGGAGTAAATGAGGAGTTTGAGTAATAAAAAGTGAGGAAATTATTTGAAATGCTTTAATGGATGTCTGCATGAGTATTTCTCTAACAAGAGAGAATTTAGAATTATCACGGCAAGGACTGAGCTCCAGCTGGCTTTTGCCTAATTTAACCTCCAGTATGAGGGCAGAATAAAAACTTGACGAGGAAGGCACAGTGGCTGTAAACAGTGAGCAGTAAATGGTGGAGTTACTGTCGGGAGCCCTGGAGGAAGTGACTGCCTTTCAGTCACCACCCAGGGAATTAAAAAGGTGCTGAATCCCCAAGCAGCCTGTTTTTGTTGGGAGAAAGGCACCACAGAATTAAAAACTCATTTCAAGAGAAATATTAACCCATCTCTAAACTAGATAGTATCAAAGGTTCTCCAGTCAAACGATACCTGCATTTGATCCTTTTAGTAGTTTAGTAGTTTTAGTAGATGTGTCATTGGCCCACAACCGCAGCAGCTACAACCCATACAGTCAGCTGTGAAGGACAGATTCCTCCTGACAGCAATCCTGAACAACGTCTCTGTTCACCACAAACTGACGTCACCCGTGAATGAATGAGTCGCTCTATTGTAGCCGGCCCACTACCAGACATTAACGCACAAAGTGGTAAATCTGTCTGCCATCTCCAGTGTCTATAGGCCTGTGCCGTGTGGTGGGAGACAGAGGGACAAAGTGACACAATCTGTGTCCTTCCTACCTTCTTATCCTCGGGACTCATCTGGGCCATCAGCATGGCCACGTTGTCATTGTTCCACACCCAGGAGTGACTGGTGAAATACTCCAGGACCATCATGGCTTTGTGGAGGCGAGTGATTGTCTTCATCATCCTAGTGGTGAAGCCAAGATGTAAGAGGAAGGGGAGAAAAGAAGAATGTGGGAATGGAATAAAAGAGTGATGGTAGCGTAGAGCCAGAGAGAAGATGATTGGCAAAACATATTAGAGGGACAATGCAGGTAAAGAAGCAGAGAAGAGAGATGGTGGGATGAAGAAAGGTTGGATGGACAGAGAGCGAGGGGTGGGCAGGGAATACGGGAAGAATTGAAGTCATGAAAAGTGTGATGGATCAGGACAGAGATGAGGAATAATGAATGAAAGCAGGTTTCGTGGTGTCGGAGGAGGGGAGAGCAGAGGCAGAAATTTAAACTACCTATGAACATGAGTATCACAAAAGTGCCTTTGTAGGCAGAGTTTAATTTAGTCTTTAAATTGAATATATGGCACCGTAAGAAATGTGCATTAACAGTATAGGATGTGTAATTGGTTCAAATAGTCACTACATGTTTCCGATTCCATAGCATGGGCATGACTTCACCAGATTCTAATAATTGCAATAAATGCAGGTGATAAATTGAGCTGACAGTGCTTCGCGTTTGTTCACCTCTTGACCTTGAAGGATATAAATTTGCGCCTATAACTCGAATCACTGTCCTGTGAAAACCAAGCTTTGACATTCGAGGGTTCAGCTTTTGTACACTATTTCACATTGTTTTTTTAACTTTATGAAGGACATAAAAATGAATATTACTGAACACCAAGACTGTTCTACAGCTGTGCTTCAGAAATATTAAAATTATAATGATTCACTTTAGAAATTTTCCAAAAAGTCAAGAGAGTTGTCCAAACTTCATAGCACTGTAAGTAGTCAGATCTGGAATTCTTTCACCTGGGGACCGAGACTGATGGAGATCAGCTGGGGACTAACTGGATTGAATCTGTGTGCAGGGCAGGAGGACAGACAGTACAATGTCAAATGTACACGTGAACCAAATTTAGGCCCAATGGATTCAATATTTCATCCAAAATAAGCTTTGATGCTAAAGACTTATGTTTATAATACTGTCATCCTGTTAACAAGAAATAATCCAGTTAATATACTTAATTTCTGTGTTAGTTCTGATTTAGGGGGATCATCATATATAATAGTTCTCAAAGCAAACATTTTACAGTATATGAATTGCATGGTTGCAACCACTTCAATTGGCTATGAATAAAAAAGGCCTTAATCCAATGATAGGCCTGTTATAGTTTAAACAGTAATGGAGGCAGATTGAGATGACTCAGATTCCTCCTGTGAAGGCAAATGATTCAGAGGATGTGACAAACATGCATGGTTGACTGGCACATAAAAAGGCAGATATAATCATTACTTACATTACAGCTTGTGACATACCAAATCAAATCAAAGCACACCCCTAGAATGTGAGTTAGCTACTAAGCCAAATTAATTTCAGACACCCAAACACCGTGTGAAATTCAGCCAATGAAAACGTATTGTGGAGGAACACTCTGCACTTCATTACATCTAATGTCTGAAATATATCTGGCTTGTAGTAAAGAGAGAACACACAAATGCATGCACAGGGGTTGTATTCAGTGGGACATGATCTGTCTCCAACTGGATACAACTTTTTTTAAATGACCAAGTCCTATGGTGCCACAGGATTTTCCATGATTGGGGGGGGACAATAATGAATGTCGAGCCCACAGCATGGCTTCCTTTACAAAAAGGCAAGCCTTCTTTAAAATAAAGAAATAAATAAAATAAAAAAAACAAACACACATTCCCAAAAACAGAGCAAGGCTGAAAACGTGCTCTGATGGAAGTCAGATATTGTTGTCATGACGCTAACCATGTCCAGCTGATGCCATGAGGTCAAGTAAAGACACTTCAAAAGTTTGGTGTCTTCTGCCCTGGACCTTTCCCTGTTCCCACCTTGTTCCCACATAACCGGTCAGTAAAAAAAAATAAATAAAAAATTAAAAACGAAAAAAAAAAAAAAAAAAAAAAACCACGCAGTAGGGGAGGGTGGGATTGTGGGAAAGGTGTGGGCTGACTGGCAGGCGGGAAAGTGCAGGGGGGCAAGTGCAAGGGAGGGGGCAGTTGCAACCTTACCGGGGCTTGCGGCCTGTCAGCCTGAGATAGCCGTCATAGAGCAGGGCTGGCAGTGTGTGGCTGACAGCGGTCCAGTACTGATTAGTAAAGGGGTTGGAGCGCAGATTGACATTGGGCCTTCTGAAGGCCTGCTCTAAGGGATTGGTCTTGAAGGTCATGTTTATACAGTACTCTGTAGGAGAGAGATACACATATGACAGGACAAGGAGGACAGAGAGCACGAGATGAAGAATGTGCGTTTCCTCCTCTTATTGATACGAGGGAAGATGCAGGCCCTGTGCAATGGCTTGACCACTGCTAGCCTGTCATTATAGCACCATGACATCTGTCTGATCTTTAAGTATCTGGATGTTAAAAGGCAATGGATCCAGCTCACTTAAAGGACATTACGTGCAGCTAGCAGAGGCATTCCAGTAGGGCCAACACCTGGGTTGGGTTCCCAAAGGCATCTTCAGACTGATGTCCACTATAGTCCATTTATCAGCTGGACTGAGATGAACTTGTGCTGACTTTTTGGGAACCCAACGGAGAATACGAACATTGCAAGTAGCAAGATGTGAAGAGTGCAGAACCCAGCATTACCCCCTGTAGTGCAGGAGAGCAGCTGGGTTATACATTCTTCATCTCCCACGAAACTGCACACAAGCGTCATGTAATACATTAGCATTGCAGATAAGACGTAAGGCTACTACACTAAAAGAAAAGTGACAGGACTAAAGCAGCAGAGATGTGCGTGTGTGAGGGGGGAGGGTTGGCGTTAAAAACAGCAGAGGTGCGGCACGTCCGAGTCGGCGATGGTGAAGTTACCTGGGCTCTCGTCCAATCAGCCTGAGATACAGATCATAGAGGAAGGCCGGAGCCTTATGGCTCACGGCGATCCAGTACTGATTGATTAGGTGATTGGATGTGAGATTAACATTGGGCCGGCGGAATGCCTGCTCAAGGGGGTTCCTCTTGAATGTGGATATTACATGGTACTCTAAGAAACAGAAGGTTGTTCAACACAAGTCAATCAGCAGTTAAATACATTTTTTCATGTTTTATGCCTGACTGAAGGATTTTTGGGATTTGGGTTAGCTGCAGTAAACCAAAAGTTATCTAAAAAGGCAGCATCATCATTGTGTAGCTCACATGAGCTAAACAAAATGAACAGTTTACAATAGCATGCAAATCCAATACAAAACTACCATAAAACTGCAGCTTAACGGTCTATTGAGTTCAATCAACCCTTGAACTTCACAAAGGCAGTGATCATTTGTTAAAACAACTTCACCGACATGTGCTTATAACAGCGGTTCTAGAGCTTTTGATTATGTCACACAATCTTCCTCAGCAGATGGAGTTCGCCCAGATGGAAATTAAATAATAATTATAAAAATAAAAAAAAAAAAAATAAAAAAATCAATAGCCATGGTCAAGAATGAACTCTGCTTTTAAATTCAACAGTTACTAAAATGAACCTTGTGCTGACACTGTTTTGTCAACTGCAGTTTCCAGTTTATGGAAATATCCATAATCACCTCCAAACAATGTGTGACTTGTGTTTAAATGGTGGGATTCACTGTAAGAACTTCATAAGGATCCAGCTACAAACCAGGATCCATAAGACACAGGTGAAAAAAAAAAGCTCTTAGTTTGGGTGTGGCAGCCAGTGGATCAGATTACAAGTCAGGGTACGTCATTAGATGCCACGTTTAAAACATAAAAGCTTCAACTGTCAGGGGCCTTTACAGGGGCTTTGTTTAGGTAAGCTAAAAAAACGAAAACGTACCGACTTCGCCCCAGTGAAACGGGTTGATCCCACCAGTTGTGCAGTTGTAAACCATGATGTTTTTAGTCCTGTAATAAATACGGAATAGTTCAGAATAAATTAGTACAAAAGTTAAAAAGTTAAAGTACAACAAACATTTCAATAAAATTTGAGCAATAGATTTTTGTGAGAATATCTCTCAAAAATCATGTATATCTTTATCAAGCATCTCTCCAACCTGCTGAGTGTCTGTGATCCAGAATACCAGGCTGCAGCCAGCGTGGCATTGATGACCACATCCACAGGCACCAGGTCAGCCACAGCATCATTAGACGCTCTCATCGTACGCAGGATCCCCTTACCAGCCTACGGAAGGTGAAAGAAAGACCATTAAGGCAACAAATAAAAAGTTTCCTAATTTTCAGATTAAGATCCAAGACAGGCTGGTTCAAATAACATGACGAGATTACATTATCAGTAAAAGAAATTGCTGTACAATATTTAAATGTGCAATGGGGCAAGACACATTTACACCTCAGTACTTACTGCAATGAATATTCCACTAGGTCCATTGAAGTTATCAATCCAACCCTGAAAGAGCAGTCAGAAGAAAGCACAAGATTAGGACTGACATTTTTAGCTGAATAATTGACAAAAATACACTTATTTTTCTTGACAAACAACTAAATAAAACTTATAATTGACTAATTGTTCATAAAGTCAAACAATGTCTACTGTATTACTCAGCACTTTAAAAACAGGACAGACCCAGAGAACAATCAGAAACCCCCATCTGTGATTTGTAGTATGCTTTTTTCTTTCTTGATATTTTTTACAGCATTCAATTAATCTGGGGTACAGTGAATTATTTCTATTCAACAGTCATTTTCTCACAGACAAGACAGATAAATAAATAAAAAAAATTAAGGAAAAGGGAATTCTACACTAATAGCCTAAATTACTCACTGGGAAGGGCTCTTTCCAGCTGGCTCCGACTATAGAAGGTCTGACGATGGCTACGTTGATGTCTCCGGCCTCCTGCTGCACCATGTACTCAGCCAAGGCTTTAGTGAAGGTGTAGGTGTTGGGACGCTCCCCAATCAGCTTGGGAGTCAGAGAAGACACCAGATCGGCATCCATCCAGCTAGACCAAAAAAAAAAAAACAAAAAAAAAAGTCTTATATCTGCTATATACACACACACACACACACACACACACACACACACACACTTAACTGCCAACAGGACTAATATAGTACAAAACAGAACATTTTTCTTAAGTCCTGTGAAATAAATGTAAACACACCTATGTAGTACACTATATACTATATACGTGCATAGTGCGTGAGTTACGACAGGGTGGCATCCTCTTAAACGAACACGGCTGTTGTGGACAAACCACAAATGACAACCACAGTATTTGACTGGTTCTTCTTTTTTTTTGCAAATTGCCGGCTTGTTTACTCACTTAGCTTCCATTTTATTAAACAGTGCCCCATGTTTCATCTGAGGTGGAAATTTCAGCTGAGGCTGATGGGAATATCATTAATTTTGCAAGTAGTCAGACTTAAACCAAAGTTTTGAACAAATTAAACAAAATTTGACCTGATGATGGCGCTAGACAAAAAGTTGTGATCACCAAGGACTGGGAACTGTGAATGTCTGTACAACATGTGGTGCAAATCCATCTAGTAAATGTTGAGGTATTTCAGAGAATAAGTGACAATTTCGAAAACATCAGCCTCATGGTGGCGCTGCAGGAAAATTCAGTGGAACATCAAGGTAATTGGGATTCATCCACCGGGGACCAAAAATTTCTAAAGTGCAATCCATTCAGTAGTAAAGATATTTCGATCTGGACCAAAGTGGTGAACCGATCAACCCACAGACCAACATCGCCATCCCTGAAGCCCTGCGGCTTGCATGGCTAAAAACCAAGGGGTAGAAATGTAGCCTTGCACAGGAAGACATCTCAAACGCAGTTTTCATCCATATATTTCAGTCTGATATGTATGCAGCTGGTCAGATGCAGTTAGCAAACATTTAGATGCAGTAAAAGAGGGACTTGCAGCAGTTCCAATCTACCTTGTTGGTATACTGTAAAATTCTAAATAAATGGCATGATGAAGCAGTTGAACAGACTTTTCTTGTGCCTTGTATTTGTGATTTTGATGAATAGTTTAGAAGAAATTATTGATTCCAAAAGAGCTCCCATGTTCTTCAAAGCGGATACTTGGAAGCAGGGACAAACGACAGTCCAGCTAGTGGTGCATTTGTCCGTTTATCTGTTGAGTTCAATGTTGACGAATGACGAGAATCATCTATTGTGCCACCTACTCGAGAGGACACCTATCTCAAAGCTCATTCATCCAAGACCCTCTCAAAATCAAAAGCTAAGCAGAAATATTATGGGATGACTATATTATACTCTCACTTTCAATTGGTCGTGTAAAATGGAAACATACTGTAAGCCTGACCCTTAAAAATGCCTAACCTTTACTAACATGTTTAACAGGTTCTTAGTGTCAATACAGCAAATGTTTTGTATTATGAGTGATTATTGTGATGGAAATCTTAGAGCTGGTTCACTCTAACAAGAAGTTTCATGAGACCGGGATGTCTTACACAGGAATATTTATTGAAGCTCTATCGAGGAGAAAAGGGAAACACCACGTGTGAATCACAGCGTACTGAAGATGGTGTCCTGAAGCTCAGTATTTAACCTTCCCCAGAACTGATAAGTTCCACTATATCCAAATAGGGTTATTCCTAACTCAGCCTGTCATGTGTGAGGACTCTATTGGATATCGGATCCAGACAAGGAAAGACGTCAACCATTGCTGTAGAAGCAACAGCATAGCCTCTCTACAGTCTCTCTTATCCAGCGTCAACAACCAGGCGCCAGCCTATTGTGTCTAACCCTGAAAACAGAAGATATCTAGCAGACCTTGATCTACCAGAGGCCAGAGCCAACTCGGCCTTGTCTGGCACACAGAGTGAGACAGGTGAACAGAGACAGACAGTTGACCTGACCTGTGAAGCACTGTCTTAAGTTACCTTTAACCTACAAGAGGGAAGTTTAACATACAAGAAGGAAAATTCCTTCACAATTATGAGTACATGTATTTGTAGGCCAATTTGGCAAGAATTCTCATTAACTGTTTTGTTTTGTGTGGACATATTTTCACATAAAATATTGTCTGGGTCATTTAATAACATCAGATATTTAAACCACATAATTACAAATTAACTCAATTAATGTTAAGCATTGGGAAAAAGAATATGTTTGCATGTGATTACACATAGTTTGCAGCTAGGAGGAGTAATTTGAACTGTGCAGTTATAAGCAAACAAAGTCCATCTGAACCACCCTGAATATAAAACTTAAAGCATTCTACACTCCCAAGCAAAGAAAATCATAAAGAACATCACATTTCATGCAATGAATAAATGGTTTCAATCACTACCAAGAAACTCTGCATTCAGCTAGGTCCGCATCTCTCTGCACACATCCATCTAAGTTCCCTCAAAAGCTGGCTGCTACTATACAAACAATCCCTCAGAATCATCACACTAATCTCTACTCACTCTGCAGGCTTCTGATGCTTTACTAATCTAGCTCAGCAGCTGAGACTGGCAGCCTCTACAACATTAGTGCTACTAAGCAGCCGTTAACTCCACTGCCATGGCTAAGCTGGCGTGCTTGGTGTATCACTGACATTAATCTTGATAATACCTTCCTACTTGCTTTTAATGCATCTAGCAATCAGAAGAAATGTAGCATCCTTTTAAAACCCTCAACCATAATCCCACGCTACTGTATATTAATGACTAAAAACACGACTATCCCCACATCTGCATACATAAACCATCCAAATCAAGAATCACCACAGCAGTTTGTTGACTGCAGTAGGCGTTTGGAAACAGATCAACTTACTCCAGAGAATCGATGAGTCTGCGGTAGTCTATGGAGGGAGGGTAGACGATTTCCTCAATGAGCTCTCGGTCACAGTTGGCGTAGGCTGTTGAGACGTGAAGGAAGACCTCCAGGTGTTTCATCCTGTGGGCCAGTGCCAGCACCTTCTGGGTGGCCAGGACATTCAGCTGCATTGCATCTCTGAGAGTTAGAAAGGGGTAGACAGTGAAATTCGATTTTCTAATTTCTCTCCTGAAAGAAAAGCAAATACACTTATTTCCCAAAACTCTGAATTATTCCTCTAGGAACCATTCTGTCAACAGAAACTGGTATCTTATCACAGGGACACTCAATGACCACATAAGATATCTAACTACCCAAAAAACACAAATGATGATGCAAATGGCCTTTCAAAATGAATTCTTACTCCAACCTCAAACATCTCTTAGAGGTTGTAAATAGAGTTGAATTAACAGTACTGGCAGAAAAAAAAAAAAAAATGATGTGTGCCAATTTCCTGCAGAAAAAGTGATTTGAAGAGGGAGTTGTCTCAGGTGTCAAGTATTCCTGTGTACTGCAAACAACAGAGGGCACAGTCTGCCAACACCACTGTGTTGTCACTGCCAAGTTATGCAAACACTTACAAATATTACACATTCCCCTGGCAGATTATCATTCAACAGACGTAAAACATGTGGAAGAAACACATTGTAAGTTAACCATGTTTATCAAAGTGCCATTAAAGATGAAAAGGCAGGAAAAGAATGTAGCATACTGAACATATTCGAAAGAAACTGAGCAAAATAACAGACTACTCACTTGAGTGGCTCATTAAAGCGGATGGTGGCGGCACAGTGGAAAACAACGTCAATGTTTTCAGCCAGGATGCTCTGATCCTCTTTGCTAAGATCCAGCTCCGGCAGTGTGAGGTCGCTGCTCACCGCTACGATCTTCTCGGCGAAGTCTGGTTGCTCGTTTTGCAATCTTTCAAACAACTGAGCGGGAAAATTGTGAAAATTAAGTCAAAATGGTGCCCGAGTTATAGTAAGTAAGTACAGTTGTAATTCATCAAGTATAAATAACTTGCCTGTTATTGGGTGTACTGCTGAATATCTTTTCAAAGAAAAGTTTGTATTCCCTTGCTTACTGTTGGTAGTGTTTGTGGTGCATGCTGATGGCAGAATGCCCTACTTTTTATCTATTCCTCCTGCAACAGATCCCAGCTCACTGTATTCCTCCTTCCTGACACCTCCTTATCTAGAAACTGATTATGGAAGCATTGCCAACCTACAGTCACCTAAAATCAGAAGCCTGTTGCACAAGCTGAACAAAAGCAAGTCAGCACTAACTGCTATGTTGTAATTAGTTTGTTTTTAAACCTCTACTTACGCTACAACTTAACCAGGTCCACTGTAATCACAGCACTGTCGCAGAAAGTGACACTTCATCCCGTGCATACTTAAATACTGGAGAGAAAGACACTACTAACTTCGGACTGAGATTAATAAGACCTCAAGTGTAATGTGCTTTCACATGTGAACAAGCTACACATGTGAATCTTGTCCCCACTAAGGTGCAGATGACTGTATTGCACATAAATATGGCCATAACATAAAATCATCAACAAGTGTCTCTGCAAAAAAGCCCGTGTTGGCGAAAAGATTCCACTGACAACACAGGATGTCCATGTAAGTGTCGTCATAAATGTAAGGGGATGCAGTCTGAACATTTCCTCTTGCTGGACGCCACCTATAATTTAGCCCTGCCCCGAGCAGTTAGGTAATTTTCTGTGCTAAAGCAGGTAAAATCTGGTATAAGGAAAACCAGCAGAGCCAGCTTTATGTGGTGCAACTTGTTTTTACTAAATTAAAGCATAACTCCCGCACTATGTTCAAAACACACGTTTGAACTTACACATAGCTGGTGCGACAGGCTTCTCACCCAACACCCCATCTTTTAGCCCCCTCCTCACCTTGCAGTTGATCATGTCAGCGATGCGGGCCTTAGGGCTCTGACCAGCTTTCGACCTGACCATCACATAGACAGCTTTGACTCCTGGGCAGGAACGCAGCAGCTTCTCCAGCAGCACCTTTAACAATGGGAAAGTTAAAACGGAAAACATAATCTTTCCTCTTTGGACTGTTGATGCCAGGCAATGCACGCCAATTATAGTTGTAACATCCTCTCTTTGTCTATGGTAGAAGTGGACAGAAGTAAACTACTGTGCTGTATCAGGAACGTTTCTTCCTCTGCAAACTGACAGACTCAAATACCTGAAAATCAAACAATGGCCAGTGTGTCCATGAAGGCTTTTCCACATTTCTAAATCTTTCAACAAACACCTACTTTGCAACATCAGAGTGAAAAGAATCCATGTGATGGATTTGCCAACAGGTTCCTTGTCATCTCGCTCGGTAGCTTACATTGTTGGGTTCTGTCATGTCCTATTAGTGACTTGTCTATTCAACTACTACTGTACCTTGCCCATGAAGCCCGTTGCTCCAGTGATCAGTACATTTTTCCCTGCATAGTATTCTGGGATGTTCACCATGATGTCTGCAATCCCGCTCAGTGAGCTCCACAACACCACTCCACCTGCACAGACAGGACAGAAATAAGAAATTAGAAGTTTGAGACCAGCTTCATGCTGGAACTTGCTCCATGAGGCGTTTCCCCGATGTGGAGACTGGAGATGTGGATCTAAAACAAAGTAAAATACAGATACGATATGCAAAAGTGGAAGTCAAGATTGTAGTTTGGGAGGAAGTTAAGTATTGTGCAGACTTCAGCATTTGAGGAATTGCTCAAGATTGTCAAACCTGCCTTATGTGAAGCAAAAATTTGTTGACCAGTTGTAACATTCATCAGCTTGACTCTGTTTAAAGGCTGTTTTGTTGTTGTTGACTGTGTGTTTTGGCCCTGCGACATTCTGTGTTTTTTATTTTTCTGTGATCTTCTCAGTGAGTGAAGATCAAGCTCCTTAAAGTTTAAACATCTCTTTAGATTTGTTGACTGTAAACTGAATATAGACCAAAGTCTTATCCTTAAACATGCCAATCATCTTCTAAAAGTATAGACTGAAGACTATACATTTGTCCCAAGAAGGGTTGCAACTTACCACCTTTTTATTATAAAAAAGATTAATCCTTTCATTTGCAAAATTTAAGAAAATAGTGAAAAATGCACAAATGAACAATTTTCAATAGCCAGTTCACTCAACACTTTCACATTTGAGCTGCTGAAACCAATTCATTTGGTATGTTTGCTAAAAAAGCAACAAGCAACTAATTATCAAAGTTTTTGACCGACCTGTCTAGTCCCAAATCTGTGGCAAACATTACAGTAGACAAAACAAAGTACATCACATGGTGATGCGTTGACTCTGTGCACTACTGTATGTGGCCATATCAGTCAGATCATGGTGGTTCTTATGTAGCATGACACTGTAGAGCTGATAACAGGCCATTCAGGAGATAACTTATCTAATTATTAACTCAGGTGATTTTCTTGTATTAGCCATCACGTGCCTGAATCGTATTACAACATTTAACCAAACAATGTAAAACACAAATCTGCTATTCAAAGAAATACCAAACCTTAACACCGCAGAAATGTATAACACTACCATTACAGTGAACTGAAACATTTTACACCCACCCCACCCAAAAAAGAAAAGATAACAAAAATCATGAATGTCAACCAAACTATTATAGAAACTTCAGTACTGCAGTACATGGCAAATAAAATAAAATTGAAATACCTATTCACAGCCCTTTTATCTGCTGAATGACAACATGCAAAACAGGAATATCTAACTTCTTTGAGCAGGTGCAGATAACTTGTGGATAACAGGGCAGTGTCTGCTGCTGCAGTAACACTTGGGATTTAAATTATTCTTTGGGATAAAAAAAAAAAAATAATTGTTCTGTGCAGGCTAATTTCTCTACATGACAGCAAGACTGGTCTTGTGAGAGTTTGTGTCGACAGCTGACAACTGGATTTCAATAGACCTCTGTGCAATGCAAATATACTTTATATACCAACAGTATACAATATGAATTTCTTTCTTTTTCTTTTTTTTTTTTTTTTAAAGATAAAACCTAAACCATGTTTGGTTTTTATTGGATTTTTGTCATGGTTTCAAAATAAATACCAATGTTAAAAAGGTGATTCTGTTCTTTTACTTGCAGCTAAAACAAGCATCATGTTCATGCAGTTACAGTAAAACCAGTTACTCAGCTTTGCATACAGTCAAACTTGGTAGTACACCACATGTGTGCAGCGTTAACTGGGGAGGTTGGAAGTCAGGGGCTGAGTTAACAGTTATGCCCTCATTCTTTGGATTCTGAGAACAAGTAGCTAAAAAAAGAAAAAAAAGGGTGAAGACATTTCTCAGTACCCATTTCTGAACAGCTTGTGTAAAAGGCTTGACTGACAAACCAAGCCATGCCTCATTACCACCAGCCTGACTCCAAATTCAGTACAAATAAAGTTAATATCGTCATGAATTCAGCCATCATACAGAGCTTTTTGTTCTTACACAGCAGTATATTAAAAACATCAAATAACAATGAAAACATCAGTTCTAAAAAGGGAAAGAGGACATGTTTTGTGCTACTATGCGCAATACTCTGGAAACCTGCTCAGTCTCTGGCCAATACTGCAGATGTACTGTTTGCTGCATCACATCCTGTGCCAAGCAGCCAGCTCCAGCTGTATTTCTGTCAGACCCCATGCTGCTGCTGCACACTGACTGAAGGCAGGCTTGTCAATGTGCAAAGTACTCACACAAGAGAAGAGAAAATGAATGGGACGCAAGAGAAAGCTACTCTAGTGACAGTGAACAATCCAAATTGAGGAGGTTGTGCATTTTCTAAAGTGTGTGCACCTGCAGACAAATGTGAAGAGCTGGATTAAGGGGATTTCCATTTGAAAATGCATTTCGCCAACAAAATGTAGCCTGACAATGAAAGAAAAGGCCAGGCGAAGCTAGTCAATCACAGCTTTTGGACTTTTCAGCTTAGTTCAGATACTTATTGTCATGCAACTTACATAAATCACAGCTGTTTAGACCATGATCGACAGAAAAAGGTTACTGCGGGGGTTAGAACCTAAGGAGAGATATTACTGTGACCGATTCATGTTAGATATAGTTTCTTTGTCAGTGATATTAATTCAGTGTTGCTGCCAGGCTTCATGGTAAGGATGATGCGGTTCTGCTGATGTGCAATGTTAAGATTACACCAAACACAGTGTTAAGTATGATGATCAAAAAGATAATTATGGTCTCAGTGCGATGAACCTTCTATGGTTTGTTTCAAAGTCTCCCACATGCCTTCTGGCAAACCCTAGCCTGGATGTTGTGAGGGGGCCATTCAGCAAACTCTAGGACGACAGTGTATAACAACGCTGCCTCAGCTCACAGTTTGCACTGCATCCACTCATCATTCTTCCACTACACACAGACTCAGCTCCCCCTGCTTTTATTCATCAGGGCTGGCTGATAGTGAATGTTTACAATATATTCTGGAAGGGAGATACAAAATTGGCTGTAGGCATTGTTAATATTGTGGGGATTGGGTTAGTGGTTTTTCATGTGCATTTATTTGTTCATTTATCTACTTTTACAGTCAGTACTCTTGCTGTGCTGAATTGAAAATGAGCTCTAAATGTGCACACTTGTGCTGTGGGCCTGGAAGGGTTTCATGCTGTTATAGTAGTTTGCTCAGAAACTACAAACTGCAATTTAAACAAAACTAAAAGCCCCCCCCCCCCCCCCACACACACACACACACACACACACACACACACAAACAAACAAACCAAAACTGTCTAGGCAAGTATATGGAAACAAAATACACAGAAAGGACAGAAGAAGCCAGCTCAAGAGCAACCTTTGGGGGGCAGGAACTGTGGTCCAGGAGGCAAACTTTAGACCAAGTACCCCTTGCCTCTAGATATATAAAACAGTTCCTGTGTTCTTGTCTTAATACAACAATACAGGTTGAATGTTGTTGGGCCACAATTTATGCAAGCACTTAGTCAATGCAAGTATTGTACCAGGCAGGCGAAGTGTGTAGAGTCAGGGTGTGCGCCGTCTTGCACAATGTATTGTGACATTGTGCATCTCTGAGCAAACCTGACAGCTGGTATTATATGCCGAATATGCCAATAACACCTCAGAGAGAATGAGACTAACACAAATTAGACTTAAATCAGGTGTATTTCAACGTCCATTTGTTTAGTCGTAGGAACAAGTATTGGGCTCATTTATATGTGCTTCATTTCACAATGATAATAGGGGCAATGAGTGCACACCAAATAAAGATTTTTGGCTTATGTCTAGACATGTTTGCAGTTTAATCTACTTGTGTCACTACAAACTCTCCTATTTTATGGCTTGAAGGTCCCTTGCATATTTTGAGGGTATATATGAGAGGTATACGCAAAGTTCTTTACAACAAAAGTTTCTCAAATAAAAACCAGTCCAGAGTGACAACAAGGCTGCAGATCTGAACCCTAACACAGCTGAGGAATGAGAACATCTTTGGCTGGGATCAAGAATTACTGCGAGCTTTTGAGGCAATGCTGCATTCATTGGCAGGACTATACAATGGCTCATGTTTCCCCTGCTGCCTTGTCCACGACGAGTGCGTCCAAATTTAAGTTCTGAAAAAGACATCTTGACACACAAAGCTGGTGTCCTCTTTAAATCACTGCAATTGTGTGTACCTCAGCGTGAACAATGCAGAACTGGGACAAGAGACAACAGGTGAAAGCAGCCTTCCCTCTGCAGTACTCCCTGAACAGAGGACCTGGCACTCTCCTACACTGGATGTCCTTGAAAGCTGATCACTTTAGACTGAAAAACTTAAAATCTCATCTTATCTGCATGCTGACAAACTGCTTGCTGTAATCTCAGGCCTGCGGCCAGTCGTGACCTGCTGGGGACTGATCATGTGTCTGTGGCGGAGATACTGTAGCTTACAGTCAGACAGTTGATCCCTGATGCCACATCTTCACTCTAAATAATTGATCGGACATTACAATGCTTCAATGGGGAACCTGTGGCTGAGGTTAAACAGTTTACCGATAGATGAAACTTTAAGGTTTGTCCACAAACAGTCTCAGAGGAGCAATCCATGTCTGACTAATAAACCTCTCTCAAAGGGAAAACCTACAGAGAGATTAAAAGGTTTACAGACTTGGTCACAAAAAAAAAACAAAAACAAAATCACTATAATCTAACAAAAGCATACATGACCGAGTTTCCATCTTTTCCGCTTGGGTTATTTATCATTTGCCAACAGCCAGCCAACACCTGTAAGGAAAGATTTACCCGGCAGACGTAACGCGTTAACTCAAGGGCAACCGTGTCCGAGATCAAGGCACATCTGTCCACAACACTCAGCTTTTCCCAAGAAATAACAACTTCTTGCTCACAGGGATGTCATGGATGCACCATTTTTGCATGTGGATGTAGGCTATGGACTTGTATTACTGGTCAGATCGCCCACACCAGTTAGACAAGGCATGAGGAATGTCATGAGACCAGGAAGAGAGGGAAGGGCCGGTCACTTGTCTCACTCTGAGTAGCCAGACCTGAGCGGAAACACACTCACAAATTCTTTTTAATGCATGTGGCAGATGTCAGTGTGAGTTTGTGAAGGATTTAAGCTTCAGTTCTGTTGTCAGAAACAACGGACTGCCTCCAAAAGTCTATTTCAGGTTCGGGGGAACATCAGGAATCTCTCTGGGAAAATTTGAAATAAATGACAAAACATCTTTTACCATCAACTTAGTGCATTAAACCTGTTGAGGGCACCATTTCACCCGAAGCACCAAACCGCCAGCACATGGCTGCAACAAGAGACATCAGGCGTCTCATCAGCGATAACGTGATGGGTTTTGAGAGGCGGCAGAGCAGCAGAAACACGGACTGAAACCGGAGACCGAGTCCCGGCAGGACGGACGGAGGCGGCGGACCCTCCGGACACACACACACACACACACACACACACACACACACCACTACCGGGTCGGCCCTCACGGTCCATTTGCCCGGCGGGACCCCCCCCCCCCCCCTTACATGTGAAGTGCCTCCGGAGCAGTCAGCCTCCCCCGGTAAACTGCTTCAACACACCGCCGGTGGCGGGGGCGGGGAGAGGAGGAAGAAGAGGAAGAAAAAGAGAGAAAAAAAGAGACTTCTGTTTAACACAGGAGCTCCGCGGAGGCGGAGGCGCTGACTACCATGTTGCTCTCTGTGTCGGTGAGGAGGAGGAGGAAGGAGTGCTCGCTAAAAAAAAAAAAAAAAAAAAAGAAAAAAACCCCCAAAAAGTCTAACTTGCTCCCTGAATTTGCGCAAATCTTCGCCCGACAGCACCGCGGCTCGGAGCCTCTCCTCCGCCTCTCCCTCCCCTCGCTGCGTATCTTCCTACACGGTGTCACACGTTGTCACGCCGCCAGGAGAAGGGAGACATGCGGGGGGGCTCCGGAAAAACCCCGCGGCTCGAAGAGTGCGGGGCGCTCCCGGGCGTCGTCTGGACGGCGTACGTACCCGAAATGTCGACGTTTCCCCGGCCGGCTCGCGAACCTGGGACTGTGCTGTCGAGTAGAGCGTCGTCGTCGGCGGCGGAGGAGCAGGAGGAGGAGGAGGAGGAGGAGGAGGAGCGGCAGCAGCAGCGTGGACCGCTACGAGCGACAGACCGGAGACTCAGCAGGAAGCGGCGGCGGCCAGGGCGGATAAATGGACCGCCGTGACGTCAGCGGGCCGGGTGGGCGGGAGGTGGAGGTGAAGCGTCGGCTCCGGGGCCCCGGGGCTCCGCCGCTCCGGGGCCCCGGAGCACCGCTGCTCCGGGGCCCCGGAGCACCGCTGCTCCGGGGCCCCGGGGCCAGCAGCACCGTGCAGCGGCCCTGCCAGCTTCAGGGGGATAAGACCGCTGCTAGACAAGGCAGTTTAAAGCCACAGTATGTTACTTCTGAGAGAGGAAACGACGCATTATTGTCTCTTACAAAAAGTGTAAAGTGTAGTTGATAAATAGTTCATGAAACACACCATTGCTCAGTCCAGTACACTCAGGGGTTTTGCTGCCACAGCCCTTCTTGGTCTGGTATGACCAGCAGCTTGTGGTAGCGATGATTTCAGCAAACTTTCGATAGATATTTCTAACTGTTATTAATTAATATTCTCTCTTCTTGTGCTGCAGTTACACCACATTTTAGCATTAACCACCCGTGGCCACTGTTCTGCACAAGCTACAGTCTCGCTTTAAAATTAGATTCATATTTGATTTATTTATTATCTGCAAGGACCCATCCTAACTATTTGGCACAGTCACATCTCCACTCCATTTATGATATCAGTGCCTTAGTCAAGGCAACCATGGCTGTCCTGATCAGTTAGGAGGCCCCATCGAGCCCCCACTGCCCTCCTCAACCCTCAGGGAAATGTGTTTACGGGGACCCAGAAACATTGGTGCGAATCCCCTTCCAAATTTGCAATTGAATTACCCAAAGCAATTGGCATGCACTGAACCTGGGGCATCTGAGGCCCCCAGTAAATCCAGCCTCCAGTGTTTTCCTCCAGAGGAAACCCAGCTAACCACGATGGGTTTCCACACAATAAGACCCCTATAGGACTTAAAATCGGGACCGTTTAACCATTGAGCCACCATGCCGCCCACAGAGGCTGAGCTTTGTGTAAGATGTCGAAAAAATTGCACACATTCACATTAGCATTTTTGATTCATATTGGATGAAGGCTGAAAAATATAGTTCCTGACTGCAATGAAAACCTTCCAAGAACCCTTTTCTACGACGGCAATTTTTAAAGCTCAGGCTGGTGTCTTAACTATAGAGGAGGTGGATGAGGCTCATGGGTACTGTAGTAGGCTACTACTCTGGGAGAAATGGATGGATAAGAAGGAATGTTGAGTTTTTGCATTGACATGGTTAGCTGACCTATAAGGGCCTCACTGTCCTGCACAGTAGGCATACTTATGTGAGCAGACTCCTGGTGTCCAGAGGTAAAGATAGGGTACGTGATTCTGTATGACGTAGGACATCCTGCATAAAGATGAGCGGATGATGGTACTTTAAGTACCTAAACATGATGTGTTGGGAAACAAACGTTAAACAGGTTCAGCATGTAACAATCATGGCCTAAATATACAGAATCGTGATTTAAAACAAGATACTCCCTTGTTTGCAGCAGGAAACATACTCCTGAATCTGAAACCCGCCATCTCCCAATTTACATGTTCACAGGTGAACACAGGTGTCTATGAGCTAGAGGAGGGTGCAGGCTGTCTTGACAGAAGCGCAGGATCTTTGGTTTTCCCACTGGACATTTTGTTTAAGATATTTTGCATGATAAGCAAAGGGTTTCAAATGCAAATAGAGACCTACCTATTCAAAATATGCTCAGAAAATAATTTATAAAAACAAAACAAAAAAAATGCAATAACTAAAAGGAAAACTTCAAAAAGTTAAACCAGACTGTAATCTTGCATTAAAGCGTGGGCAGAGGCATTCAGATATTTAGCCTCTGTGGAAAAACACAGAATTGGGCAATATGCAAGTCAAAGACGTTTTTGTTTCCTACAGTTGCACTATTTGTGAGAGAATGTGCAGAGAGAGAGAGAGAGAGAGAGAGGGAGCAAGACAAAGATGCGTATCAGTCTGCACTTCGATCATGTGGCTATCGGCCTCATCCTGAACATTTCCTTCATGCCTCTCCAGGAATTCATGTGTGTGGGTATGTGTGCTAATTCTCAATTTAAGCTCAGAAAAGTGGCAGAAGTCTGCCCTCTGGTGGTCAGTACCGTGTTGTGCTGTAGTTCTGTGTCCTTATTGAATGCGTGAACACACACAACAGTGCTTTTCTTGGTTCTCGGTCAAAACTAAAAACAAGTCTTTTTATTTGCTCCATGATATGTAATACACGTTGGTTGTAAGGTATAAATAATACAGTGCAAGTCCTGTCCCGAAGCAACGTCCTACTCTTTTATACACTGTTGATCAGCAGGTGGGCAGCTCTTTGGTGAATGCTCAGTGAGGATGTTAGTTCAGCTCCTGGTCCTGGTTATGTAGAACTTCCTCGTGCTCGCTCCACCTGCGTTACCCTCCACAAACAGATCCACGTCTGTGAGAGAAAACGAACAAAAACAAAACATTTGCAGCAATGCTTTCGCTAACTTCTCTTCTTTTCCCCCATATATAACATAGCTCTGTATATTATCTGTAGCTGTATTATGTCTGTTACAAATTTACAACAATAACATTTTACTTCAATCTGAAGAACTTTAACTTTTACACATCTTAATTTCTGGGGGATTGTAAGTGTACATGTAGACCATGTTTGCTCTCACCCACGAGGTTGGCACTGGAGGTCGTCAGCACATGGGCAGTGGTCGCGGGGACCCTCCTGGTCCCAGGCCAGCATGTCCATCAGCAGGTTTGGGTGGCTCGCGCAGGACTCCCCCTTCTCTGGTTTGGGATTACACACTGGAAACAGCAACTCTGGAGGGAGCAGCAGAGGAAAAAAAAAAAAGTCCTTTTTTACTTTGCAAGTCAGCCACAGTGGCCACTTTATTGCTGCTGATATGAACTCCTTGTTGCTAAACTAAAAATATAAAGCCTGTATCAGATAATCAGGCTGTTTCACAGACAACTTCCACTGTACGCATGCTTTTTGGTCTGACCGTGATAAAAAGAAAACAACAGGAGAGAGTGCACATTTTCTCCCACTCTCACTGCCTCCATGTCAATCCTTCAGCTCTGATTGGCTGTAATGGCCAGTAAGGTTTTCCTCACTGTTTCCACTTCAGACTGGTTGGCCTTATGGAGGAAGGCCATACAGTGTTTGTGTTTGTGTGTTTGACTTCAGCTCCATTGCAGACAGAGAGAGATAAGGAAATATGAAACCTCAAAGAGCAACTCAACAGCCCCTGAAGATTTGTGTTTTTGCCGGCCCCCAGTGGTTTAACTTCTTCACTTCTATGCCTCCATTGTATTAGGATGGAAGCAGAAATGTCAGAAGAGGACACCTCAAAACCCAGGCAAAATAAAAGCTTATTGTGGCTGGATGAATCAAATGGGCAGTGAGAAAATACGTGTTTTTGTAATGTAGTAGTGGGTCAGTTCACCTCGTTGAAAGGCGCAGCAGAGATCCGGCCTGCAGTCGCTCTGACCCTGGCAGATAGTTCCCTCCGTTCCTCCGGTGGCGTTGACCGTGCACTGCCCCCACACACACATCTGATCCGAGCAGCACTCCTCATCCTTAGTGCAGGGCTAAGGGACGACACACGTTCAGATGTGCAAACAAGCACGTTAAAGCACAGGCGGCCTGTTGCTGCGTTCGTGGTTAATGCATTTTTCTGTGCCATCATCCAGTCTTTCATGGATCCTTTTTAAGGTATTTCCAGTAAAAGGCACTACATGTAGCTTTTTAACATTCAGATATTTGGGACATTTGATGTATTAATGTTGCTTTACTCTGCCAGATTAACTAACATTGTTTTCCTAATTTTTTGCACTTTGTTGAGACACTTTATCGTGATAATGCATGTTTATATGACTTTATATTGGCTACATTAGTAGCATCCACACCTAATTTGTCATAATGCAGCAGTGGGTCAGATGATTATGTGTGAAATCTGTTGCTACTTTACAGAACAAAGGGAGATTGCTTAATGGCACAGATTACAAAGTGGGTGCTGTTCCTACAGGTGAACAGAGATGAACTCTTCCCTATTTATCCTTTTCAGTAACCTTTTACCAAGATACTGACAAGAAGCAAATGACTCATGAGCAATGTGGTACAAAGAGCTGATGCGAGTGATTCAGCACAGTAAAAGGCCAGCATGCCACTGGAGGCAACCAGTTCTCTCACGTGCTGATGTTTTTAATACTCCACATGTTGCACCTTTAAAGCTACGTTGACTCACTTTTTGGCCACTTGGGGGAGAAGAAGCATCACATATGAAGCTGAAGTTAAGAAGCAAACACTTGCCAGTGAATACACCTACCAGACATGGAACAACATTTGCATTAATTTGGATTAATTCACGGGAGATCGAGCTTCTGGTCACTAAATGAATGCGGGGCCACTGTTCACTCTCATTTTAGCTCCGTTTTTTGGGTGTCAGCTTCAACTAAACAAATAACCCCAACGCTGACTCAACCCCCACCATGTCTGTTGGTATGCAGGGGAGGCACTTGGAGTTCTCGATCTCGTACAGGCAGTATTTCAGGTCTCCGCAGTCCTCATCCACCATGCATTCCTGGGATGAGGGATAACAAGAGTCACATGCTGTGTATAGTCAGCGACAGAGCACAGAATTAAAATGCACATTGAAAAAGTGGGTCGACCTAGACTGTAAACCAGGATTTGTGTTCATTTAAATGTTGTCATTGCAAATCATCAGCTTCTTCCATCTTGCTGTCACAAATATGACTATTTCAACTTTTTGATTTGAATTATGCTCTGTTAAAATAATTGCATTGATCTAAAACTTAAGCTCATCTGGCGACCGTGTAATATGCCATCCTACCAAGATGCATCACAGTAACAGTTGTCCACTGCACCCCCACCTAATGGGTTCTTAGAAACACAACTGGTCTCTGAAGTTGTATTTCTGCCAACCACGGCCCATCTCCATGGAAACTGTCTGATGGACAACATCAACAACATCTGAATTATACAGAAGGGCTAAATCTCGAGTCATCGCTCGTCTACACTACCGAGTGACAGTGGTGACAGATCACAGTAATGTGGGGGTAAGGAAATGAGCATCTCCACCTCCTCTGTGATGTGACCTGTCCCCCGCCTGGCTCCCTGTGTGACTGTGTCTGCTCTCAAACTCCACTATGGCTGAGCTAGAAATGTATGAATATGATGTTCAGTCTTGTTGGTTGAGTCAGTTATCTGCAGAGCACACTGCACACTGCACTTTGAAAATAACTTTTAGGTTTTAGGGAGGATTTCTCCTGCAGTTTTCCCTCTTGTCACATTTTGAAATGCTAATCAGATACTTGAGATTTAGCTCGACTCTTCCCCAGTGGTCAGAGGAAACGGCGTCTGCCAAAAACAGCACGGGCCTGCTGCAAATTCACCATTTTGGTGTTTTTTTTCTTTTTTCTTTTACTTTCTAGTCTTTATCTTTGTTTGTGCTGCCTTCGGGAAATCAGCATGGAGACAGAGCCAAGTCCCAGAAACAGCGAGCATTATCGAGGCTGACTGGACCGTGTCAAAGTCAGAGACAGGATCTGACGGCAGAATCTGTTTATTACACTGGTTACTCATGATGACAGACACTCCAGCATATCTGCCGCAGCCCTGCAACCACACGCATTATGAGCTCTCTGGTGAGTCTGTCCTCCTACATTCAGCTCCATAAAGCTCTCACTCCATAACATGGAAGATATGTAAAAGAAGATTTTTAAAGGTATTTTCCTCTTTGCTGCTGTCAATATGCACACATTTGCAGAAATAGATATGTTCTTTCTTTCTGTAGGATTTGCCATGAAATAAACTATTATTAAGAGAACAGAGCTACAAACATGGACCGCACCACCCACAATACCCTGCAATTATCTTAATGAATGCCAGATGACTACAGCTGTTATTAGCCTCATAGGCACAGTAGCAGCTTGTACCTTTCTATAAAGATATTTTCCACAGATTAGTTTGCAGAAAAACAGTAGAAAGAACTGTAACACAGTAAGCACTGAGCTAAGCCTGTGTGATTTCCGGTGAAATTGCAGCCAAGCCGAGCTCTGTATTAAAATGGAAAATCAACCAACTGGGTTTAACCCACACTCTAAACTTGCGGCCTGTTAAAATTGATACAGTTGTTTTTCACAAACCATTGCACAAATGATTTGGATTGGTCATAAAAAAGTACTGAGCGCTGTCCGCCCGTAGCCCACATTTAGCTCAGTTCCATCCAGCTACATTCAGCCTACTTTTGGGTAGTTTTAATCTCTATAGTTTTGACTGTAACTCATCACTGTAGCTCTTAGTGCAGGAAAAGGAAAAGAGTCAGTGTTTTTATGCTGTGCCCCTTTTCCAATCTTTTCCAATAGTGGTCAGTTACAAATCTACTATGAGATGCTAAATCAGAAATGGAAATGGAATTCATAATTAGGAGAAAAAGGTCTTCATCTGTATTTAGCTGTAACAGCAGTTAGAAAGTGGGAAAATTCGTTCAAGTTTAATCACCTACTGTAAACCCTCCAGCTACTAAAATCCCATAAAATAACAGAGCTGGTTACCAGCAGCATTAATATTACATCCACATGTACGGGGGACAAAGACCAAACGCTCTTCTCACATCACCCCAGTATTACCCTCCCTGCAATTCCCTTTAGAAACCATTTCAATTTTTGACTCATTACTTACAAGGCTTTACATGGCCCAGCGCCAGAATACATCAGTGAACTCTGAACTCCTTCTTGTCCCAGAAGACCTCTCAGATCTGCTGGGTTCGGCCTGCGAGCTGTTCCAGAGTCCAGGTTAGGGTCTAAGGGTCCAGCGTTTGCTGTACTGGCCCCTCAGCTCTGGATCAGTCTTCCAGTTAGTATTCAACTTTTAAATCCCGTCTTAAGACACATTTCTACCCACTTGCCTTTTCGATGGCTCTGCTGCTCAACAACTTATTTCATTTTGCTGTTATATTTCGTTATATTTTGTA
The DNA here is from genome assembly GCA_031216445.1 of Lateolabrax maculatus. Lineage (NCBI taxonomy): Eukaryota > Metazoa > Chordata > Actinopteri > Acropomatiformes > Lateolabracidae > Lateolabrax > Lateolabrax maculatus. Next base: position 5,202,571 of record CM062214.1, read on the forward strand.
TTTGTATTGATCTGTTGCCAATGGAAAGTACTTTGTGTTCCCAGCTTGAAAAGTGCTATACAAATAAAAAAAAATGTATTATTATTATGTACCCCAGTTTTAGCCTAGACTGGTCTTTTCATCTTAAAATCACAGAAAAATATGTTTACTGAGACTTTTCTATGAAGTGCTGAGTCAACCAACTGGACTGTGAGTGTAATTCAAGTGTGCCTCCATGTAGAGGGGGACACATTTCTATACAGTTAGTCATTTCAGAAGAGCAGACCTTACCCTGCCTGCCTGGCTTACAAGCTCAACTTGCATCCCTGGCATTTTTTTCCAGCAGCGAGCTCCATTAATGTAACCACTTTCTGCACGGCTGCCAGGAAAGCAAAAGATCAAAACCGCTGTTGTAAAGTAAAATGGCAAAACAGGCTGCAAGCGGCAGTGATGACCTCAATTCAAGCCGGCCTCCCGTTGGTTAAAACCATGAAAAGTATACGGTAGGTCTGCGTGCTGGATGATGTCATTCTTTATAAAACCAGCTGAGACAATGCAACCACAGTTTTAGACAGAACTCCACCTCTCTGTCTCTTCTTGTAGACCCTCTGGATACTCATAAAACTGTTCAGGTCCTAACATACATTTACATGAAGTGCTCCGAATACGTTTTTGAATTCAAAATGTGACTGATGCTTACTATGGCTCACAGGGCTGCATTTACAGTGTTCATCCCCACTACTAAAAGGGAAACGTTGGGTCTGAAGCCGGGGCAGTTGGATTCCACAGGCTATCAGCCAGACGAGCAGATCCAACACGTTACACTGCTATATGCTCGAAAAGTTATAGTTATTTTAATCATGTCAGCATCAGGATGGAGTGAAATCAAATGACCAGGAAGTGCATTAGTTCTCTGATTATTCACATACAGACCAGAGAGGGAAGGCAACAGACTCACATGATCCACACTGTTCCACTGGCCAGAAATCTTCATACCGGTGTGGGAAAGGTGACTCTCTCCTGTTTTATTAAAATTCACCTATGAATGGCAGACAGGGGTGACACGTATCAGACTTAAAGAAAAGCAGTTCTCCTGGTGTTTTTGTGTTTCATTCATGTGAAAGAAAAAGGGGGGAAACAAAAAATGAAACTATTTTTTTTCCATTTATGAAAACATGACCTCTGAAAGATGAAAGCATTTTGTTTGAGTTATATATTGTACCATACTGTCCGCTTAGAATCCCCCCCTACCTTGTCAGCTCCCTCTGGGGCTTGAGCCGCTCCATCTCTGTCCTTTGTCATCTTCTTCGTCTCATTGTGGTAGTTGGCACGCAGATCCAGAGATGTTAAAGACGACTTAGCGCTCTCGGTAGTTATCTGTTGAATTGGATGTTGGGACACATGTGGAATCCATTCATGAGTCTTATGTATTTTTTAAAACGGCCACACATCAGATTTCCATCTGGGGAGGGGAAAAGGCTGTAAACTGCTGAGAGTTTGTTGACATGCAGCAGGCACTGACTGATACTAATCCCCATTTCTTCAATGACATGAGGGGAAAACTTCCCAGTAGTTCACATATAATCAAAACCAGACACGGACTACTGAAGCATTGGCAGACTTATTAGACCTGAAATCCAATCCAGGGGAAAATATCGGACCAAAAAGGCACCAATAATAAGTTGGGTGTGTAAAGTTCTCAGCCACACAAGTACATGGGGTTAAGGTATTTCCTTATTACCTAATTTTTCATTGAATTGACTGGACAATATCTATTTTGAGTAACTGCTATTATGATAAAGATTGTTCAGTATTCAGACATAAAGCAGACATGGAAACTATGTGTGGTGTTGCAACATATATCTCAGCCTGGTAAAACTAAGCTGACCACCAAAACAACTAAGCTTGATGTGACTCATAAATACTCTAATCAATCAGATGTATAATAAATAAGTAGGTAACTGTCTCTCTCCACTGAAATACACAACTCTGCCCTCGTATGAATGGGTAAAATATGTCGCAGACCTGGTCCACAGCCTCCTCCAGTATGTGCTGGGTGTCCTCCATCAGCTCCTCCACCTCTCGGAACATGTCGTTCAGACTGACCGGGCCTCGCTCCAGGGCGTCCCGCGGGATCGCCGCCCCGCTCAGCAGGCACAGGCTCAGAGACACCGACAGCAGCAGCACTCCGGACATCTTTTCCTGCTCTCTTCCTCCTCCTGCTCGCCGCCGTCTGCCCGAGCGGCGGAGGAGCGCTGTGACGCACGGAGGGCGCACAGCCGCGCACAGCTGGATCCGTTTTATTTGGAAAGTCTGAGGAGTGGTGGTTGGGTTGGGGGGGGGGGGTTTATAAACTGGAAGGAATCAGGTTTAATGGCGTGGAAAAGGTTCAGATTGCATTAGGTAAAGTACATGTCAGGATCAAGCGGCTGGTTGCGGTGAGGTTTTAAAGACTGGAGCACAGTGACACTAGTGTTAGGACAGATCAGAGGCTGTTGGCAGCGGCTCAGGGACCGTATGAGGTGGAGCACATCAACCAAGGTCTCAAACTGATAGCAGAAATCTTTTTATTTTATTTTATGGTATGTTTGTATGTAGGTTTCTACTCATAAGCTGTATTTAAGTTATTGATTGATTTTTTATATATATATATATATATATATATATATATATATTTTTTTTTTTTACAGTGAATGCTGTTTACCGGACTGATTTTTTCTCCTTTCGTGTTTGTATGGAAACGTCTCACTCAGGAAGCCTTTTTGTTTGGTCACCCGGTTCAGTTCTTTCCAGCTTTTAGAGAATTGGTTTCCTGCCTGTAGCAGCTTCCTGGGTTCATGCTGCTCCCTCTTTAAAGGTGCAGTAGGTCGGATTGAGAAGAGAGTGGAACAACTTATTATTTAGAGACCCAACAGTTCCCACCAGGAGCAGCAAACCTCGAGCAGAACCAGGCTCTGGGTGGGCGGCCATCTGCCTCCACCGAGCTGGGTTGAAAGGGGAGGAGAGAGGGGGAGAGACAACATAATAATAAGACTAATAACTGTAGCAGTGGCTGGTCCAGACTCTGCAGCTCTTAGGTAGAAGGAGGTAGAGACATGCAGTTGAGCTTTGTACAGTGGTTCATGTAGTATTGTGCATTTTAATAAAACAACACTGCTGCTCCGGCCCAGTTTTCATCCCCCCTCACCAGGCCCTCCACAGGCTCCCTCCACTCAAGGCAATACAACATTTCATATTCACAGCAACAAGGTAGGGTTGTTTCAATTTTCCAAGTGCCTCTGTAGTTTCAGCCGGGTTTTGTGAGTGATCTGCGAGTTTGCGACCTATTTTCCTTATTAAACTAAAAAATACAACCGTACACCTTCTGAATTGGAGTTTCTCTCTTTTACTGGACTAACACTCGCTTACGTGTATGTTAACTCATCATGAAACACACTTCATTCAAACCCAATAAAAAAAAAATAAAAATCATCATCACTGAGTTAAATGTGAAAGTATTTTGACGATCGTCGACTGGGGAGCGTTAATCTTCATCTCCAGATTGCATATTTTTTTTTACCAAAAATCGTATTGGCATCATATGATGCACATATGATAGCTTTAAATCCAACCAAAATTACATTCACTCATCACGTTTTGCAGACAAAAATAACGTCAATGATTTCACTGGTTGTGTGGAACCCAGTTCTCCATCTAGGCAGACAGAGAACCAATTAATGCAAAAAATACAAAATATACATTCCTTCCTTTTGGTGTTTCTTCTCGAAAGAGGACATATGATTTACAGAGCAGATATGTATACTGTAGCATACATAAAAAGACTATTTCATTTCAGTTGGACTCTAAAACCTTTGTGTGTTTATTAAAGTTACACTGTGCACACAAACATTGGTGGAAATATCAAGAACAAAGTTTAATTTTTGTGTAGTAAGTCATTTTTATCTGTAATAACCCCACCTTTCCCATGTATATCACTGCATTACATCATTAAACAATATCATTTGACATGGGATCCATGGAGACAGCCGGCTGAGTGCAAGTTCCTCTGCAGCGGAGTTTGTAGGTGGGTAACTGGGACCCCAACAGCTGAAAGCTGAAGGTTTCATCAAACCTCCCCGGGGAGTTTGAGTAAAACGAGACCCTCAGCACTGCCTCCCCATTGGCCGGTACAACCCAGCGAAATGTTTTCAGGCTGCACACAAATACATGCAAACACACACACACACACACACAATTAGTAAAGAAGTAACAAGTGACAAAGCAAAAGAAGCCACAATGTGTCCTTGTAGAGTGTCTGCGAGTGTTTCCCTTACCTCTGGTTGGGTTTCAGCTTTACGTTTCTTTGGCGTTGTTTGGTGGAGTTAGACGTGGAGGAGACCTTTAACACAAGCGCGTGAACCCGGTCCGAGCCCTTTGCTTTTGTCTTGGCTGAAGTTTGTCTCTTTTTCTTCTGACCCTGTCTGCCCTTTTTAGCACTGTCCTTTCTTACTTCACTCTCCTTAACGCTGCCCTCTACGCAACTTTTGGAAGGTGCTGCTGCTGCCTCTGCCTTCAGTGTGTACAAACAACCCTGATTTTAAAATATTTAATGTTGAAATTTTCAAATGTATTGATTGCTATAATTTGGTATCACAAACTTGTGTGACTATGATAGAGATGTGTGGTAGCTTGTGCTTCATGGCAGATACATTCTTAGCACTAATTATTCTCCAAATGGTTTCCTTTAAATCCTGCCTTTTTTTCTATAAGAGGATGCTGCTTCTTTGGATTTGATCATCACTTTCACATTGCCAATTTTATCATTGTGCATGTGTGTGTTTAAGTGTCTATTCCTGTGGTGTCAAATTGCCATTACCTTTACAACCGATGCTTTCACGTCTTCCTGTTTCTTCTCCTCACCCCGTTCATCCATAGGTTGCTTCCTGGCTTTGGGGTAAGGAACCATAGAGAATGTAGTGGGAGGAAGGATGGGTGGGCCACTGGGTCCCAACCCCAAATCATCCAACACCTAACGATACCAAAGGAGAAGAGGAAACAGGTTAGGCTGTGATGATAAACGCATGAAAAACCAAGTGTTAGGCTACCTTTTCGGAAGGACACGGAATAAATTAAAAAAACAGACAAAATCTAGCAAGCCGTACCTTGACCAGTGGAGGCAGAATGCTGCCTTTGAGCAGCTCTGTGATGCTCGGACAGTCTTTCCCTGTTTCAGTGAGCACAATGTGAGGGATGATGTCCTGAGGAAACGCCTTGTCTGCTTCAGCTGGTGCCGCCATCTGACTGGGCATCTTAGACACGCTTTTGGCTTTCCTGCTCCTCTTGCCAGGAGAGGCCTGTGGGCACAGGGCCAAACTTACAGTAAAGTTATACAGTAATGCTGAAACTTTCTTTGTCTATGTTAGTCATTTATGCAATATGGGACTAACAGTTCATACTTTTTCTTGCTGAGCACAATTAGCAAGTGTGGTTCAGAAAGTATATGAGCACATGAGGAAAGGTATCTACCTCTTAGCCGTTTAAATTTCACTACATATATATATATATATATATAAACATACAATAAAATTGTTTAGTATGACTTAATGCATGTGTTACCCTAAAATGTGTCTGTATAGCTTCCTGCAGCACAATAGACCCATTGAAACTCCACACAAATGCATCTAAATTTACAGTCAACAGAAGGAAATAGTTTTAATTTGAAAGGTTGTAGAAAGCAACCATTTTGTTGGGTCTGGAGGAAAGGTTGGGGTATTTCACTGTCATTGAAAATATAAAAGGTTTGGATAACGGCAGGCAGCAGTTTAGGAGAGGATGAAGAAGAATAACAACAGCTTCCTCAATTTTCAAAGCAGTCTTAACTTAATTGTAGGGAAAATACAACTGACTATCAGCACACTCACCTGTTTATCTGGTGGGCCTTCTTCACTGGGGAGTGGGACGAGCAACAAGCCCTGGGCTCGGTCCCAGTGCTGCAGGATGTGCTCCACCAGTTCCTGGCTGTGCTCATACGCACTGAACTGAGACTGCAGCACATCCACACTGGACTGGAAACGGGAGCAAATAGGTCATCAGCAACAACAGTATTTATTACATTTTCAGGGCAGAGGCTCAGTGTAGGTGTGTGGCTCATTCCACATGCAACAGATCATATGACTGTTTTATAATGTGACGCAGTGAATTTGTGGTGTGGGGTTGAATGTGTCGCTGCCTTAGCAGTACAGCTACCTTATCTTCCTCCGGCTTATCTGTGGGTTGAGGAGACTCTGCATGTTCAGTCTGCTTGTGTAAATCATCGGCTTCTTTGCTATGATGCACTGTTGTAGCAAAGAGAACAGTCAGCAACTAACCAATCAGAGCACAGTCTACATACTATTATTTACTGCATATTATTCAGATGTTCCTTGTGCCTAGATGTTAGAAAATCATTTATAATTCCATTTCACCTTCTTTTAAATTATGCTGCTCTCTTGCGTCCACTAGTGACTCTTTAGAGCTGTTATAGGAAGACATCCTCCGCCCATTCAATCCATCTCTTGACTGGAGACGAAATGGAACAAATTAATCTCATAATCACTGATTGAGAGACTCATTAAGTGTGTAGCTGTGTGTGCTTATGGGACCTTGCATATATTTTGGTTCACATAGGATCCTGTTCATAGAGGAGTGTTGGATGAAATACACATACAGACCTGCTTTTCCTCCAGCAAAATCTTGCCATCCCTGTGCTCCTCCATCCTTTTGCTTGTCTTCTTTGACTCTTTTTCTGTCAATACCTTCAGCTCCTCCTGGTGCCTCTTTTCTTCCTGCTCTCTTGCTATTTGCTCAAGCTCCCTAACAGACAGGCGCAGACACACAGGCACACACACACACACACACACACACACACACAAGTGCACATACACACAGAGATTTTTTAAATAGTTGAAAAGATTTGCACTATTTGGTGACAGCTGTCTACTAAGGGTCTGAACAGCCTAATTAAAACAGAACTGGATTCTAGAGGGGACTTCAAACAAGTAATGTACACAACATGAAAAACTGAATGTTTTAGATGAATGAGGATCGTATCCAGGTATACTTTCATATTTTCCTATATAGTTTGTTCCTCCATAACACCTTCTTTACTTTAATCTGTATTATTTCAACCACACACAGACACACACATACATATATATATACACATATACATATATAAACACACATATACATATATACACATATATATACACACACACATACATACATATATACATATATACATACATACACACATACATGCATATATATATATATATATATATCATATTTAGAACTTTCTCTTAGGTACGAACAAAATTCACGGCTGGTCCAAACCTGTCATACCAGTCATGTATACACACCTACTTGAAACACTTGTTTGACTGAATGAATTGGGGGTTCAAATATATAATCAAAATGTATAACTAAAATTCTAAATTATCTGGCTCCCTTAAGGTCTTTGTGCAGGTTGCTGTCCAGTATTAACCTCTGTTGCTCCAACAGTTTATCATGACCAACTGTATAATATTCTATCATCTAATATCTCAGTGACGTCAGGCTGAAAGGAGCAATTTACAAAACTTTTGTCTAGTTAAGAGAATGAGGGGAATTCCACTTGGAACACTGGTACAAGTAAACCTCACAGAAAAAAAAAACGTGTTTTAGGACAAGAATATGAAAAAGTTCTTGCGTGATGATCAGTGCATACAGTCAGTACCTGAGTTTCTGCTGTCTGAGCATTTCTTTATGCTGCCGGACAATACGCTCCTCCTCCTCCTCTGACAGGGCGTCATACTCCCAGTCCTCTAGCTCCTCCAGCCACTGCATCTCCCTGTCAGCTTTTTCTCTCTGCAGGGCCTCTGAGGGACACACAGACAGTTACACATTTGGTACAGTGTCATAAACTTTACTGAATAGAAATAATAATACGATAACTTTGAAGAGTTCTATACACTCTGTTTAAGAATCTGTGTGTGTAATCTGCTGCATTTCTTACCCTCTGTTTCTCTCTGTGCTCTTTCCCGCTCCTTCAGGGCAGCGTAGGAGTCACACAAGTCGACAACATAGATGTGTTTGCGGTTATTAAGGGCCTTGAGAACAACCTGCAGCGTGCTTGCCGCTGACAGAGTGTAAACAGACTCCAGGCCGTCAATCACTATGCTGTGGTGACAATCGCTTAGCTGTTGTCACGGGCGGCAGCAGCAACAGCAATAACAAGACAAAGAGAGAAAAATGAGAAGACACAGGTGAAAGTGAAAGTTTTAAGGGTTAGACATGATACATATCTGATATCTGCCACTTTACAAGTACAAATAGCTGTAAGCCTTTTTGATAAATGCATGTAGAATTTTTACAGTGCAATGTCTTGCACTGTATGTAAGGTCCTGTGACATTGTGCCTTTTTTGAAACCATTTTGTAAAGTGTCTCACATTATACTACTACAATAGACTGCATATATGCCATTTCAACCAACTTTCTGAAGGGAAAAACATTGTGTCAACTTACCTGAAATCTTTCCGCCAGGATATCAACCAGTAGCTGTTCAGGCAGGAGATTGCTGACTGTGGTCGGATCTCCTCCCTGAAGCAAAACCACGCAAAACAACTTGTTTATCTTATATTACACTATATTCACAATTTTATAAAATCCTCTTATGCCTAAATTTAAAAGAGAGATTTTCTTTGTGAAGATATATCCAGTAGGTTCATACCCTCAATTCATATAAAAACATGGTATTCAATTTTTTTTTACTATGGTTAAACAGCTCAACGTGACCGTAAATCACAACAGGCGACCAGAGGATTTGAAAAAATGTACCAGGCAAAGGGCAAAGTGTGTGCTGGCCGTTTTCTGAGGGGCCTCGGAGTCATTCCAACTGCAGCTGTCCTCACTGGGTTTTACAATAACGTCCACAGTATCTGGTGAAGCTGGATCTGAGGCTTCAAGATGTCCTGCAGGTCAGATGGATATATTTACTTCAACCTTAATTTACCAATTACACTATGCTGTTCTGCAGTAGAGTCCTGTCCTGTCCTGACTATTGAACATTTATAATGGCTAATTACAAGCACAAGGCTGCTTAGTACAATCACAGTCTTCCTGTTGACTACTGAGTCAGTCCTATGAAGTGGTTGGTGATTAAATATCCTGTTAACTGGCAGATTTTAGGCTACTGCAATTCCCCAAACAGGTACATAAACACAAAAAACCCATGTGAGTATTTAGAGAGAACTGCAGTGCATGCACAGTATAACATGCTCACCAGCTTCCTCTGCCTTCTTCTTAGCATACTCGGCAGCAGCATAGTCATAGAGTTGTTTTGCGGTCAGACTAACAGACGAAGTGCCATTTATCAGCACATCTGTAACCACAGCATCCACACTCAGGCACGCTCCTCCATAGTAATGTGCCAGAGCAGCTGCTGTGCTGCTCTTAGCTGGGAAAAGTGGAGGAACAGGACACACACATAGTTTTACACATACATACTCATCAACCCCAGGTAGTATGGGGATTTATGTTTTCTAATACTCTTAGTCTTCAAATATTTAGTATCAATGTTAAGTATCAAGACTCAGCAAATTAAGTTATATCATTTTACTTGATTTACAATAAGGAATCTAGTGTTTATAAATGCTTCACCTGTCAGTGGGGCTCCATATACAGTAATAGCGATGCCTCTGCGGTTGTGTGCAGCCAGACCCTCAGGTGTCACGTCAATGCACATGTAGCGGGCTATTGCTCTGGAGACCGGGGTCATCTCCAGCTGCCCCAGTCTCCTAATGTTTCCCTCTTTGGTCATTTCTGAAATTACTGAATGCACAAAACACAATCATTAGAGAGAAAGCTGTGAGTTAAGAGTTCTCTTCTCGGACAATAGAGTTAAGTCAAAATGGAGGCTGAGGTTAATCTTAAATTGTAAAGTAAAACACAAAAACACATAAAAATTCTGATATGCACTCACGTAATTCAGCTGGTGTCAAACCTATAGTGTGTATTCCTTCATCTTTGCTGTCTGGTGACTGGTTGTTTTGTCTTGACCTCCTTTCTTCCTCACGTGTGTCACCAATCCCAGATTCTGTCTCACCCAAGCCCTGATGCAGCTTTGCTGCATGGAGTTAAATTAAATTAAGAGGTATGCACTGATACAGTATGCTGACACATGCAGGTATATGATTTCAGTGGGTAAGCCTGAAGCTACCATCATCTCTCAGCTGGGAGCCGTACTCCTTGTAGTAGTCGAGCAATTCTGTGGGAAGACTTTCTCCAGGGGCCCTGGGAGGCAGCAGTAAGATGTTGTCCTCATCATAACCCTGCATCAGACGGAGGATCTGTATGGGATGAAGTAATGGGGAAGAGGGGAGAGACACAAAAAGGAACAGACAGGAGAACATTTTATGTTGATAATTAGGTAAAGGGTCAGGTGGGGAGATAAGAAAAGACAGGAGACTGGTCATGAAATTGATAACATTAAAAAAGGATTTGGTAGTAATATTTGTTTTTTTACATAAGAATTGGTAATGGGATTGTGCAAATGCCTGTCTTTGTCAAAGTCTAGACTGGGCATGATTTCTTGAGACAGAAGGCTTTGCTCCCCCTGGTGGATGAATAGTTTATAACTTCTGGTTCAAGGAAGCTGGTCCTCGTGAGACTGACTCTGTACCAGAAGGAGACAATCCCCTTGCAGGTGCTGATTGGTATGTACTCACAGTATCATTATCTAACAACCTTGCTTGCACCCTGTCATTCCAACTTTTTTCTCTCTTTCTCATCCCTTTGCAATCATACAGTATTCCTCCAATGAGACCAGATGTCATCATATAACCCTGGCAAACATGAGCATTTTTCAAATGTATATTACAAAAGCAATGAATGACATTCTTTCTAAAAAGAGAGCTACCTTATCTTCCTCGAGATACTGTGTGTCAAACTCCAGGGAGTAGAACTCGATGGGGAAAGAGCAGGGGTTTTTGACTGTGACCTCAGCTTCAATCTGAGCGCTGCCAGGCAGACAAGGCCCCAGCTCCAGCACCGATGGGCAGAACAGGAGTTGTGGCTCCTCACCTTGACCCTGGGCTGTAATGAACACCTGCTGGGTGCTCTCAGCCACGTGGACCACAAGCTGCCTCTTGTAAGCACGCTGCAAAGACATATACAGCCGGTCAGCGTTTGTGTCTTAATTTTCTAACAACTGTTCTACACAACGCATTTGTGCCTTTTTATATGAGCAGTAACCAATGTAATGCCTTGATGCTCTGCTATGCATTGTGCCAAACTCTACAATTAAATAAGCCCTTTACCCCCTCCGCAGGGCTGAACTTTATCTGGACATTGACTCGTTCACCAGGGGACAGCACACCGGAGCTGGGAATCATCTTAAACACAGCTGGAGTTGGTCGCTGCTCCCGCAAGTCCTTTGTGAGCTGGTGGCGAGGCGGGAACTTATCCACCTGAATGAAAGCAACAACAAAGGCATGTGTCATCCTAATGCAGTTGTACTTGTGCACTTAGTTTTACTTAAGCTAAAGATGGTAGATGCCGTGTATAAGTAGTTTTTGTTACGTGGATGTCGACTTACAAAATTCATTGGAAAGAATCATTGAAATTTCCATAAATTACATCTGTTGTACCTTTTTGGGCTTCACCTCCTCAACTACGCTCCAAGAGCAGATCACAGACCCATGATTAAACAGCTGTGCTGTCATCATCTGACGGGGAAGGTTATACAACACAAGATTAAGAAGGTTTTCAACAACAACCAGAATAGATTGGTTTTCAGTTAAAACGTAGTTTTAAGCTAACGCTTTGACTTCTTTAAAGATGTATAAACTACCAAGTTTAGACACTTCTGGTGTACCAGCTTAGTAAGAGAAGTCCTTAGAAATGACAAACTTAACCTGATCTGACTGCCAGATGGCACCATAGTGGGGCAGCATACCGGTCTCTCATTAGTGCCCATCATTAGCGTGCCATGCGCACACTCAGCAGTGTTACGCTGTATACTGCATTTGTGCTCTCACTTACTTTCCTATTCTCTTACTTTTACAAACTGATAACACAAAGTAAAATAATATAGGCAGTACAATAGTAAATGTAATTTGAATTTGTGAAACGATCCAAATTGAATCAGATTAGATTTATACAAACTTTAAACAACAAGCAACATTTGCAGGACTACATAATAGTATCATGTCATTCCATTGTATCATGCTGTATTACCTGACACATGCCGCACTGCATAGTGTCAAACTGCAGCGTATCCGTGGAGACAGTGATGGCCGGGACAGTGACCACGGCACACAGCCGCACCTGAACCACTGGACCACTTTTGACCTGCATAACCAAACACATCTTCATCTTAGGAACAAGGTCACAATGCTGCTGAACCAAATTATGTAGAAATTTTACACTGAATCAGAAATAATGACAGTATTAGTGCACACGTATATGTTTGTGTGTGCCCGAGTGTACCTGTATTGGCATGACAACACTTGTGTCCCCCATCTTCAGTTTGGCTCCTTGAGGGTCAAATTTAACTGTGAAAGTCAGTGTCTTGCCGCAGGGCAGGTTATTCACTTTCTCAAATTCTGCACTGAAACCTTTGAAGAAGCAGCAACACAATCAAACTATTTTTTATTTTATAAAGGCAAAATGCAGAACATTGAGAAGTAATAGAAAATAAAACAGCCTAGTGAAAACACAAGGATTAATATCAAAACAGCTTTCTTAAGTTTTGTTGCCAGCATAAGATTGCAAGGCAACCTGCAGAGGCCAACCATCTCTTGTCTCCAGCTTCATATTTTATGGATAGGAGAGTGGTTTCAATCCTCTCATCTAACTCTACCTGTCAAATTATTCTTGTAACTGAATTGTTATTTTCTGTCTAATGAGATTTTCACGTTCACATTCAACAATTTTCCAGATGAAGTATGCGCATAATTGCACAAATGTTCGTGGTCTATGTGGCCCAGTCACTGTCAGTTCATAAATACCAGGTGCATCATCACACCAAGTTGTTTGCATAATTGCGGTACGATAATCCTGAGACATCACATGCAAATAAGAAACAGAAATGAAGACCTGAAAAAACTATTTTGGACCTTGAGTTATCTATTGCGTTACCTGTGCCAGCTAGAGGTTTGCAATTGGCATGGAAGGACACATCCACGGGCCCAGGATTGGTGAGTTCTACAGTGTGACTGAGGACTTTGCCCGGAATAGCATAACCAAAATTCAAAACATACTCTGGGAGCAGGAACCTGGGGGAGTGGAACGAAAGAAGTACAGGTGGAGCCATAAATAAGACATCAAAAACGAGCAACATCCATGTCAACTTATCAAGTTTGTTTACTAAGGCAGGGCTTAGCAGCTTATCAGTTTACAAAACTGACATTAATATTTCAAGCAAATTAAAATCTAAAACTGACCAAATTAATAATTAAAGTTTTAGTTTTACAGTGTTAAAATATTTTATTTCAATAGATAACTGGTATTTCCCTTGAACATAAATGTAATAATTTTATAAGTCACATTTTGCAGTATACATTAGTGGAAGTTAAACAAGGTATCACAATATGGTACGGCATTGTAAACAGCCAATGACCCAGTCAGATATTATTTATTAAAAATAAGACATATAACATGTACAAGAACTGTGACATCATTATAGATCTGAAGTATTTTCACTAATAAAATTTCTTTTTTGAATTCCACAACACACTTCTCACTTCCGTCCAGTAAGTGGACCAAGTGTCTGTGTGTGTGTGTGTGCGTTTGAACATACTTGCTAAGTTTGTGCCACTTTCTGGAGGAACCTTGTGCTTCTCTGAGCTCCAGCAGGCTACCGGTCACAGCAAGAGCATTCTCTTTGACCAACGCTCTCTCGACCTCCAAGTGAAGCAGCTCTTCATACTAGAGGCAGCAGGCAAAGAGAGAAAAGACAAAGTGAGAGGTATAAATCAATTATGGCATTATGGCAAGTAATATTTTAGCTTCAGATATACAAAAAGATAACTAAGATATCTTTATCAGTGAGAGATTAAAATGTTCAAATACTACACAGAGGTCCTTAGTCTTAAGCTTAGTCAGAATGTAATTGGTGATATCTTAAATTAGCATTTTGACCAGGCAAAATATTACATACTTTGCATGTCTGTTTGTACTGGAGACAAAGTATCACTCCTCTCTTGCTGTTTCTTGAGGTTTCTTGCTTTGTTCCCTTGTTAAAGGGAAGGATAATCGATGTCATATGCTGTCATATATACAGACTGTAAAGCCAATCGAGGTAAATGTAAATGTAATTAAGGCTACATAAATAAAATTGATTTCACTGACTTGACAAAATGTAATAGAAGATATCTTTATCATGAATTGGAGTTACCAGTTTGTATGTATGTATGTGTGAAGGAATTTTCCTTCTTGTATGTTAAACTTCCCTCTTGTAGGTTAAAGGTAACTTAAGACAGTGCTTCACAGGTCAGGTCAACTGTCTGTCTCTGTTCGCCTGTCTCATTCTGTGTGCCAGACAAAGCAGAGTTGGCTCTGGCCTCTGGTAGATCAAGGTCTGCTAAATATCTTCTGTTTTCAGGGTTAGACACAACAGGCTGGGGCCTGGTTGTTGACGCTGGATAAGAGAGACTGCAGAAAGGCTATGCTGTTGCTCCTACAGCAATGATTGACGTCTTTCCTTGTCTGGATCCGATATCCAATAGAGTCATCACACATGACAGACTGAGTTAGGAATAACCCTATTTGGATATAGTGGAACTTATCAGTTCTGGGGACGGTTAAATACTGAGCTTCAGGACACCATCTTGAGATTTGGGTAGCAGTACACTGTGATTCACACGTGGTGTTTCCCTTTTCTCCTCGATCGAGCTTCAATAAATATTCCTGTGTAAGACATCCCAGTCTCCTGAAACTTCTTGTTAGAGTGAACCAGCTCTAAGATTTCCATCACAATTTTTTTTTTTTTGTCTTACACATGGCGATTCTGCATTGACTTTAGTTGTCACAATTAAAATGCATTTATAAATATTTATAAACTATTTATATTTAAATATAATAATGGATAATTAAGCTAAGACTTGTACACATTTATCTACTTCGCATCCTCTTCCCTTAATTTGACGCCATAACTTTCCATCTTAAGGAATCACTTGACATATTATGGCTCCTCGATGTGGCCATGGACAATAGTATCATTTTGGAAGTAGCTGCTGGCACCTGAAGGCCACCTTAGGTTCTCCCACAAGCTTGGGAAGGGAGGGGTGAGGGGAGGGGTAATCAGTTGGTAGCAATCTGGAACCTCACCGCGCTAGATGCCACTAAATCCTACACACTGGTCCTTTGAGATGATTTTTTCTTAATCCTTAAAAACACAACCTTGGGAGATACAAAGTTTTCACTGCATAATATCAGTGTTGCTCATTCTAGTCACTGACGGTGAGGGTGCAGCTGGCCTCTGCTCCTTCATCATTCATAAGCTGCTCTGTGACTCTATCTGCCTCCACTGCTGCTCTGGCCTGCTGCACCACATCACTGTAGCCTTCATCTGCTGTAAGGGAATCACAGCGTCACACCAGTGCAGAAATAAAGAGTTGTATTTGTGTCTCAGTATTTGTTAGCATGGACAAGTGAGTGTCCATCAATCAAAGATTTTTGCTCAGTGTTTTCTTATACAAAAAGCTGTTAGAAAGCAAAACAGCAAAACATGGATTACCTACAAGGGGCTAAATTCAGTTAAGAAGAACTGTTCTGTAGCTGACTCTATTCTCTGGCAGTTTCCTTACGGGATCAAAAAACTCTTATATTACATGGTAAGCTCTTTCTGTTTACTGAGACTGACTAAGTTTCAAAATGTCCGTCCCAGTGCACAGCCAACAATTCCTACCAATGCATTACCTGCATTTGGCTACAACGATACGCATAGTAATAGATAAAAAACATAATTAGTTAATTGTAAATTTTATATCCTGTGGCTTGTTGAGGAAAGATACGATCATGTATGTGTGTATGAGTGCGGGTCTATACATACACAGGTTTTGTGGCAAGTTCAGGCAGATCCTCGGGTACACCCCCACACCAGATAAGGTGACATCCTGTGGTGCCAGGAAAGCCACCTTCAGCTGAAACTGCTTCCTGTACACCCCAGGGATGCCTGGTAGGTAGAAAACCCGCAGGCATTGTTGTGCTCTGGCATCAACAAAACCCTGACACACACAAAAAGTAAAAAAACAAATTTGTACATAACAAATGACCCCCCTTCCCCCGCAACATCTGAATTAGTCCAGAACTGAACTCACTGTGCTGGGGATGACCATGGGCCAGCCAGGTATGACCTCCTGTCCTTCCTCATTTTGGTCATGCTGCCATGCACCTGGCTGCTCTTCCAGGGACTTCCTATGAGCCCCTGACACCTCATCCTCCCTTTGAGGTAGTATGTTGAATTTGAAGCCTATCTTGCCCGTATTCCTCAGGGTGAACTCAGCTTCCCTTACATGATCAAACAGCTAGAAAAAAAATATGGACATTGGGAGGAGGGAAGCAACACTGCTTTTTAAACTGTCAGTACTTTTGTTTTCATTGAAGTTAATTTGAATTAGCTTTAGGCAAACAGAACATTTTGGTAAAACTACTCCACCTAGTAAAGCCATGTTTTTTAGGTGGAGTGTTGCAAAGGTGATACAATAAAATAATCTGTTTTCTGAAAAGCATGCATGATTTTGGCATCCAGTTGTACCTTATGGTTTATGGTAATAACCATCATGAAAATATAATAAGAAAGAAGATACGGTGGTAGTAATTATGACTGTTATTTGAGTGTTAAAAAGGAGAGGAAGTAGGAGACAGACAGATAGGTACAGCCAAAAGAGAAAAGTGATACAAAAGTCTGGAACTGTTCAAAGTTGGTTACTTGTGCATGCACAAGTCTAATGTTTGATACAAGAAAACAACACAGAGAGCAAGAGTGAAAAAGAAAGCAGGAGAAAATATTGTGCTGAACAGACAGGACGGTGAGGGAAACGTTCTGCTCGTTTCAACTGCATCCCAAAAAGAAAATCCTTGTTTTGAATATCAATGATAACTGGTCTTGGTGGCTTGGGCAAAAGACCGCAGTATTAAAACTATGTAGTGACATTAAAAAAAAAAAAAAAACTTTGATGCCACTCTCAACAGTAGATATTAGGTCTTTGCATAATGTGTATCCTAATGTAATGCAAGCACTTATCCCGCAATCTGTCACTCAGCATTACATTCTGTGATAATAAAAAGAAGTAGGGGTGGAGCAGAGTAAATTTGACAGTAAGCAGAAGCAAATAATCCTGAAACCGACAACAACAATGCAGCAAACACATCTTCATCCATAGCCCCGAACACATTTGTCACACTCCCCCCAGGCCTGTCAGTGTCATTTAGCATCACTCCCCCAAATTTGTCAACATCTAATTAGTTTTTTCAACAAGCAGACAAATTAACACAAAATAACAGAGAGTAGCTTAAAACAAGGCAAAGGAGAGTTTTGCCCTGCCGTGAGCGACTCAAGCAGAAGACAACAAGAACCCTGCATACGTACCTGCAGACCAAAGTCGACATGGGTAGGGTCAAGGCTATAGCTGATAACTGATGCTTCTCCTCTGAGTTTGACTTCATATGTAGGCCCCTCCTCTACATAGCACAGTGCTACCACCTCTCTGCTGACATTTTTGTGGCCGTAGAAGGAGAATGTGACCAGCTGCTGGTTCCCAGGTTGCAGATGACCATGCAACGGCAAGATATCAAACACCTACAGACACAAAGTAAACCAGCAGAACTCAAAAAATTATACAAGATTATACTAAATCATAATTATGACTTACAGGATCGTTATTTTTGGGGTGGGGTTCCATATGTAATACTCCCATTAAAGAAACGTCCCAATATATTTTGGGACATGCGCTTCATATTCAATGGACAGATATGAGAGTGGTTTTCATCTTCTTATCTGACTCTTGGCAAGAAAACTAATAATTATTTTCCAAAATGTTCAACTATTCCAGCCTCTAGAATTTCAGAACATTTCACATTTAAAATTTGCGCTAGTGGTGTGTACCATTGAGTTTAGTACAGATACAATTGGTCGGTTAATCAAGGAGTTAATCAATATATTCTGATGCCTACGTTTTTCTGGAGTGTTGGTCAGACAATAATGTTGATATTTTACAATGTATAGACCAGAAGCAAATCTATTGATAAATTATATGAATCAATAATTAGAATAAATATAGTTGCAAGGGTGATCAAAGTATTCTCTGATCACTTTAGTAAATGAAACATTATCAATATGATCAGTTATCAATCAGGAAGACTCCTCTGAGTTGTGAACAATTCTCAGCATTCTATTGCATCAATGCATGAAAAGGTAGAAAGATAATCTGCACGCTGACAACAAAATCACCTCACTGAGGTTTATAAAGCAAAAATAATAGCACTGCATCATAGAGACAGGGAATGACCCCTGACAAACAAACGTGTAAGCAGTGCCTACCTCTTTCACACTCACAGGGCACTGTGTGCTGCACTGTTCGTTTGCACCAGGCCTGGGGCCTCCAGCATCCTCCTCTGCCTCCATCATCTTTGTCTCTCTATAAGGGCAAAAGGATAATAAAACATCCCTCAAGTTATTTAGTTTCCCCACAATGAAATGAGTTTTCCCTCTAACAACAAGAGTGTTCTATAATTGAGATGAATTTTAACAGGCAAGCAGCAGGAAATAGGTCAGGATAAACTGCAGTGAAGTGCTGAATAAACATGGAAGCTGGGTTGGACAAGCTCTATATTAAATCACCAAACACTGGCTACGTTATCGCCGTAGTGTGTGTAAAGGTTTGTGTATATGTATGTATGTGTATGCCCATGTGTGACTTCGGGGTGTGCATACATGTAAGGCAGAATTCAAAGCTGCACACACTTTGTCTCTTCTATACTCATACTGTACGTATTTACACAATATGCAGCTGTACACCACTTACCATCCGTTACAGCGTATCAGGTGTGAGGTGTGCTGTAAACACAAGTATAAATGTTAACTGATAGTAAAGTGTGAGGACATTTTTCAGCGTAACTATACCTGGTGGCATCTTCCCAAAAAGCCCAGCTGTACAGGACAGGCAGTCTGGAGCAGTTTCTCATGGAGATTTGTTTGCAACTTTCTGTGTCGTTAAGGGTGCACCCGAAATCAACAGAGGTACATGAGAAGTGCAGATTTGGAAAATGCACCTCCGCATGCAGCCTGACATTGGTTTGCTGCGGGTGGTCATTGCAACTGACCGTTAGGAGCTAGAAAAAAACATGTCAAGAATGGAAAAGGATATTGTTTCACTGAATGCCAATGGTTCCCAATCTTTTTGTACTTAAGACCACTTTAATGACGCAATGCTACTCATGAATAGCTAGTGAATTTTCCTTCTCAGATTATTTCATTTGGAGGGTTTTTAGAGGCCTGCAGATGTGACAAATACCTTTTGAAAGATAAAAACTAAAATTAGAGAAACTTTAATTATCTTGTGAACCCAATATGGGTCCTAAAACCCAGGTTGGGAGCCACTCCCATATGCGCTAAACTATGGTGCGCTCAGAAAGACACATTATAATATTACAAAGCACAGCATTATGCAAGGCATTTAAAAAAAGAAAACGCATCACTGTTACCTCATCCACGACTTGCGACACCTGGTTGTGGTGCAAGGGTGGAGTGAAGCCAACCCAAAGCTCAGCCTCCCGTCCATCTTCTAACACCATGGACTGGAAAAAGACATACAGTAGTTGAAATATATAACATAACAGTATCGAAGGAATCGTGCTGACTCTGCAATATTTAGGATCATAGTTTGGTAGGTAAAATAATCAACATAATATAAAGGAGTGGTTGTTCAACCTTTTACATTTTTTGAGAATCTGGTCTTGCATACTTGCATACTTCATGTTTCTTATTTGATGGCTCCCAAAGCACAAGTTCACAATCCTTTTGAAAACCTCCCCGCAGTTACATGAAATGTTTCTTGTAACCCTGCCATGGGACGTATCAAAATATCCTGCTACTCTATAGCTTCACTCAGGCGCTTGAAAACCCTTTTAATGTTGACTCCAATCCTGCATTTTAATAAAGCACTTAGTGACAACTTACTTGAATATTAACACCTGTGCTTCAGTAGAACATTTACCTTTTACTCAGCTTCCTTTATCCGACAGCTGCAGTTACTTTATATAGGATGAGCTACAACAGTTTAAAAAGGTAAAGTTCATCTAAGTAAAATCAGCAGATTATTATTATAATATACTCAGTTAGTGATTACCAACAACACTGTATTGGTAGATAACAGAAGATTCAAGTTAAGTTTCAATTAATTTCTTGGTGGGCAAAAGTCTGTGTGCCACCTAAATCACTTTGCTTCTTCATCTTGGAACTTGAAAGGAAAAACAAATCAAATTGACAAAAAATCAATGAAGAGTTAACTCAAAGGGAGAGATGTGCACCTTAGTGGTAGCTGAGCTCTGGGCACCCGGTGCCTCACACAGAAAGAACGGCTCTTCAAGAGAGAGCTCCAATGACAGGAACAGAGATGAAGCATTCAACAAGACCAGCTTCTCATATAGGGGCATTAGACTCATTCCTGGGACCTGTAAGACACAAACACAGTTCATTCAACAATATGAAAATAATGTTAAGAACAGGAACTTCCCTGCCCCCCCCCCCCCCCCCCCGTCCTTTTTTTTTAACTTGCTGATATATGATAAATTAAACAGCATTCACTAAACTTTACACGGTTGCTATAATTCTCAGTCATTCTTTTAAATTATTTACATTCCTGCCAGCTCATCCCAACAAAAGCATCTGACTTATGATACGCCTAGTTAACAATTAAATAACATTGTATGGACAAGTTTCTATAAGATACAGTGCAGAACTAAATGCTAAAAGTATACAGTTTTAAATAAAATATCCTAGAGAGAGTAGCTCTTTTGACTAACCTTCTCTATGTAGAAGTTCAGCTGATTTGAAGAAGGGGTGATCTTGGGAGCCACAAAGCGACAGGTAACATTTACGGACATGATGTGTTCATTACGGCCACAGCGACCCACCACACCGTCACACACCAGACGCTCCTGTACAACCTGGGAAGACAAAATCATATGAACCTAACTACAACCTGCATCTAATCTAATGGACACACACTGGCTGTGCTTTTAAAATTTAAAGCTTGATTTTATTTACTTTTGGACCTGTCTCACCTTGGGGGAGTCTGAAGATCCCGTCAGCACCATGTCAGCGGAGCAGCCTGGGAAAAGCTCCACACGAAAAGGGGTGAGGCTGAACACCGGCTTCTCTCCGCTAGAAGAGGAGCCACGGGCCGGGACATCCTTCTTCCCAGGAGCAGAGATTGGGGGCAGGATGGTTCGGCCAGATAAGTTTCCCCCCTTGCGTGTCTTTGTGGAGGGGAGGAAGCCATCAGTCCGCCAGTACATCCGGTGTACTCGCTGGCCACGGTTGGTCAGCTTAAAGTTGTACTGGCATGTCTCATGGCTTTTATGACATACCGAGGACAGCAACGAGGTGAGACATACTGTCAGTACATATTCAGTTCTAAATCACCATATCATTGGTATTAAGTCCAAATTTGACTCATGATAGTGCACCTTAAGTATGTACCCAGCTCAAGGTTGGGAGCAAAAGGCCTGTCACTGACTATCGTGGTGCCAGTGCCTGTGGCAGACAGAGGGACAGTGTACGTCAGACTGTCCCAGATGGATATTTCAAGCCTGGCCTGGAAGAGAAGCGTGTCCTTCAGGTGTGCCACTACCCTGAGCTCCAGCTGGCTCTGTGGTGGCACTACCCCCTCACTGGGTTCAACATGCCTGAAGGGTGTTCCGTGGCTCTGAGGAAACAGAAACACAGTCATTTATGGTCTGAACTCAAGCTGAAGTGTTTGCTACTAAAGGCTGCCTGCCTTTGCATCTGTACAGTGGCACAGTAACAGTTACAGCAACTAGCTACATGACTGAAACGTGATGCATGATAATGTCGCCTCTTTTGGGGGAACTTTCCTCTTACTGCACAGCACTTGAGATCTATTCTATGGACGGACCTGGAAAGATTGATGTGAATATCATCTAGCTGCATCCTAGATTTATAAGGAGAGCAGTGGCTCCATGCCTAACATAAGAAAAATGAAATATCTCCCTACTATGATTATGATAATGGAAAGTCCTTTGTTAAAATATGTTTTAAAATATACAACGTTATTGTGTATTGTTATAGTGTATTTTAATATGCATTCTATTTCCCAGCTTTGTGGAGGGTTTGAATGCATTTATTTGAATAAACTCCAGTGTCATGAGAAAACAGAAGTAAATCTAACGTTCATCTCCAGTCCTTCAACAAAGCCCTTCACTGTGCTCACTGGACTGTATATACCTGACCAAGTGGTGGTCGGGATCACAATCAATGTTCTCTAGAGAATCTCTGTTGATGAATGGCTGGAACATAAATTTTTAATTGTGATGTTGAGAATAAGCTTTGTGTGAAGCCTGGGCGATATCAATGCCTATAGCACAACACAGTAGATGTTTGATCAAAGGAGAAGAATGACTTTATTCTAATACTGCAACTGATGTTTGGTTGCCTTGCTAAGTAGAGACTGCACTAAAACAATATTGCTGTTCAAAGCCACTTCCAAAGTCTAAGAGAAAATTTCTAATTTCGTGAAAAAAAAAGCTCACACAACAAGCAACACTTCACTAGTTAGTGACTTTAGGAGTCATAGATCATTTTCTCAGGCGTCTGTATGATCGGGTGAAGGAGCCGCTGAAAGTGAACTTGGTGTGGGTCGATATTAGGGTGATCATGGTAAAGGGGTGGGTAGAGTAAGAAGAGGAGAAAGGGCAGGAGGTTGACTCCCCAGAGACAGGAGCAAGATGACTGGAATCTCAATAATCAAATCAAAACTGCTGCATCCCACAGCTTGATTAACATTGATTGCTTTTGAATTCAGCACAAGTCATAAGGGCTTGGAATCCCAATCTATGCTGTATGTTATACAGCTATCATCAGTACATACACCTGCATAAATCCTGCATTGGTGCTCAAGTGACTACTGCAGCCAATTCCACTGTCACACATTATATTATACAGCACAACAAAATCAATATACTGTGATGTGAATCTTATGTGACTCATGTTTCTGTTCATATTCTGACAATACAGATGGGCAAAACAGACTTCAATAAAATCAGTTAGAACATAAGGTAAAGGGTTTGCTGTGCAAACATAAATATGTTCATGTCTGTAGTTCTTAGACACCATCTACACAAACACCAGAAACAGCAAGATAGTCCAAGTTGAGCATCGTTGAATCAGTTTCCCAGATCACATCCGTCTATCATCCTGAAGTGACAAAATGTCACCATTTGACTGGCTCATAAAGGGAGCACACTCTGAGGAAATCACTTGTTCTCCTGTGGAATTATTACAAGAGCTAATGAAGCATTGAAACTATTGACTCATTAATTACATTTTGTAAAGAGTGCAAATTAATTAATCAAAGGAGCAAGGGAAGATGGTGTGTATTCCATCCATTTTAAAACCATAGTTTACTATATGGTCCTAGACTGTAAAGTTACCCTGTCCCTCTCAATTTAAATGTATGTCAGAAGTGTTTATGTGTTTATCTATTTTTAGTATGTGCATGCCTGGTTGGTGTGTGTTAGTACCATGCGAGCAGTGAAATGGGCTGGAATAGATGACTCGTTGGACACTTGCAGGGTTCTAGTAATGTCCGTCAGAACCGGGATTGTGCCAAAGTCCAGCTGTTGGCTCTGAAGACAAACTACTGGTCCCTGCCCCATACATGACAAGACCACCACCTGGAGCAGAGCAGAACAGAACGGAGGTGAATTAGACAACAGACTCTACTGACTAATTTAGAGAAAAACACTTTGCCTGTAGTCAGACATAAAACTCACAATTACACCCACTTGCACACAGTGTTGCTGTAACTGCAGATATTCACACTAAGAAGCACACAAACACACAGACGTCCACTGACCAAGGGTGGCTGGGCGCTACCGAACACAGCAATGCGTAGATCGTGATGCAGCCTTCCAGTGGCCTCAGCCCGCAGAACCACAGGAAGCACCTCTGAACTGTGAGGAGGAATCACTCCTCTGGGTTTGGAACTGCCAAAAATCATCGACTCTGCATATACCTGAAAAGGTGACACAGACGGAAAATACTTTTGTTAATGCAGTCATACAGACCCAGCATCTACTGTACATATAGATTCACAACTAAGAGATAGATGGTCTTGGAATGCATTTACTTTCACTCCTTCACTTGAGTAGTAGTAGTACTTTGCAGTTTCATGCAGCTTTAGCATGATAGCATAATCAGGACCTGATTATTTTGACTGCAAATATATATCTTAATTCTACATTTTACTTAATTGTCTTGCTGTAATGATTTCTGCTGTTCATTATAAGATCCCTTCCCAATGTGCTTTCAAAGATGGGGGTCAAAATCCACAGTCCTCGTTCTATCCAAAAACGCATTTCAAAGTTCAGCAAAAGCTAAAATAAGGTTGTGGGCCGCTCCTTAGTTTTTAAGTCATGTCACTCACCTCTGCCACATACAGTTTGCTGTACTGAGCTGCAAATGAACCGGTGTCTTAAATATGCATGTGTCTGCCACTGACTCTGCCTTGTGCTTGTTTATCTCACCAATTTATCTATTCATTCTACTGCCACATACAGTATACACATCCAAGTAAATCATTTACTGCAATGATCTTATCAACCTGGTCAAGCATGCCGTAGCAGACCGGCAGAGTGCTGGTGTTGATCAGCCGCACATTCTGTTCATAGGGTTGATTGAGGAAACACCTTTCAAAGTCCAACACTGGGGTCTCCACCACAATATCAGGGACAGGAACACACCTAGTGACAAAGAGAAATAGAGGGAGAGGCAGACAGAGAGATGAGAAAAGAAGAAAAGATTTGAGGCTTATTTATGAATCACAACAGTAATTGCATCGCAGCATGCCAAAGCTGCAGTCTACTCATTCAAATGCATTATTATGCTAATTGGGTTATGAATATTTAACACACACTCCACTGATTTGTCAACACCTGTATGGAAGTTGAATGGACTGCATTCACAGCTAGTCAAAGCAAGAGCAATACCTACAGGTTACTGCCAGAAAAAAGGCACTTTACTTTAAGAGAAAGTGTAAAAAGAAAGACGAGCCTCTGCTGTTTTATGGCATCTTGTGTCACACTTGTAACACATCCTGTGTCAAAATGTTCATGTTTAACACTTATTTCAGAAGAAGAGATGATATTCCATCTTACTAGGACAGAGGGATGGTGATTAATTTTTATTCAAGTATCTTTTCAAAATGGAAATGGTCAAAGTATTTTGTTGCAACTTATGAGACACCACAAAACTAACAATTGATGTTTGAGTATGTTTGCATATTAAAGAGTGTGTGTATTTTTACATGTGTAAATGTGTCTGACCTGGCACTGACAGGGAGAGTCATGACCTCCTTCCCGACTCCCTCAACATCCACCACCAGCTCCAGACTGTATGTCCTGACTGTGTTGGAGCACAGCGTCACCTGTCACAATACACATATACAGTATGAGGCCACGAGAGGTTCAAAAGATACAGAGAGCATCACTCACATCAGCACCTGAACACAATTTCAGTTGGTAGGTTTTAGTTTGTTGCCATAGCATTTTTCATTAAGTAACTCTCAAGGAAGGAAGTTTAATGTGTGTTTAATGCTGGGAGAAAAAAGTAAGCATATCATTGTTATCCAAATCTTACCCCCAAAAAGAATTCAGTGACATTTTGGGAAATACATTTATTTGCTTCCTACAGTATATATGTGCTAAATATGAGTCGCGAGCCAGGAATCAGCAAGCTTAACTTAGCATAACAACTGGACACAGGGGGAAAGAGGTGGCCTGGCTCTGTCCAAAGGTACCAGCACCTCGAAAGCTCACTAATTAACATGTTATATTTAATCCATGCAAAAGTTGCAGTTTTACAGAGGGTTATGTAAAAGGATATTTTTTGGCTGGGAGTAATGACTTCCTAGAGGCTCTACTGGCTGCCTGGCAACCTCATGGTGAGGACAAGACTCCAGGAAGTCACTGCACTCAGCCAAGAAGTTAATGCGCTTTGAAGGGTTGGTTGGCAGATTTTGTTTGCTTTGAACAGAGCCAGGCTAGCTGTTTGCCCCCACTTACAGTCTTTATGCTTAATTAAGTGAACTAAGTTAACACAGAGACATGAGAATGTCATCAGACTTTTCATCTAACTCTCCGCAAGAAAGCGTTTTTCTAAAATATCCAAAATGATCTACCCTTTAATCAGTCAACTGCGGTATAACTGACTATGGTCGGCAATATGCTCTAGGCTGTTGCTCTAGAATCTGCCAGGCAGAGGATAAAACCACAGCTGCTTAGCAGACTCTTCCTTAGTTCACGCCTTTATTCTAAGGACAAGTTTAGCTTCAACAACGTTCTTCAAAACATTGGTACTAAGTAAAAAGTATTACCTACCAATTTTTTTATTACAGAAAATGCCTTTTATTCCTAATTGGGAGGATGCAATGCTTATCTCTTTTTCAGCTTCGTTTCATGATTTAAAACATACTGCCTAGTACAGCTTTGACATACATCTTTATAAAGACTTGTAATATAATGGCAGGACAACAAAATTAATTTAAATGGATTTAGCCATTTGCTAATTTTCTGTACCTTAATGGTGACATCTGACATGGCACACATAGAGCCTGCAGCAGGGCTGATGGTGAACTCCACAGGCTGTTCATGAAGGTCTTTAGCAGCACTGAATTGCCAATTGTTCATGGACAAGTCGGACACCTGTTTGTCACAGGTCACACTGGGAGACCCCAACCCATCTCCCAAGACACGCAGGGCAAAGTTCATAGGCACAAAGGAGGTGTTGAAGAGGGTACACTTCAATGTTTGTGGGAAACCTGCACACAGAAATTGAGAAAGAAAGAAAGAGGGCCAAGATAAGAAGAGAAAAAATTCTGAATGTTGTGATTCTCTCGAGTATAATATATGTTAAGTGGCAACTTAAAAATGAATAAGCAGAGGAAAAATAACTAAGTAAACTAAGGGAATAAGCAACTCACCAAAGGCTACATCTCCAAAATTGAACTCTGTAACATCAAAGTGGAATGTGGGACCAATGACACAACCTCTGAAAGAGAAGGACTCTGAAATCAGTACTGTGAGTGTAGTGGAAAGTGACTACTTGGTATTTTAATTAGTAACACTGAAACCCTTTTAACGCTGAGTTTTAGTATCATGGTCCGTTACAATCTGAGTTACTGCACTCTCTAACTTCACCTGACGGTCAAGATAAGTGGTTGAGGCTGTCCTGTGACAGTTAGTAGCAAGTCCTCAGAGAAAGTTCCCAAGATGTGACTGCAGAAACTGATTTTCACCCTCTGGCAGGCCCCCGAGGGAACAACCCCTTCCTCGAGACTTAAGTTGAAACAGCGGCCGAAAGTAGTGTCAGGAGTTGACAGCCTGAAAGGGGCGTCAATCAGCCCTTTATTGGACACCAGCACCTGGACAAAAAGAAGGATGCCCTGATTCAACACTTGTGTTTTTCTTGTATGAGCCCCACCATCAATCATCAAGTAATATGCATTTGCTTAATTTATTTTTTGAGACATTATCCACTTGAGTTCAGCTTTAAAATAAATATATTTATATACAGAGCGAATAGTGCTCTGGGAGCCTAATTTTAGTTTGCATAAAACTTTTTTAATTTAATACACAAAAAAGAGTGTATGGAGATATGAGCTTACCTCAATACTACATTAATGCACAAATATTGGCACAAACTGTAGAATACATACAACAAATTCAGCTTTTTCAAATCATATGAAACATAATCATTCTTGTTGTTAAAAGGATTGGCTGACTGGGTGGGGCACAAGATATGGATATGTTATATTATTCACTAGTGGACAGAATAACATGAACACCTTACAATATAATAACATAGCGGTAAAATCATACCACAAACTGACAGCCTCATATGCTTCACAAAGGGGGCATATTTATTGCGTAGCTATTGCATTGCATTATATTTAACAGGCATTCACCCACTGTATAGTTAGCTTTTTTCCTTTGTTATATAATTATCTATAATTAGATTTTTCAGCAGCCTAAACTAGATGAAAAGACTTAGTATAAATGGTAGGGCGAGTATACACATTGCTGTTTACTATATACAGATCCACAGTTTTAGTAATAAACTGTATACATCAAGCTCACCACATTACCAGCACGTCCTAACTGATAATTTTCTAAAGAGACACAACTTTTGACTTCGGCTTAACCTTTCTTACCTCATAACAGTCTTTGTCACCAATGAAAACGTTTTTCATGTCCATCAGGTTATAGCTGAGCTGGAGTGTCGGTCCCATGCCCTCACCCTTTATCGTGAGAGGTAACCGAGATTCACAGCCTAAGTGCAGACAGACAGACACAGGGAAAGGTTCATAACATAACGACCTGGTCAGGTCGTCACCTACCCCAGAAAACATGGAAATTAACGGAAATCCCCAGAAGTCCACATACAAATCGCCCCAATAACCTTTTGCTACCACTGGTATGAGATGAATATATTGGGGCTCCAATGGTTAATGCATTTAGGCAGATTTAGGGGTTCTTCAACTGATGGTGCTTCAATCAAGTTTGATTGTGGATATCATGCACTAAAGGAGAAGGGGCGCGTACAAGAGACATAGCTGAGAGGAGCAGTTGTCCTCTGACAATAAACAAACTGACTTGTTTGTCTAAACTTTGTCTGCACCAACCCACTGAGGGCAGGAGAATCTTTTATGAGAACGCCAAAGCTATTGTTTTACAGCAAGAGTGTACAGTCTGCTTGAGGTTGTTAAAACAATGAATTCCAAGGTGTTAATGAGAAAAAAACAGCACAAAGATTTATCCTCCGGTTCATAGAGTGTTTGGTCCAAGAAACAAGCCAAGTATCACAATAAAATTGCTGTAAATCTAAGCTTTAATACACATTCTTAGCTTGACTTTACACCTAACCTGCAGTTAGTCATAATTTGATCCCAAATTCCCCCCTTACCCAAATTTACCCCAAACGCATCCTCGTTCTAACTTTGGAAACTCACCATATGTTTATACATTGATTAAGACCTCTGGCCTTGATCAGGCCCATTATCTCATATAACTTATCTAAATGCAGTTGAGATGGAGTATGTTGCATACTTGGATGCAAAAGGGATCTTAAATGACCAGTCTTTATAATACCTTGCTTCCCTATCATATTTGTTTTTATGTGTTTGAGACTGTGACCACTGATAAAATGGACAAAACCCACATTTGTGCTATACACATTTATGGTCATAAACCAAAACACTGGACACAAAGTTTTCCCTAATGATGGTTCCACATTAAAAAGTGAGTCACAAAAGTGATTACAATTCATCCTGAGGGGGACAATGTCTGTACCATATGGCATCGCAATCGATCCAATAAATGTCCAGCATTTCTCTAAAAAAAAAAAATGTCTATCCAAACATTGTTGAGATATTTCAATCTGGACCACAGCAGTGGAACGACCGACTGACATTGCCCTCCCTAGCTCCAGGCCGGTGGCTAAAAACTACACATTGTTTTGTTGTGACTATATTGTAAAGATACAAGCAATACCGTGCTATTGTATGTGAAACCTAAATGTTGTATATTCTAGATAGGCACTGACCTGTGACATCACAATATATGGTTTGTTGGTACAGTTTGGCCTCCTCGGGCTTGAAGACAATATTGAACTGTACTGTCATGTTGGGCCATATTTCACCCTCCTGAGCCATGTAAAAATAAGAAGAAAACTTTATTTAATATGGTTATATATGGTTAATTAACTTAAAGCATACAGAGCAGACTTGCACACACACTGTAATATTCTCTCACAGAAAAAATAGATGGGTTTGAGGACCATTAAGAGTTTATGATGTGTGTAAAGACAAGAGGTGACAGTTTTTGGATAGAAGTGCATTCATTTCAGAGAAGAACACAATCTGGAGGTTGACTGGTTCTTTTATCTGCCTCAACTCTACACACACACACACACACACATACACATGCACACACACACACACTAACTTTCTCTAACAGCTACTAATACCTGTCGTGACTGTGTGTGCGTTTGCATGGGTGGGTAGGTGTATGTGTATGTAGACTGTTGACCATTTCTCTCAAATGCCCTCTCAAACAGGTCAGGCTACCTGAAGGTCCCTGGGCAGAAAGGGCCCAATCTGTCGCTGTCTGTTCAAAGCGGGAATGATGCGCCGTTATTCATGACAGCATGACAGGACGCCAATGCTGTTGTGTTACAAGTCCCGCCTCTTGAAATGTAAAGTCGGCATAGTGACGGACCTTTGTTGCAGCGGTATTGTGCGATCTCTGTGTAAACAGGGCTTGTGACTGTTCTGCCCACTGACTGAGTGCCTGTGAGTTGCCATACTTTTGATTTGTTTAGTTACATTTAAAATGTAGTTAGCTGATTGTTCACATAGCTGTGAGCTGGTGGTGACTCAGCAGCTTCTGTTTCTGGTAGTTGTGGCATTGCATTGTGTCTATGTAAGTGTATTTTTTATGTTTTTATTTCTGTTTGCCATTTGTGCTTTTGTTCCAGTTTTACAGCCAAAGAGAATAATTACTTAATTAAATATCAAGAAAAAAGTTATGCATTGTGTTTATTGGAAAACTTCATACTGTTCTTTAACTGTTTGCTTTGTATACGGGCAAGAGGCAGAGGATATAACACAGACACAACCGAAACATACCGCTGGTTCCACAGTTATGCAGCCGTTTGAAAGGACCAGGAGGTTGTCCTCCACAGCCTGGCTCCTGCGTTCCTGCAGGATTCTGGACAGCAGCGGAAAGCCGTGGAACGCTGTCGGGTGGGACTCAGACTGAAAATGCAACTGTTCCTTCTGCCGGAGCTCTGTGCTCCCCCTAGAGAAAGGGAGAAAGGTGAAAGGCAAAACACAAAGAGAGAAACAAGGAGGGTCAGAGAGAAAAAGAGGCAGGGAGAAAAATTGCCAACAGAAAGAAAGTGATGGACACTCAAGCTCATTCTGGCAACACATGCTGTGGTAAAGAAAAAAAAACTAGTAATTTGACTTGCTACATGTAAACACGGCAAGAAGGAGAGGGGGAGCGTATACAGCCCACTCTTCTAAAAACTACATTCCTGCATAGTCTGTGTTAAATCGTATGTGCATACATACATACCTCAAGTAGCTCAGAGCCTCTTCTTGCAGGCTGGGCCACGTTGTCCAACAGTACTGAAGGATGATATCACTCCTGTTGGTGAGGGACACTGTGTGTACGTTGGCCAGGGAAATGTAAGTCTTCTTCAACAGGACAGAGTCGTGCTCAAGATGGATGTTCAGTGCCATACAAGACCCATACAAGTTGATGTGCAAGACTTCACCTGAGCAGAAGACACGCAAAAAACAGCAAACACATTCAGAAGTGCACACACACATCCATGCACACTGTACCAGTGGTTTTCAGACTGCTGATTATGAGATATTAACTGTGACATGAGCTGTGAGATGAAGGCAGCAAAGAATGATTTTAACAGCTTGAGAAAACTGTATCCAGTTCAGACGAATCTCCCGAATTAGTAAGCTGAGTGAGGAGGCCCTGTTTTCCTTCGACCATCCGAAAATCAGTCAACACAGAAACCAATTAACACACACCAGCAAGTTACATGACTTTTGGGGGTCATAGGGTTAGGTGGTACCTGTGAAGGAATTTTCCTTCTTGTATGTTAAACTTCCCTCTTGTAGGTTAAAGGTAACTTAAGACAGTGCTTCACAGGTCAGGTCAACTGTCTGTCTCTGTTCGCCTGTCTCATTCTGTGTGCCAGACAAGGCCGAGTCAGCTCTGGCCTCTGGTAAACCAAGGTCAGCTAGATATCTTCTGTTTTCAGGTTTAGACACAACAGGCTGGCGCCTGGTTGTTGACGCTGGATAAGAGAGACTGTAGAGAGGCTATGCTGTTGCTAGGACAGCAATGGTTGACGTCTTTCCTTGTTTGGATCTGATATCCAATAGAGTCATCACACATGACAGGCTGAGCTAGGAATAACCCTATTTGAATATAGTGGAACTTATCACTTTGCGTGTTTGTGAAGTGCGCGTCTTGTGCACGCGCACACACACTATGCCAAGTGGTCATTAATTACCACCAACAAGCACCTGATCCCCCATCCTCCATCTTTCCGTCTGTATCTTTTCTTCATTGTTATAAATAAGATGTGAGTACAGCTGTTGAAGGTGGTTTTTATTTTATTTTTATGGACAGTTAATTGTTAATTAGACCATGTTGAGGAAAATATTTGTGCTGAGCTGCAACAGTCTATGGATGGAAGACACAGCATATGTGACAGAGACACAGTGAAACACACACATGCAATAATATTCAAAGTACAGAAAAAGTGGCTTGGCAGTGAATGCCTGTCTACCAGCCATTACCAGTTCTGCTTCAGGGTCATCGTTGCTGCATTATGGTGTTAACCTCAGTGGTTAAACACATACATTTTTTTAGTTACACTTCATTTGACACCGCTGATTATGCATTGTAAAGTTTTGTAGAAAATCTATGTTTCCATCCATGTGTGTGTTTGCTGTGTGTGCGTGTGTGCATATGTATGCCAGGCTATAACAGATATAAGAAGACAATGTACTTTGTTGAAGCAACACTTCTTTTATAGTATGAAGTCTCACTGTGTGGGTTCATGTTTGTTAGTTACTAAAGAAAAAGTTATATTGATACACAACTGTCAGATTTTAATGAAGCCAAATTAAAAAAAATTTTGTGCGATGATGATGTTTCCCAAGAGAAGAGACAGACAGATTGAGAAACACATTGTAAGAAATAAGAAAGAGAAAAACTAAATGTTTCTTACCAGTGTTGTACTTCAGATACAGGACACGCTTGAAGTTTTCTATGCTCGTGGGGTTGAAAACCACAGTCACCTGCATGCTCTCGTCAACACTAAGAGTCCCAGAGGAAGGTGTCACTGAGAAAGGACTGAAATAAAATAGAATAGCAATTCACAGGGTGGAAAAAAAAAAAAAAACAGAAATCATGTGCTGTTCAGTAACAGTGAAGGTGCAATGTTGTTTAAAACTGGCAGAAAAAAGTTAAATGTTCAATAAAACTTGACTTACTGTAAATGTTAATTAAATGTGTATCTATCACCACAGTAATATAATTGTCAATAATTCCATAATTAAAAGAGGCTGCTAAGCAAAATGTTTGCTGTCAAGTTATAATTCTGGGTTAGTTCATTAATGTATAAATTAAGTACACTGACAAATGCAAGTTAATTTATTGGCATTTAATAATGGCCTTTAAGAGTGAAACTACAGTATCTGCTGTATAGTAAAATGTAACAGGTTGAATAATTTAAACACAGTAAACATAAGTCCATCCTGTACTGACTCTCACCTCTCTGTGAGTAGGGTGAACTTGGCCTCGCTGTTTCCTATGTTGCGGACCAGATGAGTCTTCTCTGTGGAGGCTTTCACAGGACATACAGGTAAATGGACTTCGTCATGAAAGTCAAGAATGGCACGTGGCCCAATGGCACGGACTGGGACCTCAAAGCGCTCTCTCTCTGTCACAAAAACCAGTCTATGGTGATAGTCCTAGATGGAAAAAAAGAACAAAATGTGTCAAACACTCAGTTACTGAAGTGTTTGTTAGATGATGTTACCCACCTGTCGTCACGGTTACAAGCAGATTAAGTCAATTAGCTACATTGTTTGTAGTATTTTCTATATACCATGTGTACACCACTTATCATTTATTATTTAATGTTAGCTATTAGAATGCATTTGCAAGTATTTGGTCATAAACCAAATTATTGGAGAAATAAAAATATTGACTTGATGATGGAGCTAGATCAAAAGTCAGAGGATAGAAGTTATTACAGTTCAACCTCTGGTGATGATTGATGTTTGTACTGTAGTTCACAACAATCTATCCAATAGTCATCAAGAATTTCCATAAAAAACACTTATGTCAACCTCATGGTGGAGCTAAAGGAAAAGTCAGGGGACACCACCGCCAACAGACATAACTTACATAAGGGATTGTGTTAACTTTAATATAATGTTAGAATACTTCTCATGTTTATGTATGTTCTATGTATTTTTGCTGTATTACTGTTTCTGGTAGGAGTGTTTACTTAAGAGTATTATCGCTCTAATTTCATAGTCTTGCGTATATCCTCTCTACTGCTTCCCTACAGGTCTGATTACAGCTTCATCTAAAGTGCAGGTTACCCTGATACTTCATTGTGCTCCCTGTATCAAGCCTTCTGTGTATGATTATTCTATGGAGGACTCAGACTGTCTCCAGTACCTTGTTCTCCTGCGGGGTGAAGGAGACAGTGAAAGAAGCAGTCATTCCTGCTGCAACTTTGCTACCTGTATCCTTTGGACCGTCCACAAGGAAATACTTTGAGTTCTGCAGTTCCAGCATCAAGTGTCGTGAAACCTTTACAAAAAGTAAAAAGTCACGCTTCAAACTTTATAAAGATAGACATGCTGTCAACTTTCCATTTTTCTGCCGCTATGGTCAAAGCTGCCTGAGAGCTGTTGCATTCCACAACTTCAACTTCAAGCAGCCATGTTGTCAGTGAAACTATTTACTTACCCAATTCATCACTCACTCACATACCGTGTCATTGTTGACGAGGAGTAGACATAACTGGTAGGTCTGAGCAGGAGTGAAGTTCTGAAAGACCAGCTCAGATGGGTAAGGCTGG
Organism: Lateolabrax maculatus; assembly: GCA_031216445.1. NCBI lineage: Eukaryota > Metazoa > Chordata > Actinopteri > Acropomatiformes > Lateolabracidae > Lateolabrax > Lateolabrax maculatus. The sequence goes on from CM062214.1 coordinate 5,237,481, forward strand.
AAAAGCGGCTGATCCCTATCCATCAAGGACAACTGACACACGCACAGTATATAACAGTATAAAATAACATCAGTTTAAGTGTCTTTCCTAAAAAACACAACACATACAGTACTCAAGGACAAAAAGATGACACCCACATTACACGTCCAGTGGGTTCCCCAGAGTTCCTCAGAATGAGTACTCCTGGGTGCTATCAATTTCAAAAACATTTACTGCCAACTTAATGTATATGGTATACTGTGTGCTAAATTTGCATTATAATATGCGTTTATCACACTGGTTTGGAAACATATAAAGCACATGATATTAAATTCTTTAAGGAAAGCTCTATACATTCTGTTGTATCTACATAACTATAACATGCATCATATTCAGGCTATTTCAAGTTATTTATTCATCTTATTGATTTTTACAAGGAATTTCTTAAAAGAAGGTTTGACATTTTGGGAAATAACGATTTGTTCTTTTACAGAGATTAAAGGAGAAGATCCATACCACTCTCTTATCTGTCCATTAAATATGAAGCTACAGCCAGTAGACAGGTGGAAACAGCTAGCCTGGCTGTTCTAGTCTGTTCAAGAAATAATGGCACATGACCTCCTGTAAAATGACAAATTGTCATTTATAAATGTAGTTGTTTTTGTGCAGATATAAGATATAAGTGAACAATTAGTGAGGCGCGTTGTATCGAGACAGATGTGAGGGTTGTATCGATTTCCTCATCTAACTCTCGGCAAGAAAGAGAATATTGTTGGGACCCAATATATGAAACTATTCCTTTAACCTTTTTTTCTAATGTAGGATGAGCCTTCCCAGTATTTGTTTGTGGTGCAAAAAAAGTCATATAGTTCCAACGTTGAATACTTTAAGGTAAAAAGGCAGCAGACACTCAGATCTTCAGGATGAGTCATCACCCTAGTTACCAGTGGCTACTGTAACCTTTCAGTATCACTGTCCCATCTGCAACAATTTTTTCTGGCTGCTGTCTCATGAGAATTACATTTTATTCTGTGGATAGTGAAAGCATAGCAAGTTATTAAGCTGAGGTGTCACTGCATTGGCTGGCTCTTACTTTGTGATGCGTAGTGTTGCTCAGGTCAAGCCGGTCCAGGATGCGGGGCAGGTGTATCTCAGTGGTGTTAGCCAGGCGCTCCTCTGTGGACTGTAAGATCTCCTTGGCATAAACAGATGGAGTCACCTGCAATCACACAGCAGCAATCTTCATATATGTCTTATATCCCATACTATATTATAACGTATTATGTTAATGTTACATTGACTTTGCACAATATTCTATATTAAACCTCTATTAAATCTCTATAATAATATGGACAAACTGGGTACCATTACTTAACAATATCATATATTAGTCCGGTGTACTCCGTTTAAATAGAATTGTTGACTCTGATGCTATTAATCACAACCCTTTCAATTTAAGTTGTAATTTTGTCTCCAAATGCTCTTGTATAGTTTCTATTTTACTTTGTATTATTTTAGTATATTAGTTCTGTATATATGTCATTATTTATAATTTTACTTTCTACTTATCTGTACCAATTTCTGCTTTCTATTACCCTGCTAAAGGTTTATCTTATCTTATTATCTTATTATTTCAGCTGGGTACTTGTTATTCGTTGTGAAGTTACAAGCTGTCAGGACGTGACATCCTCACCTGTCTTGGCTTGTCCTCCTTGAGAACAAGTTTATATTTGCAAAGCAGAGACACTTTGCTCCTTGTCCCTGAGGGAGACTGATTGGCTGCCATTTTGGATTTTCTGAAGCAAATTTACCTGCGAAAAAAAGGCCATGGAAGAGAAGAGGTGTCATTTGGTAATAGACAGAGCTAATTAAGTGCCCATTTTATACCAAACAAAGACGCTGTTTTCACTATGTGAGGCCAACAGTAACCAGGCAACAGTGAAGTTCTCTCTAGCAAATAACGTACAGCCAAACTAGGTAGTGCAACAATCCTCCGAGCCCATCGTCGCCACTTCTGGAGGAAATGTATTCCAAATGGTATGTCGTTTGGGAAGTTTAAAGTAAATTGCCCAAATGATATTATTAGCTCGCTCCAACTACACAACATTTCGCATTTTCAATCACCTCGTGACTCTCTGTACATTGACGTTAGGCTGTAAAATATGTTCTTCCTTCACTTGAGGTCAGAGTAAACTTACTTACTGTTAGACGCGTTGTCTCGCTGCACTAACTAAAAAAACAATTCTTATCCCTCAGTTTGTGAAACACGGCGGATTTACACGAAGCTCTCCGAGATGCAGGTACTACATCATAGACCGTCACGTTTCAATAGGTTGCCGTGGCAACGCATTCAACGGCCGCCCAGTAAACTGTTTTCTGATTGGTTCACAGCAGTGGCTAACGGCTGCTCCTTTAGAAAAGACAACAATACAAATATGTGTTAAAATAAAATCAAGCAAGTAAAAAGAAAACCAAAGACATAACAAAGTGCATAAGTTTAAATATTTGAATACAATATGACATATATAAAACAAAATATAACTGTGGAAGACAGGTGAACATGTGGCTTAATGATAAAATCAGTAAACTGTAAAGAGATGGGTTGTGCAGTATTACAGTAAATGTAACATACTGTATGCAGGCTGTAGCAGGGTTATATCGACTTGACCTACAAGTTCAAACAGAAGCCCTGTGTTACAAACTGCTGTCTGGAGTTCCCAGGGCCCCATGTTCCTACAGCGTCCTCTGTTCCCCAGCTTTATAGTCCCTTAATATAACACATAAGACATACTTTACATCTGTCTTCCCAGTGATGTAAAAGATTTATAAATATTTTTTATAAAAGTGATTATTAATTAAAAATTCTTATTCTATCGTCTTTACAATGTAATGCAATCTGTTTTTGACTCCAGGAAGCCTATGCTGTACTTTCCTCTGCATTTGACCTATAGCTGAAAACCAAACTAATGGGACATGTCAGAGTGTCATCCGTATTGCCTTGTCAGACACGAGAAACCTAACTCAGTGGTGCATTGAGTTTGGTGACCTAACATCATTCCCTGCACAACTTTAACAGAGATCAGTAATCATTATTAAACACCAGAAGGATGATCAACGTGTAATCTATAGAGCTCATATTGAAACAGGCTTGACAATTCCAGATGAAATGGCTCGAATGTAGATAAAATGAATGGTAAAAATTATTTAAAATTACATTTATAAACATTGCATTTTAAAAAAGGCTGTGTAATGTCAATCCCTATCTAAAATCATTTTTGGTGCATCAGTGCCTGTAACATAATTATTTACTAAATATTAATATTTTCTTTACACATTAATGTGTGATTTGAAAGACCTTGTGCAAATAAGGTTCTTCCTAATAGCTACTGTTAAATGTAAGCCACAGTTTTACCAAACTTTTTTGTTTTTGTTCTGTAACTTTAGGTTTTTAAATACAACAACTATAATATTATAAAATATTCAGTTCGATGGCACCTGTACAACAGACCCATTTGGCCTAGTTTTTAAGATCTACTTGTATTTTGAAAGTTAATTTGCCCAAGGTCCAGTAGCCTACTGCTTTGTCTGTCTGTGGTTATAGCTTGATACAGCTGGTGCAGAATTTGAAAAAGCTGCACTTTCTAAAAAGACTTTTCCTTTTATTGCTCCGTGACAGCTGTCTTCTGAAGTCAGACGAAAGCTGCACTCATGTTGGACATGTTCTCTGTATCTCACCTGTACACAGAGAGAGGGAGGAGAGCAGGAGACACAAGACATAGAGAGAGCCACATTATCACTGCACTATAGCGGGGGGGCACCTGCAATATATGTGGCCATTGTGCTTTTGGTGAATTACTGTAATAGCAGATATCTCAAATCCTGGTCAAAGGAAACCAAAACTAACAGCCCGGCTAGTAACCACTACATAAGGGAGGAAATATGGGTTTTGTAATTTGAGTGAAGTGACCCTTTATCATTTACAACTGCATGGGCCTCCATGCGTTATAGACTCTGTGTTTAAGTGGGCTCCACTCAGATAATGAGAAACATCCAGGAAGCACACACACAAAGCCTTCTCTTCAGTTTTTACTCTGCTTTTGCTTTTGCCATTCTCATTTTCAACTTGCCTGTTCTGATTGTTTCCCTGAGATGTTTTGTCCTGCTCTGCCCTCAGGTGGTGCAGGACTGCCATGACATCAGTCAGGAGAACAGCGTCTTCTTTATCCAAACAGAGGAGATATTTGTCAAGTGAAATCCAAAATTACAGCCAAATCTTAAAAGTGAGATGAAATTCATGTTTTTTTATTTATTTTGTGCAAATAATACACTGAAGATACCTTCATATATTAGGCATACAATCCATGAATTGAGCCATTATTTATTCCTTTAATTCCCATTTAAAATACCTTAATTACATCATAATTAAAGGCTAAATAAAAGGGTTTCATGGTGACCTTTTCTGTATCTTGCTGAAGAGAAAAACAATGTACTCCTATTCTTCTGCCATTAAGGAATGGTGTATTTTAAAAAACCCTCAAAAATCAATTATAATTTGTGTGTGTGACTGAACCGATTAAATAGAGTTGTTTCTGTAATTAAATTGTTACTTCTGGGTCTGACTTTAATGCTGGAATCAATATATCCCCAGAGTCATCCACAGAGTCATACCAGACTATCCGCTGACCTCAGACCCCTCTGAATGGAACTCAGCTCATTTTCCTCAGAATCTCTGTCTGTGACACGTACTGTTATGCTGTCATTGGAACTTTTGCAAGACTGCACAGCTTTACTACAACATTCATTAGGACCCAGTCAGTGATGTTTCTGTGTTTCTGTTCAACAAATGTCTAAATATAGGCTGTTGTTAAAGAGAGTGACTGACATATTTCACAACATCTTTCAAGTTTCTAAGAAGAAAATGTTCACACAACCTGAAAAACCACCACCTGGAAAACTCCTACCGAGGAGAGAACACATTCCCAGACCAACGTTACAATACAATGAGGTTGGTTTAACAGCTGGATTCATCTGAAAACAATTCAAATGATGGTAATGTTATTACGTGAATAATGTGGTCCTCTGATGAGGCGTTATTGCATTGCCTAAGATCTGTATATATATATATATATCTTTTATAAAAACTGAAAAAATATCAGTTAAGGTAAGTGGTACTATGGATGGGGACTTTTCTTGTTTTCCTCTTGGTTATATTAAACCGTTTCTATCATATCTAAGACATTTCATTGATTTATTGCTAGAATAAGTTATTGTCAAATGTCCATTAGTTGGCACAGGTGTCAGTTTTTTCCAATCATTAAAGCAAATCAAAATTATAGCTATTTTTCAGTGTGGACAATAGCACCATAATGATTTACTTTTTGGCTGGAAACTACATTTTTACTATTCTCTATTGACAATCCACTGAAACAAATAATACATTATTAGCTAATAGCTACCATCCTCTGTCATTAAATAAAGGGTTACCTGTACACTTGTTGCATAAACTTTGTAATATGACTGGCAAATTGAATTAATATGACAAGCAGAGTTTCTTGTTAGCAGATTTTTGAAGATGTTTTTTCACATTTTATCTGATGTTTAAACCATGGCTATAATTGTATGTTTATGACAGTGTCCTTGAAGTCCACGGGTACATTTTCTCAAGCCCTGTACTAAAGTATAAATTGAGACACTAGTTATAACACCAAATGCTGAATCACATTAATATATCAGAAATTATAATCCAATGATATAATGTGTAATAATAACAGACAGGAACAATTCAAACACATAATAAGTAATTTTTACTTTTCATACTAAACTACAGTAAGTACATTTTGCTGATTATATTTACTTTTACTTGTAATTGAGTATTTTTACAGTGTGGTGTTGCTACTTTTAATCAAATAAAGGATATGAAAACTTCTTCCTCCACTATTGTGGAATGAGTCAATTTATAGGCCTTTCTCATGGAGGACATTTTGACAAGTCACAGTAAGAAAAACACAGGTATAAATAATAAAATGAAGGGGTGGGCAATGTGATTTCTCTGTTTTGGTTTAAGAGTAACTTTACTGTTAATGTTTCCTGATGTAGGTCACTTTTAATGATTGAGCTGCACTATGGTGTTTACTAAGGGAGATGAAAATGAAAAAAACAGAGGGATCATTGTGACATTATATAGCTTGTCAGTAAGTGAGGATTTCGATTTTTGGACGTTTTAGCTCCAACCGGCACCACTGTGCTGCCTTACTTTGTAAATCAATCAAACCCATGCAAATTTAACCAATGCATTAAATGCAGTTGTACAAATACACTGAGATTAAATTGCTACACATGATAATTTGTCAGTTGAACAGAAAAGGAACATGCCCTCTGTTTTTACTCATAGAATAATTTCACCATGAAAGGCAACGTGACTGTACTGGAGCCTGTCTCTGAAAAGAGTGGCATGCGCCTTCAGCAGACCATCCTGCCACCAATATCCAAGGGTCCTCAGAAAACCCCACTGGGACTCAGCCCCTTCCCGTATTATGTGCTCCCACCAATCGAGAGCCAGCAAAAAACCTCCCAACAACATGCTACTCAGGTCTGTCCCACTAGTGTTTGTTTACACATTTATTTATCTGTATCAGAATGACATTTTTTGCAGGAAAGTTTTCAATATGTTTACTTGATCCTGTGACCAGCAACACAAGGGTAAGCACAGTAGCAAAACCTTACCAAAGGAAAGCTGTGTTTCCAAGAAGAGGCAGAAGGTTGACAAGACACCCACTGTTGAAAGACCAGCAATGTCCCCTGAAAGTACGAGCTTTTTGGATTGTTCTGGGGTTTTTTTTTTATCCTGAGCTTAGAGCCTTTTGTGATTTCCTTTGAGAACAAAAGAATATCTGACAGAATGTTTTCCCCCATGTACTTTACAGCTGTTGTGAGACATTCCAAACCATATCTGACAGAGTACGAGCTGGAAGAAATCAAACACTACACACAGGTGTGGTACCTTGGAAAGAAGGCCAACAAGACCTGTCACTCAATGGTCAATAAAACCCAAGGTCTCACGTCCTTCGACTCTGACTGTGACACAGAGGAGGGATTCTACAAAGCAGTAAGTACTCAAGTATTTACTGTACAGATAGACTATGTTCAGCCAGTGTTTTAAGCAGCTGAAGCTGAACTGTGTCCTATTTTGTTCAATTTGAGGGTTACTGGTTACTTACATGGAACTGATGGGACAAATAATGGGTCTGTTAGTTTGTAAGATTCTAGTCTTAAGTGCAGCCACATCACCCAGATGGATAGACGTATTCTGAGTCTCTGATTTTAAATAGTTACTGTTAGCAAACAGTTGCCTATTTACACAACCAGCACACATGCACCAACATTAGCATTCATTGATTTTGTTTCTAGCTATCCAATATTTGCTTTCCTTTTAGCTCTGTTTTAGTTTCCACCCACTCCTGAGGGAAATATCTGCCTCTTTAACTTGCTAAATACCACACTATGTTAACCAGTAAGTGACTAATGTTTCTCTGTCTGCTGTTTGGTGCTGGGAATGTAGGTACAGGAGGTACGCTGCATCTGGAAACAAGGTTGATGAGAGCAGAATCCTTACGATACTTTTCATAAAGCTATAACCCTTTATCCACAGATCCTCAATGACCACTTGGCCTACCGCTTTGAGATACTGGAGGTGATTGGCACAGGCTACTCTGGACAGGTCTTCAAATGCATGGACCACAAGACCATGAATCTGGTGGCAATCAAGGTCATTCGAAGCAAAGACAGGTAAAACATTACCAAACCAATGTATAGTAAACAAAAAACATAACAAAACATAGCAAAATCTCACCTAAGAATCATCAACCATATGGATTTTCCTTGTCACATTACCACCACCAACTGTTTATCAGTGTAAAACTGTAGGCAGTAGAAATTAGAAAGTAGTAGAAATATGTATGGCGCCACCCAAGTGTTCGTACATGTGCCTCCTCGTTCCCATGCTAACAGAGCATGAGATACAAACAAAATGAGTGCCCACTCCCCAAAACATAGCTTCATAGGATCACTTTTGGTCCAAAACACCTTTAATGCCTTTAATACTATATAACTCAGTTTTACATACAGTCACACATGGTTACAGAGTTCATATTATTCTATGCAGTCCAATGGTTTTTCAGGATTCATGACCTAGGGAAGGCTGAGCTTAAGATTTTAGAAACACTGCGAGAGCAAGACAAGAACAACACAGCCAGCATTGTCCATATGAAGGAGCACTTCTACTTCCGCAATCACCTCTGCATCACATTTCAACTCTTTGAGTAAGTTCAGGAAACTAGGCCAACTGAATTATGCAAACACAGAACAGATTTAGAAAACACTTACAATATTATTAGGATTAAATGCAAATAGCAGTGCAGATTGAGATTAAAAGTTAAAGGAAGCCTCTCACATTCATTTCCAGAAAGGACCTATATAAAGCTTTAAAAGAGTCCAACCAGCAAGGCTTTAATGAGAGAGAGGTGAGAAAATACACCAAAGACATGCTGAAGTGTCTACAGATGCTCAAAAAGAAGAGGATCATCCACGGTGACCTCAAACCGGTAGGAACCGCTCCTGCAGTAAAATCTTGCATAATTACTGTGTGGGATGTCTGTGCCACATTTCTACTGATTCTTGTTTCCTTGCCCAATACAATCATTTCTGTTTTGAAAAATTATGAATAACTTTAAAGATTCATGGAAAGCACAAAAAAGACAGATGTACTTTTCTGTCAACAATATGCATTTAGTAGTTGCATTAACTTATTGTACTTTAGTTTGAGGAGGTTAGTATTAGTATAATTTTATGTGATTATAGTATCTTTTTTAAATGATTTTGATGGCATGGGTTTGTGTTTGTGGAAACTGAGACAAATCAGTGCTATGTTTCTTTCAGGCTATTCATTCTGTGTTTAAGTGTCAGATCCATGGGGGAAAGAGACATAATGTAATATTTTACATAGTATAAACTTTCCAATTGTACACATAGTGTCTCTAAGAAACACTATGTAACCCAGCACTGCTTAGCACGGTGTACTACAGGCATTTGTGGATTACTGAACGGGTCTACCACTACAAGCCCCCCTGGCAAAATGTCACTGAAAGAGACATATAGTGACTATAAAAAGACTCAAAATGACCACAAAGAGACGCAAAGTGACCACAGAAAGACACAAAACAGCTACAAAGTGACACTAAATGACCACAAAGAGACACAAAACGATTGCAAAGAGATACAAAATGTCCTAAAACACAAAAGGTTTACTGAGAGATGAAAAACAACTACAAAGACACACAAAACAACGACAGAGGGGCCTTCTACATGTCTGTGCCCAAGGGCCCATTGTCTCATAATCTGTTTATGACTACATGTAAAATAATAGTCCGTAATAGCTCCTACGTGTTCTTTTTCAGGACAACATACTACTCTATACAAAGGACAATCATAAGCGTGCAGCAGTCAGTGACTTTGGTGGGAGCTACTTTTTGAAACACAGGGGTGAGTATAAATTTTTATTATTACATAGTGAGACATGTTTCTTGTAGTTATTTGCAAATATTAGATTTCTTTACCAAACAAAACACTCTTTTTTTTCTTTTTCCTATATCTTTGTTGAAGATGAACCTCTTATCCACACTCTGTACTACATGTCTCCAGAGATGCTCCTTGGCAAAAGGTGCAGCCCGGCCATCGACATGTGGAGCCTGGGCTGCACGTCGGCGGAGCTCTATCTTGGTCACCGTCTCTTTCGTGGACGTGACAACATAGAACTTTTCAGCTGTATAATGAAGGTAATATTTCTTGATGCACAATGCTATCTTCAGGATGTTTACCATTTACAGTTTACCAACTGTTGTAATATTTGGTTACCAAGATGCCACCTTAACAAATGTTTGAATGTGAATTATTTTAGGTGCTGGGTGTCCCTCCTAAAGAGCTGCTGGTGGAAGCACCCAAAAGAAACAACTTCTTTAGTGAGCAAAAGCATTTAAGACTTTTGACCTTTTGTTGGCTAATGTTCTCATACCAGGATGCAGTATCTTTTAACTTGCTTCTTAATTTGTTATGGTTATGCAGATTCTGATGGCATCCCATTGAAAAGTATAGACATAATGGTCCATAGCACCACTCTGGCCAAACACCTGAATTCTAAGAACACCTATTTTCTGGATTTCATTGAGCGCTGCCTTAAGTAAGTTAACTCCTTCAGAAACATTGAGGGCCAATGACACTGTATAAATAACACTTCTAAATATAGCACTCTATACACATAAACTGAAGATTGTCTGAATTAATTTGTTATTTTATCACAATTTTAATATGGATGTCATTATTTAGATATGATCCAATGGAGCGCATAACACCAGAGGAGGCTTTGCAGCATCCATGGATCCAAAAGATGGACAAGACCAAACCTGAAATGAGTGCTGGAAGAACTACATCAGGTAAGACGCAAAGCTCTTAGTGCTCCCTTTCCTACAAAAACTAAATCTGTCTTGGCTAAATAACAACATCAAAGAAATAAGAAGAAAATGCAGACTGTAAATGGAAAAAGGACCGCCTGATGGTGTTATATGAAATTATGAAAGTCCACTATGTCCACTTATAAAAAACCAGTGAAAGATGTCAGGTGCTCTAATTTCTCCAACATCATGGCAACAAACCATTATAACCCCTTCAAAACCCTTGAATCTGTAATTAACCCTCCTCCTTATTAACAGTCTGAAGCTCCCCCATGATCTGTGAGCAGTTTCTTTCCTTTGCAAACAAAATACATGAAATCAAACTCCAGATTGGTCATGTCACTGGTGACCCTTCTCTACACAGCAACTCCTCTCCCCTGCTTGATCATTTTATTGTGCACTTTAAAAAGACGCAATTAAAGCCTTCGCCAAGCCCTTTAGATGCTATGCCTACAAGATTTTTGAAAGAGGTTTTAACAGTGTTGGTGCCACTATTTTATCAATTGTAAATAGCTCTTGGCCCACTGGCTGTGTTCTGTCCTACCTTAAGCATGCAGTAGTGCACCCACTTTTTAAAAAAACCTTCTTAAAAAAAACTTTTAAAAAACTTAATTTAATTTAAATCTGGCTGTTAGTTAGTCTGTTACTTACTTTGGTCCTTTAACTACTGAATTCATATCTGTACATTTATATCTATTGATAGATAGAGATGGACAGACTGAGGTTATTTATTGACAGACTGTACATATGTTTACTCATTCAGAGATCCAGTGCAGATATCTAGGGCCAGCTGCTCAGTGTTTTACTTTATTTGTTTATATTTTATTCCTCTTATCTTGGTTTTGTTCTGTACTCTTACTCTTACCTGTGCCTACCCTGTGTTTCCTTCTCATTGGTGTTTCTGCTATGACACCTGAATTTCCCTCCAGGAATTAATAAAGGTTTATTTTATCTTATCTTGTTTCCATCAGCTTCAACTGTACTTTGTGTTTATACTGTGAGTATGTTAGTGTGCTCACATTAGCACTGCTGTGCATAACTGCCTCACAGAGTAGCTAGAAGGCTGTAGTCTCGTTTTATTGACAAAGAAACACCTTTTACTTTCCACCTTTACTCAGATGCCCCAGTGCACTTCAGCAGCAAAAAGCTTGCCCTACTGAAAAGACAGAAAATACCACCGCTGCAGTTGCAGCCAATCAACAAGACCAAAGCCAATAAAGGTGGATATTAAAGGGCACATTAAGGTACCATATGACAATAAATGTGGTTCAATGCTAAGCACACACACAGATAGCGTTCATTCACCTTCATTTTTATCTGTACCAGCAGGGGTGGGATAAGGGAAAAGCAGCAATGGTCAGTTGTATTTTCTCCATGTGTGCTCAGCTGCCTTCATTGCTGTGCAAGAGTGCACGAATTTTCTGCCGTTAAAGTCAGTTGCTAAAGTTGTACTTCACCCCAGACACCTCAGAGAAGCATTATCTATAGATATAGTTTCTCTAGATGGCATTGCCCTGGTCTCCAGCACCACCTTAAGGAATCTGGGAGTTATCTTGGATCAGGATATCTTTAACTCCCACATAAAACAGACTTTAAGGACTTTCCTTTGTTTTCACCTAAGTAACACTGCAAAAACAAAGCATATCCTGTCACAAAATGATGCAGAAAACTAGTCCATGCATTTGTTACCTTTAGGCTGGATTATGTGGCACTGCCGGGCTGCAAATGCCATTAGGAGTACTAGGGGGAGCCAGAAGAACAGATATTTTTTCACTGAATATTTGTCTCATGTTTTGCTGTCAGGAAATATGACAAATGGTTATTTTTAAAAAAGTTACTTTCTGCACCTTGTTAAAATTGACTTGACTTGACACACACACACACACATATGTTGTGTAGACAAACACAAAAGAACATACACAAACTTTAAACCATCCACCCATTTCTATACTACAAATGTTTAAATAAGCATTACTAAAATATATACAATCTGAATAAGTATTTACACACCCAAAATATAAATCCAATAAATACCAATACATAAAATACTTATATACATAAAAACATATAACAGTACTGAGCTCCCTTTTATCCACTCTCCACTTGTTGTTACCCTCCCGGAACTAATATTAGGTGTGCAAGCCCCCGGGGAATTCTTTAGCCCAAACACACTGGAAGGAGAACCATGGATGTATAACAAGAACTGGATACAGGGCGGGTCCTCGTTCATTCCTATGGAAGTTGCTCAGTGGCGCATGAAGCAAACATCCGGGTATTATGTGGAAGCTTCAGATTTTCCCACTCTGTTGGACCCATAGAGCATGCGCACTAGTGTTTCCTTTAGCCCTGCCTTCCAGCCGCTCGGTCTCGGGTTCGCTCACATAACTGGCAGACTAAAGTAACTAAACTACAACTTTTAGGACCTAATGATTTAAATAAGGGCTAGTAAAGTGTTCAAACTGGGAAGTTGATGTCCCTCTAAACAAATTATCTGATGAGTTACAGACGTCTCTTTCTCAATGTTAGTCAATGGAAACAAGTCTTCTTGGGTCCAATGGCATCACGTGACGGACCCGGAAGTTGCAATTCCACCGTTTGGCCGCTATGTCAAATTGGCTTCAAAGCGCAGCGCACTTCCTGGGGGCTTGTGCTGTGGGTACACTATAGTTGCCTGATGCAGAGTTGAGTCATGCTATGCGTGCATGACAAAAGTAAAGGGTTGTTAATTGTTCTTCCTTGTTAACTTCTTACACAATTAATGGTGTGTAGCTCATATATTGCACTTCAAGTTCAGATTATGGTATCTTTGGCTGTACCTTTCTTGCTAGCTCATAGCGATCATAGACTCGTTTACATTCCTTTGCAACATTGACCACATTATTCATTTATATTGAAGCACATTGTTTATTTGTATTACGGGGAGTCTTTTCTTGATATTGTGTTAGTAATTACTGATAGTGACTTCCATGTTATGACTGTAATGTTCATTGGTAGCATAATTAATGTGCACTATTACACTATTGGTTGTATATGTTGTATTGTTATGCTTGTATTACAGAAACCATATCACAAGATCAACCTTAGTAAACATTTCAACAGCATACTCTGTGTCCATGTCATCATTGCTTCTCAATGGAGTCCCCAGGGTAAAATAGGCATAGACTTGACTGGCACCTGCAGAAATTCTTTACATGCCCCAAAGCATTTAATCAAAATATATGACTTTATTGAAATGTACAAAGTGCTCACACCCGTAGTGAAACATCTCATCTTCTGGAAATATAATAGAAGAAGAAGAAAAATACACGCACACACAAACACACACCATATTTGCTGGTCCCTGGCTGTAATATAGCCTAATGTCAACTGTACAGTAACGTTTGCAGTCGTTACATATCACAATAAGGTTGTTTGACTTTCAGATTAACGTTAACATTCAGTTACGGTAAAAAGGTAGAAAACTAAAATTCACCCACCAGCCAAAGCTTGTCTATAGAAGATTCACCAGCCCCTTTAATGTTACAAGGAATAAGATAAAGTAGAAAGCCAAGCTTTTACGAGCATGTGGCTAAAGTCGGCTGGCCAGTATTTCCAATGTTATTCAGCTTATGTTAGCTGTAATGATTTTCCCTCAAAACCCTGCGCTCACACTCAAATAATACCTGCTTTTTCTTAAAATTGCTCTACTTCTGCTCAAACTGTATGCTTGCACTCATATAGGTTGTTGCTTGTACGGATTTCCTGCGCTCGTCTGCAAATTTCTGCTCTGTTCTTGGATTTTTTTTGTGCAACAACCGATCGTGTCAACCAATAGAACGCCTAGTTAAGTTAGCTAAACTAGCTACTAGTTTGTTCAGTTTAAGCTTGGAATTGAACTACAAGACTTAATTACAGCTATAGCGAGGTAGATGGCTTAATGTGGGCAGACTAACTAGACATTAGTTAGCCAAGTTGAATATACTAATTTATTTATATCAAAAGACCACAGTGGTTAAACCCAGTTAAAGACTAACCGCCTGTACAAGACACTCTGGGGAATAAAGCAAACGCGCCCGCGACAAAGGAGGCATTCAATTGGTTGACAGGGTTGTTGCACAAAAAATTCCACGAGCACAGCAGAAATCCGAGAGCAGATGTTTAATGAGCCCACAGAAGCAGTCTCTCTGTATTTCTCTCTATGTGGCATTTATACAACAGTGCACGAGTGCAAAAGGAATACTGATCAGGCACAGGGACACAAGATCAGGAATATACATTCCATATTTTATGTATTTTTATTCAGAAAATGTTTACATTTCATTCTTGTTTAATTATTTGTATTCTTGAAATAATTATGTTGTCGTTGATTTTATTACTTTTCATAGATTTTATTAAATTTTCATTAATTTAAAACTTATTATATACATATATACATATATTTCAAATAAGCTAAAATAATAAATAAATAATAAATAATAAATAATACATTTTTGTCTTCCTTGACCGATCTCATTACTGTTCAGGACACCAACCCTTAAGTGGGCAAGGAAAAACTCCCAAAACAACCAATAATGGTGGAAATGGAAGAAACCTTGGGAAGGATCACACAAGAGGGGCCCCCTTCCAGGGCGAGGCGGCCTGATTGTTTTGAGTGTCAAGGTTGCCCCATAGATTTTTTTTACATGACAGTTCCCCCCACCCCTTTTTATGAAATTTTGTCTTAGTCACCATCTTTTTCAGTCATAAAAGTTTTTTTCTGACGTGCTGCGGGCTGCATCTGGCGAGGCTTGCTGGAGATGGGTGGGAGAACAGGATAAGCCAAATTGCCTTTAGACTTAATCTGGATTCCTCTTATTGCAGAGGGGAGGTCTGGTTTCTCTTCAGACTTAAGCCTGACAGTTTTGGTGACAATGGGTAATGGAATGCGAACTGATTTAACATCATTCTCCAGCCTACTGGAGATGAGTGGGAGGTGGACCAGGCTTGATTTGAGGGTTTGACTCTTGGTGTAGACTTGTTTCTGTCCTGACTGCATGTGCAACACATTGGAGCTGGGTGGGACCTGGCTGGCACTAGATTTGGCTTCAGGCCCCTGTTTGGCTACACTCTTCTTCAAGGCTTCCCTCAAATCCATGTTCTGCATTTTCTCATTCAGGTACAACTTTTTGATGGCTGCTACCTTGTCAACCAATTTCTCATTCTCACGCTTGTACTCTTCAGCTGTAATGTGGAACATGTTAGCCTGTCCCACTAATGCATTCATCTGTTTACTTTGCTCTCTGATTACCCACTGGCACTTCGGGATCAACGCTAGTCTCTCTGGCGGTACTAGCCGTGACATGCGGTGCTTCAGCTCATCACACTGCGTCTCCTTTTCTTCTATTATGTGGTCCTTCTTCTCCAGTTGTCTGCGCTTGGTGTTCAATTGTTGAGTAACGGTTACCAGTTTGTCCTGTAGTTCTTCATTCTTCCGGTACATCTGAGTTACATGACAGGGCTTGTCCAAGTGCGCATTGATGTATATCTTTGGTTGAGGCGTTGTGTCTACCTTTAGCTCTTTGATTGCCCGTTCCAGTTGTTCCTCAAGGTCAGAACACCTTCTCTTTTCTTTAAGAATGGATTTATCTTTTTGGGCAAGTTCCCTCCTGTCGTTTTTGGCAATTAATAAATTGCTTTCCAGATTGTTTTTCTCCTTCTTAAGTTTCTCCACCTCCATCTCAAGGACATGGATTTTCTTCATTAGTTCTTTGTCCTTTGCACTCTGGGCCACTTTCAGGTCTTTGCTCTCCTTCCTCAACACAAAGCATTCGTCTTTGTACGATAGGAGTTCTTTCTTTTGCTTACTCAGAAAGTCTCTTTCTTTGGTCACCTGGTTCAGTAGTTCCTCCTGTTCAAAGAAATGTTTCTGCTCTTCCTTGAAGCTTTTAGAAAACTTGTTTCTTGCCTGTAGCTCCCTCCTCAGTTTGTGCATCTCCCTCCTTAAGGACGTATTCTTTTGTTCTTTTAATTTGTACTCTTCATTTTCACTTCGAAGTTTCCAAGTATCGTCTAAAACTTGGCCCAGCTCAGTCAGTTCTTTTATAACACATAAAACTGTTTGTCTCAGCTGTTCCCGAGTCATTTCTGAAATTGCATCTTCGCTTATGCAATGTACTTTCATTTTCATTCCCTCCATCTTTATCCTGTCTAAGAAATTATTTAAATCGGTTCAGTGAGCGAGTTGGTTGTTTAGGTCTGACCTGTTTGCTGTAACCTTGTTACTGTGAAGATTGCACATCTCATATCCAATGCTTGATGTCATCATCGCATTCCATGATGACAACACGGTGTTTTGCCTTTATTGCATCGTCACATTCCGCTGAGATATTTGACTGCTGAGTCATCTGACAGGAAATGCCCTCACCTAGCCCCGCCCACATAACACTCAACACAAAGGTAAACAAACACATCTTTTCATTTCTGGCTTCAAGTTCGGCATGTACCGAACTAGTAGTCTGGTATCAGTACTGTAGAAAGATAGAGTTAAGAAACTTCCATAGACCTCTGTTGTAATTGGGGAATATGGAAGTAACGTGTGTTGTGCTGGTAAGTTCATGAAATTACTGCATTTATTGTAATTTTAAGGCATTAGAGGACCTTTTATGAATCTAGTCAATAGTGGTATTTTATGTAGCTACCTTTAGTAAATGTTCATTGTAAGATAATAGCTTGTTAGATTCTAAATGTTGTTATACAACGTATTGTGGCTACACCACAAGCACAGGATGGAGCTCATGAGGATGTCGCAGTGGAGGAACATTTGCAGGACAGACCACTAGTGGACGTGGTAGCGGAACAGGAAGGACACCAGGTGGAGGCCGAGGCAGTCAGAAGAACACAATGGACAACCAAGCCAAGAGAGTTGTTCACCTATGGCACACTGGGACAGCCGTTTTATTAGCAGTGGAATGCAGGGGTAAACACACAACTGCCAAACTACCCTCTCCCAAAGAGTTGCGTGTTTTTGCAGTAATGTGTTGAAAAGAGCGATGTGAGCGAGCTATACTCTGCCATGCTAGGCTAGTGGACCTGTTGCTAACAAAGTCAAGTCAAGTCAATTTTATTTGTATAGCGCCAAATTATAACAAAAGTTATCTCAAGATGCTTTCACATAGAGTAGGTCTAGACCATACTCTTTAAAATATTATTTACAGAGACCCAACAGTTCCCACCATGAGCAAACACTTGGCGACAGTGGCGAGGAAAAACTCCCTTTTAACAGGTAGAAACCTCGAGCAGAACCAGGCTCTGGGTGGGCGGCCATCTGCATCGACCGAGTTGGGTTGAAAGGGGAGGAGAGAGGGGGAGAGGGGAGACAGAACAGGAGGAGAGACAACAAATCAGACTAATAATAATAACAACTGCAGCAGTGAGTGTGGAGCAGGAACATGGGGGCAGTAGACGGCCGGCAATCACAGATCCAGAATCTACAGCTCCAGGGGCGGAAATACCTGCAGAAAGTGAGTGTCATGATCTGTCTGTCACTCCTGGACTCTTGCTCTGTTCCCCTCACCTGCCATTCCCTTACCTTCCACCAGATGCCCTCTGACTTTCCTTCCTTCCCCATCACCTGATTGCCCCACCCATCTACACACCTGTCTCCACTCTCCTCTCAGCCACTCCCTCCCCATCAGCTTCACTCCTTTCACCTGTCTCTACTCAGCAATTAGCTAAGTATATATACTAGTTCATTTCCCTGGTCAGTTGTCAGATCCTTTTGTTTGCTTGTTCGGTGGTGTGTGTCTTGTTCCCTGGTTCTGGTTCTTGTTCCCCTTTCTTGTGTCAGTTCTAGCCACCCTGCTATGGATTATTCACCTGCCCGGTTCTTGGATTTATCTGTTTGCCTGGTTTCCCATTTTTGTTACCTGCCTGCTCTGGACTCTGCACCTCATCTTGTGTAAATAAAACTCCAATCAGCATACCTGCCGGTCTCCTCTCCTCTCTGCGCTTGGGTCCTATATTTGCCAAACGGCTACCGCGCCGTGACAGTGAGAAGGCGAAAAAGCACAGAAAGCACAAGGACTACCAGGAAGAAATGGAGTTGGTAACCTGTATTAGTGGGATAGGAATGCGTACAGATAGAAGGGGAGAGGAGGAGAAATCGGAGAAATATGTTCTCTTTTGCTAGTTCCTGTCAGTACACGTGCAGCCGCATTCTGGATCAGCTGGAGAGTCTTTAGAGACTTATCGGGGCAACTCGATAATAAGGAATTACAATAATCTAACCTAGAAGTAACAAATGCATGAACTAGTTTTTCTGCATCTTTTTGAGACAGGATATGCCTGATTTTTATAATGTTATGTAAGTGGAAGAAGGCAGTCCTTGAAGTCTGTTTTATATGGGTATTAAAGGACATGTCCTGATCAAAGATTACTCCTAGACTCCTTACAGCAGTGCTAGAGGCCAGGGCAATGTCATCTAGAGTAACTATATCTATACATAGTGCGTCTCGCAGGTGTTTAGGACCCAGAACAATAACTTCAGTTTTGTCTGAGTTTAACAGCAAGAAATTGCAGGTCATCCAGTCTTTTATGTCCTTAATACATGCCTGAAGCTTGGCTAACTTACCGGTTTCATCTGGCTTTATCGATAAGTATAACTGAGTCTCATCTGCATAGCAGTGAAAGTTTATAGAGTGTTTCCTGATAATATTGCCTAAAGGAAGCATATACAAGGTAAATAAAAGTGGTCCGAGCACTGAACCTTGTGGAACTCCATGACTAACTTCCGTGTGCACGGAGGATTCATCATTTACATGGACAAACTGAAATCCATCTGATAAATATGACTGAAACCAGCTTAGTGCGGGTCCTTTGACGCCAATCAAATGCTCCAGTCTCTGTAATAGGATACAATGGTCAATGGTATCGAAAGCGGCACTAAGATCTAACAGAACAAGTACAGAGACAAATCCTTTATCTGACGCAATCAAAAGGTTGTTTGTCACTCTCACCAGTGCTGTCTCTGTGCTATGAAATTCCCTAAATCCTGACTGAAAATCCTCAAATAAACTATTGCTGTTTAGAAAGTCACATAACTGATTAACGACCACTTTCTCAAGGATTTTGGAGAGAAAGGGAAGGTTAGATATAGGTCTATAATTGGCTAAAACCCCTGGATCAAGCGTAGGCTTTTTAAGAAGAGGTTTAATTACAGCTACTTTTAACTGTGGTATATAGCCTGTTAATAAAGACAGATTGATCATGTCTAGTAAGGAAGTGCTAACTAAGGGTAAAACTTCTTTAAGCAGCCTAGTTGGGATGGGGTCTAAGAGGCAGGTTGTTGGTAAAGTAAACATACGCAATAAATAGAAATGCTAATGAGACACGCAAAAGGGGTTTGTTTTGTTAACCAATCTGAATTAGTGCTGATGCATATATTTCACATTCTGTAGGTTGTTTTCCTGTATATGTGTCTGTTGCTGACTTGATGAGACATAAAAATACTAATTTTTTTATGTGTTACAGTGGAGTAGGAGCAATTTGAAAGGTAAACGTAATGGTTGCTCATTTCAATGTATGACATATGTTCTGCTTCTACTATTGAAAATACTGTAACTTACCTGATGCTGCAACAAGCATATTTTTGGGGAAGTTTGTTGAAGTATTTCCTATGTAGAGGAAGCAAAATAAATATTGCAGCTAGACTGAATGCAAGCTAAAGTTCTCTGACTCTTTGTTTCGACATACAGCCGCAGGGTTTAAGAATACACCTCTTCCTGACACCCACCAGGCCAGGGAAGGGGGCAACACCTGCGATGTTACCTCTATAACTAAAACTTTGATGAATCTTTTCACTCATAGTAGTCACTACAGTGGACAGCTATTCAAAAGCTTGTATATGCATGGGTTTTGATGGTATGTTTGGCCAGCCAATGTAAGTGCAACACAAATTTCTTACCAAGTCTGACGGAAAGCAAGAAACGCTGAGCAGCTCAGGGATATCTTGCCAATCCTTGTCATTAGTCATTGGGTATGTCCATTTCAATCTCCCCCTCTTCGGTATCAGTGGGCGAGTTGTCCTTGCCCAAAGACGGCTCCTCTTATCCTCCCCTTGGCCCTAATAGTCATTGGGTATGTCCATTTCAATCTCCCCCTCTTCAGCATCAGTGGGCGAGTTGTCCTCGCCCGAAGACGGCTCCTCTTATCCTCCCTGTCATCAGAAGTCACACATGGAAGAGGGGACACAGAGTCTAGCTGGGTGGTCCCAGAGGGCATAGAGGCCTTGGAGGGCTGGTCAGGATTACGGCGGTGAAACTCCCTGATGAGAGAAGCATCCAGAATATGTCGAGCTGGGGCCCAGGATCTTTCTTCCAGACCGTAGCCCTCCCAGTCGACCAGGTATTGCAGGCCTCTCCCATGGCGGCGGGAACGAAGCAGGCGGCGAACTGTGTATACAAAACCTCCATCAACAAAGCGAAGCAGCGGTGGAGGCCGAGCAGCAGGAACCAGTGGACTCTCTCGAAGCGGCTTCACCTTGGAGACGTGAAATGACGGGTGGACCTGCATGGACTGGGGCAGCTTGAGCTTCGCCGCTGCAGGATTGATGACCTTCTCAATCTTGCATGGGCCAATGAACCTGGGTGCCAACTTCTTAGACTCTACCCGCAAGGGTAGATCCCGGGTTGACAGCCACACCCTCTGGCCAACCTGGTAGGTTGGGGCTTCAGTGCGGCGCCGATTGGCCGCTGTGGAGTACTGGTTGGCAGAGCGGAGGAGGGTTGTTCTGGCTTCAGCCCAGGTACGGCGGCAGTGGTGGACGAAGGCCTGGACCGAGGGGCAGGAAATCTCCTTCTCCAGGGCCAGAAACAATGGTGGTTGGAAACTGTAGGCACACTGGAATGGGGATAATCTAGTGGCAGAGCTGATCAGGGAGTTGTGGGCATACTCCACCCACAGGAACTGCTGGGACCAGGACGAAGGATGCCTGGAGACCAAACATCGTAGAGCAGTCTCCATCTCCTGGTTCTTGCACTCCATCTGACCGTTAGACTGCGGATGGAAACAAGACGACAGACTGTGGCCCCAATGAGTGTGCAGAACTCCCTCCAGAACACTGACATAAACTGAGGGCCCCTGTCAGAGACCACGTCAGTGGGGAAACCATGGAGCCGGAAAACATGGAATAGGACCAGCTCAGCAGTCTCTTTGGCAGAGGGGAGCTTGGGCAAGGGAATAAAATGGGCCATCTTGCTGAACTTATCTACCACCGTCAGGATGGTGGCGTGTTTGTTGGACAGTGGTAGACCAGTATCAAAGTCCAAGGAGATGTGGGACCAGGGACAATGGGGCACGGACAAAGGTTGCAGGAAACCAGCGGGAGCCTGGTGGGATGGCTTATGCTGGTTACAGATGGGACATGCATTCACAAACTCTCTGGTGTCTTCCTCCAGTAGTAGCCCACAAGAACCTCTGCTGCCTCAGGTGCTAGGACTGGGCTGGTCCTCCAGGGCGGCCTTGACCTTCTCCTCAACCTCCTACGTAAGAGAAGCAACCAAGATGGGGGCAGAAAGAATGGTGTCCTGGCTGAGGGTGGATTCCTCCCTCTCCACAAACTGGCGGGACAGGGCGTCAGGCTTGACGTTGCGGGAACCTGACCGGTAGGAGAGGGGAAAGTTTAATCGTGTGAAAAACAAAGACAATCTGGCCTGTCGAGAGTTCAGTCTCTTGGTGGACTGGATGTACTCCAGGTTTTTGTGATCGGTCCATTCGAAAAGGGCAGACTGGTCCCCTCAAGCCAGTGGCAACATTCTTCTAACGCCAACTTAACTGCCAACAGTTCTCGATTACCAATGTCGTAGTTCCTTTCAGCCGGTGAGAGCCGCCTAGAAAAGAAAGTGCAGGGATGGAGCTTCTGGTCGTTCGCAGCCCGCTGGGATAGGATGGGTCCTACCCCAACATTGGGGTCAGGGACTTCAAGGATGGGGGCGGAAGTAAACCGGGCCTTAAGGGTCGGGAAGGCCTCCTCCGCCGAGGGGGACCACTGGAACGGCACTTTCGACAAGGTTAAGGCCATGAGTGGGGCAGCCACAGTGCTATAGAAGTTGGCGAACCCCAGGAACCATTGCAGCTGTTTGTGGGAGTCAAGGACGGACCAGGATGTGACTGCTGACACCTTGGCAGGGTCCATTTGCACGGAACCCTGTCCCACGATGTACCCCAGGAAGGAAATGATGAGTGAAACTCACACTTCTCTGCTTTCACAAACAGAGAATTCTCAAGGAGGCGTTGAAGGATTGCTTGGACATGGTGAATGTGCTCCTCTCAAGACTTGGAGAAAATCAAAATATCGTCCAGGTAGACGAACACATGCCTGTTTAACATCTCCCTCAGCACATCGTTCACCAAGGCCTGGAAGACAGCTGGGGCGTTGGTGAGGCCGAAGGGCATCACCAGGTACTCATAATGTTCAGTGGTCAAAAACCCAGCACCAGCAGGTGACGAGGAGGGGCGGATGATCCCAGCGGCCAGAGAGGAGTTGATGTAATCCTCCATAGCCTCTCTTTCAGGTGCAGACAAGGAATACAGGCAACCCCTGGGTGGAGTGGTGCCTGGGTGCATGTCAATAGCACAATCGTAGGAGCGATATGGAGGCAGAGAGGTGGCCTTGGTTTTGCTGAATACCTCATGATAGTCCTGGTATTCACTAGGCACCCCTAACAGATCTGAAGTGGAGCTGGAGCAGTCTGACCACTGGGGTGCAGCTGCTTGTTTCAGGCTGATCAGGTGACAGGATGAGCCCACCTGCATGGGTTACCCCGACCCCAGTTTGAGGCCCTGGGCTGATGCTGGTTGCGGCTAGAGGACCTCAAGCTCGGGTGGAGAAACGGTGATCCGATTCACCCATGCATCACTCCTGTCTCCTTGCCTGAATGCGTATATCCAGTCTGGAAGTCAGTTCCACTAAGCCATCCAGGTTGGATGGTAAATCAAAAGGTACCAGTTCATCCTTTATATATTCTGCTAGTCCCGCCAGAAAAGCGTCACACTGAGCTGCAGAATTCCAGTCACCTAGGCATGCTCTAGTGCGAAACTCAATGGCATAATCAGCAACTGTCCGGTCTTCCTGACGTAGGCCCATGGAAACCACCCCGAACACCTTGCGTAGTCCAGCCGAAAAGTTCAGGAAGGAGGAGCAGGCTCGAGTGCGTCTCTCCCACTCAGCGGTGCCCCACAGTCATGCCCTGTCTGTTAGGTGGTTAATCGTGAAAGCCACTTTCGCCTCCTCCGAGGCAAATGTGTTGGGCTGCAGGGAAAACAACATGGAGCAGTTTGTGATGAATGGGTTGCACCCCTCAGGTTCTCAAGCGTAGCGCTCAGGAGTCACCACACTGGGCTCAGATGCGGGTGCAGGTGCTGGAGCAGAGAGGCAGCTGAGACTGCCTGCTGGGTCAGGGCTGCAGTAAGTTGTTGCATCTGAGCGGCTAATGCAACCAGTGCCTGTTCGTGGGCTGCCGAACGGCGTTTCTCAGCAGCAGTTTGGGCCATCAACGACTCCTGCTGCTGGAGGATCCCCTCGATCCTCTCGAAACGGGAATGCGACGAAGAGGAGTGCGCTGGATCCATGACTGGCTATATTGTACTGTAACGGGTGGTGTACGAACCCAATTGCTGCACACAGGACCCAAGGAACAGTAGGGTAAGAGTTTTAATGTCGAGTTCAGCAGGTACATATAAAGGCACACAAAACGCACATTGGACAGGATGCAGCTTGCAGCAGAGTCTCTCGACCCAGTCTCCAGCTGAGCAGCAGAAACAGCAGACAGAACAAATCCAAAATGGGGACAGAAGGCAGGTGCATTTACTGGGAGTCAGGCAAGACGGGAAGGTCCAAGGCAGGCAGAGTCGGCAACGGGAAATCAGTCCGGGGATAAACCCTGGAAAGTCTGGCATGAAGGCAAAGAACAATCTGGCAATGAGTGTAAGAGAGGCAGGAGTATAAATAGTGGCTTGATTGCCAATTACCGGCAGGTGAGTGGACAGGTAAAAGGAGTTGGGCCGATGAGGAGGGAGTGGCTGACAGGTAGAGTGGAAAGTTACTGGGAGGGTGAAACTGTGACAAATGGAGCTGAGGATGTTGAGGGAGCTGAGGATGTGCCACCTGAAAGAGCTCAAGGACAGGAAAGGAGCAGAAATGTCTGGAAAACCAAAGACAAGCAGTTTGAGGGAGACTTGCCTCCTTTTTTAGGAGTGTGGACATTAAGGGAACGGAAGCAATAGATTCATTTATGCATCTATTTCTCGAAGATCTGATCAATTCAATGATGCACAATACAAACTTTTTTCCAAAAAGGAAAAGAAAATCTGGCCTTGACAAATGCCGAAATGAAGACATTTCTAGGAATTAATGTGGCCATGTCATACCTCAGATACCCAAGATCAAGAATGTACTGTTCATCAGGGGAAGGGCTTTTTCTCTGATTTCATAGCTAATGCCATGCGATGTAAACAGATTTGAGCAGATTCTGAGGTACTTCACTTTGTGAATAATTAAGCATGGGAGCCAGGAAATGCTGATAAGCTCTTCAAAATTAGACCAGTGTTAGATTCACTTGAGAAAACTGTTCAGCAGTCGATCCTGAAGAATTTCAATCGATTGATTGCAGTACGGTACATCCCAAAAAGACCCAGACCCTGGGGAGTAAAACTGTGGTTGAGAGCAGGGACCTCTGGATATGTACAGATTTGTGTATCAGGGTTTAACTGGGCACAGTCAGGTTGATTGGGAATGGCTGCAGACGTAGTCCTGTGCCTCTGTGATGACATACAGCATAAGAATTACAAGGTGTTTTTTGCCAAATTCTTTTCCACCATTCCAATCAGTCAGTCATTGCAAGAACAGGGCATCTATGTCACTGGCACATGCAGAATCAGAGGCTTCAGGGAGCACAACCAAAACTGAAGCGTAAAAATAAACTCAAAAAAGAAGGAAGAGGAGCTTGCTCTGTTGTCAACAATGCTGAAAACATCACTGTCACACGATATATATATATTTATATATTTAGTCTGTCTTATTTTAGTCGGTGATTGAATTAAGCAGATTATGGACTTTGTTATCTGAAATTATCTGTTACTAGTTACATTTTCACAGTGTAACTAGTGAGTTCACAGTGAGTTCACAGTGAGTTGACATCCAGACCAGAATCCTGCAATAAGGGAGCATTAGATCTGCGGCCTGTACTACGAAGCAGGTTCAACATACCCAGGGTATTGTTTCATTATCTGGCTTCAAATAACTTAATAAATGTGATTGCGCTAAGTGGTCACACAACGGTGTTTATAAACTCAGTAAGTAGACCTAGCGTTTTCCAATTTGGCTATGTTCACATAGCCAGGGAAGTGTTTAAAGTATATGACTAATCACAAACGTGGACAAGTCTACTGGCAGCAGGGATGGATATTTTTCAAACAAAAGCAAACTATAATATTAGAGAAACACAAAGAAGTTAAACACCCAGGGTTAAACCTGAAGTTACCCTACAAAGCCCAGATCCCACTTCGTAGTACAGGCCTCTGTTCAGAACCAGTCCTGTCATTAATTGGCCAGTTGTCACTTATCTTTCCTTTTGCTTAATCTTTTGCTACTTACAGACTGCAGGCAAAAGTGGCCAAACAGTGTGAACAGTGTAAATCACATGGAATCTGATCTTCTGATCGGTACGTCCTGTCAGAAGTTCGGCAAACACACATTTCTTATCAACATAAAGTTTAGGTGCAGGTGTTTGTTCTTCTTTTAGAGAAAATTTACCGTCCAGTCCAACTGGTAAACATTCCATATCAGGAGCATCATCTTGGATATTTACAAATATACCTGAACGGTGCTTGTCTCTGTCAGTAATCGTATTAAGCCCACCTCATACTAGATAAACGCTTGTGATTGGTTATCCCAAGAAATCGTCAGAGAAATCAATTTGAATGGGAGAGGATCCAGACGTATCTGCCAGAGCAAATTAAACATGAGCTTGCAGATTCGTCTGGTTCCCAGGCTTAATATATAACAGAACAACTTATACAGGGACACAGGATGAGAAATATACATTTCATAATTTTTTTATTTTTATTCTATATTTTTTTAATTTAATTAATTATTTTTTTAATTTAATTATTAATTAGTTATTTTTATTTAATTATTTTTTTATTTAATTTTTCATTGATTTTATTAAATTGCCTTTTCTTATATACATATATTCCAATTAAACTAAAATACATTTTTGTCTTCCTTGAACAATCTCAAACAATTCCATATTTTATGTATTTTTATTCAGAAAATGTTTACATTTCATTCTTATTTAATTATTTGTATTTTTTGAAATAATTATTGTCATTGATTTTATTACTTTTCATAGATTTTATTAAATTTTCATTAATTTAAAACTTATTATATACATATATACATATATTTCAAATAAACTAAATAAATAAATAATAAAATAAATTTTTGTCTTCCTTGAACGATCTCATTAATGTTCAGGGCACCAACCCTTAAGTGGGCAAGGAAAAACTCCCAAAACAACCAATAATGGTGGAAATGGAAGAAACCTTGGGAAGGATCACACAAGAGGGGCCCCCTTCCAGGGCGAGGCGGCCTGATTGTTTTGAGTGTCAAGGTTGCCCCATAGATTTTTTTTACATGACAGTTCCCCCCACCCCTTTTAAGGTAATTTTTTCTTAGTCACCATCTTTTTCAGTCATAAAAGTTTTTTTCTGACGTACTGCGGGCTGCATCTGGCGAGGCTTGCTGGAGATGGGTGGGAGAACAGGATAAGCCAAATTGCCTTTAGATTTAGAATGGATTCCTCTTGTTGCAGAGGGGAGGTTTGGTTTCTCTTCAGACTTAAGCCTGACAATTTTGGTGAAGGTGGGTAACGAACTGCGAACTGATTTAACGTCATTCTCCAGCCTACTGGAGATGAGTGGGAAGTGGACCAGGCTTGATTTGAGGGTTTGACTCTTGGTGTAGACTTGTTTCTGTCCTGACTGCATGTGCAACACATTGGAGCTGGGTGGGACCTGGGTGGCACCGGATTTGGCTTCAGGCCCCTGTTTGGCTACACTCTTCTTCAAGGCTTCCCTCAAATCCATGTTCTGCATTTTCTCATTCAGGTACAACTTTTTGATGGCTGCTACCTTGTCAACCAATTTCTCATTCTCACGCTTGTACTCTTCAGCTGTAATGTGGGACATGTTAGCCTGTCCCACTAATGCTTTCATCTTTTTACCTTGCTCTCTGATTACCCACTGGCACTTCGGGATCAACGCTAGTCTCTCTGGCGGTACTAGCCGTGACATGCGGTGCTTCAGCTCATCACACTGCGTCTCCTTTTCTTCTATTATGTGGTCTTTCTTCTCTAGTTGTCTGTGCTTGGTGTTCAGTTGTTGAGTAACGGTGACCAGTTTGTCCTGTAGTTCTGCATTCTTCTGGTACACCTCAATTACATGACAGGGCTTGTCCAAGTGCGCATTGATGTATATATTTGGTAGAGGCGTAGTGTCTACCGTTAGCTCTTTGATTGCCCGTTCCAGTTGTTCCTCAAGGTCAGAACACCTTCTCTTTTCTTTAAGAATGGATTCATCTTTGTGGGCAAGTTCCCTCCTGTCGTTTTTGGCAATTAATAAATTGCTTTCCAGATTGTTTTTCTCCTTCTTAAGTTTCTCCACCTCCATCTCAAGGACATGGATTTTCTTCATAAGCTCTTCAACTTTCCCACTCTGGGCCACTTTCAGGTCCTTGCTCTCCTTTCTCAACACAAAGCATTCGTCTTTGTACGATAGGAGTTCTTTCTTTTGTTTACTCAGAAAGTCTCTTTCTTTGGTCACCTGGTTCAGTTGTTCCTCCTGTTCAAAGAAATGTTTCTGCTCTTCCTTGAAGCTTTTAGAAAACTTGTTTCTTGCCTGTAGCTCCCTCCTCAGTTTGTGCAGCTCTCTCTTTAAGGACGTATTCTTTTTTTCTTTTAATTTGTACTCTTCATTTTCACTTCGAAGTTTCCAAGTATCGTCTAAAACTTGGCCCAGCTCAGTCAGTTCTTTTATAACATATATAACCGTTTGTCTCAGCTGTTTCTGACTCATTTCTGAAACTGCATCTTCGCTGACACAATGTATTTTTATTTTGTTTCCCTCCATCTTTATCCTGCCTTAGAAATTATTTAAATCGGTTCAGTGAGCGAGTTGGTTGTTTAGGTCTGACCTGTTTGCTGTAACCTTGTTACTGTAAAGATTGCACATCTTATATCCAATGCTTGATGTCATCATTGGATTCCGTGATGACAACACGGTGTTTTGCCTTTATTGCATCGACACATTCCGCTGGGATATTTGACTGCTGAGTCATCTGACAGGAAATGCCCTCACCTAGCCCCGCCCACATAACACTCAACACAAAGATAAACAAACACATCTTTTCTTTTCCAACTTCAAGTTCGGCATGTACCAAGTCTGGTATCAGTACCGTAAAAAGAGAGAGTTAAGAAACTCCCATAGACCTCTGT
The DNA here is from genome assembly GCA_031216445.1 of Lateolabrax maculatus. Lineage (NCBI taxonomy): Eukaryota > Metazoa > Chordata > Actinopteri > Acropomatiformes > Lateolabracidae > Lateolabrax > Lateolabrax maculatus. The sequence continues at coordinate 5,266,468 of CM062214.1, forward strand.
TGTAATTGGGGAATATGGAAGTAACGTGTGTTGTGGGGCGACCAATAGTTCCAAACACCGTATAGTTCCATTGTTGGACCCCGTTCATTTTCAGTGTTACCTAAACACGATCGCTGGTAAATTGATGAAATTACTGCATTTATTGACATTAGCGGACCTTTTATGAATCTAGTCAATAGTGGTATTTTATGTAGCTATCTTTAGGAAATGTTTATCATAAGATAATAGCTAGTTAGATTCTAAATGCTGTTATACAACGTTAGCAACCCTTTCGCTAGCTACCATAACCACATGTTGGTTGGCCTACATTTACCTTAAATTAATTGCAGTTATTGGTGTTCGTTGGCATACAAAGTTTATCTTTGTGTATTAGATTTATTGTTAAAGTTGGCAACACTTAATTTCGACCGACATCTGATTACAATGAATACTAGCTAGCTAAACTAGATAACATGGCTATCTTATATATTGCAAGGTTGTCACTTGGTTACTTTAGTTGTTAACATGACACACATCGTTTGTTAGGCAGTGCATCAATGGCGGGGGATAAAGAGATCTGCAGCATAAATGTGGATGTTCACAGTAAAAACAAAGTATAAATGGTTTGAATGGTTTTTGGCGGGAGACAGCAGCAGTGATATTTACACCAATTTTCGGTAAGAATTAACGTATAATGCCCACTGATTACTGTTGTGTTCCATCATTATATGTCTACTACTTTATTATTATTTACATATATTTAGATTAATTACTTACTTTATACCACAAGGCAGCAATATCCTAAAGCAGACTTTAGTTAGTTTAATTTTGGAGGGAAGGGGGACTGCTCCCATAATGTAGGGAACACTTATGAAAAATATTAATGCATTTACTGTAAATTAAAACATTTACAATAAAACTGTGTTATGGTTAATACATTGAAGGACACAGATTAAGTGATGACTGAATGATTTTGTGAGTAATTTCAGATTATAGCATTCCGCCTAATGTAGAACTACAGCCTCTCCATCCCTCCACCAGCCTTGCCATTGCTCCTACAGAAATGGTAAAGTGCAATATCATATATCTTCAGTGTCTATCTGTATCTTCAAACATATTCAACTAATTAAGTGGTTTTGGCATTAAGTTTTGGGTGTTACAGATATAACCAATCCTTGTAAATAATATTTAAAGAGTATTGTCTAGACCTACACTGAATAGTGTCTTGAGACAAGATTTGTTAAAATTTGGCCCTATATAAATACAATTGACCTTCACTTAAATCAAATTGACTACCTGCAGTTTTAATAAATGAATACACAAAGATAAACTTTGTATGCCAACGAACACCAATAACTGCAATTATTTTGAGGTAAATGTAGGCCAAAATCTGGTTATGGTAGCTAGTGAAGCGTTGTTTAAGTTGTATAACAGCATTTAGAATTTAACAAGCTATTATCTTATGATAAACATTTACTAAAGATAGCTACATAAAATACCATTATTGACTAGGTTTCCTAAAAGGTCCGCTAATGCGTTAAAATGTCAATAAATGCAGTAATTTCTCCCTGGGCCTGGGCGTGCTGACACCTTGCGGTGCAGAGTGGATGTGGAATGTAACCTCTCCGGTGAGGAAGGAACCAGAGCTGGTGCGGGAGGTGGAGTGGTACCAACTACAGATAGTTGGACTTGCCTCTACGCATAGCACCGGTTCTGGAACCAAACTCCTGGAGAGGGGTTGGACTCTCTCCTTTTCTGGAGTTGCCCAGGGTGAGAGGCACAAGGTAGGTGTGGGGTTACTCATGAGTCCCAGGCTGAGTGCGCTGTCTTGAAGTTCTCCCCGGTGAACAAGAGGGTCGCCTCAATGCAACTGCGAGTCGCGGAGGGGAAAGCTCTGACTGTTGTGTGTGTGTTTACGCAACAAACAGCAGTTCAGAGTATCCAGCCTTCTTGGAGTCTTTGGGCGGCATCCTGGAATGTGTCCCGTCTAGGAACTCTATAATACTACTGCGAGATTTCAACGCTCACGTGGGCAATGATGGAGAAACCTGGAAGGGGGTGACTGGGAGGAACAGCATGCCTGAACTGAACCAGACTAGTGTTTTGTTATTGTACTCCTGTGCTAGTCATGGATTGGCCATAACGAACACCATGTTCGAGCATAGGGCAGTTCATAAGTGTACTTGGTACCAGAACTTCCTAGGTCAAAGATCAATGCTCGACTTTGTGTTCGTATCATCAGATCTGCAGCCGTATGTTTTGGACACGCGGGTGAAGAAAGGAGCAGCGCTGTCAACCGATCACCACCTGGTGGTAAGTTGGATCAGATGGCATGGTAGGCTGCCGGACAGACCTGGTAAACCCAAACATATAGTGAGGGTGAACTCACAATGTCTGGTAGAGGCTACTGTCTCAGATGTCTTCAACTTCCACCTCCGGAAGAATTTCTCATACATCCCCGGGGAGGGTGGAGACATGGAATCTGAGTGGGTCATGTCAGATTCTCCATTGTAGAGGCGGCTGCTAGGGGCTGTGGTCAGAAGGCCGTCGATGCCTGTCGTGGTGGAAACCTAAGAACCTGCTGGTGGACACTAGCAGTGAAAGAAGCCATAGAGTTGAACAAGGAGACCTTCTGGGCCTGGTTGGTCCGGAGTCTCCTGAAGCGGCAGACAGGTACCGGGAGGCCAGAAGGGCTGTGGCTTTGGTGGTTGCTAAAACAAAAACTTGGGTGTGGGAGGAGTTCGGGGGGACTAAGGAGACTTTCGGTTTGCCTCAATGAAGTAGGAGGAGATCTGCTAACTCGGACTGGGGATATTGTCGGACGGTGGAAAGAGCACTTTTAGGATCTTCTAAACCCGACCAACATGTCCTCGGAGGAGACAAGATCTAAAGACTCAAGGGAAGCCTTACCCATATCCCTGACAGAGGTCGCTAATGTAGTCAAGATGCTCCTCAGTGGCAAGGCGCAAGGTGTTGATGAGATTCGCCCTGAGATGCTGAAGGATCTGGACATTGTTAGGCTGTCATGGCTGACACACCTCTTCAGTGTTGCATTGAGGTCGGGGACAGTACCTGGGGAGTGGCAGACCGGGATGGTGGTCTCCATCTTCAAAAAGGGGGGCTGGAGAGTGTGCTCCAATTTCCGTGGTATTACCTCCCCGGGAAAGTTTATTCCAGGGTGCTGGAAAGGAGGCTCCTAACGATTGTCGAACCTTGGATTCAGGAGGAGCAATGTGTATTCCATCCTGGCCATGGAACAGTGGACTAGCTCTTTACCCTTATAGGTTTGCTGAGGGGGGTCATGGAGTTTTCCCATCAAGTCTACATGTGTATTGTGGACTTGGAGAAGGCTTACAATCGTGTCCCCCGGGGAATCCTGTGGGGGGTTCTGCGGGAGTATGGGGTACCGGGCCTGTTGCTACAAGCCATTTGGTCCTTGTACAACCAAAGTGAGAGCTGTGTTCGTATAATTGGCACAAGGTCAAGCACGTTTTCAGTGGCTGTTGGACTCTGCCAAGGCTGTCCCTTGTCACCGATCCTAGTGGTATTTATGGAAAGAATCTCAAGGCGCAGCAGGGGTGAGGAGTGTGTCGGGTTTGGGCACCACAGGATTGCGTCTCTGCGTTTTGCAGATGGTGTGGTTCTGTTGGGTTCATCAGACCTTGATCTCCAGCACGCACTGGAGTGGTTTGCAGCCAAGTGTGAAGCGGTTGGGATGAGAGTCAGCACCTCCAAGTCTGAGGCCATGCTTCTCTGCCGGAAAATGGTAAATTGCTTCCTCCAGGTTGGGAGTGAGTTGCTGCCTCAAGCCAAGGAGTTCAAGTACCTCGGGGCCTTGTTCAAGAGTGAGGGAAAAATGGAGCGGGATATGGACAGGCGGATTGGTGCAGCGTCAGCAGTAATTCGGGCGTTGTACCAGACCATCGTGGTAAAGAGGGAGCTGAACCGGAAAGCAAAGCTTCTGATTTACCAGTTGATCTACGCTCCAACCCTCACTCTCAAGGTCATGAACCCTGGGTAGTGACCGAAAGAATGAGATTGCGGATACGAGCGGCCGAAGTGAGTTTCCTCCATAGGGTGGCTGGGCTCAGCCAGAAAATGTTTACATTACATTCTTATGCAGCCTTTGCTTATATACATATATTCCAATTAAACTAAAATACATTTTTTTCTTCCTTGAACAATCTCAAACAATTCCATATTTTATGTATTTTTATTCAGAAAATGTTTACATTTCATTCTTATTTAATTATTTGTATTTTTTGAAATAATTATTAATTGTCATTGATTTTATTACTTTTCATAGATTTTATTAAATTTTCATTACTTTAAAACTTATTATATACATATATACATATATTTCAAATAAACTAAATAAATAAATAATAAAATAAATTTTTGTCTTCCTTGAACGATCTCATTAATGTTCAGGACACCAACCCTTAAGTGGGCAAGGAAAAACTCCCAAAACAACCAATAATAGTGGAAATGGAAGAAACCTTGGGAAGGATCACACAAGAGGGGCCCCCTTCCAGGGCGAGGCGGCCTGATTGTTTTGAGTGTCAAGGTTGCCCCATAGATTTTTTTTACATGACAGTTCCCCCCACCCTTTTTTTAGGAAATTTTGTCTTAGTCACCATCTTTTTCAGTCATAAAAGTTTTTTTCTGATGCGCTGCAGGCTCTATCTGGCGAGGCTTGCTGGAAATGGGTGGGAGAACAGGATAAGCCAAATTGCCTTTAGACTTAAACTGGATTCCTCTTATTGCAGAGGGGAGGTTTGGTTTCTCTTCAGACTTAAGCCTGACAGTTTTGGTGACGATGGGTAACGGAATGCGAACTGATTTAACATCATTCTCCAGCCTACTGGAGATGAGTGGGAGGTGGACCAGGCTTGATTTGAGGGTTTGACTCTTGGTGTAGACTTGTTTCTGTCCTGACTGCATGTGCAACACATTGGAGCTGGGTGGGACCTGGGTGGCACTAGATTTGGCTTCAGGCCCCTGTTTGGCTACACTCTTCTTCAAAGCCTCCCTCAAATTCATGTTCTGCATTTTCTCATTCAGGTACAACTTTTTGATGGCTGCTACCTTGTCAACCAATTTCTCATTCTCACGCTTGCACTCTTCAGCTGTAATGTGGGACATGTTAGCCTGTCCCACTAATGCTTTCATCTTTTTACCTTGCTCTCTGATTACCCACTGGCACTTCGGGATCAACGCTAGTCTCTCTGGCGGTACTAGCCGTGACATGCGGTGCTTCAGCTCATCACACTGCATCTCCTTTTCTTCTATTATGTGGTCCTTCTTCTCCAGTTGTCTGCGCTTGGTGTTCAATTGTTGAGTAACGTTTACCAGTTTGTCCTTTAGTTCTTCATTCTTCCGGTACATCTGAGTTACATGACAGGGCTTGTCCAAGTGCGCATTGATGTATATCTTTGGTTGAGGCGTAGTGTCTACCATTAGCTCTTTGATTGCCCGTTCCAGTTGTTCCTCAAGGTCAGAACACCTTCTCTTTTCTTCAAGAATGGATTTATCTTTTTGGGCAAGTTCCCTCCTGTCGTTTTTGGCAATTAATAAATTGCTTTCCAGATTGTTTTTCTCCTTCTTAAGTTTCTCCACCTCCATCTCAAGTACATGGATTTTCTTCATTAGTTCTTTGTCCTTGGCGCTCTGGGCCACTTTCAGGTCCTTGCTCTCCTTCCTCAACACAAAGCATTCGTCTTTGTACGATAGGAGTTCTTTCTTTTGCTTACTCAGAAAGTCTCTTTCTTTGGTCACCTGGTTCAGTTGTTCCTCCTGTTCAAAGAAATGTTTCTGCTCTTCCTTGAAGCTTTTAGAAAACTTGTTTCTTGCCTGTAGCTCCCTCCTCAGTTTGTGCATCTCCCTCCTTAAGGACGTATTCTTTTGTTCTTTTAATTTGTACTCTTCATTTTCACTTCGAAGTTTCCAAGTATCGTCTAAAACTTGGCCCAGCTCATTCAGTTCTTTTATAACACATATAACTGTTTGTCTCAGCTGTTCCCGAGTCATTTCTGAAATTGCATCTTCGCTTATGCGATGTACTTTCATTTTCATTCCCTCCATCTTTATCCTGTCTAAGAAATTATTTAAATCGGTTCAGTGAGCGAGTTGGTTGTTTAGGTCTGACCTGTTTGCTGTAACCTTGTTACTGTAAAGATTGCACATCTTATATCCAATGCTTGATGTCATCATCGCATTCCATGATGACAACACGGTGTTTTGCCTTTATTGCATCGTCACATTCCGCTGGGATATTTGACTGCTGAGTCACCTGACAGGAAATGCCCTCACCTAGCCCCGCCCACATAACACTCAACACAAAGATAAACAAACACATCTTTTCTTTTCCAACTTCAAGTTTGCCATTTACCAGGTCTGTATGTGCTAATCGCTACTAGCGTCCTATTATGCGATTAGCATCACAATCTTTTACAAAGTGGTACAGTATTAAAATACACACACTTACCTTCTGCAGATTGCAGTTACTCCTAAACCAGGTGGTATAACTCTCAGTTAACTACAGATATGGACGTATTTAACCTTTCTGTCAGCATTAACTGCTATGAGTGTAACTAGCCGGTAGGCCACCCTGCGATGTTACCTCTACAATTAAAACTTGGATTAAAACTTCCGTGTCTTAAATAGAGTATAATTCCTGGGAGACTCCATGCGCAAATGACCACAACAATCAGCACAGCCAGCAAAATGTTTTTGATTTTAGCACTTTATGGAGTTCAGTAAACTCAGCTTATTACAATGTTTTATAAAATTAAATTTCATTTCAGGACATAATGACAAAAATCCTCACACTTTTTAATTAGGTGTGACTTAAATAAACACATAAAAAGATAATAAATTAATTAAACCAAATCTACTTTTCAAATGTGGGTTGTATGAACTGGAGCAGTAAAGGGCTTTGCAGTACATGCCTCTGTCCTGGACCCATACAGGTGCTGCTAGACTGAACTCCCAGTTGGCTTCTGACCCTGTAGTACTTATAAGATATGCAGTTTGTAACAAAATAAATGAAGAGCTTCTATTTGTGTATTTGAAATACATTATTTAATATCCATCCATCCATTTCCTTTACCGATGCTTATCCTTAGAGGGTCGCAGGGGGGCTGTAGCCAATCCTAGCTGACATTGGGCGAAAGGCGGGGTACACCCTGGACTGGTCGCCAGTCAATCACAGGAGAGAGTAGTAAAATAGATGGTTCGTCAAAGTGACAGGTTGACCTGTCATAACCCCGACCTTTGACCTTCCAAGGATCCCCCCTTTCCACCGCCCACCCTCGCTTCCTGCCAGATGTGTGACGTCATCTAATGTCCGGTCTTGCTCAGCATCATCAGGAGAAGGGGGTCTGGAGCATAGTATGTATGTAGAATAAACAGATGCGATGTTACCGGGTGTCTGTCTGTGTGTAGGACTGAAGAGAGAGAGATTGGTTAAGGGTTTAAAAACAAATTTAATACGGAGTGGATGAACCAATGAGAAAGCGCCACGTCTTTCCCGCCTTATGAACCGTTTGGGGAGAAAGGGGGTTGGTGTTAAAGGGGACAATAAGAGGAAAGTGTTTGACCATTTTAAACACAGTTTGATTTCCTCAAAAACAAGCAGAAAAACCTTCTCAAAAATGGCAAAGAGAACGTCCAAAACCTTGCTGGTTCCTGACATAAGTAATGAAGAAATAACGGGAATACGTACTAAACTTGAGTGAGCTCCCCTAGCTTCCCCTAGCGTCAGACACGTGATTTTTCTAGAATCTTGGCCCGCACCAAAGTAACGTATTATACATTTGTGTCGAATCCAGACACCTCCATTTAGCTCTCTGTCTGGGGTTTTGCGTTCAACTATAACGCCAACAAACTGATATTACCAGTTGGAGGAAGAGGAATCTTTGGGCCTAAGTACAACTTGATGACAGCGTTTGTCAACCAGAGAAGATGAATATGTTTAGTCCAAGTTATAATTATTGTGAAGTGACAGAAAAGCTATTAAAAAACTTGTTTGGAACTGAGTCTTATATATTCTGCCTTTCAATGAAGGAAACTTGTGTCTTATCCTCCTCACTGCTGCTGTTCCTCTGTGATGCCTGTATGAAGCTGTGAGAACGTTGATTCACTAGTAACATTTCTTAAGGTTTGGTCGTATCATTGTTTTTATGTACGCTCCACCACAGACAGTTCATCTTTGGCTCTACTTAAACTACAATTGCCTACAGATGGATCGAACAGGATGTAAGTATTTCCGTCACTTCCTGTATATTCTTTGAAGGCGGCTGGAAACTGTCCGACTTGACTGCAGCTTTGTCATCGCCCCCTGCTGCTGCCGCCTGATCTCGTCCACTTTCCAGGCGAGGCGCAGTTCATCTCGAACGAGCCTAACGTGTTGAATGGAAGAGAGTGATGTCGCAGCTCCTCGTGCTGATGAAGCCGTTGGTCCTGGTTCTGGATGGCAGCTCTAAAGGGCTCTGATCCTGCTGAGTCTGTCATGGCCAGATTGTACTGTGAAGGTCAGGCAGAGGAAGACTCAATTGCAGAATCACACCGACACAGAATTGAAGTCCAAAAATAAAAGTTTACTGGGAGTTCCAGTGCACGAAAACAAACAGGTAGTCAGTGGAGCAAGATACTGACAAACAAAAAAAAAGGCAACTCCAAAGAGGCTCACAAGGTTCAGGAAGAGAAAACAAACAGGCTAGAATAAGAACAAGGAATGGCTGGAGAGCTAGTCTTGCAAAAGAACTAAGACAATCTGGCAAATTTGAGAACAGCTAGGGGTATAAATAGTAAGAGAATTTCGGGCGGGAAACTCAACAATGGCAGGAAGTAAAACAAACTGGAAAACAAGAGGGCTGGTAATAAAACAAAATAAAACAGGAAGTAAAATCAGAAGTCCATACGGGTCGTCACACTGAGGCTACAGCAACGTGCAGGTACTTGTCTCACACACTGGGGAGAGACTCAACTTCCCACAACAAACCAGCTACTACTACTAGAAAGTGAGATTATAAGTTTGTGTATATATAGGGTATTTTGTATTTCAAATTACAAATGACTTGTAATTTAACTAAATACATTTTCTTATAGCAGTATTTTGTATTTATTTTGATACATTTGATGAGCAAGTATTTATAATTTGTAACAGGATACTTTTTTAGTGCCCATCTCTGTCTTTAGCTGGGATCATTAGACTACAATGACCAAATAAAAAGAGACTGCTAAATCCCAGATTCAATAAGGATGCACGTGGCAGCGAATAAAGAGCAGAGACAATGACTTCCCCCAAGAATACAAAATGTATTAGAGATTTAAAAACTTAGAGCAAGTAGACTTTTTAAAATGAGCAATAATCTTTTATTTCAAACCCAATGGGTAATAAAATAAAAAAAGATATTTACGAATCAAACACACAGTGACAGGAAGATAATGAGTGTTGGTCATTGGTAAAAGGGAAAAGTAAGCCAGGGTACTCACCACATACCCACACGTGCCCTGCTCACACGCTGCAAAAAAAAATAATAGAAGAAAGTGTAAATGTGTGCAAAGCAAGTGCAAAAAATAATCACACACACACACATTTATGGGGCAGTGAGGTTCAGGTGAGGAGGACCTAACCAACGCTGAACCCCCGCACTTAGGACGGCCGCACGTGTCACTTGACCTGCACTCATAGAAACAGTGGAAACAAAAGAAAAATTATGATCAATTCACAGAATCCGTTAAAATCACAAAATACAGATAACTTCCACTACACTTTGAAAACAAAAAAAGAACTTCGGGGAATATAGAAAACCATTTCCATATATCATTTACCTAACCAGGCGACAGGGAAATACTATACTTAACTATACTGAACCAAAACATATGCAAGGGAAAAACAACAACATAACAGTAAAGCTGGAAAAAAAAAGACCTGCACAGGTTTTTCTCCTGCTTTTTTTCCCAGTTGATAATCTAGCCATAAATAAGAACCACCAAGTCAAAGAGAAGAGTAGCATAATCATGTAGCTGTATGGGCATCCAGAGAAATACATATATTCAATTAATTAATTAACTTAATTACACTTTATTTTGTTCCCACTCCCTGGCTGAAGTTTTTAATAATCCAGACCTCACTGTCACTTGACACTTTACATCTTCAATGTATTATTTGCACAAAATAAATAAAAAAATATGAATTCCATCTCACTTTTAAGATTTGGCTGTAATTTTGGATTTCACTTGACAAATATCTCCTTTGTTTGGATAAAGAAGATGCTGTTCTCCTGACTGATGTCATGGCAGTCCTGCACCACCTGAGGGCAGAGCAGGACAAAACATCTCAGGGAAACAATCAGAACAGGCAAATTGAAAATAAGAATGGCAAAAGCAAAAGCAGAGTAAAAACTGAAGAGAAGGCTTTGTGTGTGTGCTTCCTGGATGTTTCTCATTATCTGAGTGGAGCCCACTTAAACACAGAGTCTATAACGCATGGAGGCCCATGCAGTTGTAAATGATAAAGGGTCACTTCACTCAAATTACAAAACCCATATTTCCTCCCTTATGTAGTGGTTACTAGCCGGGCTGTTAGTTTTGGATTCACTTGACCAGGATTTGAGATATCTGCTAATACAGTAATTCACCAAAAGCACAATGGCCACACGTGGTTGCCATTTTGAATTAAAATGCTAATAATTGCAGGTGCCCCCCCGGCTATAGTGCAGTGATAATGTGGCTCTCTCTAACCAAAATGGACAAAAGAATTTAGCAACTGTGTACATACAGTGTCAGGTATGTCTTGTGTCTCCTGCTCTCCTCCCTCTCTCTGTGTACAGGTGAGATACAGAGAGCATGTCCAACATGAGTGCAGCTTTCGTCTGACTTCAGAGTACAGCTGTCCCAGAGCAATAAAAGCTTTCGCCTCCCTGCAGCTGGTGTGGTAAGAAGTGTGTGTGTGGGGTGGCAGCAGGGAGGGAGGCATTTTAAAATTCCAAAGATGCATCAGAAAGTGTTTGTCAGTCCTTATGTATTACAAATGCAAGCCAATGCTTTCCTGCCTTTTGCTTTCCATTGTTTTGTGCTGCTGATGTTGCCTCTATCTGGTCATTACATGTAGTCGTGTCAAGACGCGGGCACATCTTTTTTCATTCCATGTCACCACACCCTTAGAAAACTACGACTCGACAACACATAGTTTCATATATTTCTTTAAAAATATAATTGAAATTGTAGTAGTGTAACAGAGAATTAAAAAGTATGCTGGGGTTCCAAAGGCACTGCTGAGCATTACACACACTTACTGTCCTAGTGGGACTGTTTCCATAAAGGTGAAATCATGGATGAACAAGGATGTTGAAGTCACCAAAGCGCTCAGTAAGGAGAACATTATTTCAGAATCATTTGAGACATTACCTGAGATTGATTAAATGCCTCATTGTGACACAACATTACCGTGTCTCTTTTCTGTCCACAGGAAGGTCAGAGGTCAGCCACGGAGCTGGTAGGGACTCGGTGCATTGGCCAAAGCCAATACTGGGATGGGACTACGGCTACGGGCCAATCTGGAGGGATTCAAATAAAGAAAATCTTTAAACAATAAAAGTAGAGAGTTGTCTACAGTTGATCACAAGACAGTGCTATTGGAAAAGTTGCATGAATTATTGAATTACTAAAAAATATAAAATCACTGGGAGCATCACATATGGTAGATAGATCCAGTGACAAAGTCAACCAAGCATGTATTTATTTATTTGTAAAGTCCTGATTACATACAGACATACAACTTTTAACTTGTGGCTTTAACAATTGTTGAAGATGTGTACTTGCAGTGTACTTTAACAGAGACATGCAACCTGCTGCTGTTCAGAATCAGTGTTGAATAAGTCCTGGCAGAAACATGATACTGACACATTCTGTGTCAGCCTGGCTGCTGGTGTCCACTGCGACTTGAACGCTGACAGAGAAAAATCCACTTGACCGAAATGTACACCAGCCCAAGTTTAACGCTCAGGTTCCTATTGGGTGTCTCTGGGAAGCGCAGCTTTTTAAACACTCTGCACCAGCTGCGTCAAGCTACCCACACACAGGCAAAGCAGTACCGGACACGGGGCAAATGTACTTTCAAAATAATAGCACGTCTTAAAATCTAGGCCTTAACGGGCCTGATGTACGGGCGTGACTGCTGCCATCAAACAGAATATTTTATCAAAGTTATAGCTGTTGTATTTAAGTACCCAAAGTTACAGAGTAAAAATGAAACGAAAAAGCTGGGTAAAACTGTGGCCTACACTTAACAACAGTAGGCTGTCAGTAAGACCTTTATTTGCACAGGTCTTTCAAATCACACATGAATGACTAAAGAAAATATTAGTAATTAGCAAATAATAACTTTAGGGGCATTAACGCACCAACATTGATTTAAGATAGGGATTGTGATACATACATTATAGAAAACAATTGATTGTATACTTTTTCTGTGTGACAATAAAACATTTTTTTTTCAAGAGCCTACAAGTCCTTTGAAAATATTGTTAAAGTAAGATCTGTCTTACTATATTATAAACTGAACTGGCTGCATAATGTATAAACAAAGTTTCCCTGCAGGAACAACGTAATGCAGACTAGTGTGATGTCCAGCCTTGTCATTTTCATCAGACAGATCTATGTGTATGCCCCTGTAGTGTTGTGCATCAGTTCAGTCAATGCTCTCTCTAAAAAGTGAGCTGTTTGTTAGCATTGCATAGCTACAGATCCTGAATGCCTACAGTTTACTGTCCATTTATAGGAAGACATGTTTCATACAGATAGACCGCAGACTTTTCGTTAAAGTCAGCAGCGTGAAATCTTGAGCCACAGGCTGTGACTGGAATAAAACAATTACAAACGACGTCTTCCTACTTTCCCCGCGTCGCCGCTCGTTAACGCGAGTTTTATTCTGGAAAGCGACCCACCGGAAGTCCGGCCTGCGTCCTGCGGGCGGACTGGACGCGGGGCTTCAACCCCGGCGGCCGGCAGACGCGCGGCGGCTGTCCTGTGAGGAACAGGTCTCCGCTCGGGAACCGCGGCGCCGACATTGACGCGCTGAGCGCAGTTGGGGACCTCGCCGTGGATAAGAGCCGCAGGGAGGACTCGCAGCGGGACCGCCGCTCGTGTTTCACGGACCCTCCGGCGTAAGTAGCCGACAGCCGCGCTCTGCCCCCCGGGAGACCGAGCGCTTATCGGGAGTGTTATTTTGAACTGGCTCGTGTGTGACGCCGGGCTCTCGCTGCCGGGGACAGGGTTTGCTCCTCACGCCCGCGTGAAGCTCTCCGCTCTGCCGCTGAATTATTCACGGCTGGCTGTAACTTTAGAGACGGCGGAGGTGCAACAGGTGACGCGCGCAGGCCCCGGACAAAGGCTGGTGGTGTGCAGCAGCACTGTGAGCTGATCTGTGAGGAAAATGAGCCAAACAACAGACATGAACTTACTGCCACCAGTGTAATGAACAGTCTCCAGGTGTAGGCTACTGTGGATTTAAACCATGAATAACTTCAGATTATTGTTCATGCTCTGATCCGCAGATTTCATCCCCCACTGGGTGAAGTAAACCTCCCCCCTTTACACAAGCTGCAAAGGCAGAGAGCAGGTCATCACAGAGGAGATTGAGCCCTGTTTCACAACAGTACAATCTTTCCCCCCTGCAGTTCCAGGGGGAACTTTTATATAGTGATACAAGTGTGCCCCCCCCCCCCCCCCCCCCCCCCCATGTTCCAGCTGATTCCTGTGTGCAGCAGGTGGCCTCCAGTCCTCCCAAGAGCTGAAACCCAGTCAGGTGAGAAGGCTCTTCTCATTTTAGGACCCGCAGTTGTTGTGGACTGATGTTTCAGGAGGAGATAAACTTCCACTTGATGTGCACTTGAGTAATATAATGGATTAGACCTCATTAGAACTGGATCTGTGTCCAAAATCGATGAGTGCTTCCAACCTTTTTTACATTTTTTTACATGGTCATGAGTTCATACGGTGAATGTGCTTTTACGGCTCCATTTGTATACATGGATTATGGATTTGAGGTAAATAAGCATTAGGAAGAGCAATTGTTGCAAGTAGCTTATAGTTTTCTGAATGTGAGTGTTGGTTAGAAGCAGCTTGGTCAGCATAACGGGCTAATGGGTCAGAGGTCCAGGACTTGGACAAATCCTTGTTAAATGGTGGTTTTAAACAGGAGTAATTGCAGGAAAAAGGCTTGTGTTACCTTGTTGCTGCTGTTTCTTCACCATTGCTGCTGACTAAACTACGAGCACTTTTGGAACTTTCTCCAACGCCAACCTTTTATTTTTACCTGTTTTCCAGCAGCAGGTTGAATCTTCAATGGTATTTTCATGATCCCACAGATGTCTGCTGTCTGCCTGTAAACAAAGTGTTTTCCTGGAGGCTCTTCTTGTTATCTTACAAGTTATGTTTACATTTAGTGTTACTCACAAAACACATTGTCTGTACCCTTGAGGTCCAACCACCGCGTTGAATGCATTTCCTTTTTAACAAAATATCCTGCATTGTTTACATCAATGGCTGTGGCCGAAATTCACTCATTCACTGCTCCCTATATTATAGTTAAGTCAATACTGAGTGGTAAATTGAGACATTTTCGACACTTGCCAATCATCATAATTTTGTGTCATCACTAACAGGTGCAGAGACCATCTGTGAAATGTGGAGCATTGCATTGTGGGATTGTTATCAGAAACTAGTGTACATGCCATGGGCACTACTTTTTTTTGATCCCCTAGTTGGTGTTTGAATGGTGCCACAGTTTGTCTCTCATCATTTTGTTGATGTTTGTGGCGTTGATAGAGACTCCTTTGTGTTTGTAAATCATAAGTGAACTAAATATTACAACATTTGTAAATAGAATAACTTTTCTTTTCCATTTATGCTTTGATCTTCACTGTCTAGTGTTATGCTGCCAACCCTCGAGATGTTAATCTCTGACCATTTCATGTGGGCGTTTCCCACTTATCTGTACCATGATGTCCGGAGGGGACACTAGCCGTTGCACAAGCTGTCACTTCCTGGAATGAGCGGTTGACTTATAAGGGGTTGACACTGCATCTAACAGCCCAGAGGGTGGGGTGGGGGGGAGCAACCAGACAAAAATACACCAGGGAGCCGGGTGTCACTGTCACTGGCTGACCAGGGGCCAGTCAGATGAGAAAATACCAAGTAGAGCTCCACTATGTAAGGATTTTCCAAAGGTTGGGTTGAGAACCAAAATTTGAGTTGTAGGATGATCGAAATGGATCCTGGAAGAAAACTTCAACAGATAGTTTAGGAATATACAATTCTTAGACCATGTACAGCCATTTATGTACCATATTTAAGTTAAAGAATACGGCTTTCAGATTATATGCTTAAACCTGCATTGATCAATATTTTTAACATTAACGTTGCATCAAATGACTTGTAATATGGAAGTATCACTGATAGTGATGATGATGATGAGGAGAATTATCACCCAACTCTGCATCTCTATGGAGATATTTAAGCTCTTGTGCTTGGTTTAACAGCTAGTACCAAACAGCAGTCACAATTAGAGCCAGATGTTTTTCTCGGGGTTTGGTGTAGACGAAAACAGAGCTAAAAGTGTGAGTGATTACAGGACTTGGGTGTGTCGGGTGACCAGAAACACCACAACAAATGAATGCTTAGGATGTCCTACCTCTTCATTAGCTGATAACATCATGGTGCCTCTGCATTTGTCAGCTTGTTTGGAATGTCTTTATGCCCCGTAGTGGCAAACATGGATTAATGCCGCTTTAAACACATATTCCTTGTTTTGTATCCCAGGAGTCCACCTAAATTTTTCAGCCTTGATGCGCTGAAACCGAACTGTGTTGCGTTTCAGGACACAAACAGTAAATTGTGGCGACATGATTGTGAGTTTTCAAGTTTCAAAACCACTGTGATATGGCTTTGGAATTTAGTGATCTAGTGTTTGACTGAGAAAAAGCCCTCACGTCAGATTTTTTTTATTTCTCTCACTTTAATGCCCCTTATGTTTTGCAGATCTTGAGCATATTGTTGCTTTCCAACTTGGATATGTGGACAAAATACACAGTACATATTTTTATATACTATTTGAAGTATGACTATGACTGTTGCCATGAGAAACAGAGTATATTGGTACCTCTCCCTCTTGCAGTAACTGGCCAGCCATCTGCTGTGTTTTAAGTGTAGAGTAGATTTTACTTATGTTCAAATGCTCCTGTTTCCACTGAAGTTTAGGGATTTAGGGTCTGCACGTTTGAGTCGCAGTCTGGAAACATTGAGACCCTAACATGCTGTACGCCCAGTCCAAGGGTCTAATGCTTATTGGCCTACAAAATCCTATACTTCTCGAGGACACATGGGTACAAATCACTTCCAATAAAGTGGGGTCTTAAATTTAATCCAAACCAGCATAAAGTCTGGACAGTCTATTGCATTTCAAGGCTTTAGCACCACCACCTGTGAGGGCTGGATTATGAAGGCTATAAATGTCTGTACATCCAATAAAGCTTTTACACAATTGTTCATTACATTATCAACAAAATCTAAACATCATAAATTCAGCTTTACTGAAAAGCAGTTGTATCTGCAGATGCTGATATTAGGCTTGTGCAAACAAGCGGTTGGCAGCTAAATCCAAGCCATCTTTAAGCTTATTGTAATTGTGTAATTCAATTGATGTGCACTGTGGACATACTGTATGGGATATAATTTCACAACTGCTAGCAAATTGTAGGCCTAATCAAGCCCCAAACCTCTACAGTGTGTGGTGTTAATGCTATGAGGATTAAGGGTTGGATTTCAGGGCGAACATGCACCAATTAAAGCCAGTATCAGTACAAGCAAACATATGGTGTGTGTTATTCAAGCCAAACTACTGTAGTCTCTGTTGTAAGAGGGTTCGAGTGACTCATTCTCACTCCTAAACTCTTTTAATCCCTAAAATCCAAGTCCTAAACTTACTCTAGCATAGATTTAAGATGGGAGAGGAAGATGTACAACTGGGGAAATAAAGCAATGTTATAATTTACTTACTCTAGGTGGAATTGTATTAGGGTGATAAGATTTTATTATTTATTTTATTAAAATTCAAAAAACGTAAATTATGAGACTTAGTAAATTGTAATTGAAATATTACACAAGTTACTAAAGCTTTTGTTTTACGTACATTACATTATATGTCAATATTTTTGTCTGACGCAATGCAAAACAGTGGAACACATTTCATTGCACTGAACATTAGTTTGACTCTGTCATGTTGCATACATATGTCATAATGTGACATATATTGTTCATATATAATATCCTTTTTGCTTCTATTTTCCCTTATTTCAGCTGGTCCTGGGTTAGAATTTATATAGGTTTTCTACTGATATGTTCCAGTCAGTGTCAATCCAATAACACAAAATAGTATATAAGTATCAAGTCTATCTCTTTGTTTAACATTAGGACTAATGAATTCAGTTCAGCTAATTCAGTTCAGCATTAAACACCATCATCCCATCCAAGCTGATCACCAAACTCCGTGACTTCAGCGTCAACATCTCCCTCTGCAACTGGATACTGGTCTTCCTAACTCACAGACCCCAGTTTGTTAGGTTAGACAACCACACCTCCTAAACCCTCACCCTGAACACAGGGCTGTGTGCTGAGTCCTCTCCTCTAACCCCTTTTTCACTTACGGCTGCACGCCTGTGCGTGGTATCGATACCATTATCAAGTTTGTAGACAACACAACGATGGCAGGGAGAAGGTCCATCTCCTAGGCTCTCAACACCAAGAAGACCAAGCAGCTCATTGTGGATAAACGTATAAACGGGGTGGAGGTCGAGCGTGTTGCCAGCTTTTAGTTCCTAGGTGTCCACGTATCCTAGGACACGTCACCAACGTCTCTTCTTCCTGAGAAGGTCAATCTGTCTACCACCACATCATTGAGAGCACCCTTACCACCTGCATCACAGTATGGTATGACAAGTGCTCTGTCTCTGACCTGAAGCTCTGCAGACGGATGTTTTGATGTCATTTTAAAACATTTAGTGATGTTACTGATGTCAGCAGTGCCTTGTTACCAAACCTTTCCTTTTTCAGTCATATTAGTTTTATCGGGTGTTTGGACATCTCCCCGCATACTTTCTTGTAACCTTTGTCCTTTGGTGCAACCTTTTTACCAAAGGTAAGAATCAACACTATGCCCTTATTAGTGAAACTGTATTTGAAGAAACAGACCAGTTGTGATAGGGTCAATTCTTTAAAAGGAATCTTTAACACCAAGACAGACATTTGACTGTGTCTGTTGGACACAAACATTGTTATCTCTCACCCCATATATCTGCCAAGTTAGATTACAATCAAGAGTTCTTGGAGACAGTATCATTCTTCACCTTATGGTACGTACAAACAGTAGTGTCTTTTACATTTACATAGATTTTTTTTCCTTCTTTCAGATTTGAGTTAATGTTTTCTACAGCATATCGTTTGTAAGTATCAATGTGTTATAAAATTGCTTGTAAGAGGAAATATCAAATACATGATTGTCTGACACTTTATAATCTAGAACACCTTCAGAAACCCACCATAAGATCAAAAGGTAGTTTTTTGTTTCTTTTTGACATTTGTCTTTTTATGGGAAGAGCAAATGTGAACAGTTTTAGGATTGAACTTTGACTGTTTGAGGTTTGATTAAACTGTATAATTCCTAAGGGATAATATTATCTCCACTAAGTCAAACCTTTTTAAAGAACTGCATATCACTTCCCCACTGGTTCACTGTGTTGCGCTGACATAAAGCATTGTCTTTGCTTAGTTTATGTAGTATTGTCATTTCAGTACTGAACTGAATTTAATGGCAGGTATTGTCAGTACCAGATTTTTAAACTTGCTTTTTATATGTGTGAATTAGGTTTGTGCCGTTTGGCGTTTGTATATCAACAATTGTTTGTTTTTCCTACGTCGATAGTACG
Source organism: Lateolabrax maculatus (assembly GCA_031216445.1). NCBI lineage: Eukaryota > Metazoa > Chordata > Actinopteri > Acropomatiformes > Lateolabracidae > Lateolabrax > Lateolabrax maculatus. Next base: position 5,285,436 of record CM062214.1, read on the forward strand.
GCATTTTGAACTAACTTACTATCAGAACTTAAATGTTATAAAAATAATTTCTACAATCTGAGCCCTACTGTGCATTAAGGGATGTTTCCCTCTGAGCCCTGTTAATTAGTGCGAGTGACGAGTTTTAAGTCCTTAATTACAAACCAGTTTGCCATCTCTTTTTCTTGATCCATGGATCTGACACCCTGCATCTCCATTCTCCATATGCCTGCTCACCAAAACTTGGCTCTGTGCTACATAAGAGTAGTTAACGTTATGGATTGTGATATTAAAAATAAGATAACAATGTTAAACGGAACATGATGCTAAATTATAGTCGCTTCAAGCACAGACACACAGACTTTTAAAAGGGAGCTGTTGTTTGAATAGAGGAGACATTTGTATTAAATATAATAAATATTTTAAATAAATGTTTTAATAGTTAATTCATGTAAATTTTACTGTATTGCTTGAAGAAAGCTTAAAGGTTAGATTATTTCAAATAAAGCTGAGCCACATTTAAGATGATTATTCAAAATCTCTAATCCAAATTCAATTTTAACAATCAATCCATAATAATAAAAAAAAGCTCAACAGAGAACTACTACTACTGCTACTAATTATTAAGATAATACAAATATTTTAACAATAATGTTTATTTATCCAACAATTCATAATAATCAAATTCGGATAACAAGTAACTTTATTACTTACTCTTCGAAATCCGAAACATACTTCAAATAGACACCTGCACATTTAAATCAAGAGGTCAGCTGGCACCTCACTGTCGTGCTGTGACACAACTCTCCCGCCTGCTTATCAGCGATCTCGAGAAACCACGACTGGACAATAGGAAAATAAGAACGATCGTCCAACCCCAGTGTGAATCCAGAGGGATTTCCATGTATTTAAATTTTGGCTGTCTGGAGTTTTCAATTACTTCCTGATATCAACATCTGATGAGCCAGACAAGAGATGCTTTCCTTTACCTCCTTCCTTCTTCTTAGGAACTGATTTTTGACCAGGGGACAAGCACCAGCCAGTTTGTCAGACAAGGTTAGGTGAGGTCAGACTTAAAACACAGTAGGTGCGAGCTCACGCATGAGGCTAAAAGTATGTTTATTTCACAACTGATTTATAGTGCTTTGTCAATCCCACTTCTGCTACAAGAGAACAAGTAATAACCCTGCTCCTAACTGGAGTTCAAGTATGGACTGTGAAACAGGGAATAGGATGTGACTGTACTTTACCCCCAGGGAATTTTTGTCATAAAACTCAGCTGTTCCATTATGGCTTTGTTTTACGCTGCCTTTGTGATCAGTATTGTTTTCATTGTGGTTATCTGCAGGTCTTTGGTTTGTCAATTGTGCAGAGCACTTGTTCAGTTTTGGTTGTCACAAGTTATGTTGTTTTAACTAGTCTGCTTTAAATTACATACACACATTTAACACAAGACTAGGTGATTTGCTCATTTCTGAGCTTAAAAACTGCATTTGCAATCTAGCAAGCACAAAATGGTCATAGGTGCAACATTTTAGACTTTAAGGAAATTGTTACTATACATGCCTTTTTTAAGTGAAGTACTTGTGTATTAACTCATCACGAAGTAATGTCCTGCAGTAAGATAGTAAACAGTGAGAGCTTGAGTGTGTTGGTTTAGATTTGAGTCAGTGACCAAAGTCCTCAAACTCAGCTGTCCCCTTGTTGTTTGTGGCGTGATAAGACTTCTTAGCTGAACAATAAGTCTTGCAGAAGAACTCAAACATGGCAGCCTTGTATCAAGTGTTGTCCTGTACAGTTAAGGCCCTGAAGAATAACATAAAGTCTAAACCACCGAACCTGTGAGCTGTTGACAGTACGACAGCAAGGATTTCTTTAAAACTTGCTGTTCTCCCTCTAGTCATTTCTGGACTGATTGTAAAATATGCACAACATAGGAGTAAAACTCATTTTAAAGTGTATGTAGATTCACTGTCACATCAGGATAAAAAGTATGTTTTTAATATTTAACTTTTTGGGTCATAGTATACATATATTTTAGCATAAATGGCAAACACTTCTTTTACTTTCAGGAAAATGTTTGCATTTGCATGTATTCTGTACTTTTCCAGTAATGACCCGCTACACTGTGCTGTGGTCTCCCACCCAGGGACTAAGAAACATGGAGCTGATGACTAGTTTGTTCCCTCTTAGAGCCCCTTATCTATGGGTTAAGTGTGGGTGTGTTGCTCTCAACTGTGGACCAGTCTGATGTGGCTTATAGATATTCACGCAGACGTTTCCCTTCCAGAAAGGCTGTTAGCAGGGTGAGCAGATAGTGACTTTGTTTGTATGTTTTTTTTTTTTAAATCTTTTTCTCATTTTCAAGATTTTACTCAGAAGAAAAAAATATATAAACGTGAAAAAGGAAACATCTTGTAGATTGGGCACATCAGGCACCAAATATTTATTTATTTCAAAGTTATTTATTATGTAGAAAAAGGCCACATTTTTAAAGAAAATATACATGTGACAATAAATGTTTTCAGTTAAAACATTTGAAATACTGAAACAGTTGAAGTTGAAGTGGCAGTAAAAGTACAAATATAGCAAAGAAGTTGAAATTGTGATTGAGTTTCATTTTTAGTGTAAGCACAGATTGAAGTTAAAGTGTCACTTGAAGAGTAAAAGATGAAAGCAGTTGAAATGTCAGCTGATGTGGAAGTGAAGACAGTTCAAGTGTGTGCACTGTAAGCAGTTTAAATATAAGTTGGTATGTACACGCTGACAGCAGTGCAAAAGTCAGTCAGTTGAAGTGCAAGATTTAAAGTTGAATTACTATTTAACAATATCAGCTTTCCATTATTTTTCGTATTTATTTTGTATCTGTGATGGTTACATGTTTAGAGCTTTTTCTTCAAACTGACAAGTCAAGATTGGAGGAGTAATTATGGAAACAGATACTCTACTTTGACAGTAATTTGACTCTCAGTTCAAAGTCGATATTACTTTAATATGATGTTTCTTTTCTAAAGCAACGCCATACAAACATCATATTCATTGTTTGATCATTTGGATGCATTTTGTGTTACTTATTGAAAAGAGCTATCATCATTGTAGTTTATTCATTAGCAGATAGTTTTCCTCATTCATTTTAAAACCAGATTTCGTGGTCATTTTGTCCAGATCTTGCCACAGCAGCCTGATCAGTCGTTTGGCGTCTGATGCAGCAGACTTTTCTATGGTGAGTTTCTGGGGAGGAGGCAGCAGCTTTAGCTTTCTGACATTCCAGCTGTTCATATTTCCTGTTTTCAGTAGAATTCACTGCTGCTGGAGCTAATCAGCATCACATTCGGGAGCACCACGTCTCCTGGCCAAGTCTGTACTCTCTGTGGTCAGATATAAATTCCATGAAATTCAAAGCTAAAGAATCTGCAACAGTGTTCTCTGAACAGCCCTCCCTACACATCTCTCTCTCTCTCTCTCTCTCTCTCTCTCTCTCTCTCTCTCTCTCTCTCTCTCTCTCTCTCTCGCTCTCTCTCTCTCTCTCTCTCGCTCTCTCTCTCTCTCTCTCTTTCGTCTGCCTTTCTCACTTTGTTTTTTCTCTCTCTCTTGGCATCTAGTCTGTCTGGGCAGAAACTTGTTGACTCAGCTTTGATCCCTCTTTCAGACATTCTCTCTCTCTCTCACACACACACACACAAAGGCCATTAACTTTACACTACTAGTGTTATGTTGTAAGTGATTAACTCCTCAAACAATATCTTGTGATATCTAACAGAGGGCCTTAAGTAGAATCTTTCTGCACTGTGCTTTTTTATGTCAGAATTTAAAAACAACATAACAATATAAATGTTATTTTTGTGTTATGGCGATTTATGTCTGTGATTAAAAATACTTTGAACACTTTATCTGTTTCTTAGGGTTGTAAAAATCCACAGATGGTACAATGGAGAACCCAACAGCTATCTGTCAGTGATCTCTGTTTGCCTTTTTTCCAGAATTGAATTTCAGCTCGTGTCCTGCTCCATGAAAACCTAGTGTCACCTCTAATATTGCTAGACTCAGTTTGGGAAAAGCCAGGAACTGTTGAGCTGGGCAGTCACGGTACACATTTAAAGCACCCTTTTTGAACTGCTCATGAAGTGCAGTTTGATTGGCTGGTCATGACGTTGGTCACTTTTAATTAAACTAGATGGCTCTGTCTTCAGAAATGGTAGTGTTACGTACATTTTACAAATGAGGTTAAGGTGCGCATACGCTCAGACAGTCTTGAACATGCAATATTTTTTAACCTTATCAATTCAATTACGCTCAATTTTGTCTGTTTTCTGATTGTTACTTTTAGACTAGTTGACTAGTCTAAATTAAAATCTCTGTTTAATCGACCAGGAAATTAGTTTTTAGGAACATCCTTAGTCTTGACCCCTCTCAAACTAAACGTCAAATGACAGCCAATCTAGTGAAAATTGGGTCCAATTCTAATATTTGTTGGGGTTACCAATTTGGTTTTAAAGCAGGGCTTATTGAGTACATTGTCTTCCGAGTTTAATGAATGTGGTTCCTAGATAAAGTTAAATGATTGTACACTGTGATCAGTGCTTATCAGGGCTGGTGCACCTTACATTCCTGTATCATGGCCATGTATAAGGTTTTAAAGTGTTGTAAGGTCATCCCTAAACAGGGTACGTGCTCACGCAGGCAGATTGCACTTAGTTCATACTTATTTTGGAATCAACCTCTCAGTACTGAAACAGACACATTAGCCAAAGTGTAGGAATGTGATGAGGAAATGACTTTTAGAGATGTGTTGCAGCTCTTTGGCAAATATTCACATAAAGACAAATTAATGCCAAAAGATCACTTTATTGTTTGAAATATTTCTTGTTATAAGCAGGCAGACCGTCCAGACTCTTGCAGTGTTGCATTTCTCTTCATATTGTGTTGATGGAACAGATTATGGTTCATTCACAGGTTATTGCCTAACCCAGTTCCCTGAAGTCAAACGAGTATATGAGTCATTTTACATTGTTAGGACTGTAGACCATTGAAACTAACTAAAGATGAATGTAATATAAACCCTATATTGTCTTGTTGACACTGCCCACTGGAAATGAAGTGTTACAGACAACTTTTCCAGATTTATGCAAAGAAAACACTGACAGGCTGCATGTGTAGTAAAATGAGGTCATTTTGTGTCTTTATTGTGAATGAAGCGTCTCTTTATCTGCAGCCCAGTGACACATTTCTCTTGCTCTACTTTTCACCTGTACGCTCCAGTTCCTTGTACCTCAGACGGCTAGTAACCTGATTCAATATTGTGTAATGTTATAAACATTACCCTCAACTTGCCGACATGATTTGTCCTGTCTAGTTTTGTATCTGAAACATGTTTGTGAGTAGGAATAATGACACTGACACAAAAGAAATGGCTTTATGTAGCATTACCGTAAAGAGCTGAGACGTCCATCAATCAATTAGTCAATCAACAAATTAATCAGCAACAATTTTGATAATCAATGTCAAACATTTGTTGGTTCCAGCTCGTCCAATGTGAGGATTTGTTGCTCTCTCTGTTTTGTAGACAAAGCAAGCTATTTGAAAATGTCACGTTTGGCTCTATGAAATTCTGATAGCCACTATTTTCTGACATTTTATAGACTAGACAACTGAGCGGTTCATCGAAAAAAATGTGTCCATGACTGGTATCAAGGTAATTTATCTGTCATTTACAACACTGGTTTGCAAAACAAAATTGGAAGCTGTAGTCCCTTCATGCTACACACATGGACCATATACAGTACACATCCTGCCTACTGCTCCATTCCTACAATTCTGTATTGTAATTTTTTGGTCCACTCTTGTCTCTCCCATCAACTTTGTGTGCAGTTGCACTGCCTCTAAAAGCCACTGAGCTTCCTGTCGGAACACACATTTCTGTATCACACTGGAGACAAATCTGTTGGGTGGGCAGGTGCACTGATCTTAACAGTGACACCTGACCTTAACATCTAACCAGACGGTGTCCTTAACATACATATAAATATATCCTTAAATGCTGTTAGCATCCTGTTACTTTTGAAAGGTTCTTGAATTGCAGGTTACACCACTGTTATGGACACTTAAACCTATTTAAATAGCTCACTTGATTAACAAGTCATCCATTCAGTGTTCAGAAATAGATATACATCATATGAATGTTCAGTGTTAATAGGCGTGCATGAGTGACAGAAATGGCCATCTATCTATAGTGCACCATAAGGTCCTGTGGAGTCATCACTAGGAAACTGTAACTTAGAAAGTGAGATCTTGTGTAATCACTAATTGTGTCATTATAGTCATGTAAGCTCTAATAAGACACTGGTCGAAAATTCACACTTACCAAGCAGAATGGTAAAAAAACACACACATTTACATTCTTTAAAGGGTATGTCACCATTTGTATATATATTACACTAGAACATTAAAAAATATTCCCAGAAAAGCAAATTGGAATAGACAGTTTTAACTCCAGCTGTTAAAGATTAATCATTGAAATATTTAAACTTTAAGTTAATATTATATTTATATTAATATTTTACATTAGAACAGAAAAAAACACTCCCTGAAAATCAGATTGGAATGGAAAGATCTACATTTGATCTCCCACTTTTGAATTGTAAACTAGACACTATAACCCCCCCTCACCCCGCACACACTCACACACACACACACAATCCCACACACATAGACCCACACACACAACACACAATTAAAAAGAGATACAAAATGAACCACTTCTGTATCAAGGCTCCCAGAATGCACACTGCCAGATGTGGTTAGATACAGTACAGCCTCCAAAGGTTGTGATCTTTCCCAAAGCTTTCTAGCTCTGTGTACTTCCGTGCACACTTTACTGTATTTTTCTCTTCACCCCATGGGTCACGGAAAGTTGCAGTGTATCATGTCTGGTCCTCAGAGCCAGACACAAGTGGGGCAGTCGGTCTCTGAGCTGATATCAGGATGTTATTTCCAAACAAATTCCTTGAATTTCCTTTCTAGTGTCCCATAGTTCCCTGGGCTTTAGGGATATGGATGAGACCCAAATGGATGAATAATCTGGGACAGGTATTCAGGACCTATTTTGCTGCAGTCTTGAGTAAATGGTTATACTCCACTAGCCAAACATTGATTTACTAGTATTTTCACAGAGGCAGATATGAGCATAATTTAATGATCTTCACCTCAGCTTCATTGCTGTGGGCAATTCCAGTTTTTAATTGGTTGTCCAGGAAACAAGGAACAAAGCTTTTGTGAATTTTTTGTCTGGGCAGGGTATGAAATGACATAAAAAGGTCTATGGGTTACAAGTTTGTGTGTGTGTGTGGGGGAGACTGTGTGCCTGTCTGGAGGGGGTAATTGTAATTGAGAGGCTACTGTCTGCTGCCAAACTGTTAGGTAGCAGAGATCTGAGACCCCCTCTGGGCCACTCAAGGACTTAAAGGGAAAGTGTGTGTGCGTGTTTTTTTGTGTGTGTGTGTGTGTGTGTGTGTGTGTGTGATATGTGACTGACACAAACTAAAGGGCTAGCCAGGTGTTTTCCTTGTGCAGCTCACACTGTCCCTTGCCATGACGCACACTTGATGGCATACAGAGTACATCCACAGGTTTGTGTATGTGTGTCTGTGTATGTGTGTCTGTGTGTGTGTGTCTGTGTGTGTGTGTGTCTGTGTGTGTGTGTGTCTGTGTGTGTGTGTGTATGTGTGTGTGTGAGAGAGAGAAACAGTATCCTTCTCCCAGCTCTGCCCGGCTAGCAACTTCCGTGGCTTCCAGCGATCGGGATCTGATACTCAACTTTGACAAAGATGTTATCCACGAAACGCTTGGCAGCAGCTTCAAGTAACTCGGGTCTGTTGTTGGGTAGAGTTTGGGATACAGATTGTATCCATTGGGTAATAATATTCAGACTGAAAAAGGCTACAATGTGTGCAAAATCATCTTAAAATGTTAGTTGTTTGAATGTGAAATGTTGGATGCAGTTGCAGATTAAATTGAAGCACAGTAGCAGATGAAATGTCAGTTGTATTTGAAGCAATGAAAGGGTTTCAGGTGCCTCTTAGAGCATGAGAGCCAAAGGTCATTAAAATCAGTGGAAGTATAATTGCTGAAAACGCTAGAAACTGTAGTTTAAGCCCTGAGGGCAGTTGAATCGTCAGTTTGTATGTAAGCACTGAAAGTAGTTCAACTGTTGTACAGTTGAAGAGTGAGAGCTGAAAGCAAGTGAACTGTCAGCTTAAGCAGCTATAATGTCGGTTGATGTTGTAAGCACTAAAAGCAGTTGTCCTGTCTGAAAGTGTAATGGATGAAAGCAGTTGTAAAAAAAGTCAGTTGAAACATCAACAATGAAAGCAATTGAAATTTCAGTTGAAGTGCCAGAGAGAGTTAAAGTGCGTGCCCTGTAAAAAGCTGAAGTGTTAGTTAGTATGTAAGCAGTTGAACTCACAGTTCAAGAGAAAAAATATTGTATTCTCTTGTAATGCTTTTACAGGTTTGACAGTAGTCACTAAAACAATAAATTCACCAACCAGCTATTCAGTCAATCCATTCAGGACCGAGAAGCTGTTCCTGTAGTCTTGGAGGACTCAGATTACATTTGTGAGCATTTAAACACCCCTCACCTAAAATTAGAAACCTAGAGAGCCAGTACTTTCTTTCCAATGTCATTAAGAAGTAAAATTCTGGTGCTTTTCCATTGACAGTGAGCAGGCGGGTGACTTTGTAGGCACGTATGCATTGCTGAGGGTAATTTTCTGGTGTTTAACCCACGGGCGTTGGCTGGACTGTTAACCATCAGAGGCTGAGCCCAGATTCTTCTCTGGTAAAAACCTTTAAAAAAAAACATAATTTTAAATAGACCGTTTCCATGCATTTTTTTCTTGCATGTGAGGGCTACATATTGCAATTTTTTAGCGTCTAACACTTAATTTCCTGCATTCCTGTGAATTGTTATGCACCAATTTATGACTTTTCTGCATCAATTTATGGTGCAAATGTGTTTATCTTTGTAAAAATTATACACAAACTTCAGACTCCAGGTGACAATTCAAAATATAATGGAATATAATGCAGTAAGGCTCCCAGGTGTCTTTACAGCCTTTAAATATTCATTCTTCTGTAGATCAACTTTCTCATTTACTGTTGTAACGTTCCTGCTGAGTCAACAGACATGTAGGCATGATTTTCTGCATCTTTAGTGTCTTTTTTGGGGAAGTAACCTCTTTAAATGTGCACGTGATACCTATTGTCAATGATACACTAATTCATTTTAATTTATTTAATTAAATTAAATTTACCATAACTCCTGGACTTTAATAGCTCATATGTGTTTCAGCAAGATTTCAGCCCTGTTGTTTTTCTATATCTGTAGCCCTCCTATACAAGTAGTGAATATGTAGAGTTTTTTTTATTGTATTAATGGAATAACTTTAGTTTCATATTGTGCACTTGGAATTACTCTGCAAAAACGGCACAAAAAAGCCTGTTGAAGCATATAGCAACATTTCTGATTCATCTTTGTAAGGCAGCATAATATAATAAAGAAGTGAGTGTTATTTTGTTTTAATGGAATCTATTAGATAGATGAATGAATGATAATTTTACAAAGACAATTGTAATGCTGCTACCTATAATGCGTGTGTTGTACGTCTGTTCTCCTGTGTTCAGCTCCATGTGTTTAGACCTTGCCATTGCTGATTAAACAGGATTATACAGTAGCACCTGTGTAATGGTGTGAAGAAAGAAGACAGACTAACAGCAGTAGACTATGTGGGTGATGTGAGGGGGGGAGGGGGGGGGGGAGTTTGAGATTGACAGAGATGCAGAGCCTCTCCGTAACCATAGTAACCCACCCACTGCGCTGCTGCTGACTGAGATCACTGAGCAGCATGCAGTGGAATAACCGATAGATTAGATAGATCTGTGTATATTTTTCACTTTCCCTGGGCTGAATAACTCGCTAGAATTGTCGCTGTTAGCCTCGTTAAGAGGCTCTGAAAAGTCGGCCAGTCTAGCGACTTTGGCCCAAGTTGGCCCCAACACTGTGTGTGTGAGTGTGTGAGAGCTAGCCTCCATTCCGTTCACTGAAGATACAAAATTACAACACTGCCGTCTTCTTTAGTGGCAAAATGCTCAAAGTAGAGAATTATTCGGGGCTAAAGAAAAAAATCTACAGAATGCCCGGGCCAGGTGACGCCCATGGTTTAACCGTTCAGCTGCACAAAGAAATGAGTTCAACCATCAAAACTGGTCACCATCTTTTCACAGAGTGGATGAAGGTCTTGGTTTGAATGCTTCCATTCAGTTTCAATATTCACAACTGTTAACTGTCTAGTAAGTTGACATGAATATGAACATGCTTTAAAGCGGTTCTAATCAATTTCTTTTGCAATAACAAAGTATCAAATTACAGTGAAAACAAGTGAAAGGGATCGTTTGTAGGGATGACTTTTACTGTTTTGGTTCCCTCTCACCACTCTTATAGCGTTTTTTCCACCACAGCAAGCAACTGTTTGCTAACAGTTCTCCATATCATATTGTGTACACAACTTGTTTTTCACTGCCCCCAAGTGGCCAAAAAAACTGTTATTGCAGGTTTAAGAATACAACCTTTGGCTTTGGCTCTAACACCAGAGGCCAGTGGTTTTGGGAGAGAAGTCAATGGAAGACACACTGGAAGTGGAGGTATTTCAGTTCTAAATTCCGAACCCTAATTATACGTCCTTGTCAAGTAAGGTAAGATAAGATCACCAAAAGGAACCAGGAACTAGGACATTTCTCATACCCCATGACTGGGTGATGGAGGGGGGAAGTGATGTCGTCCTGATAATGGGTAAACTTCCTCATGTGTTGTGCACTATGAGCCACGAACAGTTTGTACTGTGGGTGGGTAGGGGGGGGGGACAAAGGATGCAGTCTGCTGTGTAAATCTGCTGTATTTCAGGGTTGTTTCTTCTGCATCTTGTGCCTCACCAAGTTGGTGCTCGCGTGTGACGCGACTGTGACCGTTTTGTCTGTATTACCGCTGTTCCAGCCTCTCCCGTGACGGCTCAGCTGAACCCCTCCAAGCGCACTCTCGGTCATAATCCTATCAGGCATTCAGTTGGGGGGGGGTGCGGGGGCTGGTGGGGTGAAATATCTTTTTGTTGTACAGCAAAAAATATGTGCAACTTAACTAATGACTGTTTGTACTCTGCAGGCTTGTTGTTGTTGTTGGCTGGAGGTGTAGTCCTGTGCAAGGATGTATGGTCAAAGCAGTGTGTGTCCCTGGGCACCTCAGGGCAGGACGTGACACTGGCTATATGAGGCAACACACTGACCTCTGCAGTTTATTTTCTGTGGGAGCTGCCGACATTCTTTACATTTCGAATCTGACCTCTCTCTTATATTGATTTCAAAGTTTTTCACCACATAGTGTGAGTGCATGTTTTGCAGAGAATAATTAACATCACCAAATCTTTTTATTTGTTTCTTTCAGAACTGGCTAAGCATGGAGGCACACACCACACCATAGGAGTACAATACTGACAGCGTGGAAGGACACAGGAAAAGGAAGCAGTAGAAGAAGAAGAGAGAGCGTGTCGGAGGATTTTTTACTGTCAGAGCAGATGGGTGAGACGGAGGATGAGCGCACGGCGCAGGCCAGCGTGCTCTTCGAGAACTTTGTCCAGGCTTCCACCTGTAAAGGGACTCTGCAGGCCTTCGGCATCCTCTGCAGGCAGCTGGAGCTGGATCCTCTGGAGTACAGCAACTTCTACAGCTCACTGAAGGCTGCAATCAGTACATGGAAAGTCAAGGCCCTGTGGACCAAACTGGACAAAAGGGCACAGCACAAGGTCTACAACCAGAATAAAGCCTGCCAGGGCACCAGGGTAAGAGAGACCAGCTGGGGAGGATGCATTCTGGGGTTTGAGGCCACTAATAGACAATGTGAAACTAGTTTGTCTCAGCATCTTAGGAGCCTGGTGCTGTTTTTCGATAATAATGATGCTTGTCTGAACCATGAGCAACCCCAAACATTTCTTCTGTGTTCTGTTGAGTAGCGTGCTTTTGTTTAACCAACCTAAGAATCCTAAACCTAAACAAAAAAAGGAATTATGGTTTGTTCAAATACCCAATTAGGACCTTTGCCAGTGTGGATTTGTTAGGAAAATAGATTATGTAAATAGTTTGTTTCTGTAATTATATGCCATTAATTAATTAGACCAAAGTAATCCTAACTTTGAGAGGCTGAATTAACTGGATTTATTGCATATAATTTATAAGTAGAGTAAATTCAGTTAGTATCATTACTGGATCAAGTAATTTAAAGTAAGCTTTTTATAGGGGCAACTTTATGAAAGTGCTGCTTGTTAGTCAGATTGTAGTATATGGCTTACATTAGGGCCTATAGACAGTATGGAAGTTCAGATGCATATTTCATGTCATGGGTATCTCATATTTGTTATTTTATGTGACATGCTGAGCCGTCTTATTGCCTGACCATGTATGCATATGTATTATAAGCAGCACGTATAGCATAGTTTTGGAATGACTTCGTATCTGAAGGAAAAGATAAGACGTCCAGAAAGGAATGAGGCCAGAGACTCAGAGGGGAGATTAGCAGAGAGGGTTGGCCAAAAATAACAGCTAAGTTATTATCCCAGACATTTTTTTTGAGAGAACCTGCTTTTTGGAGAAAGAAGGTGGCCCTGTAGCTTGGTGGGCGCTACGTTCTCTGGAACTCTGTATGTAGAATAAACATGTCTGTAGCTTAGTCTTTATTTTGTTCTGTTACATGGAAGATACTCCCAAAGTGATTAAAGTAACCTTTCCCAGATGGCTTTGCTAATTGTTTTACCAGTTAATTTTTCCCTATAACTGTAAACTGGCAAACCACATACTGGCCTGGAAATGAGGCGTTGACTGTAATCACAGAGAACTTTTGGGACTTTCAAGATTAAGCTTTTTCTTCTCCAGTTTTATTCTCCCATTTTGACATGATGAAGCTGTCTGCTGTTTTTTTTTTGCTTTTCTAGAATATTGATTATTGCAGCTTTAAAAATCGATGAAACAGTGCACGCTTTTTAATTTTAATCATATGAGCAACTCAGATGAGTTCAACCTTGTTCCTTATACACAACCCCCCCAGCCCCATTTTGCTTTTTTTCTTCCTCTTTAACTCTATTCAGTGTCTGATTATCGGTGGGGGTCCATGTGGTCTGCGGACAGCCATCGAGCTGGCCCTGTTGGGCTGTAAGGTGGTGGTGATCGAGAAGAGAGACACCTTCTCCAGGAACAACGTGCTCCACCTCTGGCCCTTCACCATTCACGACCTGAGGGGCCTCGGAGCCAAGAAGTTCTACGGCAAGTTCTGTGCTGGCGCCATCGACCACATCAGTGAGTGTAAATCTGTCAAACTTTGAACCCTCTTCCTTTTTCCTTATAGTGCTCTGGGAGGGAAGAGAAATTGTTCTTTGGTTATGCCTTATAGTTTCAGAGAAACAACTTCCTCATCGTGGGGTCAGGAAGCCTTTTAAAGTCACTTGAGATGCAGAGTGAGAGAGAGAGAGAGAGAGTAATGATCACATGAATAACATACTTTTATTTGTTATTCATTTGACAAGTTGATAACCCCCTCATTACTTACAGCAACATTTCTGGGACTTAGAAACCAAGAGATTGAGAAACCCTATATTAGAATCTTGCAGTTCTCTCTCTGTGCTATTTTACTTCCTGGAATCATACCTTCCATGGAATCATACATGCAAATAAGGCTACCGTGTGTGTCAAATCACTACAATGAAGATAAATGCGACCTTGTGTGGCCAAAGCAGTCTTCACAAAAGTGCCTTTCATTTCTGCTGTCTATATTTAACAGTGTGGCATTGGGGGTGGGTATTTGCTGGCTATGTGACTCTGTAACCTGTGAGATGAGATTTTCCAGCAGCCTAGTTTGCTGCAGTTTGTTTCTTCAGTCTCTGTATCTCCCTAGTGGGATGTTTCCATTGGCGCTTCTTCCTCTCCAACTTTAGTAACAGTGTCATGTATTAATATCCCCTTTAAGAGATGAGCTCTTCTGAGTGCACGTCTCGTAACCCTAACTTGTTCTTATCTATAAGTGCAGCCATGTCTTCCTCCCATAACTGCTGCTGAGAAAGCACCTGTTAATACCTGCTGCTGAGCTGCTGTGTATAAACTATATTAACTCTGTGAAATCCAATGTGTCCCACACTCTTAGTAGGGATGCACTGAAATGATATACTCAGCTGATTTATTGGTATTGGAAGATATTGTTAGATTAGTCCGTCCCTACTGCTCAGGAACAGAATACATACAGTTTAAACACTTACAAGTATTGACTTACGTTGAAGTGTGTTCCTAACATAATTTGAATAATGGGAGAACCAAAGTTTTTCTATGAGTTTGTTATAGCCATCTGAGCAGTGAACTAACATACCAATAAACACAGATGGTCTTGGAGCAACATCAGCTTCAAAGTCTGATTATCCAAGCTGGACCAATATACATCAGTTAGATGAACTTTCTATATTATTTGTGTCGTTAAACTAAACATCTCCTCTATTTTAAGCTACAACCTGCTCTATTTATAGCTTTGTGATGAGATTATAGTAAGTGGATAGCAGCAAGCTTAGCTCTAGCCTTGCTTTGTGTGCTTTTTGGATATGCAACATCTGCATGTACACGTTTGTGTGTAACCTCTCCAGGTATCCGCCAGCTCCAGCTGATGCTGCTGAAAGTGAGTCTGATTCTGGGAGTGGAGATTCATGTCAACACGGAGTTCGTCAGAGTTGTGGAGCCACCGGCGGAGCAGACTGACGACAGTGAGTCTGTGTGGGGGTGTGGGGGTGTGTGTGTGTGTGTGTGTGTGTGTGTGTGGGTGTGTGTGTGCCATTATCTGTATGTTAAAGGATCACGAGTAGCAGTGACCTCCCTGCATATCTCCACTATATATGGAAAGCTCCCTGCTCACAAAATACATTTGCTAAAGTGATTTGAACGCTTCCTAGAGAGGAGACGTTTGCAGCATTTATAGCAAACTGTGTGGAAAATAAAGTCTATTGATAGAGTCTGCTGATGGTTACATTTTAGTTCTACTTTGAGTTTGCTTTGCAAAGGGCCCCAAAATATGCCAAGTGTCCTAAGTAGAGCATGTGGGGACTCTCTCACTTTAACTCTCCAGGGAACACAACCCAACACAACAGTTCCTCAACTCAGAGGACGGAGCAGGATACTGTAGCTGCTGTGTGGCCACATAAACCTCCTGTGGTCAGAAAAATTAAATTAAATCAGCACTTCAACATGATGTGTGAATCAGTGGCACATAAGACACACTAGTCTCTAGCATGTGTTATAACTGTCCCCCAGTTATCAAAGACCTCTGTCACTCATCTGCCTGTCTACTCTTTAGATTACATATGTGTTATGGTATAAAAAGAATCAAATGTGAAGTGGGTCCAGCTGGTTTGTTGTTTCCTTCCTCAGGTCCTGGGTGGCGAGCAGAGGTCCGGCCCTCCGGCCATCCTGTCTCAGACTTTGATTTTGATGTGGTGATCGGAGCCGACGGACGCAAAAACACATTAGACGGTGAGAGGAAAAACTAACAGAACTCACAAATGGGAGTGCTGCATTTGGGTAAATTATGGCAGTTGATATGGTTAAAATGAGTCCTAAGGAAAGGTTTGCTCCTGACCTGCACTTGTAGGCCATATTTTATGCTGCAGTCAAAGCACTTTTGTTATTTTTACTGGAAAAGAGGAGAGGTGTCGCCAAGCTGCTTTCAATCACTGGGCAAAGCATTTCCTGTTGACATAGTTTTTAACTAGAAGCTTAATAGTGTGTTTGGAGTAAAGTCATATTTTATGTATATAGCCCAAAATCACAAATCACAATTCTCTTCAAGGGGCTTTACAATGTGTACAGTGTACGACACCTTCTGTACTTAGACCCTCGATTCAGATCAGGAAAAAATCCCCCCCAAAAACTTTTTACAGGGAAAAAATTTAAGAAACCTCAGGAATCGCGACAGAGGGATCCCTCTCCCAGTACAGACAGACATGCAATGCATGTCACGTGTACAGAACAGACCAAAAAAAATCACACCATATACAAATTACAATGACAACATTCTGATACATGTGGATTATAAAATATAAGTGAAGAATGTGAGTGTGTGTGTGCTGGTTTATCAACTGTTGGAGATATTTGTTAGCTTTCTGTCCGGGTGTGTTTGGTATGTGTGCTTTGTGCATATGTTTGCTGATTACAGAAATATTAAACATTCTCCTCCGTAAATGGTTGACTCCAGAAGCATTAGTGTCTCTGTGACTTCTCCTTTGTGTGTAGACCTACTTTTTAAATATTGGTGTTGATGTTTGCATACAGTACGTTTCCTCTCTGCATGGTTCACTGCTAATGTTTTTGTTCCCCTCTCGGCAGGTTTCGGCCGCAAAGAGTTTCGAGGGAAGTTGGCCATCGCCATCACGGCTAACTTTGTCAACAGGAACACCACAGCAGAGGCTAAGGTGGAGGAGATCAGTGGCGTGGCCTTCATCTTTAACCAGAAGTTCTTTCTGGAGCTTAGGGAGGAGACTGGTGGGTTTAAAAAAACAAATGTGGCACCAGCAACTACAAACATGTAGCATAAAGCCTCCTTTTCTTAAAAAAACCCTTTTCTGTTGGAGTTGTGTACCGTGCTGTGCTGTGTGTTTGTTTCTCCCGCTCTAATTGCTCCTTCTAACAGCACTTTAAATACTCTTTGTCAAGCAAATCTGCTCCTGTTTTCAGGGATCGACTTGGAGAACATAGTTTACTACAAAGACAACACCCACTACTTTGTCATGACGGCAAAGAAGCAGAGTCTGCTGGACAAAGGGGTCATCATAAATGTGAGTTTACTCATGCACACTCACACACATAGGTAAATACAGAAGTATTCGTTTTGACACCTGATTTTGATTTAATCTTAGTATAGACAAATGTACAATTGAGGCCATATATTTAAATCAAAGTAGATCAAAGGTATCTACTTTGTTTCCACAAGAGATCATTTGAAAATAATTGCCAATAGAGAAACTTATTTCAGCTTTTTTTTTTACCAGAACAGATTTTCAGTGAGACAAAAGTTTAAGTACATAAGTTTGACTGTCTCTTTAAACTGTATGAAAGACACACAGACACACACACACATATGGGATCCAATATTTAAAACCAGCTCCCCGAGCAGAGAGTCAAAGTGTTTTTGGGGTAGACAGGAATGTGTGTGTTCGCCAGGGCAGTGAGTGATGGACCTCCATAGGGGGTGATAATGAAATAGGGCTGTAATGAGATGCTTTCTCTCACTCACCTGTCTTCTATGTCTCTCTCTCACACACACACACACACACAGTATGAGTCAGATTTTTTTTTCCCTCAGTGACGGACGCTGAGATCAGACAGTATAAATGAGGATATTATTATGGTATCGGGTGCACTGTTAACCCTCATACCCAGAGCTTCCCCGGACAATCATCTGAAAATACACACAAACACACACACATGCAGGAAAGCATTCTGATATACCGGCGATGCAGTGGCACACACATGCAGACTGTCTTTTTTCTCTCTCTCTCTTTCTTTCTCACTCACACACATATACACACACATATACACACACACACACACACATACACTCACACACTGTCTGGCCCCTCAGTGGTCTCCATCTCTTCTTATATTGCACGTTAGTGCAGAGTGATATCTCACTGCGTCAGCGGGGTGACAGCATGCACGCATGTGGCCAAGGCTTCAGAGGCCTCATCACTCATAATAGCTCACTGATTCAACAAACTGACTAACTTGGTTTTGTCATTATCTTCGTCTTGCAGTGAAACGCATCAGTCTAGATTACATTTAATATTATTTATATATTTTTTATTTAATTTCTTGACAAATGTGAATGTTGTTTCTGAATAAGTCAGGAAATATTATTCTGATAAAAACATGGGACAATGATGCATCTCACTTTGGTAACAAGTCAAAACAACATGACATAGATATTTCCTGAGTGACTCATGACATCATTCATGGGGTGGGCGTGGGCAACATGTTTAGACTGATCAATCTCTTCTGTCGAATTCGCACTCTGGTGTAGGATGAGCCACAAGCTGCCATGATGGTCAGCTGCAACAACAAACTAAACTCTTTAAACTCTTTAAAATTACAGGCTTGACCATTAAATATTGTTTTTTTGTCTGAATTGAGTGAATTACTTATATTTTACCCAAGTTACGTGAAATAAAATCAGTCACAGAGCTCAAGTGTTCAAAGCCAAGCTTAAATTTATCATTAGATGCTTTTATAGACTCCAAAGCAACAGATTTAACAAGAAAGTTCCTTTCTTAGCCTATTTTTACATATGACACATTACTATAATACAACTAAATAATGATACAAAAAAAAAATATAAAAAATAATCCTGTTACTTCTATCACCATAATTTTTAGGCCCCAGAGTCACTACACATTTTCTACCTGAGAAGTATTCACTCAGAATTTTGCTTTTAGTTTTTTCTTGTATCTTTGGTCCGCACAAATTCTAAAAATATGGGCAAGCAAAACACTTTCAACTGTAAGCTCAGTTATTGTATCATCTGCATAAATGGATTGATGCCTAGGATAGACATCAATATATGTCTTACCTAGACATAGGTATAGCTCTATAGACATCTATTGTCAGTGATCTCTTTCATAACCTTCCTGCCCCCATCTCATTACAGGACTACATAGAAACGGAGCGACTGCTGAGCGCTGACAACGTCAACCAGGAAGCATTGCTCTCCTACGCCCGTGAGGCAGCTGACTTCGGCACAAACTACCAGCTGCCGTCCCTGGACTACGCTATCAACCACTACGGACAGCCGGATGTGGCAATGTTTGACTTCACCAGCATGTACGCCTCAGAGAATGCCGCCTTGATCAGGGAGAAACATGGACATCAGCTACTGGTCGCGCTGGTGGGCGATAGTCTGCTTGAGGTATGGCCTGTGGGTGTTGTGTGTGTGTGTGTGTGTGTGTGTGTGTGTTGTCAGAGTTGTTTGATACCCTGGCCTCCACCTCGACTGAGGCTCAGCTCGTGTGTGTTCACACTGACATCATGTTCTCCGTTTCCAGCCCTTCTGGCCGATGGGTACAGGTTGTGCTCGGGGTTTTCTGGCCGCCTTTGACACTGCCTGGATGGTGAGGGGCTGGGCACAGGGCCGGAGCCCTGTGGAGATACTGGCTGAGAGGTGTGTGGGTTTATGTTTGACTTCCCTTAACTTCAGATTTACAAGATGGGCATACATAATATGCAGCATATACATACAGTTCAACATATATAAGCATATGAAGTTCATGCTCCTCACAGGATGAATGCTAATGTGACACTGTGAATTTTCCTTTGGCTCCAATGCCAGGCCAAACTTTACACAAGTAATATGAAAATGCGAAATTGGCTTACCATTATCCAACTGCATTCATGCACCCCAGAGGATGAACCTTTTTCTATTTTGGAAATAGAAAATGTCTAAAATGTTAACTTTTTGTACAGATAATCTCATAAATGTAAGGGGTAGATTAGTATACAATTTGCTAAGCACATTCATGTCTTCCAGGGGATACATCCTTGGTGTCCTGTTTATGATCTTACTTCCAGTGAACCATGCCAGTTTTCAATGACGCCACGATTTCTCTGTGGTTTTATATCACAGGAATACAAATAGCCTTGTTATCACCTGCTGAAACAAAGTGAAGTAGCAGTAGTCATGAGTCCAAATAAACCTGTCTGGATGTGTCTAGTGTCCACACTTTAAGCGATGTAGATTAAATGTTATAAGCAACATTTTGTGCTTTGAGCTCACTTCATTGCAGTTCTCTGTACTCTTTGAAGCTGCAGTATCTTGTGTCTGTCAGTTATATCTGCCCTGTTGTTCCTCAGGGAGAGTATCTACCGGCTGCTGCCTCAGACCACCACAGAGAACATCAGTAAAAACTTTGAACAGTACGCCATTGACCCTGCCACCCGCTACCCCAACCTCAACTCCAGCTGTGTACGCCCGCACCAGGTCAGTACAACACTTGTATGATAAGAATAAACTTTATTTGTATAGCAGTTTAATTAATAAAGTCATCAAGTGCTTTTCAAGAAAAAGGAAAAAAAATAATAAAGCAAATGCAGATGACCTTGAAGAATGAAACCAGATATCAAAGGGAAAAAAGGAATGAAGAGACATCATTGGTCTTCTGCTCAGTGACAGTGACACTGATCGAAAATGTTTCAGTCTTATTTGAGTGATAGAGAACGATTTCACCATCATTATGCATGTTCAATTCTGTAAGTATTTCTAAAATAAATTCAACAATGACTGTAAAATGCCGCTTTTCTGTTTTTTTTTTTTTTTTTTTGTGAGATCTGACCCCCCCTTCCGATGCGAAACATGCAAACAAACATACTGCCTGTGCTACTGCTTATCTACTGAACAATGATTACTTTTCCTCTCTTCTTTCTTTCAGGTGCGTCACCTGTTCATTGATGGCCAACAGGACCCGTGCCACCTGGAAAGAGGAGGACCTACGCGTAAATCAGTGAACTTGTCCAGGAGAGGTGAGATGTCTTTTCCCCAAATACAAACTGGTGATTTTAATATGAACTTTCAGTGTTATTTTGCATGAAAAAAAAGTTTGATTTGTAAATAAGGATTGATGAGTCCAAAAAGCTGTGATGTGATGACATGGTACTGGAGCTTTCTGTCTGGAGCTCTGCAGTTTTCATGGCACTGTCTGGAACTTTTACAGTCTGTAAAACTTCAGTTAAATTTGATTTTCTTTTGACATTGTATTCATTGTGAAGTTATATTTTGACAGAGTAGATCTTCATTTTAAGACAATATAATGTATAACAATAATATGTGTCAGAATAAAGAATCAGACTGCATCTTTGGTTAAAACAGAATCATTTTAAAAGTTGCTATTCAAAACATGAAAAGTGATATAGTATTTGAGTATGTAAGTTCTTTTTGGGCTTGTAGTTAGGGTTGGGGGTCACACTGTATGTATGTATGTATGTATGTATGTATGTATGTATGTATGTGTATATACATATATACACATATACATATACATATACATATATACACATACACACATACACACATTCAGTACAATGTTGAGGGGTAGCAAATCCTGTGTAACTGATTATAGGGATAGAATGATATATCTTGTGAGTATTCCTGCTGCTATAATAAAAATCAGACTACAGACGCATCAGATATCTTTAGACAAAATAGTGACAGTGAGGATTGCTGCCAGCTACTCACCTGGGACTGTATTTTGCTTTCAAAGCTCCCTGTCATGTTAAAATGGTAATCTCATTATCCTATGAGTCACCACGGAGATTAGATGAGTCCACAGCCCCATTAACACTGCGTGAAAGCTTCCCTTGACACCTTTTATAGGTTAAATTAATTTATGAAATTGTCCCAGCAGTGACTCGGAAATGCAGCATGACCAAAACAGCTTTAACAAAGGCTGTTCTTTTTGAGCATGCTGCATTTTAACAAATCAGAGTGAACCCCTGACTATAATTTACTGGAGAAAAAAGGTTGACGACATAGTGAATGCTTCCCCAGCCCCCACTTAGGGGAAATGTTAGCCTCATCTCAGTCACGGGCTGACACACCTCGTCACAGACAATACAGCTGGATAACGTTACACCCACATGATGCCTCTTACAGACATGTGCTGACCTGCTCTACTCTGCACCAGCAGGGTTAGACTGATAAACAGTACGGGGCCCACACAGTTGTCTTCCCTTTGATGGAGGTTTCTAACTGAGAGAAAGAAGTCATTATTTATCCACAAGTTAAAGCAGTTGAGGGCAGCACAACAAGCTGTAAAAAACAACCTGTTTGTTGCCACTGTTTACAGAACGTTTTCGTTCAATCGGTATGTGTTCACATCATTAAAGTTATCTAAGGTTATTATTCTCAGTGTGGGCAACCCTTAAGAATATTAATAAGTGCAGCTTTAAGTCTTGACACTCAAGATTTAAATCCAATACCATGTCTCGGTTACAAGGCCTAAAACGTCAATTTCTTTTTCACATACATTCAGTTGCCAGTTTATTAGGTACACTAAACTAAAGCTAGTGCACTTTAATGCAGTCTCATACAGCAGTCCTGCACTAAATCCTACCCTCATGAAGGTTAGAGTTTTCAATTTTTGTTAAAAATGGTGCTGCAGTTTGTGGTGCTGTTAACTTGTATTGCAATATACTGAGAAGTTTTTTAGAATATTTTCTCCACCCCATTTATATGAGTGAGGGTAGACTAAATATGAGGAAAACCCCTCAAATATAACAAAAGCAGCACTGCAAACTACAGCTTTCAAAGTGACCATAAACTTAAATAAACCCCTAAAATAAAGTGCCTTTTATTACAAAAGGTATCAACGCAATCTTTCACCCCCCTCTTTTCTCCCCATTCCTGTCACTCTACAGATCAACCCTGAAATCCTACCATGAAGTTACAGTTATGCATTTTAAAGCATATCAAAGCAAGTCCTGCATATCTTTTAAGTAGGCCAGTTTGTGCACCAGCCTGAATGTCTGCTCTGTCTCTGAATTTGCTGCCACAGGGCTCAAGTGTACCCACAAGTCTTCAAATGAAAAGTTTTATTGTGTCATGGAGCCAATGCTGCATGTCAAATGGCAAATTCACTGTACACCAGCTTGACAGGACCTTGCTGACTGATCACTGACGTGCTGTTTCTCACCTGCAGAGTCTGAGGTGCGTCCTGGCCGGCTGCTGACCTGGTGTCAGAAGCAGACTCAGGGCTACAGAGGGGTCGACGTCACCAACCTCACATCTTCCTGGAGGAACGGCCTTGCCTTCTGCGCTCTCATACACCGCCAGAGGCCTGAGCTGATGTAAGAACACATACAAAAGCACACAGAATCTATTCATGAAACATACTTGGAAATGTTGACGGTTATTCAGATTTTGGTGGTTGTCTATTGGCCTGTGAAGAGTCACCTGTCCATATTGGCTCTTATATGAACTGAGCAGCGTATTACTAATAGCTGGGGTTAAATGACTCTGTTGGAAGTAGTGTGCAAACCGCACTCAGCCCTCAGCTGAGAAATATTAGTTAGTTAGTTACTTAAGCTTTATTTATACAGGAAATCTCCCTGGGTCAAGATGTCCTTTGCAAGAGAGACCTGAGAACAAATGGCATATACTCAGGATCACAACTAGAAAAAATGAATTCACTCAAAACAACCACCACACGCACCACGCGCGCACACACACACACACACACACACACACACACACACACACACACACACACACATTAAAACAAAAGCTGTGTTTGCTGTAGTAAGGTGCATAGTCCTTGAAACTGTGTGAGGAGCTTTTAAATCCAACCTGTCTTGTGATCTGGTGTCGTGGCCATAAGTTCTGAACTCAACTAAGGATGTTAATATCTCTGCAGCTTGGATAGTGGTATGTGCAGCGCAGGTATGCCGATGCCTTCTAGATGCCAGTGATAACCATCCAACCGTTTCATGTAACTCACAGTGGTGAGTGTGATAGCTATCTTGTGTGATGAATCGAATGGCACTGTGTGTATTAGCGTACAGCATATGTCCATAATCCAAAGTAGACAATGTGGTGAATTGGATAATGTTTTTTCTGTTTTTAAAGGAGAAACAAACTCTGTTTGCTGTAAGAATCCAATTTGAATTTGTTATTTTTGAGCAAGATGTTCAAGAGCTTTGTATTTGGAATTATTAAGTATTTATAATGCTAATACAGTGCTGAGTTGGAAAATAAATGTTACTGTCCAGAATAAGTCGCATTGGGCCTGATATTGATCCATGGTTGACACCTTTATCAACCATTTGGGGACAGCAGTTTGAACTCTACCAGAGAGATATGATTTTAACTACCTGTTAACAGAATCATCAAAACCAACAGAAAGCAGCTTATTTAACAAAAGGCTGTAATCAGCAGTATTGGACAGGTCTACAGTGAGTCCAGCACAGTGGTGTATAATTGCAAATTTGTAAGATCATTGAATCAGCTTATAAAATAGATTTTAGCAGTGCATAGTAAAGGGTTAACATGTGATTTCTTGCTGGCTAAGTTGAATCACCTGACTGCTAACAGGCACTGCAATCTTTTTCAGAGATCATGTATAACTCTGACTCCATCACATGTCATTTGACAGATGAAAGCGGATAGATTTTCTTGTTTGCTGCTCCGCTTTTAAGTTGCATCCCACTTAGCTGACACTCCATCCAATTGATTGTGGCGAACCTAACCGCTGATTAATCCAACAAGTCGTCATACAGTCCACACCTACGTGAGTCAGCCTGCTCACACACAACTGAGAAAGCTAATAAAAGCGTCGGAGTGATTTGTTGGAATGGCATCATTTCTTTTGAGGGGGGCTCATATTGTAGACTCAAACACACCTCATGTTAATCCTTGTCATAGCAAATATTAGCATTTTACCATGCCAAATGTATGCAAAGTAACATGCTAAACAATCCTGGAAAAACACAGTATCTACCAACTCCTGAGGGAAATACCTGGCTCTTCACCTGCTAAATGTTCCACCATGTTCACCAGCTAGTTGCAGTCTGCCACTTGGTGCTGAGCGGGTAGACTTTTCTCTGAAAACTGCTGCCTGCTGCAGCCGAGAAAAATGACCCCATGAAAGCAGTGAGAGGGAACCAGTAAAGTTGCAGCCAGGCAGCTAAACAATGAGCTAGACTCCCTATAAAGCTCTGTAAAACCGAGGGGGAGCTGCAGATTCGGGCTATAATTCTCTGTAGGCTCATCACTATGAGCGACCCCTTTTACATTGTCATTTGATAAAGGAGAATCCCCTTTCTGCCTTCTCTTTTCATCGTCTCACCTCACCACCTGTCTCTCCTCTGAGAACATGGAAGACGTTTGAAACTCATACACAGACCCCCCCCTCACTCTGCTTCCTCCTCAGTGACTATGACTCTCTGAACGAAGAGGACGTGGCAGAGAACAACCAGTTGGCGTTTGACCTGGCTGAGCGAGAGTTTGGCGTCCAGCCAGTGACGAGGGGAAAGGAGATGGCTGCGGAGGCTGAACCGGACAAGCTGCTGATGGTCCTCTACCTCTCCAAATTGTACGAGGCCTTCAGGAACTCCCCAGGAAACAACAACGGTCAGGCTCCTTCCTGCTTCTGTCACTTGTTTCGTTAGGTGTTGTGAAGCTCCCAAGCATATACCCTGTATTGAGTGTTGTAATGGGAAAATAAGGGATTAAATAAGGAATTAAATTCTAGTGTAAGTTTTCTAGTGTAAAGTTTAAAGCTAGATGGCGAGTAATTATAGGCGACTGATGTTTTCTGGCTGAAGTGACAGTGCTAATAGGGAAAAGTCATAATCATTGTGGAGTGAATGACTACGTAGTTTCTCTCATGAAATAGTTCCAGAAATAGATGTTGTCAGTCTTTGTTAAATCCTTATGTCTAAATGTACAGGGCTGAAAACAAAAACAACACCACTATAAACTATTGCCCCTGGTATTACCATAGAATTCAGAGTGTCAGTGGCTTCCCAACTCCAGTTTGTCAAAAGACAAAAAAATTGCTTACAGATTCACTCCAGCGTATGAAAAAGGGATCCAGCTACTCAGAACACACAGATGGGGAGGTGTCTCGGCCAGCTATGCAGTGCACGGCTGGTTGCAGAGTTTCACCTTAACCACCAAAAAATGTGTAATACTATACCTAACCTAAAAAAGCTGTGATAACAGGATCTCCATGCCTTTCCTCCTTAACAAAAACATCTATATAACTCACAAGATATAGCCAGTGTGTGGTTTCCATCTTGATTTCTAGAGATTGAAAAGGTCACGATGAAGCTGGTCTTTAAAAAAAACTCTGCTGCTCGCTGCTTCCGCGGACACATTTTCATTGTGTTTTTCAAATCCTGTGAAAGTATAGACCCAGTGCTATTTGAAATAACCGAGGCTCGTGGACTACTTTATCCACCGCGTGAGCTAGAGTTGCACGTTACACAACCGTGGTCAGGTCAGTTCCTGCCAGAGACACGACTGGTATGTGTGCTATGTCTGTGGAAGCCGTATCTAATCACTCCGCACAACTCTGGAGGCCCTCGGCTCCCGTCACGCCACCACTGCAAGCTCCAGCTTTCAGCCACATTTCACTTTTAGTGCTTTATTGTTATGGTCCCATGGACGTCTGTGTCACCCACACTGCTGTCGCCGTGGAGCAAACTGCGCCTCCGAAAGGCTGGGAAAATAATGTACCTCCAGTGAACCATTTTCAATTATCTGTCAATTTGGTGGGAATTAACTTGTGGACATTTTAGGAGCCTAAATGTATTGTCTGCCTATATTTAGTCAGTTATGATGTCTGCACTATGTGTACTATAATGGCCTTGGGTAATGCAAGTTTGTTATGCAAAGTTGCATTAGTGATTTTTGGTCTATTTCTAATGATTATTTGATATGTCGTGTTGAAGTATGAACCCCCCCCCACGTTTCTCTGATTGTTTAACTCTTAATGTCTACTGTTCTCATGCTAATTTTCAATTTGCTGTTTGAGTGCAAGAAAATCAGTTATTTTTAAGTTTATAGGCTCTATGTCCAGATTTTTCAGGATTTCATTATTGCATCTTTCAAATTATTCTGAAGGCAAAACCTTGTGTGTGAATGAATAAAAAAGCTTAGTGTAAACCTAATATGACTATGTTTATATTCCAGGCTCAAGAGAACCAGACGAGAACAGTGAAGAATATCCAGCCAAAACCAGCCACAAACTGCCCAACTTGTCTCAGCCCAGGAAGAGGATACCCAGGGTAAAGCCAAACACAGTCTCATTTTTAATTATCTTCTTGTTTGTCTCTCTCTGTGCCATTCATCTGAGGCTTTTATTGAGCATTAAAGAGTTGACTTCTTCTCTCTCTCCCCAAGGTCCTTTTTTCTTTCATCGTCAGCACACTTTTCAGTCATTGAAATCTTGAATAGATAAGCTAAAGCTAACATAGAAGTCAGGGCAACATAAAAAACAGTGTTATCTAATCACGAGCACTAGCCGTCAGTCTAATGATTAAAGGGATTCTTGATGTCTGCTCACGTGAACGGTATATTGCATGATTAGCTTCCAGTATCAGCATGCGCACTAATTACATCCCGAGTGGCTCTTTGTTTATCTCTGTGAGTGAATCTTTACTGCGGTGTCTACTGTCGCAGGACGACAAGAAACTGGAAGACGATTCTGTCAACAAAAGACGGCGAAAGGGCAACCACTACCTCACAGAGGTAAGTTCAAAGAGATATAAAATGTTCCATTGAACTGGGCAATCCTACTTTTAAGTTATGTTTAATGTCCCACTCCCTGCCCCCCTACCCTCCTCTGTGCCCTCTATAATCATCCTCCTTGTCCCTGGCATGGCATCAGCTATCTTGCCCCACTGCACCCCCTGCTGGTGAGGATGGGGAGCTGCGGGAGAACAAGGTCCGCTCCATGGCAACTCAGCTGCTGGCCAAGTTTGAGGAGAACTCCTCCACTGCAAAGATGAGCAGCAAGGTGAGAGACAGACAGCGCCAATACTGCTCTTTTGAACAACTTTCAGAAAAAGAAAGTCCACGTGGATTCCTTTTTTCCCCAGTGATAACACAGGGTTTTGCTCTCTGCTTTTGGTCTATTTATTTGTTTCAACCGCAGCTGAAGAATCAGCTCTCATAGCAGCTGGCTTCAGTATGGAAGCAAAAAAGGGGGAACAATTGGAATCTTATAAGCAACTGAATACCTAATTGTAAATTGTGTCATCCCTGAATACCTGACCCTATCACTGAATATTTATTTATTTATTTAGAACATGTGGGCTACCGAAAAAACTTCTCCCTCAGGTATTTCAAGGAGATTTGGGGCTTGCATCACATGAGCGTAGTCTGAACGTTTCTCCAATTCAATCTTGAGTTATCAGAGTTTTTGACTTGTATTTATGAATTTTTTGAGTTTATGTTTAAGTGATGAATTTATAATTGAGTTTGATCATTGTTTTATTAATAAATACGAAATGGCAAAAAGGGTTTGAGACCAGGATAACTACAGATGGATGGTTTTCAAATTAAGTATTCCAGGCTATAAAATCAGTTGCGTTTAAATTTAAAGTTTTCAGTAGTGGTTAAATATCACAATTCAATATGAGGTTGCCTATAGGATTACATTTATTATGGCTATTATTTACTCAATACTTCAGTTTAATTATAGAGTAGATAGAACCCTTACTTAAAAGTACACTGCTTGCACTGCTTGTGTGATGGTAATGCTTTCTGATGAATATAATACTGTATATACTGTATACTACATATGAGGCACTATTTGGAAAGGGTCCCTCTTATCTTAATGCTGTCTTGGTATGTTGAGGTTAGTGGGACACCTTCATCACCTGTCGTCTTTTATTCTGCAGCCCACTTTGTTCAAATACCTGTGATGTATTGTCAAACAATGCCCTACATGTTTGTGATCCCTTCAGACTTTTTTTCCTTTCCCTGACCTTCCTCTCCTCTCCTCCTCGCATCAGTCCGACGAGGACCCATCCGATCCATTCTTTCCCCACCCTCTGTCTCCTTCCACCAGCCCGCTTCCTCTCTCAGGGGAGGAGGACGAGGAAGAGGAGGACGAGGAGAGAGAAAACCCCCGTTTTGCAAAGCCTAAGGACGTCCCCCCTCCTCCTCCTCTGCCTCCCCCTCGCCCCAAGTGGCAGGTATGCTTCCCTCTGAGCGCTCCCCAGCTCTTCCTGTTGTGAATGTGATTAGATGGGTTCTGTTGTTGATTAACAACTATTTGTGGTTCTCTTATTTATCTTTTCTATCTTGATTATCTTGTTTTTTCATTACAAATAAGTACCAGAGAAATGTGTAACACTTGTCTAACTACTATAAACCCGTTCTCTCCTGTCTCCTCTTGCTCCTCGTCTCTCTTTCCTGTTTTCAGCCTTCCATCTACCTTCGCTTACTGGAGAATCCCAGTGCTGTGGCTCAGCAAACCACTTTCCTCTATTCCCCCAAATCTTCCCTCCCTCAGAGCGCCAGCAGTCGCTCTCCTTCCCCCTCGCGCCCTAAGAGCCCGCTAAGTCCGAGCCCTAACGTTACCGAACATTACTACCCACAACGCACCTCTCCCGACCCGACAGCCTGTCTTTTCTCTGCTTCGGATATCGATCGTTCAGTGCAGCAGGTGAATTTCACGCCAGTCCTGCACAATACTTTCAATCACAACTGTCCCGAATGTGTTCTGATTTTCCCCACCACCTGCTGTCCGTGCAGACTAAAGCCCAGAGACCGTCCACCAGAGGATTTTCCGTGAGGAGTATTAAGGAGAGAGCCGTCCTCCTCTCCTCCATGTTCCCTGGGTCCAGCAAACCTCCTCCTGCTCCTCCTGCTCCTCCTGCTCCTCTTTCTCCTCTGTCTGAATCACAGGTTGTGTACTACGCCAACCACTTTTTCATGCTTGACATCAGAATAACTGTGTGCAGACTTGTTAACATGGTTCCATGTGTGAAAGCTGCATCCATTCTGTGTTCATTTCCAGTGTGCAGCAGTTTCTGAGCTGCTTTTGTCTTTGGTGTGTCTGAGACTTTCAGGTTGATTTGCAATGTTTTTTCTTCCAAAACTGAACAGATTTTCATTGTATGGAAGTTTTACGCAGTAGTATCCTGGAGGTTGAGATCTGTGTTTCACATTTTTAATTTTTTTTAATTTTGACTGGGCCATTAGAGCAACTGGATATTTCAATTTGACTTCAATTTAGACTTTAATATAGGTACTTGTACAAATACATATACTTCAAATAAAGTGTTTGCACAATTTTTTACATTTAAATTGAATTTAAATTTCAAAGAGGGGAATTCAGACCACATTAATTTAGATTTAGATGGTTTTCAGTATTTCAGTGCTACAAGTAAAGTCTAATTAAATATCAACATTAGGTACTTAAGTTGCTGCTAAGATTCAAATCAGTATGGCAATTATTTCCTTTCATACGAGAATCTCTCCATATAGCCTGTTATCATTTGCTGACTTTGCTGATTGAGACTGAAGTGTGTTCAAGAACTCTAACACTAACAGTGTTGTTTGACAAATGAATCATCTGTAAATGGCCAATTGTGTTGAAGTAAATAGTCTGGATCACTGAAGAAGCAACAGTTGAATTAATAATGAGAAGCTCATTGAGAAAATAGGTTTTCAGGGCCTTTAACTGTTTAACAAACACACTGGAGAATCTTTTTTTTTTATTTACTTTGTAGAAAGGTTCCCTTTTTGAAACAAAAGTGAACTGATTTCGACTGACTCATCTGTGTGAAATTCACTTAGCTTTTAATTTTAAAGTTATTTCCTACAGTTTCATCCTCCTTTTCTTTGCAGTCTTTCAATTTTCTCTGACTCTTCCTCTGTAGGTGGAACTATTTACCTCTTCCCCTCCTTCCTGGCCCCCACCTTCTCCTCCTCCTCCTCCTCCTCCTCCTCCTTCTGCCCCTGTACGGAAGAGTTCCTCCGGCTACCCTGTAGTTCACCCTGTCCCTGACCCCACTGCCCAGACTGGTTTTTCCCCCGTCCCCCTGTCCACTGCTGGACACGAGGACAAGATACAGAAAGGCTCCTCCGCACCCTCCTCTTACACCGACTCAGAGCAAATCTCTTCTCTTCACATTGATTCCTCTGCACGCAGCAGCAGAACACCCACTGGCCTTTCTTCCACTTGCTTTGATGAGAGCCTCTCTAACACTAACTGTGAAAATGGACACGGCGTCTCCCCCTCTCATCCAGTTTCTTTGCGGCGCAAGGAAACATGTGAGAGGATGCGTCAAAGTGAACAGGAGAAGGTCCCCAGAACGGCTCAAGAGACATTTGATGATGAGAAATTAGCTGAAAATGATCACATGAAGGTAACGGTTTCCTCATGCATATCAAAAGCCTGCCTGAAGACAGCCCGCTAGTCCAGGGTTTTACACCACTTGAGGTTTTTTTATTACAATCTTTACTGAATGTACCCAGTCAAAATTCCTTACAGTTTCTGCTGGAGTGAAGCGAGCGGAGCTGTTGAATGTGGGGGTGTAAAGTCTGGTTAAGATTCTGGTATTTCCAGAAATTAATCTTTATCTGGCTTTGACGACTCAGTTTGACATCTTAATGGCTCATTAATATGATCCCAGCATTCATTATCGGAGCAACCTCACATATTCCTGTTAGATTTTTATTGTATCCACGCATTTCCAGCCTTATGAAAGGGTGGTGTTAGATTAACAACTGTATATTTATAGGGCTGTAGGAAGAACACAAGGATACTTCAGAATTCTCTGCACTGAATATCATAAATCCACAAGTGACGTTCATTCTGGTGTTCATTTAGTGCAATGGGAGCTGCACACTCGAGAACCCTGGAAGAACCAATCAAAAGTCAATTGTTCGCTCTGAGAGTTGTCCGACTGGAGCTCCTAGTTACATGAAAGAGGTACTAGTCGATACCTCCGTCTAAATGTAGTTCCATGAATTCAAAGTAAATCATGCTTTTTCTGCTCTTTCACCTGTCTTCTTTCCAACTCCTATCTGTTTCCAATTACCCCCTCCAAACCCTGCACCTGTGTATCCCCGCCATCACATTAGCGTACAGTGGGAAAGGTATCATCGGCCATAGATGCTAAAGCTCAGAAACTGGCCGTCCTCTATGAGACAGACCACAGGCCCAATGCCACGCTGGTAAGATGCATGTGCATGTTGCAGAGGCAAATGTAACCCGGAGTTCATGGTCTTTTTTTAATTTATTTTTTAAATATATTTTAAAAAACAAAAGTGTAAAACAGCTTACATGTTAAACTAGTATTCTCCCAGCTTTGACGTCAGATAATCTGCCGTTTCAGGCTCTAGTGCCCTGGCCACGGAGGGCTCCTAAGGCTCAAGGGGTAAATGGGTTCTGCTTTGTCTTTTTATGAGGGCAAAGCAACAGAGCTGCTAGTGTGATTGCAACAGCGTGAGATGGCTTGAAACCACAGAGAAATTACATAAAGCTTCAGAAGATTGGCTGTACTTGCATATTGACAACTTATAAACATCTGCATGCAAATATGGCTAACTTGAAGTCATGTTAACCACTGATCAGCTTGATTCTCACACAACACTGCTGATGTTTGCAATGAGGATTCAAGTAGCATGATTTAAACTCAAGTCTAACTCAAGTCACAATTCTACTTATTTGACATGATAATTGAAATGCGCTTATTTGCTTTTTGTTCCGAGAGTTAGGTGACATGATTGATACCACTTTCGAGTCTGAATGGTACAAATTAAGCTCTAGCCAGCAAGCGATTAGCTTATTTCAGCATAAAGACTGGAATCAAGGGGAAACATCTAATGCAGCTTAGCTCTGACCAAAGAAAAAAATCTGCCTCTCAGCCACACTAAATCTTGTTTGTTTAAGCCGTAAAAGAACATAAGTGTAAAAGTGACGAGTTGTGCTTGTAGAGGGGGTTATTTGCTGGATTTTTTTCTTTGCCAGGCGCAACAGTGACTTCCCGGAGTCTCCAATGGTGACAACAAAACAAAGCAAAACCAAGAAGAATTTAGCGTACATATATGAGTGGTATCAACCTCCTCATCCAACTATCATCAATCAAGAAAATTAGCCCATTTCCTAAAATACAATAAACACATTTCTGCAGTGAGGTTTGTGGGTTATGATCATGAGGATCATAACTGGGACATTAACCTTATTGAGACTTACATGCAGTCAAATGAGCCCTTGCAGCCTCAGAAAAATGTTTGAATATTGCCTCATGGTACAGCTATTTTTATTACCATAATTCAACTTGGCAACACAAACATTTTTCACATTCTAGAAGAAACTGTGAATCATTAAAAAATAGAATTTCTTATTTTGACAGATTTTATGGCAATGATGTCCATCAATTTCTGTGATGGGTGCTACAGTTTTAACAGTTTACCATCTCACCGCTGGACCATGTGGTTAATTTGTTTCGCTTTGCAGGCATCTCTCGGAAAATAATAAACCACCCTTCAGAAAACCTGCCTCCAAGGCGGCATGCTCCGCCTCTCTAACCTCTTCCTGGTCTTCTTCCTCTCAGTGTGCAGTACGTAAGGACTTCCCTCGTGGGCTCGGCGGCAGCGACGTCTGCCACTTCTGCACCAAGCGGGTGTACGTGATGGAGAGACTGAGCGCTGAGGGCTACTTCTTCCACCGCGAGTGTTTCCGCTGTGACGTCTGTAACTGCACCCTCCGCCTGGGAGGGCACACCTTCGACTCGCAGGAAGGTAAGTTTGATTCACTCTAACTATGGATGCTTTCCACCACACCCCAGGGTGTATATAGGTGGGGAGCTTTTGTTGTGCAGAAACACTTGACATATTGTATTTTTTAGCTTTGTTTTTGCCCTATATTATATGAATGATGTCTCACTTTAGTGTTTAGTGTTCCAGAGGTTTAGTTCAATAGTTTCAATCATTCCATTTTTGGAAATGTTGTTTTGTGTCATTTTAAGGGAGATATTCTAATGTACTGGACTCTAAGCTGAGCGAAATTCATGATTTTTGTGTGCTTCCTTTTACAGCAAAGTTCTACTGTAGGATGCATTATGCCCAGCGCCAGTCCAGTACTCACGTTGGGAGGTTCAGAAGGAGAATGGTAAGGAACACTGCAGCTATTACATACAAGACACAAAACTAACTAAAAACATGTAAAATTTCAAAAGATATTTAAAGAAAAGTTTGCAGCCCAACAATCATTTTGCATCCCAAGAACTTGCCGTCAGTCCTTTACTTGCTTGCTGTTTACCTGCTACACAGCGTAATGCTACTCAGCTGTGGATCTGTCACTAGGCAATCACTCTCCTTCTGGGAGGAGCTGAGGTGAAAAAGGCTCGATGCCAAAATGGCACATTTCTTGTAAATGGTAGTGACCTGTACTGATAGATCATTTTTATCCTAGAAAAAAGAATCCACTAAAATAATAATTTTTCTGTTCCCCACTGTTCACAAGTTGGATGAAAAGTGCTGTATGACTGACTACATCATGGTAACCTTTTTGAATGTGTCAGGGCACAAGTGTGCCAAGTTGGATTTCTTTAATGACCACAGAATTATAGTTATTAATGTTTTGAGTTTAAATAAAAATGGCGGGAAAGGACTTTGACCCAGGAGACTGCTGTTCATGTCCTGTGTGAAACCAAAAGTCATTGCTGTATTATTTTAAGTTATGTTTTAACTGACGTATGTTGGTCACGTATTTACTTATCTGAACAAAAACCATGATCTTTTCCTAAATTAACCAAGTAGTTTTGTTGCCCAAACCTAATCAAATGACTGTTTCACAACGTTAAGCATGTGTTTGTTATTGTTACCATGACAACAAAGGTCCACGAGTTATTGGCCAAAAACTCAAAATGCTTTATTACTTGCCATATGATGGAGCCATTGATAGTTCCTATGAATATGTGTAGGACAGAATTATAGGGAACCTATGTACCAAGTAATATTTCTCCAGCATGTATTGTGTTTGCGGGGTTAGATCTGACATTTTCTATTGAACTTTATGGGGAAAAAATAGCATTTGTTTGTGATTTGTTGGAAAACCAGATGTCAGATCCCCACCAGATCCCGCTCCAAAACTGTGGAAGAATTAAATAAGTATGCAGGATTATAGTAGTTGTATTTTCACATCTTAATTATTATGTTTTGACATGGTTTAACTTTTGTTTATTGTTTAGTCCAGGTTTAAATTTATTTACTTGTCCCTTTGATGTGTAATTGAAGGACATGTCGTAGTTCATCATTTTCCTCCTGTGCATCTTGATTCGTGCAGGAAGAGCAAAGCCGCGTCACACCCTCGGTGTTGGACGGTGGGAGCTACTCAGCGATGGGCAGCGTCCAGATCCACCCCCCAGGTACCCTGGTTTCCTTGCTTAGGCGAGGCCTGAGCTGGCCGAAGCGTGCCAGCCGGGCTGTGTGTGTGTTGCCTCGACGGCTGTTTGGAAGTGTGTTTGAGTCTTTCACGGCTGCAGGGTCCCACGTCAGGAGCCATTCACATGACTATGTGTTCCTGTATGAGCTGCTGAGCCTGGGCTGCCCTCTGCTCTGCATGATGCACGAGGTGCTGGGACAGATCTACCAGGAGCCCCAGCTGGCCCAGCAGCAGCTCCTTGGCCACCAGCTCACATAGGAAGGGGACTAACATGGGGCTTGTCTGTGCCAGATGACCTGATACGAACCCAGATGGATTTGAATTTGTGCTCTTGTACTGGCCAAAATGTATGAATCAAGGGTTAATTTAATTTTGAAACCCAATCTTATTTGTATTTCCCACATTCCAAGTGTCCATGGTCATTTTAGTTCTGTGTTTTTGAAGTGAAAAGTGTTTGTTGAGCTTGATTACAGTAGCTCCCGCTGCCTTTGTTCAGTTCCTGGTGTGAATTTTGCTTGCAGTTGCAGTGGACAGCACAACAAAAAGCATCTTAGTGCAAGCTGTCATATGGGTACTATATCATGTATTTAAGTATTACATGGCACATGCTGAGCTGACCAAAGGGGTGATGCATGAATAAAATGCTGCAGACCTTGTGTCTACCTGACACTGTTGTTAGCTCAGATCCCCTGGTACATGTTTGGTGACTGGTGTTGTACCCTGCTGAATGCATCTCTGACTCACATGGGCTTGGTCCAGGCTGCTTAAACTGCATCACTTAAAGGTGCTGATCAATCCATTTACATCACACAGCTGATGATATATAACAGACAGTTCAATGCTGAGCTCTTGGTGGTTCACCACATGAACTCTTGTCACAAAATGCTGAAACCCTCCCATTCTGCACTCCAGACAGGCTCTGAAGTATCTGACAGAATCTGTTAGGATAATGAATGTTTAATTGCAGTGGAGTAACCTGGAACATGCCCCCGATTCTAACCTTGAAAGCCATCTGGACAGTGTGGGTAATCCACGTGATGTTTGACGTTACACTGACTCTGCATATTGCCTGCTGCACCTTAACTCTGTACCACAGAGATGTGCAATGGAAATGCCAAAACAGTATTATTATTATTTTTTTATTTTGTCATTGAAGTTACATTAATTTGTGGTAGACATTAGTTTTTAACTTTGTTTAAGCTATTTGACTGATTTTGCTTTATTTAGGGCTCATTATTTATGAGCTTTATTTTACAATAATCAATCTGGCAATTTATTTTGAATACTCAAAAACTGTTAAATTATCAATAATACAAATCTGGATGAAAATTAAATTATAGAAAATTGGATTAGAAAAAGGAAATGTTTATAGTCATTTTTAATTAAAAGAATTTTTGTGTTATCCGAAGAGTTTTTGAGTTCTGCTTATCAAGAGGTCCCGTATTTACCTCAAGAAATCTGCCTGACAGAAAGAACTTCTGGTTGCATTTGACTGTAAAATCAGTTTGAAATTCTGTTTGGATCTGTACCTTTTTAATAAAATCTGTGAAATCTTTGAAAACCAGTTGAAGCCAAAAACAATGAACATTATCTATAATCCTTCCCGGCTGTTCAGTTTCTTTTTTCACCACTTTGTTCATCAGTGGTGGACATATTTGCTGAAAAAGACAGAATCCACAATAGACTGTATATTCCTGACTCAGTGAAAATATTTCACTTTATTTTTTTTTTATTAAAAGTTACGCAATTGTTTTGTAATTTTTGATAATTGTTTTTGTTTCATATTCTTTGTTGTAAATGATGCCAAAGGTGAATTTAGTTCTGGTCATTTGCTTTAATTGTGCAGTATTAGGGGTCAGTTCTTAGAATGCACTGTTGAAGTACTGGTAGCTCTCACACTTCTATGTAATGTCTTATTGTAATAACTTTACTGCCAACAGTACGTTTCCTTGTAATTTTCAACACTCTGTTTTTTTTTTCAATCTTCCATTTTCCATTTTCCTTTTTTCCCCACATTTCATTCATTTTCTTTTTTTCCCGAATTCATTTTTCTCTGTTCTGTTCACTTCATTTTGTTCAGTCTGTTTCAACTTTCCAATGCTGCACCCTCTGATTGGCTGATTCCTGCCAGCGGGGAAGGTGACGATTGGCCGGCTTCGGTCATAAAATCTTGATCGTTTTGCTTTTGCATTGGCTGCCTCTGTAGCTCCACCCGCCTTTCACCTAACCAAGATTAACCAATCACAAACCAGCGTGAGTCCCGATTATGCAGTAGTCGGTAAAGGTGTTATGTGTAGCATTGTGATAAATAAATAATAAATAGAACAGTAAATTAAATATTATACTTTGGTTAAATTACTATAAACAAATTGCATTATGTTAACCACAATTGTTCACCTCTACCTAATGCCACTCATACTTTTAGTTCTTGCATTTCTCAAAAATAAGACTATGTGCCCTTTAAATGATGTGGCTGCCGTTATCCTATAATTTTGTTATTCTGAACAAATTCCATGAAAAGACCAAAACCAACGATGTGTTAGTCTGTTTACCAATACTTTCCAAATTCCCCGGCCTGTCTGTGGTTACGTTAGCGGTGTGGCTCGAGGGACAATCGGCTGGTCCTCCACTTTGGTCCACACGGAAATATCTCAACAACTATCGGATGGATTGCTATGAAATTTTGTACATACATTAAAGGTCCCCAGAGGATGGACCCCACAGATTTGGTTAAACCCCTAACTTTTCATCTAGAGCCACCATGAGGTTCACAGCTGAGGTTTTGAGCGACCTGTCCGGACTACTGTTGGATGGATTGCCGTGACATTTGGTGCAGACATTCACGCTCCCCAAATGATGAATCCTAATAACTTGAGTGTTAGCTTAACCTTTTCTTTAGCACCTTCATCTGCTCAATATTTTGTTTTATGACCAAGTACCTACAAGAAGTTAGGACATCCCCTCAGCCTCAGCTGTACTATGTGTTTACTGCTAATGAGCATGAGATGATAAATTTGGTAAACCGTATTCCTGCTAACCATCAGCATGTTAGCATTGTCACTGTGAGCTGATAACATGACCGTAGACTAATAGTCTTGTTTTTTAGTTTTTTATAATTTTGGCCAAGTGATCTTCCTGGTCCTGGCTGTGATGCAAAGTTTGCACAAGTATCGAATATAGTCTTGTCTTTTCATGGGATTAGGTGACAATAAGGAAAGTATATGACATAACTGGGCTTATGCTTAAAGCTCGCCATGAAAGATCAGCGCCCTCAGTTTCATAAAACAAGCAGATTTCTGATTTTCTGAATCAGACCTGTTAGAGGCTGTTGGAAGCTTGTGGTGATGGTTAACCGATGCACACACAGCACCTTTCCGTTGGTTTGTTTCTCAGCCGTTCTGTTCGTTTGGTGTCGTGCCATCTGAGCTAACCCAGCTAACCCTCCCGCTGTGCAGTGTCCCTCCCTAACCTCCCTAACACCAAACGTCCACCTGAATGCCCCTGAACTCAATGTTTCTCTCTGATGTGTTATCAGCAGCAGCCTCCCTTTTTGTCAGGCCCGCTTTGACGGTAACGAATGTATCCACGTGTCTGTGGTCTGTCTGTGGTTCCCTCTGTTTCAGAAGGAGCCCCCCCAACCTCAGAGCCCCTCTCCAGATCTCTCTCATGTACCTCCTAGACTTTGCTCAGGAGATCTGCAGCCCCATAGCAGCTTTTTGCACACTGCCAGATACATTTTTTTCGGCTGTATTCTGTATGTTTCGTAGTTTTGTTTATAATAAGTCTTGAAGCCGCCTGCAAACCTGGTTATTTGTTTTCCACGTTGATAATTACTGTAAAATTGCTTAATTTATGATATTTATAAGCTGTAAATATATTCAAAAATAAATCCATTTGATTACATAAATAATTTGCTTCGTGGTTTGTTACCAGTTAGTTGAATTGCACTCTTTGAGTAATTCCAAGAAACCGGAGCTTAGACCTGATTGTGCCGCATTTCCATGTCTTTTAACCCCAAAATTAACAACTTTTGTCTAAAGGCCTCCCTCAAAGCAAATCCTCTTTCCACCTTTGTGCTAAGTTGATGTAACATCACCCACACAAATCGTATTCACAATCACAGCTTTTGTTAACTCAACAATTAACATGTGCTTTGTAACGTGATGAAAAGCTGAACAACCGTTTAGTTTCTGCTGCGGATTCAAAGGGAGCCACACAGCAGTGGGCTCAAACAGCTTGCCCTTAATCAGAACGCTTTTAAAAGCTTCTGCTGCAAGAAAAAAAAGGAGAATTGTCATTTGAACGCAACATGAAAAACAGACAGAAACATTAGGCTATATGCAAAAGCTGTAATCAGACACTGTTGAACTAAGTTACTTCATTAAACTACACTCCGGTCGACCTGAACAGAATTGAAGTGAATTACTTGTCAGTCCCTCCTGTCAGCTTCCTTGTGGGTTCTGCTAGTGGGTCTGCTCTATCCTTTCCTCTGGGTTTGGTGTCTAAGTATCATTTTATAAAGTTTTACCCTGCTGTGCTTCTGACAAGCCAAACCAACGTGAGAATCGTCCATGGGCACAATTGAAAGAGTCCCATCAATTAAAGGTCTGGTAGTCTAAGGGCTGATGGGCACACTGCATACAAAGGTTGTGTCGAGATATTTTAATTTCTGTGCTGTGACCAAGTGGATTCACCTCTGTACAATGTTGACTTCATTACTCTGTGAGTACTGTTATGAACATGTCTTGTATTTTATCAGTGCTTGTGCTGCTAATAGAATTGAATATTTCACTGTGGAGTAAAACATCTGGAGTGAAGCATGTGTCATGTTCAGAAGCAGAAACTATTCAGTATTTCACATAAGTGCTTTTACTGTATGAAATGTATATTAAGATATGTTTGCAGCCTAAATGGAATTTATTTGTTTGCAACCATTATTTGACTGATTGTTTTAGATAATATAGTACACAAGTAACCGCTAACCTGTTAATTCTGAAGTAGACTCCCAGTGAGACATTTTGCATGAAAAGCTACATGCCAATACATTTATACTGTATTAATCCAAAGCTAGTTAAACCTTAATGCCCACATACTGTTTTTATTTGCAGGTGGGGGGTCCAGCTTGCATATGGAGCAGCTCGATAAAGGTCAGAAAAAAGTTCCTGAAGACACAGAGATGGCTGTTGAAGCTTTGGATGATTCCTGTATACCCAAACCCACAGCACAAGATACGAAAGGGGCCGGGGGTCAAATCCAGGAGGGCACCAAAGGTCAGTGTGACCCCTCCAGTACGACATGTGGTCCTGAAATATGCAGCACTGGGTAAATGCTGTTTCTGGTTGGGTGACCTAAAGGAAGTCGTTCTCTCTCTGCCTCTATTAACAAAGATACTGTGTGGCGAAAATGGCTTTTCAGCCCTTGTTATTGCTTGAAAACATGATATCCCCTGAGGGGGAATCTTAAACTGGCTGAAC
Source organism: Lateolabrax maculatus (assembly GCA_031216445.1). Lineage (NCBI taxonomy): Eukaryota > Metazoa > Chordata > Actinopteri > Acropomatiformes > Lateolabracidae > Lateolabrax > Lateolabrax maculatus. Next base: position 5,325,907 of record CM062214.1, read on the forward strand.
TTTAGCTTGTGACCCTTATGGTAAGTGTGTGTGTTTGTGTTGGAGTCCCTACCCTTAGTAAAGTCTGGGAAACCAGGGTGCGTCTGACAGACTGTAGAATTTCTCCCACACTTAGCTGAAGGCTTATTTTATCTCAGCAGTAGAGTTTTCCTGGCCTCAATTGTCTGTCCACACACATTTCTGCACACGCAGCAACATGGTGACTCAGTCTCAGCTCCCAGATCCCCTGACTTTTCCTCTAGCGCCGACTTAAAGTGACATTTATGGTGTTTTGAGTGAAATGGCATTATCAACTGTTGGATAGATTGCCGTGAAATGTTGTTCAGATGTTCATGTGCCCTTCAGGATGAATTGTAATTTTGATGATCCTCTTGACTTCTCATCTAGCGCCATCGTCAGGGCAAAGTTTAATTTGTTTTAGATAGATGATTCTTATGGTGTCATATTATTTTTTGAGGCTAATCACCTGTAATCACTTAACATATGACATGCTGTATGTTTACAGCAAGTGTGGAGAACCAGAGCCAACGCTGTTTACCTGAAAACACACTCTAGAGCTATTTGGTCACTGTAACAGGTGAAGTCTGCCAGTCTCATTTTTGTTTTGGTCTCCCATCTCTGTAGAGCACAGTAATTCCAAACAGAATAATCGATGGAAACGGAAGATCAGAGCAAGTGAGTACCTCCAGATATTTATTTTTTCTGTCTGCTTCTTCAACTCCATTTTCCTTGTTTTTAACTGTCTCTTCATTTAGGTTTGATTAGAACTGAAGCCTGGCCTGTTTCTACTGATAGATTGTAATGTAGTATTTGCAGTATAACCCATCGGATTTCTTTTGCATGCTGTGCTATGTTTATAGTCATGCTCGATCCAATCATATCAGTATTTATTTGTCAAACAGCCTCAGCTACAGTTGATAGAAATGTCACAGTGCTGAGCAGAGAGTTGTAATAATAATCAGATGTGTGTGTGTTTCTGTAACATGTACACATATGAATATAAGATTGTGGTTAATAAATTAAATAACTGTAAGTGGGGAGGTGTCCTAACAGAAAGACAAGAAAAGGCAGTGTGTCTGAGGTCAGTCCAGACATGAACATTGTTGTAATGCAGCATGCACAACACCAGAGGTCAGTATTGTTCTCTTTGAAACACAATGCAAGTCTGAAGTTTAATGCCTCTTCTGTGTCTTACCATTGCAAACTGCATCATTTATTTTATACTTTTCAATTAGGAATGTTTTGTTACATGTAACTTACACCGGTGTAACTGTAGAACAGGCTCATAGTAGGAAAATAACTGATAACATGAACTATGGCTCTGTTTTATTCAAGTGAGTAAGTCATGGCAGTGGGACAGTGAGCCAGCGTGCACAATACCAGGACCCTGAAACTGAAGCAGCTAAAAATTCAGCCATCTTTCATTGTATTGGTTATCCCTGTGTTTCAGTAAAAAATGTTTTACGGCATGCTTACATCTCAAAGAGAGTTTGTTAGCAGTGATGAATCATATTCTGCTGGTGTCTTTACATGTATTCAGAAATAGCTACGATTCACAACAGAGCTTTTGCGAAGTTTTGATAATTATGCTACTGTTTCAGTTTGACAGGCGGAATGACACAAAATCCCCAAAATGAAAATAGGTAACATCCGTAACATAACATGACATGGCGTTCAACTTCCACAGGGACCAGAGCTAGGTGATATCTGAAATTCTAGTCCTTCTCAAACCAACAGCTAAGAGTGCGCTCTCTACCCTCATACAGCCTTCCCTCTGATCTTCATCAAGCACTTCCAGAAGAGCTGTCCGCTGGACAAAGATGGACCAGAGACTGTCCCTGAAGCCGAATCTGACTTCGAGGAGATCCCTTCAGCAGAAAAGCAGACTGTACGTTCCATGGATTGTATTTTAGATTTATTGGACACACACCACATATAGTGTCCATGTACTTTTTTAGAACAGTCTTATAATTGAGAATTATATAACTAGAGTTAAAACGTCTTCTGTATAATTCATTGACATTACATGGATACTTTTTATTCCTGTTTTCTCAGAACTCCGAGGGCGGTTCCAAGACGTCAGCAGATACCCAGAATGCCTCAGAGGGAGGGGAGGGGAGTGAAGAGTCCCCAGCTACAACAAAGGCTAACGTGTCCAGCCCAAAGAAACGCTTGATGTTATCTCTTTCAGAGAAAGAGAAGCTCCTGAACTGGGACATACTGTCGACACCAGAGGAAACCCAGATTAACACCAAAAACACACATCAACATACAGCCCAGGTGGAGATACACATTCATTAAGGCAGTAACATCCGTTGTTCTAGAGAAGAATCCGCCTGCACATGAAATGTCTCTCTGCTCTTTATATCTCACTACTCCTTCCTCCTTCACTAAATGCAGTGGCCCAAAGGCGATGATGTGAGCAAGATAAGAGGGGTTAAATCCACATTATGTTGACCGCATTTTTCCCGTTCTCTTGATGTTTTATCAGGTACAAGCAGAGACAGAACCAGATAAGCCTCAGGCGGACTCGGGCCAGGACGGGGAACCATCCCCGAGCCAAACCTCCGCCTCGTCCCCCTCGGCCTTCCAGCTTATAGCCAACGCCTTCAGGAGGACATTTAGTGTGACCAACCCCTCCAGCGGCTCCAACACTGCAGTCAAAATGTCTGTATAAAATACTTTGTTCAGAGTTTTATTTTAAGCACCACATTAAAGCTGCTGTAGGCAAGGTTTTTCTATTTAAATCCACATGTCTTATCAGTCTAAATTGCCTACTTTATGTTTATGCTTATGTGGACTTTTGCACTACTCTGTACTTGTTGCGCACCAATACACCACAGCAAATTCCTTGTATGTGAAAACCTACATGGCAATAAACATGATTCTGATTCTGATTTTGTTTTGTATCATGATTTGTCTCTCGCTTTACTAGGAGGACCAAACGCCACGGCCCCCACAAACAGAGGCCAATGTCCGAAGGAGCGTTTGGCCTTAGCTCCCTCTTCGGCATCGCAGGCCCCGAGCCAGCCACGGACGAAGAAAAGGCCGGCAAACGTGACAGTCTGTGGACGTCTGTAGGCGCTGATCCGTGGGGGGGCGGGCGGGACCTGCCCTCTCTGTTGCAGCAAGTGTCCCTAAAGGGCCGCAGAGATTCCGGAGGGGTGTTCGCTGACGACATGGCCTCATTGCCCCGCAAGAGGGTCAGCCTGTTCTCATCCCTGAGGCTGAGGAAGAGGGAGGAGTCGGATAGCGAGGGGCAGGACCAGGAGGTGCAAAAGGAAATCAGGACGATACTCGCCAACCTCAAAAACAAAGGTTGGTGCAGTGATTCACAACCTTTTTCGGCACGGGATCCTTTAAACCTGCATAGAATGTTTTTTCTGGCCAACTAGGGACAGTGCAACAAACTCTAAACAAAACATTGACTTGTAAAGTTGTTATGCTGAACGTGTTAGCGATCTACACGTGCTCATTAACACATCCAGTAGACATCGAGCAACATAAGCATTTACTTGGAGTCATGTTTCAGGCGACGTAAATCTACTGAGGCAAATATCTGCCTCTGCTAACTGCTAGATGCTCAGCTATGTTCACCAGTTAGTCTCTAACTGTTGCTAACAGGTGAATTATACAGTGGGTCTATAAGAGCTCTTTTTATTACTGAAAACAGCTGCCTGTTGCGTCTGAAAAGGGCACTGATGAGAGAAGTGAGAATCAACTAAATCAGTAAAGTTGTGGCCCCCACAACAAATAGCAGAAATATGTTTCAGCTCATTGTTTTGGTTTTGCTGAAAGACACTAAAATGTTGAGCTGAGGGGAACTGCAGAGTTATATGATACTTCTCTGTGGGTTTGTCGCTGCGAGCGACTTCTTTCACATTACACATAGTTGATCAGTTGTTGACATGAAAATATTTATTGGAGCAGTTTTAAAATGAAGCAGTATCTACTAGCGACCCTTTGTGAGAGGCTGAGTTATGAGTTAAACAAAGGAGTGATGTTTCCTACACATATTGTTTCATTTATATCAGCCTAATGTAAAACTATCCAGTAATTCATAATAAAAAGCAAAGATTAGAGAAAAGTCTAAAGAATCTGTCATGCTTTTTAGATTTTATGTGTTTTACAAGTTTTACATGAAAACACTTGTTTTGTGCTTCCATGTAAACTTAAAATGTTTCAGAGTTACTTGGCTAATGTTTTTATTTCTTCTTTTTAAATCTAGCCTCCAGTCAACAGAATCTGGAAGAGCTGTCGTCTAGTGACGACGAACATGAAAACCTGACATCCAATCAGAAGGTTTGTATACACCATTTCTACTCACTGAAAGGCAGCACAATGCAGGGAAGTGTTACACCTACTGTATTTGCACGTGTGTACAATGTCTAAACTGTTTTTTGCACCTCTTTGTCCCAGTTGTGTACAGAGAGGCAGAGGAGGAAGCAGGAGAAGACGGTGGCCCAGCAGGCTAAAAGAGAGCAGCTGAAGAGGCTTCACAGAGCTCAGGTTCCTTTCAGAGTCACTCATTTTGAATTGAGCGGTTCATGTCAGAGAGCTGTCCATGGCCTCAGTACACTGCACCATAATACATTTTACGTTTTCAACATTTACCTGATGTCTTTTAAGCACAAAAGTGTAATGATCCACCGTGTCTAGAGAAGTACATGTATAGTACAACTCAGTTAATGCTCAGTCTGACTGCACTGAAAGTGAACCAGTGCCTGGTTCAATTTCCTCAGGTTTAATATTAATTATTCTTCACCTTCCTGTTGGATTCTGATGCTATGTAGGGGGTAATGTTTTATTAAAGTCACACTAAGCACCAGTCTAAATTTCAGCTTTGGGCTGCAAAAGGGAAAATCATCTATAGAATTCATCTTATTTCCCCACATTAAATGAACAGTTCAATAGTTTGGGAAAAAACACTTATTCCCTTTCTTGTGTGCATCTTCAGTCACAATTCCATTAAAAAAAATGTTGATTTCATTACCTACGGACAGAGCCCGTTTCCAGTCTTTCCACTAAGCTAAGTTAACCGGCTGCTGGCTCCAGCCGAATGCTGAACGTATAGAGACTGGTATTGTATTGTGGTATCCAACTCTTGGCAAGAAAGTTAATGAGAATATTTCCCAAACATGTCAAACTTTAACTTTGCCATGCAGGGACATCTGTCTGACATGATATGCTCACAGCATCCTTTCACCTACATGGTATAGATGTGGAGGCAGAAATCACAGAGAAAGATCCCTCCAACCTAAACTCGGACAAAAACTCATCTGTTTTGATCACGTGTCTTGTGTAATGTCCTCTTTTCGCATCGCCCAGGCGATCCAGAGACAACTGGAGGAGGTCGCAGAGAAACAGAGTGATGTGGAGGACAGAGGAGTGGCCATAGAAAAGATAATAAGAGGAGAAACAGGTGAAGCAACAATACACACAGACACACACACACACACACACAGACACACACGCCGAACATGCAAACCTTAGAGAGGTCCTTGAGCCTAAACAACAAATTGCAAAGCTACTTTTAATGAAACACTTCATTGATGCTTCATCTTTTATAGTACAGGGCTTTGTTTGTTCTAGTCTTGTCAAGTTCTAGCAAAGCATATGGCCTGTCTGAGTGTCTGTGTGTGTGTGTGTGTGTGTGTGTGTGTGTGTGTGTGTGAGATTGTGGTTTGATTCCAATATGATTTTTTTTTTCGTAATGGCTTTACATAATTGATGTAAAATTCTGAAATATTTTTCTTCTTCTGCACCCTGCCTCTTTCCTTCCCTCCCAACCCTGCTACATTCATACCTATCTACGTCCACCTCTTCCCCCTCTCCTACCTCCCTTCATTCTTCTTTCCTACCTTCCTTCCTTTGTTCCCTCTTTGCTCTTCCCCTCCCCAGACTCTTCTCAAACAGATGACAGTGATGAGGCCCAGCTCTATCAGTCCTGGTTTAAACTGGTTCTGGAGAAGAACAGATTGGCGCGCTATGAGTCTGAACTCATGATCTTGTAAGTGACTCCACCAGATCACACACGGATTGTGGGAAAAAATATACATTATTGTTGCAATTACTATCTCTCTCCAGTAGAGGTCACCCAATCCAACGCTCTCCTTTCTTTTAGTGCTCAGGAGCTTGAACTGGAGGACACACAGAGCCGACTGCAGCGAGATCTACGACGCAGAATGGCAACAGAAGGTGAGGGTTGAACACACATGCAAACACGCAATCCGACAGTCAGATACATAAACTTGTTCCTCCTTCTCTCTCCCGCCTCACTCCAGATACAAAGAAGAGCGCCTCCGAGCTGCAGGAGGAGCAGGAGATCCTGTCGGAGATCATGACGACGGTGGAGAAACGAGACGCACTGGTCTCTATACTGGAGGAGCAGAGGCTGAGGGAGAGGGCTGAGGACAGGGACCTGGAGAGCCTTGTGCTGTCCAAGGGCTACGAGTTCCACTGGGCCCAGGCAGACGACAGCTGGGGGCAGGAGAGGCTGGAGTGAAGACTGATTGTTGAGCACTTCAGTGGTGAAGAGCAGGGTAGAAAAGTACTGTTAGGCTCACAGGGTGACATTTTTACCATAATAGTTTGCGCTTATTCTCATAAAGCTACAAATCTAGAAAAATGCTGCGAGGATGGAAATGTCTTTAAAGTCTAGGTGTTAATCACCCTGAAGAAGACCGCGAGGCTTCATCTAGCCTGGTATGCCGAGCTCAGAGACTGAGGAAGAACGGAAATGGAGCCAGAGCTAATGATTTCCTTCACAGCCATGAGGGTTAATAATGTCTCTGCCATTAAGGTTACTTGACCTCTGTGCTCACAAGTGTGATCTGTCATGGCCCAGGCCAACACTGACCTCAAACTGGATGAACAATACGTGTAACCACTTCTAACAGTGTGACTTACTGCCTTGTAACATTTTGGCACACCTCGTAAACCAAACTGACTGCCTAATCAACAACTGCTTTATGTGGTAGCTTGCCTTAAGAGTTGAATTGTGACGCATCTGTTGTAATTGTAACACTGCATAGCCTTACCGGAAAGCACATGAAAACGACTCAACACATGATGTATTAGTGTTTTGCACAGCGTGATTTGTTTTAAAATTTGTGTCATAAATCCTGAAATGTGCTTTATGTAACTCACTGTTAGTCACTTTGTAGCTGTGTGTGTGAGTGTAAGCTCTCTTGTGTGTCTTTTAATATTGTTATTTTTTCACTTTATGCTGGAACACTGTCAAATAACATTCTCTTGCATTTGCACCGAGACACCAATGAACACAGAAGAAACGGAGTCCTAACGGCCTCTTATTTGTAGTCAGCTGGTAAAGTGCTGAAAATGTTGCCTTTTTTTTTCTTCTGTGACACAAGCTGCCACATAATTCAAGACTGAATCACAGGGCAGCAAACTGCATCTGCACTGGTTGAAACTGTCATGCCTGTGTGCACGTGGCCACACCCCAGTCTGTGACGTCACAGTCCACTAGCTGTCGTCAAACCACCTGCTGTGACGTCACTGAGTGGTGCGTGGCCAGAGGTGTGACATGGCTGAAGGTTTTGAGGTAATAAAGGCTGTTTTGCTGCTCTTTCTACTCCACAGTGGACGTATCGTGTGACTAACTACTGTCAGTTAAACTGTGATTGTTTCGTTTTTTGTGGTTTTAACCTAGTGTGCGCGCTGTGAGTCGAAATGACTTGCCTCCCTCATGAGAAGATGAATAACGTGTTTACATGAGTTTTAATCCCAGGACAAAGAACAGCAGTTCTCATTTGTTTCCCGGGCTTTAAATGTTAAGTTTGTGTATGTTGTGAATTAACACTAAATTCAAAATAATATAAAATGATAATATCTGTTAACTGTGTGTTATGTTTCTATATGTTTTGTTTTTATGCTGCTTCAAATCTTTTACATAGAAAAAAAATTTCAATAAAAATGAATTTATAATATACTGTTATGGCTGTATCTTTTTCTGTTAAGACAATTTGTGGTTATAATTCCTACCTACTGTAACACAAGCACCTCATTAGCATTATTACCATATGTCTTTAAGTTGTTAATGTTATAAATTGTATCAATCAGTGCTTAACAATTTGTACAAATTGGGCTTGCATCGCTGAGACTGTGTATTGAGTTTTTCAATAATATGTATAGTTTTTTTCTTCTTTTTTTTTTAGACTAATGGTAGGCCTAATATGTAAACATGTAGGGGAGACCGGTAGTGATTGTAAATATTTTGCACATTTTCCTTCATAACTCACAGATTGATTGAAAAGCACTAGTCATATTTTGATATAAGAAACACATGTGCACTAATTAATAATACAATTGATATGTTTTCACTAATAAGGACGACTAAACAATATTACATTTAATGTGAGTCAGAGTGTTACAATTGCCTCCTTGATTAGGGGTCATATCATGAGTCATATTGACTCACTATCTCAAAAAGAAGCACACCTCAAAGTAATCACATTACTGCTGTATCAAATTATGTTACTTTGTTTATTTCTGTTTTTTCAGAAGCAACTACTCATAACTAGATTTAAATCATTTGAATTTCGTTAAATGTATATTTTACTCAAATACATGAATCAGGCATATTGTAAAGAAAAAACATCTGCCAAGTTCTCTGTTATAACATGTTAAAATGTGTGCTTTTTATAAGTGAACTAATCATCCTCTTTGGTTTTGGTGAGTTTTATACAATCAGACCACTTAAAATCCACTATACAGACAAACTGACAATGAAAGGAAGTTTGCTTTTGCAGACATAAATAATATTAATAATATCCACACTTTCTGACTATATCCTAACATTGTTTGAACACACATGAACAACTCACACATTGAACAACTCACATTATTTTATTGTTTACTGCTGAGCTGCTATACTATAACAAACACATTTATTTAAATAGACCCTTTTTAAATGCAATTTTACATTTGAATGTAGTGATCTATGTTCCTTTGGTTGCATCGTCTCGGTGTGGACGAGTCTTCACTGTCACAGCTTCTTCTGACTGCTGGAACTGAGTGTTAAACTTGGCCCCGGTCTCCCCTTCATATAATACACACACATCCACACAGTGTACGGTGTTTTCTACACACGTCTGCCATGATACATCCCCAAATCCATCATTCAGCCACAACAGGAGCCCCTGAGGGCTTCATGTCCCAGAGCGACACACGGAGCGGGGCCTCTCCTGCTGCGGGTCTTTCCCTCCACCTGTTGGGCCCCTCCGGCTCCGCTCCGGCTCCGCTCCTGCCGGTCCCCCTCCCGGCCCGCGGCTGCGCCTCCTGCCCGCGGCCCGCCGCCTCCTCCCGCCCGCCGCCCGGCCCTCCTCCGCCGGGGAGGGGCCACTCACTCCAGCCGACCTCGGGAGAAAATGTCTGGAATTCCGTTTCCGCTTTAGGGAGTGGACGGTGATTTTTTTTTTTTTTTTTGACTTCCCGACCAACTTTTCTCACCGCGTCAACTCGGGAAGTTTTGCGTCCACTGCCCCGGATTAAATCACCGCTGCGACGATGGCTTCTTCGCCTCAGAAGTCCCCGTCCTCCCCGAAATCTCCGACGCCCAAATCCCCGTCCTCCAGAAAGAAGGATGACTCTTTCCTGGGAAAACTCGGTGGAACTTTGGCGAGAAGGAAAAAGGCGAAAGAAGGTAAAGAGCTCGCAAAAATAACAAGCCAGGAGCCAGCAGGGCGGCCGTCGGCTCGGCCTGCTCTGTTCTTTGAAGAAGTGAAGATGAAGTTATGAAGTTAAAACAATATTTACACCATAACCGACGGCAGCAAGCCAGCCAGGAGAAAAACCTACAAACTCTGCTGCACTACGCAGCCAGAGTCCAGGGCGCTAACACTGATTTATACCTTTAATTCCGCTTTGAACACACTTTAACTGCAAAGAAACACCGCAAAGTTCAGCTGGCGGCTGCTTCGTGTGTGTAGTTTTTTTCATGGCCGCGGGCTGCGTCTACATCCATGTATGGTATTGAATCCGCCGCTACGGTAATGAGTGAGGAATGAGGCGCGGGGTAAACACAGGCCCGGGACAGACCGAGGCATGCACACACACACTCACACACACACACACACACACACACACACACTCTCACACACACACACACACACACACACACACACACTCACACACACTCTCACACACACACACACACACACACACACACACTCTCACACACACACACACACACACACACACACACACACACACACTCTCACACACACACACACACACACTCACACACACAGGCTGTGGCAGCTCAGTGTTGGTGAGGAGAGGTTGCAGGGTTCCCGGGGCAGAGGTCAGCAGCTCTGCAGCTCACTGGGGGATTCACTGTCTTGCTCATGGACACTTCCCTTCACCTCCCTTCATTATAGCCATAAACCTTGCAATGATGGACTTTCACTACCACGAAGGTGCTATAAATAATACAGAATACTCCAAAAGCCTCCTTTTTGATTAAAGCGCAGTTCAGTTTATAGCCAGTGCGGCGGCGCTTTGGAAATGCAGTGGGCTTCAGAGAGCCTGACATTCATTGTTAAAGGCCAGGTTTTATCAGCAAACCAGAAAGGTCTCTTTCAATTGGATGATTACTTTGTGTCGTTGAGAATGCTGTCGTACAGCTGAGCCCCGCTTTATGTCGCCTTTGTCCACGGGACATGCATGCAATCACATTACATTCATGCTGGCTCGTGTTTGCCACACACACACATGCGCACACACGCGTATACACTGAGTGCGGTGTGTTCCATGATTTGATGGGAAACATGGGCTGGTCGCTCTTGTGTTGGTCATTGATTAAATTGAAGTCCTTGTGACGTGAATGGCAGTAGCTGTGTGTGCGGGGGGGGGGAGGGGCAGCCGGCGGGGCAGCCGGCGGGGGGGATAGGACGAGAAAGAGAGCTATAGGATGGAGACAAGAGGGTGTGAAAAGGGAGGAGATGGTCAGAGCTGTGCATTGCATGCTGGCTGCGTGCAGTTTGGATATAGTGCAAACAGAAAATACTGCACATAAAACCGGAGAGGTAACATGTAATTCAATTCCTCTGTGAAAATAGTGCTAATATAGAATTTATATCGGGGGTCAGGCTTTACATTAGAGACTTGTGAGCTCAGCCTGTGGAGGATGAGCTGCAGGGGAGAGAGCTGGTCCTGCTAGCCAGGAGAGGATGCTTGAGACCGGGGGACGGAGACAGACATGGGCTGTGGAGCGCTCTGCCCTCCAGGTAGGACACAACACCGGCACGCATTCTTTCCTTGCATGTAGGCGAATCCGCAGAGGGCATGTTCCCCAACGGTGCATCCCTTCGCCGTGGCTTTTTATTGTTATCCTTATTCAACCAAGCGGGTAGATTCTTATTCTCATTTTATGACACTGCCCTCGGAGGGGGAGGAGTGATGTGCCGTGAGGACACCGAGGACGCCTGTGATTCCTATTCAGTCGGCCTATACTGACAACAGAGCAAACCTGCTCTGAACATATACAATGTGTTAATAGAGGTGAGCCAATGGGCATTTAACACTGGAACAAAGCAAAACAGACCTGCTTGACAACACTATGGAAACACAGCTGCTAAGTGTATTGGCTGAAGTAATACCATGGTCATCTCACCTTCATATTGCATATACATCTACACCCAGTACTTCCTCTAATAACACCCAAGCAAGGCTTCTACATACTTGCTCATCCTTAAATAGCACGGGTGTTAATTACAGTCATATCAGATTGTGCTAATTGGCATGATGTTCTTGTATAGCAGCTATACCCCCATATGAGTCTATAAATTGCCAGCCACTGACAAGTAACTATAAAGTTTATGTATGTAATTTTACTAAAATTGCTAAATTTGCTAAGATGACTGTTAAGGTAAAACCGGAGGTGGCAAACGTGCACACATTCTTTACTCAAGTAGAAATACAGAGTAAAAAAAAAGAAAAATGTACTAATTCAACTTCTTTACTCAAGTAAAAGTGAAAACATACAAGCTCTGAAATGTACTCAAAGTATAAAAGTAAAAAGAAGTTCTAGTTCTCCTCTCTCTGCATTCAAACTAAAGCAATGAGCCTGTTTTGAAAATGTGAAGAGTAGAAAGTACAGATATCTGTGTTGAAATGTAGGGGGTAAAAAAAAAAAAGTAAATACTCAAGTAAAGTAAAGATACCTGGAAACTCTACTTAAGCACAGTAACAAAGTATTTGTACTCAGTTACTTCCCACCTCTGAGTAAAATGAATAGTCTCCCAAAATGTGTTAATGTATTCACGTGACCAGAGGATGTGGGAATGATCAGCACTTATGAGCCCACACAATGTGCAACACTGCTGTCGGAAGAGTATGAAGTTATTTTTAATGACGTGAGGTGTTAATTAAATTGTTCTAACCAAAATCTGGCACCACTGACAGCCAACAAATCTCAGCTGGGCTGCATAGAAATAGACTCTCAAATTAGATAATTCCAGTCCTTCCTAGATTTAAGTCAAGTCAAGTCAGTTTTATTTGTATAGTGCCAAATGATAACAAAAGTTATCTCAAGACACTTTTCACATAGAGTAGGTCTAGACCATACTCTTTAAAATATTATTTACAGAGACCCAACAGTTCCCACCATGAGCAGCACTTGGCGACAGTGGCGAGGAAAAACTCCCTTTTAACAGGTAGAAACCTCGAGCAGAACCAGGCTCTGGGTGGGCGGCCATCTGCATCGACCCAGTTGGGTTGAAAGGGGAGGAGAGAGGGGGAGAGGGGAGAGAGAGCAGGAGGAGAGACAACAAATCAGACTAATAATAATAACAACTGCAGCAGTGAGTGTGGAGCAGGAACATGGGGGCAGTAGACGGCCTGCAGCCACAGATCCAGATACCGGGGCGGCTATCTGTATGGTTCCTGATATAAATATGTTTAAGGCTGAGGTTTGCTAGTTACCAACTGGTTTTGGCTGGCTGACCTTTCCATCATGGCCTTGGGGTTCACTCAGAGGCAGGCCGGTTGTCAGTCAAGTTGAGGGGGCGTGTCCAGCTGTCGCCTGGCGGGCGGGGGTCCCATAGTACGGTTTGCTTCAGAACACCAGAGCACTGCCTGTAATACCTGTTTGACTTTCCCCTATGGCGTTCTCACTTAAGGACCAGTGGAGTCACTGTATAGTGGACTTTACTGCCTGCTCGTGTTTTCATTCTCTCAATATAAGTGGAGAGTAATGGAACTTGCATATTGACTGTAGTGTGTAGAACGCACAATGGTTTTGTTCAATTTTATTTGTCATACAGTTCAAGAACTGAGGCTGCATGTTTTTCTTGGAAAGAAAGAAAGTAAGAGAGTTGTCCTGATATTGCATCTAGTGGACTGGAGATCTGGTGTTTATGTGTGCTGAGTGGGTGGTAATTTACAGAATGAAAAGAGTGAGACTCTGTAGGAATATTCTCATACACCCCTGTGTGTTGTGCGTGTGTGTGTGTGTGTGTTCTTGCAGACATACTGTACATGCAAGCACTTGTAGCTGGTGTTGATTAAGAGGATGTTGTTCCAGTGAAGGCAGAGAAATGCACAGGATGTTCACTCCATGCTTTCAGCACACACCACACACACACATACACAGATCAGCGGTGATCACGTCTCCTCAGGTATCTGAAACACTGAGAAGAATGGCATGCTGGGCCTCTGTAAAGCCCGCTGAGAAGCAGGAAGCAACACTGGTCTGTGTTTGCCTGACGTCAAATGGCTCTCGACAGAGGGTCTGCTAATGGTTGTTTTGTGGAATCAAGGGAACATTTAGGGAGCCGTCCAAACTACCGCTGAACACTGCAAGTAATTATTACTCAGGGAGGTGTTCTGTCTTTGTTTCGGCTGATCTGCGCTCCGTGTGGCAGGTATCCAATTGATTGGCATTTCAAGAGGCTTCAAAGGAAGATGTCGGTCGGCCTCGTTCTGCCTACACGTTTGGCTCGTGGTTGGCGAATAAACTTGAACTTCAGTTGCTTTTCTTGTGTTTTAGCTTTGATTTTGGGCTATTTAAATAACCAATCAATCATTTAGGTAATTTATTAAGTTAAAGCACCAAACATTCACTGGTTTCAGCATCTCAAGTAGGAGGATTTGGTGCCTTTTTTTTTTTATATCTTTGAAATTTGGACTGTTGGTTGGGTAAACCATCATTTTGGGCTTTGGGGAATCATAAAGGGCTTTTATAGACTATTATTACTTGATTAATCAGAAATGTAACGGACACATTCATTGAAGGTGAAATTGAAGTTATTATGGTGAACAGGCTCTATATTGTTTGATTTTGAGTAACACTGTCCTGGTGTGGAACGTACTCAATAGAACGTTGTTGGTTTTTCATGGGAATTTTTGGCGATAAGTTAAATCTAGAATAATGCCGCTCTTATCCTTTAAAAGTTGGGTATTTATTTACATTAATATAAAATAGCGAGGAAGTTGTAAATCACAGGAAATGTCAACAAAAATTTTATTTGTCTGATCCAAGTGGATCCAATATAATGTTTGTACCTCTTTCGCGCAGTGTCTGAGCTTCAGGAAGAGGGGATCAATGCCATCAACCTTCCCCTCAGTCCTTCCCACTACGAGCTGGACCCTGAGGACACCATGCTAGGTAAACAGCTTGACTCACAGTTCCTGGTACACACGTTCTCTGGGGTTTACAGAGAAGAATGATGCTGATAAATGTCATTTTTTGTGTGGGTCGTGTTGCTATTCTCCCTCACTTTAGAATAAAGCGTTCCTTCTCAGATGTAACATTTATCCTGTTTCTGCTCATCCGTTAGAGGAGAATGAAGTGCGCACCATGGTGGACCCCAACTCCAAGCATGACCGCAAACTGCAGGAGCTCATGAAGGTACGGTTTTAATGATTTCATCTGCCATTTGTCTTGAATAGACAGTAATTTTGCATTGTATAGTGCTGCATCTCTTAATAACTTGCAACAAAGGACACGAGTAAGCATAAGTGTGAAGTGTAAAGGGGAGTGTTCTTTTTAAGCCTTTAGGTTTTGTGAGTAATCCAGCACAGCTCATGACACGAGTAATATCATCCCTACTTTAAAACTTAAGATGGCAGCATGGTGCATTGGACCAGGCATCAGCTGCAGGAGCAGGCACACGTGAGGACTGGCGAGCAATCACTGGAGTCCAACATGCAATTTCTTAAGGGAAACCTTTGTTAGGCTACCAAAGGCCTCAGATTGGGGCAACGATTTATGTCCCAGCAGGACAGTTTTCCTCAGCATATCGCCTAATCAGCACTGGTCTGATTTAAAAAAAAAAAAATAAAAAAAAGTCACAAGTCCTTGAGCGACCGAGCTAAAGCTCAGACTCAAATTCCAAAGAAAATCTTTGAAATGACTTGAAACTCGTAGAGTTCATAGACATGCAGCTGGACCGAGCCTGAGCACTTTAGCAACAAACGTTGTTGCAACATAATTAAGGTCCAAGATAACGTTCAAACTAATTTAGCAAGTTCTTCTTTTTAGTAATTAGTCTTTTATTCTTCCTGTGTAGGTGTTGATCGACTGGATTAATGATGTTCTGGTGGGAGAGAGGATCATTGTGAAGGATCTGGCTGAAGATCTGTATGATGGACAGGTCCTGCAGAAACTATTTGGTGAGGAGTTAACCCGTGCATGTGGAGTAAATGGCACTGAGACAGGAAACTAAAACCACACTACACTAAACGTGGCATTTTGTGCTGTTTTGTTGTCTTGACATTAAATCCATGTTGAATTAATTGTTTCAGGTTTCTGATTGAAAAATAGTATGTTTGTAAGTATTATCAGTACTCATTTGTCCATGTCCTGTGCTTTAGAAAAGCTGGAAGGCGAGAAACTCAATGTGGCAGAGGTGACCCAGTCGGAGATCGCCCAGAAACAGAAGCTGCAGACTGTTTTAGAACGCATCAATGACTCGCTCAAACTCTCCACCAGGAACATACGCTGGAATGTTGACTGTAAGGATAGTTTCTAATATTTTTGCTCAGTTAAAATGTACTGGAGTTAACTGCATTACATTTTTAATTGGAGGGGTATATGCTACATATATGATGAAGATTATAATGTAATATGATAGAATTATCAAAGAACAACTTTAGGCTACATCAGGCTACATTATGTCTAAGTATACAGACTAGTGTAACAACACCCCACTGTTCCCTGGTGTGAACTGCACCACCAAGCCTGTATGTCCAATCCAATAATACATTGCTTTTCTACAGAAGAACATTTACCCTGTGCATACAACTCATTATAATCTAAGCTGTCACACATTGCATCAAAATCCAATATTTGTGGAGCAGTAATGCAGGGTTTTTGAACTTTGGAAGAAGGGCGACACGTGGGGTCACATGCTATGCAGACAGTAATGCACATTGAGTCTTGTTCACAACGACCAGCGTAAGCAGCCCTCCGACCGTTTGGTATTTTTCTGACCTTGAAATTGGCTTTGTCTGTATGTGTGGTATTTTAGTGGGAATTCTGTCTTAGACGTTGCTCTGAGAGTAGATTCCACAATCCATCTACATTCCACTTCAGCCAGCCCTTTTGTATTTTACGCTGCTGTACATACATCATCAGTCTTTTATCACAGATATTTAGACTCGTCAAACACATATTTAACTAATTACATTAAGAATTTCTGCATTGCATTTACATGCTTAGGTACCAGAGCCCTGCTATCGTGCGTGTTGCATCAATGGAATTGCTTACTGATGCACCGGTACCTGCTCTGACAGGTCAAAATGTCAGCTGAGAAGGTGTTCAATAGCTGGGGACATGATTTTGCGATCATGGGCCAGACAATATAGTTAAACCGTTAACCCTGTGTTATAATTTTGAATATCGGCCTGGACTTTCTTGCAGCTAAGTTGAGATAATGATCATTCTCAGACAGAATAGCTTTCCTAATATGCTTTAGTGACATCCTTAACTTCTTATTGAAGTATAAAGAATCAAGCTCTTAGCATGATCATTGTTCCCCAGATGCAAGGACAGGAATAGCTGCATGCCAGGTTTTATCTGACCACCACTTAAACAATTTATGTCTGAATATACTTGTCTTGCCATTGGATTAATATGTTTCTTATTGAGCTGTAAACTCTCAGATTGAGAACAACAGCAAATGTAGCCATAGATGCCAATAGAGCTCTCCACATCTCCTTTGATGGCACTCTTTTATCTGACAAAGGGAGTAATGATCATTACTATGAGGCTCCCAGCACACTGCCTTTTACTTATGTCATTAGATGTAACGTATATACAGTATAATATATAAGAGAGAGGGGGGAGAAAATGGATGTGGATGTGGGGCAGGTTACTGTATGAGTAAGGCAGAAAAATAGATGACATGATAGAGACACAGAGAAAAGCTTTAACACATGGAACTGAATTGATTTTGTGAAAGTAGTGGACTAGAGAAAGGCCATATCAAATGAATTTATTCCAAACCAAAGAATCTGACATTCTTAAATGCGCCTCCAGTAGAAGTTTGTCCTTGAAAGCTATTTGTGCGAGATCTTCAAAAATACTAAAGAGTGCAGTGAATAACATGGAATGTAATTGATTTTGCAGTCCTGTTGTTTGAGGTGCTCTCCTTTAATCAACCCACTTTTGTTTGGCCCTACTTTCATACACCATGCTGAAGCCTCAGAATAACTCATTTGGATCCTCTTATGTAGTGGGGATCTAATAGGGTTTTTGATGGCTTTTAGCTTGCTCTCTGTGATTTGCCATTGCCATGACGTGCAATCAAAGGCTTGCTTTGGACACTTAATTGATCCTGATTGTTTTGTGTATCCGAAGGTTAATTCTATTTGTTCGAATGACTAAAGACATGTCGCTCAGTATGTCTGACTGACCAGCGTCTTTATGCTGCATTCACAGAATTTAGAGGTCTGTCTTTTGTCTGTACAAAAGCTTGTATTTTTGTGACTTTTGTTATGTCACTTCAAAGCAACTTTTGACATCTTGTGTTTGTATTTACCATTGAAGGTACGTGACCTTGCCACGTAAAAACCTTTAATTCGAAATTCCTGCAGGGATGAAAAATAAAAGAAAATATGTGGCTTCTTATTTGGTGGCCCAATGACTGCAGTGAGGCATTCACACAGACACTTTATTTAAAAAATACAAAAGAGAAAGATTATAAAACATTTTAGAAACAGCAGGAAATGGGTAACATGTCTACCTGTAAATTGCAGATGACAGCATCTTTGTCATTTATTCTAAGAAATTGAGACATTAAGATTAAATTTTTGGCTAAATCAGTAATACTGTATAACCAACACTTACAGTACACACAGGAACCAACATGAGCAAATTTAGAAAGGTAAAAAATAAATAAGTAAGCTGGTGTACAGATGGTTGGTGGCTTTAAGTGTCAGAAAACAGCAGATATAAGTGATAAATAATGTTGATTGTAGTTATACTGATTCACATGCAAATTTATGTCATATACATTATGGCAACTACTTGCATCATTTATATTATTTGTTCCATAGTTAATATTATTGTTTTACTGTTCTTGTTTCGCTCTCATTAGCGGTTCATGCCAAGAGTATAGTTGCCATCCTGCACCTGCTGGTGGCCCTGTCGCAACACTTCAGAGCACCAATCAGATTGCCAGACCATGTTTCTATTCAAGTAGTGGTCGTCCAGGTGGGTGTTACATTGTTCTTGAAGGCTTTCTAATATGAATACAGTATGTGTCTTCTCTCTGTCATCTTCATTGAGAATGCTGGTTTAATAACACCATGCTCTACTGCTGTGAATTCATCTTTGGCCTTTCCCACATCTTTCACCAGCCAGTTCATTTTTATCAGTCATATTCAGGAGAATACAAACAACATTTACATACTGTCCCACATTTCTGCCTTTCAGAAAAGAGAGGGCATCCTTCAGTCCAGACAAATTCAAGAGGAAATCACTGGCAACACAGAGTAAGTACGCTCTACTGTTACTGTTCTACATTTCAGCATTTAAAGGCAAACTCAATTTTACACATCAATGTGTGTTTGCAGGTGTTGGGGAGTACTAGTACATGTGTGAAAAAAGTTGTATGAATTATTTTGTGGCTCCAGAGGGAGCTGTGCGAAATCTGGTAAATTGCCTCAAGTGATGTCACTGGGGGTGTCACTTGGGTGTCTCGTTAAAAATAATCTGCCAGGCTCCAGGCTACATCAACCACTACTAACATAACATACCAGAATCTCCGACCAAACTATGTCAGTCGAGTTGCATTGTGGTTAATGTTGGCACTAGGTTTTGACAAGAAGAATAGTGATGTTACATTGACGAACAATCCGATTCTTGGTATGAACAAAAGGGAACTGAATCGTATTTGGTGAGAGGTGTTATTTTTATCATTGTGCACTGAGGTTCAATATACTTTTTCATTTTTTTATTAGGTGTTATTTATTAATTGCATTCAAGTAATTCAAAGTAGTAAATTTACTGCCAAAGCAGAGGGATATGGCATCGCTTTGTGTTATGTTTACACTGCAGATCATTGACATTAGGCCTGGCAATATGAGTAATTAAGTGTGTCCACACATGATGAAAATAAATTGGTGGGATGTCTAAATTTCAATCTGATCCAAATCTTAACCTATCATTATCCTTGTGATCATTTTGCAGATAAACATAGTAAAAACAATGAACCATGGAATAAAAGAGAGGATATCTCTTGTTCTGCTGCATCCATTACATTTTTTAAACTGTCCATTGTGAGTCTGTTAATGTTATAGGAATGAAAAACAACAAAATTACAATTTAAATCCGAAACTATCTGATCAAAGAAGAATTAAAAAAAGACTACAAATCTGAATCTAAATCTTTGACAGTTTTTGATAAGCTGTGCGACGGACACAATTCAATCAGTACCACAAAAGTATTGAGGTTTGATATCGAGTCATAAATGCAGCCAGTCAATAGAATTCACAATCGTGGTGAAACCAAAACCTTGAAGATCTTCTTTTCTGCAAACAGTATTGTGCAGCCCACTGCTCTTTAGATTAGACTTTCAGAAGAAATGTTGTGCAATTGTGAAAAGACAATCATTGTATTTCAACAAGATATGTGATGGCAGCCTTAGCTGAAGAATTAGACAATTTAAAACGCACACACACTCTCTCACACACACTTTTCTTTTCTCCCTGTGAGGCTGTCTTGCAGCCTGACGGCAGCAACGAGGGAGATAACAGCAGGCCAACACACACAAGCACACGCATTTTGTCATGGTAGATGGATACACTGTTAATAACACACACACACACACACACACACATACACTCACACTCACTCACTCACATGGTCACAGTGGAAATACGGTTATTACCACACCACCAGGACCATTGCCCAGACCTGCCTGCCTTGCCATCACAGATTACACCGTGTGTTTGTGTGTGTGTATCTGCCATTTCTTGCTGGCCTGCCCACTGCGATATCTCTTCCTTGGGGACACTCACACTGCTGCGTTCCCTACCCTCCAAAACCACCTGACCCCTTCCAACAGCAACATCCTCCAAAGTGCTAACATTGTAATAATAGACAAGAGAAACCCTCCATTCCCATAGAAAACCTGCATGTACAGAAAGCCACGTCTTGATTCATTGTATCAAAACCCAACAGTATTGTTCTGCTGTTGAGATTATTGCATTGTGCTATAATATGCGGTCACTGTGAAAGTCCCAGTGATGTTACCCAGGTTATTTGAATACCCCAGGTATGCTTGTTTTTATTGTTAATCAAATTATGATACCCTAGCTACATTATTGTATTGTCATTTCTGTGACATAATCCTCCCATTCTCTACATTCCTCTGTGATCGAACTGGAAGCACTCTTTCATTATCTCTTGCTCTTCTATGAATATTCAAGTGTGAAATTGTCAATAAGCAGAAGCTGCCCATCATTTGTGTGTTTGACATATTTTGTCTCTCTCTCTCAGGGCTTTCTCTGGCAGACATGGTATGTTCTCATGAAGAAGAGTGTATTGAACAATATATTATTCAGGAATGTTCACACATTTTTTGCCTTTTTTGATATGTTATTCATTTTTTTTATTCTTTGCAGAGCGCGATGCTTTCGACACCCTGTTTGACCACGCTCCGGATAAACTGAATGTTGTCAAAAAGGTATTGAGGCTGTGATGTGGCAATCTCACGTTTATCAGCCATGTGTGGCACCATCATGGAGGTCTAACGCAGAAATGACAAATAACATCTAAATTCATAAAACTTTTACTCTAGTCCATGGTTTACTCTGCACAGTTATCTAGTTTACTTCATTGATCTTGATTCATGAGCAAGGTACTTGACAGGAAAATACACACCTGAGCAGATTGTTGTGGTGTGGTGTATAGATCAGTTCACCATTATTTTGATTGCAAATGATCTGGTTTTGATCTGATCTGGTCACATCTATATTTTCACTTCTGTTCAGACACAGTTCAGTTTGAAGTTTGAAAGCACATGTTGTTTTGAACCATTTTTGCTGACCTCCAATATGGCTGTCAGAGGCCAAGATGCTTTGTGTCATATACTGTAACTGCTTTGTGTTTTGTTTTTGAATATATCTGTCTGTATGTCTAAAAGGTGCGTGTAGATTTGTGCATGCAGATCTTTGTACGTTCCCTGTCTTGTTTGATATGTTGCCATCCATTTATAACAGAATGTGTGTTTTCTCAGACATTGATCACGTTTGTGAACAAACACCTGAACAAGCTTAACCTAGAGGTGTCTGAATTGGACACACAGGTACGTCTCTCTCTCTCTCACACACACACACACACACACACACACGCACACACACACACACACACGCACACGCGCACGCACGCACGCACGCACGCACACACACACACACAGGAAATCTTTTTTTAACATTTAACAATCCTACACAATATATACTTTATACTGATGCTTAAGTGAAAGTATTTTACACTATTGTGAAATGTATGCCCTTTAACATGTGATTTGCTAGTGCTTTATACAATACATTCTTCTCTTAGGGACATTTCACTGTACTCACAAAATATATATTTGTTTGATACCTCTAGCGGTATCTAATCTTGCAGAACTTGTCAGATAGATTTTCTGAAGTTTTTTGATCTACACAACTGAGGTTTTGCCACCAGATGTGGTGAATGTGCTTTTTGGTTTGTGGTGATATCAACATTGTTCTTGGAATTTTTGTGTGGGTGAGCTGACCCTTCCAACTCAGTAAACTGCAGGACCATTGTTCACTGATGTTTGTAAGCCTAAATATTTATATTAAAAGGTATTTTTTAATGAAAAACATCCCTATCTTAACAGATATTTCTTTTACCTGTCATTTAGTTTTGAGTCAGGAAACAGAAACAGTCAGCAAACCTATCTAATATAATGCCACTTTTTTCCATATCAGTTCTACTTTTTTAACCAATTCTCTTAAGTCAGTCTGTTTACCTGCCTGTGCTGCTGTGTCAGTTTGCAGATGGTGTTTATCTGGTGTTGCTGATGGGGCTGTTGGAGGGATACTTTGTGCCACTCTACAACTTCTTCCTCACACCAGAGAACTTTGACCAAAAGGTAAAGTGTGATTTTTATTTATTTTTTCTATATCCATCAGTTAGCTGGACTATTAAAGGGATAGTTCACTAAAAACCCTTTTGTTTGTGAAGAAAGAAGCTAGAGTTTTGAATTTACATCTGTTACACATGGAATCCAACGGCAACCTTGTTTCAAGTATCTGAGTTACACCTTTTGTTATTCCCGGCAGATGCAGAAAGCACCTATGATTTTTGCTGTATCTGGGACGAGCCTGTACACTTAGTTGTACAATAGTCGTAAGCTCCACTAAATTGATGAATCCAGTGTTTTTCTTTTCAGAGCCAATGAGAAACAGGGCCATGACCCTTCATTGGTCCTGACCTATAGTTTAAGAAACACTCTCAAATCAATACTCTATTTTGGAGGATCCTCATGCTCTCGGAGCCAGAACTTCTTCTCAACAGCCTGATAAATGCCATCCGTTTTCCCCAGAGCCCTTTCAGTGCGGAGCCATCTCTCCTCTCCATTGGCCTCTGTAATACTATGGCATTCTGAACAGGCAATATGCGGAGACACCACAGTAGCCTTTTGTTTGGGTCTTGGCCAGCCGCCCCTGCCAAGCTTCGAAGCAGAATGGGCATCATTGCTACAATGTACACAACTGCACACACACAGACACTCCTGGCCTGGGAGAACAGGCACCAGCCCCACAGCATCTGTAATCTCCTATTGCACAGGGAAACACTGAAGTGGCTTAGGGGCTCAGCTCTATTACTCTGTGTGTGTGTGTGTGTGTGTGTGTGTGTGTGTGTGTGTGTTTGTATTTATACATATATGTGTGTGAGGGCCTAGAGGCGTATCGATGACACGCCAGGGGTGGGCTGTGAAAAGTAGCACGAGGCATCAAGAAAGCACTTCTGCTTCTGCCCAGTGGATCTCTACTTAAGGCTCATTCTCTTCCTTTCTTTTTGACTGTATTAGATGGCTAAGGTCACGCTTTTCACACAATAAGCTCTTGTTGGGCAAAGCTTTTAGTACATCACAGCAGGGCGAACACACACACAGATACAATGGGCAGAGAATAGAAAACATCTTTCAACTCTTTGTTTTGCCTCTGATTGGGTTTCCTCCTGTCTTGCAGTCTTTTTTTTTTTTTTTTTCTGATTGGCTTAGACGTGTTTTCTTGTTTCCTCCACAGAACTGTTTCTCTGCTCATCTGAATGCAGTAGGATTGGAAATCTAAATAATTCCATCTTAAAAGGGTCCACCTGAAAAAGATTTGTGTTTTGAATAAATGTCAGCCTTGCATTTTGGCATCATTCATCATGTCCACCATAATTGTCAGTTTCCAGAAAAAACCCTTATAACCAGTATCTCCAGCATGTGTTTGTCCATATTCTAGCTGCATGAAATATAATAATGTAATAATTACTCTCTACTCGGTTCTTTTCATTCCTTTTCTACATGCACCCACATTGTACAAGTGCCCGTACATTTGAAGTGGCGTGAAAAATCTGGCTCTCAATGACAGTATCAGTGTCTTGTAGTTAGGAGGTTTTAGAGTGACACTGCTGACATGTATGTATCGATGAACGAGGGAGCAGAGTGTTTGTGCAGCTGCTGAAGGCTTATGGTCTTACAGAACAGAGCTGC
The DNA here is from genome assembly GCA_031216445.1 of Lateolabrax maculatus. NCBI lineage: Eukaryota > Metazoa > Chordata > Actinopteri > Acropomatiformes > Lateolabracidae > Lateolabrax > Lateolabrax maculatus. The sequence continues at coordinate 5,350,110 of CM062214.1, forward strand.
GTTGTATTTGCCGACACAATAAGCTGTGGTAGCACGATTGAATCGACCCAGAGTGTTTTGTGGGATTTAGCAACCAGTGTCTGCGTTCCCTTATCAGTGAGGAGCTGCGTGTGGAGTTGTATGATTTGTACTTGCCAACCTCTGCCTGTGTGTGTACAATTTAGAGTGTGTGTGTGTGTGTGTGTGTGTGTGTGTGTGTGTGTGTGTGTGTGTGTGTGTGTGGCATTTGCATGTGCACACAGTAGCGAACAGGCTTCGTGTAGCGCCTTCTCATGCCCTAACAGCCTCATCATTCTCTCTGCAGGTCCACAACGTGTCCTTCTCCTTTGAACTGATGCAGGACGGGGGTCTGGAGAGACCAAAGCCCCGACCAGAGGGTAGGAAGCACATTTAACTGGATGTATCACAATTAAGTTATTTATTTATTTATTTATTTTATTCATTTTTTAACCCCAGTCCAAGCCCTTTAATACTAGGTACCTCCCATACTTATATTTACCTCAATGTTGATCAAATATGTAGCTGACACATTAAATTAACAGAAACAGCCTTCTAAATCTGACGCAACTTATTTTTCACAAGCTGCTTGCTCCAAATACTGTAGGTCCTGATTCAAAAATATGAAATTGATCAGCTTAAATTATTGATATCATATGAACGGAAGTGAAGTTTTAACTTGAAGAATGTTACTCTTAAAAACTTTGCAAACTTGTCCGCAAGAGAAAAGACACATTACTCTGTTGTGTAAAAGAGTGATGCTTCTGTGACCTCAAACAGTCTTTGGCAGGGTACAAACACTGTCAGGTTGCTCACAGAATTAACATTTGCCAACTGCCGCCAGTGATGTTTTTCGCTTTAACCGGTGAAAGCGACGAAAATGAGAAACTGCTTCCTGAATATTTTGTACACTGATTTTACTGATGAGAAATAGACTTGTTTAGATTTTAAAATTTTTGACTTTTAGTTTTAAAGCTGCACTATTCAATATTTTTATATTAACAAAGGGTGAAATAACTATGTGCCAAGTGAAAGGTGTCGCTCATAGTGATAAACCAACAGATAACTATCCCCCAACTCCTCAGCTATATGCAGCATTTTAGCTTCTTTCAGCTCATTGTTGTAGTTTTAAGGCCCTTGTTCTGATTCAGTCAGTGTCACTTACAGCTACAGTGGGCAGTTGATTTTTAAAAATAAAACAAAACACTCTGATACACTACCTGCCCAGCGCTGTTGAACACAGTGGAGCATTTAGCAGCTGAAGAGCCAGATATTAGAGTTGGTGGAGACCAAAACAGAGCTAAAATGACAGTGAGTATTAGACTGAACATCATCAGTTGGCCAACCCCAAATTAATGCTAATATTGTTGCATGTCTGCTGGATATTTAGATAGGAAAGAGTTTGCAAACACGTTTTAAAAAACTGTGAAAGCTCCAGCATGGATTATTTATGGATTTACCCTCAGGTGGCTTTACAATAGAAATACTTCAGAATTGAACAATGCATAAATTAATTCTTAGCAGAGTCTAACTCAAAATGTAGGTCCAATATGGTTCTTTGTTGAATAAGCTAAAAGGTTCTAAAATATTTGCATGTGCTGTGCTTCAAATGGATTTCCAGTAATCATATTTTAACAATCATAGTACAACCAAAGCATCTCGTATCCGTCTGCTGAACCTTGTTTGTTAAAGGAGAGATTTGCATGGTGGGTACGGGCAATTAAGCTGTAGAGAGGCAGGAATGTGGCCCCTGTTAGTACAGTATGCAGCAGCTCTTGTTTAGTGGACTAGACAACATTTGAACTCCCACTGGATGTCTGTCTGTATATAACTCTTCTATTGTCGCTCTGTTTTTTTGGTTCATTTTTCAGATATAGTGAACTGTGACCTTAAATCGACACTGCGCGTCCTCTACAACCTCTTCACCAGGTACAGGAACGTAGACTGAGCACCATGTGTAGCAAGAGGGAACACTTCATACCATGGACCACATTTTAAAGCTTTTCCATATGTTTTCTCCTTCTATTTGTTGTAGAAATCTGTTTTTATCTGAATGCATGCATCACATTTTGTCCCTGTTGGACAATGTAGCACCCACAAATCTGTATTTTGTTTTTCAATTCCTGCAGAGACCCTTGGCTTGTGTGCCACAAAATGTTTAACCTTTAATTGTTAATTGGGCATTGCTATACAGTCTTACAGACATCTATGAGCTAAATAAGATAGCCAATATTAATGTTTAGTTAAGTCATAAAGGTAATAACCCTGCATTGATAGCATGAAAGGGAGATTTTAGATGAACATTTGTATCTTTTAATTCCAAAAAGAAAATGTTTAGATGTATTTATTGTATATTTTGATACACTTCTTTCTTACTTTTCTAGCTACTTTATTTTCTTCTATCTGCTCTTGTTTATGTCATTCATAAGTGCCTTTATTTAAAACATGTGAACACTATCAGCTCCCAATACTTAATATCGGGATGAATGTGCTCCCCAGTTGTCTTAACGCTCCAGATTTCCTTTGCACATGTGGAGGAACATTTTAAATATTTGACCAAAGCTCTGTTGTATTCACACTGTAAAACTTATAAAGGCTTTACTCAGCAGCTGCTCGCTTCCTTGCATCTCTTTGCAACATGCATCTTATTTTTAATTGAGGCACATCAACATTATATAATCACTCTGCAAATGAAATTTGACTGAATATATGAAATGTGAGGTGTGTTCTACTTTCAACGCAATTTTGTGTCTTCCTACAAAAAACGCAGCCGCTATCTGTGGCTCGGACAGCCAGCGCCTTCGCTTTCATGTATCTGTTTATGTTTTAACACATTACATTCAGTAAATCATTCAGTCCCTGAATGCAACTGCATTTTTTTTTTTTTACCCTTCAAGGTAAGCAAAGAAGAATGCTTTTCTAACAAAACAAATATTGGGGTCAGATTGGTTCCAATTTTGCCCGCACAGAAAGACAAGTGAACCTCCACAACAATTTTCTCCTAGCTAAATAGAGACAGACTGTTTGAAACGCTGTGTAAAAGCTTTCTGAATTGGAGCTGACCCCAACACAGGCCAAAATAGATAGTTACAGTTACAGAATAGATGAAAAGGTTCATTTTCCTCACACATTCCACAATAGCGATTGAAAAGAAAGGGAAGTGTGTGTGTGTGTGTGCGTGTTGATGTATTATCAGTTATACAGTGGTATTGCAGTATTCTCTGCTGATACCCACACACACTGCAAAGTTGTGTAGTCCCTAACATATGAAGTGAGTCTATAAATTCTGAAGTGAGTAATTTATTTGGACTGTAACATATTTCAAGGTGAGAACATTGTACAGGCTATAATTTGATATTTAGTCGAGACTTTGTAAGAAATGGGCTCTATTTCCTCAGATGTAATGCCTGACTAGCAGCGGTTCTTTTACATTTCACCTTCAAGAAGCTCTTAAAACACCCACATTTCAGTATGTGAATATGGAAAATATCTTCAGGCACATATACAGTATGCGTGTGTCAACGAAATGCCTGGAGCACAGTGTAACGTTTGGTACGAGTAACAATATCCGGGGTTGATTGCCCTCTCATATGCTCTCATGTCAGCTGCAACAGATCCTGAGGGATCTGAAACCATGTTACGATCATTTCCTCTTCGCTCTCCTCGCCCAGGGAACAATTCAGCTGCTCCAGTTATTACTTTGTTACATTATTGTTATTGCATTATTGTTACATCGTCGCTCTGTGTGGGGGTCACATGGGGACACAGCCGCATTCCTCTGATTGAAGACACCACAGTAAACATACATGAGTGATAATGGGAAGAAAAAGTTGAATTACAAGGGTTGGAGAGTACTACTTATCATCATGGTTTGACGTTTTCTTAAAAAATACACTCACACTTTATTGCCCAGAGTTAGATGATGAGATGAGAGAACCACTCATGTCTGTACAGTAATGTATGTATGTATGTATGTATGTATGTATGTAGCTGGAGACAGCAGCCGTTTAGCTTAGCTTAGCATAAAGACTGGAGGCGGGGGGAAACAGCTAGCCTGGCTCTGTCCAAAGGTAACAAAATCTGCCTACCAGCACCTCTAAAGCGCACTCATTTACACGGTATATCTCGATATTGTTTAATCTGTACAAAACCAAAGTGTAAAAACAAGTCACTATTTCACAGGGGGTTATGTGCCAGACTCATTTTTGACCATTTCATCATATTTATGGGTCTTCTCATCTAAGTCGCAGTAAAAAAAATGAATATGGGTCAGATTACATTGAAAATATTGCACCTTGATTGCAATTTAGGTTCCACAAATATTCTTTTTTCTCTTTAAGCATCTTAAAACATTTTCAACGTAAATAAAATTTTTCATATTTGGCATTTACAGTTGTTCAAATCAAATGACCCATACAAAACAACAGGTGTACCATGTGTGTTCTACAACATGTGGGATGCTGTTTCTTTTGTGTAAGTTTTTGTTGGTGCTGTATTAATCAAAGGCCACATGGAGGCTCTTGAAACAGAAGAGGAGCGCTTGCTGGAAATGGTCATCTTCCATTTTCACTGTAAATAAAAAGGAATAAAAACTCCATTAACCATAAAACAAAAAACAAATATTTGTTAAGTCACCATTAACAAAACTGGCAACCTGAGAGGAGTAATTTACTTTGACATACAGTAGAACATATTCAGCATTTAGAATTGGTCAAATCAAATTAGCCTTACAAAAACATGCTGCCATAAATGTCAAGAGGTGTACTGTACTGCCACATTTTAAAGACATAATCAAAAATGTAAACAAGTAATCCATGTCAATGTAACTATCATCTTATTGCAATTTTTTTCATGTTATTTGGGCTATACACATATGTGTGTGTATATATACATACATACATATATGGGGGACAGCTTGTTCCGCTGGCCCCGAGTGGCCAAGTGAAATCCATTAATACTGTTTTAAAGCTTGGGTTTTGGTAATAATGATAATAATGGTAATTATAATGAATTTACATTATCCCTTACTTGTTCTGCTCTCCTTTTCAGATAGCAGTGTGGCCCCGGATAATACCTTGATACCTCAACCGCTTTGTGTCCTGCTCCTTCATGAAGTAAAACATGAGAAGAGAAGAGACACATTCAGTAGTTTTATCTTATCTATATGTAGCCAAGATAACATTGTCGTAACAGTCCTCCCAACACCTTACATCACAGGTTACCTATTAACCAAATTTGTAATATCTAACATGATCCACTGGATTAGTCCATTTCCCTCAGTGAGGTAATTCAATCACTTTTAACCACTTAAGACTAATTTTGGCAAACAACTACCTCATTTGAGTCTGGATTCAGGCTTTATAGCTTCTACAATATTTGGTTTTCATCAGTAACAACTAGCCAAATCTGACAAAGAAGAAAGTCTGGCTTTTTAATGGTTGATTCTCCCACAAAGCACCAGTGTTAACTTTATCACAACGTGGCAGCTCCAGCAGGTCCTGAAGTTCTCATCTGCAGCTGGCATTGACCTCTTGACCCCCTTATGAACCAGGGCAGGAGAAAAGACTGTTTTCCTGGTGAGGATCAATAAAGTATCACATTATTATATTATGTGGCCTTAGATAAAAGGCTCGGCCATACAGCCCAATAATGTTTTGCTGGCACTCCACTTAGGTAATGTTACAAAGTAGAGCAAGATTGCTTCATCAGTCATAAGTGCATCGATGCTGTATGTTTATGCGCTGACATGTCTCCTTTTCCCCGACATTTCTTAGAGGCCTTTTCTCCAGTCTTGGGGATAAATATCTCTGCAGAAGCCATACGACAAAATCACTTTGCCACCCTGAGAAGAGACAGAGAGAGCAAGAGAAACAGACGACGGGGGGAAGGAGGTATTATCACATGAGACTCAAACAGTACATCCCATTATGTGCCCGGGTGTGTATGTGCCCTCCCTACTACTAGTGTGCAGGACTCTCACAGTGAGAGCTGGCTGCGATGATAAGGGCAGCAAAGGAGAAAAAAAAAAACCTTGTTACTATACATGAAAAATGTATATGAACGACACTCTAATACGATGTATTATCAAAATGACCATGAGACACAGAGTGCCTGTGAAAGTGCAGTTTTACACATGATGAGTTTATGCTTGCTGCAGGTTAGAGTACTGTACTGGCTTCATCTCCATGTGTACATTAATCTAACATTATCTCATCATTCTGAACAGAGGCAACATGCTGACGTGTTAATTAGCAGTAAACACATAGTACAGCCGAGGCTGGCGGGAACGTCATTAGTTTTGCAGGAATTTGGTCATAAGCCAAAATACTGGACGGATTCAAATTTAGACCTGATGATGGCGCTAAATGAAAAGTTAAGGGATCACCAAAGTGATTACAACCCACCCTGTAATAAACGGTGGTAGACCAACCGCGAGACCAACATTGGCATCCCTGGAGCAACGTCGCTGGAGTAGGTAAAAACCTAGGTAGTGGGGTTTACATATTATCTGGATTTCTGTCCACTCCAGCTGGCATGTTTAGGCTTCTCAAAACCAGGATAAGGGATTACCCAGGTTCTGGAAAACCATGATATCGCACAATCTTACACATGCAAACATTCTCTATAACCAAGATGCCAAATACCCAGTAACAGGGATAACACACATGAGACATGACAGTGATATCAATATATGTAAGCATGTTTCCCAAAATGTTGAGCTGTTCCTTTAAATCCTCTTCAGCTTGATTTCTGGGACACATGTCCTGCACTTGTAGTCCTTTGGGGCAGGACCAGTGCAGTCTGGTCCCTGTTTCAAACGTAGTCCCTGACCACTTATGATGCACATAATGACACAAAAGGTAAAACTGATTCAGATCAGCACTCCACAAGAGTGACAGTGCTTGTGACCGCTCTTGACTAGTTCATTCACTCGCTCTACCTCTCTGAGCAGCGTGATCAATGCCGATCATGGAAATTGAGCCCCGGAAGCTCAGCGCTGTAACTGCTATCTTTCATGTCTGCATGGCTCTCTCTCTATCCACATGTCAAATAAATGTCAAAAATTCAAAAGGAGGCTGGTCTGCTCCCCCTTTCTATAAAATGGAGCATTTAACAACACAAAAGAGAGGAGGCTCGGTGTACCTGAAGCCCTGTGTTCCTCTGGCACACTCCATCTGCGGCTTTTTGTATTTTTTTTTTTTTTACTGCAGTATACACTATTGAGGTTGCATTGTGAACATTATGTTCAAGTAAAAAAGTGGGACAGTGTGCCAGGCTGTCACATGGCCCCTCAGAAAGAAGCTGCGATTTAAACCTGAACCCTGCAGTGGAAATCAAATGAATGGGCTGATGTGAATATAACGTTCTCACAGCGATGTGCTTTATAGTCTTGTCCACGGCCTGTAAGCTCTGGATATACTGTTTAAATTGTACATAATTCTAAATTTGCATGTACAAAATGATTCCCTTACAACTGGTTATTGTGATTAAAGCTACCCGGTGGAGCGCAAAGATACGTAGCAAAGCACCAGAAAGGCAAGAAAACTCCACTTTTTGTTTTAACTCAATGTCCTAGTTCACTAACTTTTCTGGAGCTTTCGACTGCCTCAGTGGATGCACTGGTAAGTAGACCCTTTTTTATCAAACTACAGTTTCCAAGGTAAAAAGAGAAAAGGAACTTTCACGCTCAAAATCTATGTTGCTTATTCATTAACTAATGTTCTCACTGTTAATTGATCTCTTCCTTTCACTCAAAAGGCCTTAGTGTTGGCAAAGCGTATTTGTTGTTACGACCAACTTCTTAGCAATCAGATGCCATTTACACATCCAGCAAACACGAGCAACATTACCAATTCACGTGGAGTTGTTTTTCTCCATGGCCACCTGGTGAAGTCCAATATTCACACTCCTTTTAACTCTGTTATGGTTCTGAGGGAAAAATTGGACCCTTTTAGCTGCTAAATACTCAGCAAGGTTCACTAGCTAGTTGGTAACTTTGCCTGCCTGCCATTTGGCAGCTTACAATGGGTTTATCAGGGTTTTTTTTTAAATTTTTTTTATAGAAAACAGGTGCCTGGTAAAGCTGGAAACGAGGTTGGTGAGAGTGAACCAAAACAGTACAGTTCCTACATACAAATCCCAAAACAATGAGCTGAAAGGCAATAAAACGCTCCGTAGAGCTGAGAGCAAGTCAAAATGGGGGATTTTTGTCGGCTGCAGATGAGAGCAAGCCCTGAGCTGCAGCCTTATAGGACTGCATGACCTGTGTGTGTCTGATGTGTACCTGGTATGCAAACTGAAGAGGACACAAGGAGGCAATCAGCAGGAACGGCTTGTCATTTCAAAAGTCTTCATTATACCACCACTATTGGGCCTGATTAGGCTGATTTTCCTTGTTGAGATAAGATGATGGATCACTGTGGTAAAACATGGCCTGATATTGTCACATTTTTATACCAGTGTTTCATCTACATTTACCACCCTGAAAACATAAAAGTCATATTGTTGGGGTGGGGGGGTTAGATGTCTCATTTAAATGCAGAAGATAGCTGCTATGGAAAGGCTCACACAGTGGCTTGATCAATCATGTCTTAGCTTGAACACTGGCAAGACAAAAGGTATGAGGCACAGCCTCCTAATGTTGACGTTCTCATCAAGGGGGAAAAGATGAGTATAGTCACTGAATTTAGATATCTGCCGTAAATCTGGATCCAAATGTTAAAAATGGTAAAGGTAAAATAAAATGTAAAGAAACCATTAAATATGACTGCACAAACTAGAAACAGTCTTTCTGTGGATGCAGCCGCAGAAATGATGCACACTATGATCATTTCCCACATGTCTGATGTATTATATGTTGAAGGCAGGCCGGATGAACAGCCATTAAATCACTAGAGTCTTCAACACCAAAGCCAATTCAACAGCATCACTCTAGGAGGCAGGGAGAATATCGGCTGCTCATCGTTCTTTCAAACGTGTGTCCTTCCATAATTTCTTCTATAAGACAGCGTGTGCTGCGCTGCTGTGTGTGACTTTGTATCTATACAAAGTATATAGTGTGTGAGTTTGTTCGGCGCTATTCTGTCTTTAATTGTGACCTGCGAAGGGATGGCAGGTGGAAATTTGCTTTAAAAATTGGCTCTGGTACAATACAACAAATGGTAACATTCATTTTTAACACTGTACATGGCCCTTTAAAAATAAAAAAAATAAAATGAAGATTGTAGAGACTTAATGTGCAGGTAAGGACAGGAAGACATGGCCTTTAACGTATGAAAACAGTCCACGTTCACTGAGTGCTTCGCTATATTGGATAGTCAGACAGTTTCAAGGCTGCGACTGATGAAATAACTAAGATGAAAAAAGCAATAAATAAATAAGCAAAAAGTTGCATTGCTACTGAAAGTACACCCTCACCCTGTTCAAGTCTTGCTCAAACAAAACCTGTGTACATACACTTTGCTGAGGGATTAATTGAAAACAACACAAACAAACTCTCCAGAATACAGTCACTAACACGTGGGAGGATGTAGGTGCGCTCCAGTCACAAAGCCCAAGGTTGCAAGAGTGCAAGAACGCATCACTGTAGCGCCGCTGAATGCTGTGCTTTCTCCTAAGCTCACCTTGCAACAGAATGAATTCCATCCCGTGAAAGTTTGGCTCATTGGTGTGCTTGTGTTTTACTTTAATTACTCATTCTCTTTCAATCTCAGATCCACTCAGCGTTGTTTCGCTGCAGTATTACCAACGCGGCCAAAGGCCAAAGTTCACTTCATATTGACTCAGTTTGACACACTTGTGCTTACAACACGTTCGCCCTCTTCTTCTCCTCGATACGCTCTCCATCAAAACCACGAGCAGCAAAAGGAGACAAGGGGTGGTGTCCTTACTGAGGTAACTTTTTAACAGGCTTGTGCATCCCACAGGACATGTCAGGGAACACATACAGCCATGTGCTGGTTCCAGATCTGCAACGCACATGCAAAGAGGATTAACCCCCCCCAATCCCGCATGCGATCACATCCACTTTCCCGCTGCAGAATACCGATCTGAGGTCCCTCACCTGCTCCTGCTCTCCATCAACATGCTGGGTCCATGTATATTACATATTCTGGCAATAAGTGGCACCTGGTGTATGGGAGGGAGCTATGAGTTGGAACATAATGATATAAGGGACATATTTGATTGCTAGCAGTCGTCTTCTCGACTGCTTTTGTTGGCGCGTCGCTACGCCTGTTTGCCAGCTGACTGTCGATGGAAGACTGTGAAACCATGGGCCGAATGTCTATCACGTGGTGCGTGCTCATACACTCACACGTGTGTCCTCATCCAAAGCCAAACATTGACCCACTCTGAATTACTCCATTGGACTATTAGTGCCCAAAAACTCCACTAGGCTCCTTTCAAATGTGCTCATTCACACTATTTTGTGCTTTACTAAAGAGATTGTTTTTATTGGGGGGGCATAACAAATGACAAAAAATGTATTAAAGTGATCTTAATTCGTTGTTCTCTGCGTCCATGAAGTATGATCAAGGCTTTAGACAGCCGAATAAGACACACATTTATGGCTGTAGCCTTTACTTTAATGTGACGGCTTTCAACCCAGACTTGTGCTGTCTTGGATGTGATACAGTAATGTCACTAGGTCCGACCTAGTCAGATTTCCATTGTGACTATGTGTAAAAGTGGCTGACGGGGCTTATTCAAACATGAGACCGACACGTGAAATTGCCGTAACACGTTGTTTCAGACCTGCGTGCGTGTAATGTGCACGTCTGGAAGGGTTTTTAATACATTCAACCTTTTAGGGAATTGCTCTCAGTGAGCAGGCCCGGGAGGTTTGGTGTCTTGCTGCACTGTGTTCATTCAAAAAATGTCACCCTAAACTCATACGATTATTTGAATCCGGTCAAACCCACATGGAGACTCCACACCGGTATTGTTTAGGTTGCTCCCCACAGACCGCAAAATGGCTCTTGTTGACATTTTGCGTCCATCCCCTCTGTCATCTCAAGCACAGAAGAGACCAAAATATTAAATTATACACAGACTGCGATGGATGCACAGATTAGAAGGTTCCAGTTAGAGCAGCACTGCCCAAAGTAGAGACAAACTTGTCTATCCGCAAAATTATTTTTAGCCCCTCAAAGGGTTTCTAGGGAGTGACAGTCAGATCTATTTGGATTTTATGCCTGTACTATTCTAACAAGATCAGAGCTGCGATTTTTATCCTTTTATGACACACAAACCAACACCATGGGTACACAAATCTCAGCAAGCTGATGCTGGCTTGATACATTTCTAAATAATAAATGTCCAGCGGCATTTTTGCCCCTTAGAGTCGAGCGTTTGGCCCTCCATGCGGCAGATACAGGATCCCAGGCACAGACAGCATTAATAAAACATCAGGAAACCAGGTGAGGTCAGATTCGAGGTCAGACTGTTGACCTTAAGGTCACCGAGCTGAATGTTTTGTTCTGCGTTTACGCGGCTCGGAGTCTGAGAGGTGAGACACGCATGCCTCCACAGAGACGGACTGTTACAGCTCACGCGTGAGTCAGCTGTGTGGGTATGTTTGTACGAGCATTTTACCCACACACACAAACAGAAACGCGGCCAGGTGGAATGCTAGACCGCCGGCTGGCCGGCCGGGCCTGGCTGTGGTGTCGGGTTGCAGTTGGTGTTCCAGGCTGTGACCCTGCCATATCTGTGTTTGTTTTATGTCACAGCCCCTCCCCTCTGGGGAGATGACAGTCCAGCAGTGCCTGAGGGGATGAAACCTGAGCTAGGCAGAGCTCAGTAGTAAACAACAACTCCTTTATGAGGCGGAGGCGGCTGCCTGCTGCATTCAGAGATCTGAGAGAGAGACAAAAGCCCCCTTAGCACATGCAGTCTGTCCCCGAAATGTTCAGGAACACGTCATGCACGTGTGAATGGGAGCAGGGTTCGACACTCGGGGGAATCTGCACCGCCGATTTTTGAGCATTTCAGGAACGTTTCCGCCACGCGCCTTTTCACACGTGCCATGGCAATGCCGGAATAGATGGGGAGGATCATCGCTGGACTTTGCCTCATCTATTCCGGCATTAAAAATGCCATGGCACGTGTGAAAATGCGCGTGGCGGAAATGTTGCTGAATGTAGCTGCATGTGTGAATCGTGCCTGTATCTCAGTAATTTACCGGGAACCATGTGTGAAAGAAGCTGAAGACTTTGTGGTTAGGGAAGCCGCTGCTCAAAGTGTGGTCCCCAGCAGGCCTGGGGGTCCCCCAGGGCGGCCCGGGCGGGGCCACATCTAAATAGGTTTAATTTCCCTGCTTGTTCATTCAAAGTTAGGACGGTCTGTATTTAGCTCGAGCAGCTAAATGTCAGATAACATTAAGGCAGTGATCTCCCTTTAACAAACATCTAGAGGAAGATTCAAAGTGCTGACAGCCGACAGTGCTCCTGCCCGCATTAGCCACATTAGCGCTCGTTTAAATGGGGATGCATTGGCCTGCCCGTTTCGTGGGTTTTGTTGCTGCTTCTTGTCTAATTTTCAGTGGGATTGTGAATGAATAAAGTCCACAAATAGGTCACATATTTCCCCCCAAGAGCCACTGGCTAACGTTACCAGGAGACAGGCGGTTACTGAAAAGCAACATGCTGCTCAAGCACCAACAGCTGGACTTTGTTCTGACAGCTAAAGATGACATTTACGTCTGTGTATATGCTGGGACACAATAAGCATGTGAAGCAGTTCAACTGTGTTTTGTAGAAGATGTTGAGGCAAATGTTATTATATTGTACTTTTTGGTTGTGTAATTTCAAAATTAAGATTAAACTTTTTTTATTGTTCATCTTTTTTTTAATCTTTAAGGAGCAGACTTTACATGTTAAAAACAAATCACTTGCTCTATTCACATGTACATTATAAATGTTCATAAATTTATATTCATACATTGACACTGACTGAAATACAAAAGTAAAGGGTATATATATATGTGTGTATGGTAAAATATTGTGCTTAAAGGGAGACCAACAACCACAGTAAACAGAAATGAGTCACTGGGCAGGTCAATGATAAATAGTAAAATATGGGCTAATATGACAGTCATCATGTATATCTAACATCATCAACACTGGTAACTACTGGTCACACCAGACCAGGCACAGCCATATTGAACTGAGCAAAGGTTCGTTTTATTGCTTTTGAATTCAACTTTTCATTTGGAAGAAGAAAAAAAAAAAAGTGTTTTTTTCTCATTAAAACGGCTTTATTAATATTTCAAATGTAACTTTTTTTAATTCTGGATTTTGTGGCCTGACTCAGTCTTGCATTGTGTCTGATGATGTGGCATAAGAAGTTTGGAAGTGGCCGGGCTCACGGAGGAGCTGTGTGTTGAGCAGGCCTGCTGTGAGTCGCTGTCAGCTGTCCTCGCAGAGCAGACCGTGTTTCCATCTCATTCTCCTCCTCCTCTCAATAGAGTTTGGGCGCTCCACTCTTTTCTTTTGTTGTTGAACGCAGCCCACACAGTCCGGCCCCTTCCCCCTCGCTCCCTTTTTTTTTTTTTTTTTTTTTCCTCTCTCTCCTCCTCCTCCTCTCTCCACCCATCCTCCCATCTCTCACTCACTCCATTTCATCCATCCAGGGTGACGCCAGCCCCTCTCACCCCGCCCCGTTCAACTCAGTCCACTGCGTTCATTTCATTCCTGCTCCCATTCCGCGCATATTTCGCATCCTTGGAGAGACGCTGCGCATTTTACGCACTCAGCGCGCCCGATCCCTCCTTTAAACCCGAGCCGAGAGGAGACTCTGGAGTTGGCGGAGCGCTTCCCGATGCCGCGGCGACTCCGATCCGCGGAAAAGTGTGGGAATTAATCCATAAAGAGGCGTATGAATCGAGGTAAGTTCCCAAGGAGGAGTCCCCCCCCACCCCCCCCCTCCCCTCTTCAGCCTGTAGCCTGCGCGTCTGAAAGCTCCCGGACGTTTGGCTTGTTTCTGAGACCCTGAAGTGGTCACTGGAGCTGATTTTACCACAGTTTGGTTGGGATCGACGCACTGAAAGCCCTCCTGCGTGTTATTATCCAGCGAGCTTGTTAACGCGTCGCCGTGTGAGCCTCAAAGCGAGGGATGTCGCTTTCACTACAGTTTGACCCCCCCCCCCCCCCCCCCTCCTTCATTTCTCCCGACACCATGAAAACAAACCTGCTTTTCTTGTCACCTGCTCCTCTCGTGTGTCGGTCAGCCCGTCAGAGCCGGGGCCCGCCGGCTGAGAGCGGGGATGGGAAGATTGTCGCCGCGGCGCCGGCAGGCAGCTTAACAAAGCTGGGAGTGAATGGAGGTGAGGGAGGGAGGGAGGGGAGGGGAGGGGGGGGGGGGACTTGTTGCATCGGCGGGGTTTTCTCTCTTCTCCCACACAGGCAGGCCGCGGGCACAGCAGCGGGCCGTGCGGCTGATAGCGCGCAGGGACGGACGCGATCACACAGGCTGTCTGTGCGTGTGCCCCCCCCCACCTTAAAGAAAAAAATGACAGATGTTAAGGATTGAAAACTCCTTTTCATGAGCCTGATGAGAGTGTTTCCACCCTCTCTGGGCTGACTCGCTGGTGTGAATGATCTGCTGTGAGGAGTGAGGGTCATCTGATGGTTTTTCTGAAAACCTGATTTAAATGAGTCATTTGGTTTTATTTCTAATGACTCGGGCCCGTTCAACCACCATTTCATGTTTTAAGTGTCTGTGGTGGGCTTTGTAAGAGACCTAATAGCTTCTTAAATCCCTTTCAGTATCACCAGTCCATTATATCCACATATGGGCTCGTAGTTGTGTTGTGTATTTCCTTTTAAATATTGATCAAAGGACTGCTCTTGTGCTTTATAGCAAGAGATCTGTGGTAACGCAGGCCAAACCACAATGTAATTATTGGAGAAGATTACAGCCTGTAGCATGAAACATAGTAGCTGCATTACTTGTGTAACAGTAATCCATCTGTCAGATGAGGGAGGGGTGCCCGGGGTAAATGGCTTCTTTTTTTTTTGATGGGATTGATGTTGCTGAATGAAATTGTCAAACGTTGATAAAGGTTTTGTTTTGTCAATAAGAGGATATAATTGCAGTCAGAGTTTATGGCTGAGGTAAAATATACATTTGTTAAAGCTTCATGTGATGATTATTTTCTCAATAAATCAACTAATTGTTTTTTCCATAAAAAGCCAGTAAATGGTGAAATCAGCCCGCTGGAACTGCTCGGAGACTGAAGCGATGTCCTTGATTTGTTCCGTCAACAGTCCAGAACTCAAACATGTAGTCACATTTGTGATGATGTCAAACATGAGAACGAGAGAAATGAGAAATGCAGCAGATGCTGACATTTGAGAAGCTGTAACCAGAGAATTTTGTGGCATTTTTGCTTTAAAATCAACCAAAACAATGAATCGGTGACCGACGTAGCTGCTGATCAATTGTCTGTCAATCAGCTAACCGGTTTCGACTCTGCCACAGTTACAAAATGATCGGTGTGTGTGAGGGAGGGGACTTTAAACCGTCTTTAAAATATCAGGAAAAGCAAAACAGAAAAATTATATAAAATGATTTTATGTAATGTGTTATAAGTGTTATGTGGTATATGTGTTTATTATGCTTTCAGAGTAAGCTTTGGTCCATCTTTTGCTTTTGCAAACAGTGTAAAATATTGATAAATGTGATGTAGCGATGCTCTACGCCAGCAACAGCATCTATGATGTTTTCATTACTCCTGAAGATGTGGATTTCAACAAATGAGGCAAATTAGTGTTTTATGCTTAAACCTCCTTGAAAAGGTGTTTGTTGGGAACAAATTGCACTTTTAATTATCTCTCTTTGGCTCCTTTAAAGTGTCTCTAAATGGGAATTCAGGCAGTGCTGAAAGTGTAACAGAGGAAGTAGGTGTGTGTGTGTGTGTGTGTGTGTGTGTGTGTGTGTGTGTGTGTGTGTGTGTGTGTGTGTCATTGTCTTTGCTGTGTCTAGGCCCGCGAGTGTACAAAGCTTTGTCAGTCAGCCTGGGCAAACAGCCTCCCGTCATCCCTCCACTTTCCTCCCCACTCACACCCCCCTCTGTGCCTCTCCCTCTCCAGTCCGTTGACATCTGTTTTGAGTGGTCGGTGCACCTGTAGAGACCGGGGAAGTGTGTGTGTTGTGTGTGTTTGTGTGTGTGTGTGTGTGTGTGTGTGCGAGAGAGAGAGAGAGACAGAGAGAGAGAGAGAGAGAGGGGAGGAGGAAGATGGAGGGTGGGAGGGAGGTGCAGAATGCAAATCCAGGCGTTTGTTCTGGCCCTAAGCAACGCAGACTGACTGACTAACGACCATTTGGTGTGTGTGTGTGTGTGTGCGCACATTTGTGTGTGTGTTTGCCTCTTGCTGTCCAGGCCAGGCAGGTCTATTGTTGGGGCAGCAACAGGCGTCGGTGGATGAGGACGCACCATATGGCCTCTGTGTGCTTTAGTCACATCCACTGTGTACGTGCACATGTGTGTGTGTGTGTGTTCATGCACTTCACCAGTGCTGTAACAATATGGTGGAGTCGTGAGTGGCCTTTCCTCCTTGTCGCCTCATCTGTCGTCTCATTTCCAGACAGGAGGGCAGAAATCCACAACACAGATTTTTTTCATGGAGTCGGGATTAAGAAGAGTAATCTGCCTGGCATGAAATGATGTCTTGTGAGCAGATGCAGTCCCACTTTGTCCATTTTAGCAGTTTTGGCCCAGGGCTTTGCTTGGTGCTAATTGTCAGTTTGGATGAATCAACAGGTGATATGGCGAAGCCTGGAAATTACTGGCTGCGTCTTGGCTGTGAGGAAGTCTTGTTGTTGGAGTTATTAAGGCGTTAAGCCTTTTTCAAAAACAAAAACAAAACACAGTTTCATTTTAATTCAAATTAAAATCAAGTCTTGTTTTGATTTCCTGTTTTTTTTACACGTCCTGGATCTCGGAACAGCTCCTGCATTTTATTTAATTTTGCTCACAATTTTGGAGATTTTTCTTTTAAATGTTGTCCTTGGCAGAAAGTGACAGGAGTGTAGTGTGTAGCAGGATGACCTAGGATGTGTGCTGTGTTTTTAAAGGGGGAGTGAGGGGAAGTAAAGAGGAGCCTGAGTTGCATGTAATGAAATTTAGGGAAGCGGAGCCGGTTTTTTAGAGCAACAATGCTAAGTGTGTGTGTGTGTGTGTGTGTGTGTGGGGGGGGGGGGGTTGGGAGGGGGTTAGGGGGCAATAGGGGTAGGTGGGGAAAGGGGGGATATGTGGTGAGGATGGGGGGCTAGGCTTTGTTTAGGGGATGGGTGAACAATAGGCATCCTCCTGGGTGGGGTGGGGTAGAGGGTGTGCGAGGGGGGGTCTGGCTGCAGGAGTCGGTGGAGCCTGTGCTGGCTTGTCTGAGTGCCCGGACTCCCCGTCTCTCCACCTCCTCCTCGCCGGCCTCTCGTCCACTTGCAAACACGTTGCACAATGTGTCTTTTTCCTTGTTCACATCTTTACGGGAATCACACGATTCACGAAGCGATGCCATCAGTGTTTCCACTGAAAAGAAGTGTGTGCGTACAGGTGATTCTGCGTCATGGTGTGAAGTGAAGAGGAAAACGTGACCCTAAAAGACTTAAAAGACTTTTTACACAGCAGGATCTACTTTATGTTGCTTTTTTCTCTACATTATACAGACAGAAAAACCTCAATACCACAAGAGACAGCTTGTGATGATGGTCCCAGTATATAGTTTATTTATATACCAAGAGACCAAAATATAAATATGTCCCTTCCCTAATCAACACATTTTTTTCCAAAACTGAACATATACTGTAGTTTGAATAGTAATATATATATATAATTGTAAACTCTTCATTGTTTTCGTTTTTACTGAAAAAAAGGAGAAAAGGTTAGAGGAGCAGATTGAATTTCCACACTGACTTTGTATCCACACTCACCCAGAGGTTGTTGTTTCCTGTTGGAAGAGGACACTGACCCCTGTACAGTAGTGACGGCAGGAAATCTTCTAGGAAAAGAGGAGAAAGAAAAAGAGAAATACTGACAGAAACTGCAAGCTGTCAGAAAAAACACAGGCAGGATTTGTGTTACTGTTTTTAAATTTCATCAGTTTTTTTAATGTTCAAAATACACACCAGTAGATTCCTATCATTTTTATTTTTTTTTGTAAAATTCAAGAACCTGATTTAAAATATACTCAGTGTGCTCTTTACGCGGCGGTCAGAAACACAGAGAGTGTTGGAGCAGGACCTGGAGGTGGAGGTGATGAACCACCACCATCTTTCTGCCAAGCAGCAAAAAACTAAAAAAGAAGAGGAAGAGATTTAAGGTATTTCTGTTGTTTTGGTATTTCAGTGTGGATGAATAGTTAAACAGTTACACATTAACAGCGTTTCAGGTTTATCTGCATCAACACTACCCTGATCTCAGGCTTTCAGGGTTTAAGCAGCGAGCAGATAAATAGACGAGAGCGACTGACCCTCCATGGGAAGTCTGGATCCTACCCTGCGTTTCCTGAGCTAAGCAGGAAGCGAGCTGGAAGTCTAGATTTCAACTACTTCTTGCTCACTTTCCCGGTCGGAGGAATAGACACTCTGCAGAGCGGTCTGCTCTCTGATACTCTCTCGTTGTAAAAAAATCCCCCCCCCCACCCCACACTGTCGTGCTCACGACCTCAGTTTTTGTCTTCAGCGGTCCTGACAGTGATTACTCACTGCTGTTTGTTCTGTAGTTCTCTGATAACATTTCCACACTGAGAGTGATGCATTATTCAGGGACGGCTCGATAATAAGCCGGACACGTTTTCACTGAATGAAACATTTTACAGCTTCTATTTTTCCCAGAGCCTGTAACATCTCATGGTAATTGTGCTGCCACTGATTGGCTCTAATTGTCCTGTGGCTTCTCTGGCTACTGTTTAGCAAAAGTTCCATTGTTTCGTTTTAAGTGTAGATTTGCAGTGCAAACAGATCTTCTGCTTTGAGGTGGTTTTTATCGGTGTGGGTTATTGATTTTCGGCGTTGTTCATGTGCTGGCCCCACACCCCGACACCTGAGGGTCGGCAGCACAGCGGAACTCTTGCGACATGCTTTGTATTTTCCTGCAAATTTTGTTCACTGTTTTGGTCAATTCAGAAAGTCCTTTTTACGCGTTTTGGTCTGTGTGGAAAGGTTGCGGTTAGTAAGAGCATCCCCGGAGTTATTTCACTACATATAATGGGATGATTCTGATTCATTACAACCTGAGTCTCAGTGTGGTAGTTTTGACTATGATTTCTTTTTTTAAAGTATATATTTTTTCCCAAGCAGATGAGTAGAAGAATAGCCTGCGACAAAGCTCCAGGGCCAGGGACTCTAACCCCTCGGCCATCTTTTTCTTTTTTCTTTTTTTATCAACAACGAAACTATAGTACTCAAAAATCGCTAAAATATGAGCCTGACAGGGCAAGCACTCAGGCAATCAGAGGAACGGCAAACAAACCTCTTGGTTAGTCCGATTTATTCGGAAGAGAAAACAGAAACAGATGCCGGTACAATGATTACCCAGCCCGTCCATTGTAAACCTTTATCACAGTTTACAGACCGACTTCCTGGTTCCACTATGACCTACCATACCTACCGTAGCTGTGAACAGAGTTTTGGTTGAGCTCACTTTTCACCTCAAAATAAAGAGGTTTAGACCATCCGACTAGCCTGTTGGCTTTGGATTATTTTGGAGAGTACAGTGTTCTTATAACTGATAGAAAAGCATCCTTTAATGCTCCAGGAATATGGAGTAATCAGACTGTGCAAATAAAGCCAGTTCTATCCTTAAATAGCTTACTACACAGCAGTGTGGCTACAGGATGCCTGTAACCTGCGTCGGTCTAAATAAAGCAGTACCCAAGTTTTAATGGACCACAGATGGAAAACACAGTTCAGGGGCTAATTCATTTTGTGTGTGTGTGTGTGTGTGTGTGTGTGTGTGTGTGTATTTTGAGCAGTGGAGGCGAGAGCAGAGCATCTGTTAGCTGTAGAGGATGTAATTGTGGCAGGGAGATGGATAGATGGAGTTCACTGTACTCTTTTTCACATTCATGCAGCCGGTACACTGTTCCTTTACTAGGTGTGGAATAAGACTCGTACGTGCACACAGACACACGCACACACGCCCGTAACCACACGCGTGGTTCCTGTCTCGGCACAATGCTCCCGAGCTCACACTTATTAAATGGTGTTGGTATTGCTGTAACCTCCCCAGGCCTCCCTTTCTACTGGTGGAGGATATTGTCTCTCCTGTGTGTGTGTGTGTGTGTGTGTGTGTGTGTGACAGCGGACCCCTCCCACCCCCCACAGGAAGAGGCCGGATAATGGCTCGGTCTGACTCAGCAAAAACTGGTGGAAGAAGAAGAATAACAGAGAGCTGCTTGCTAAATCTTTTACCATCATTTCCAATAGGAAATAAGCACTTCACTGTATCAGTGTGCAATCTGTGACCAATTACTGTGTGTGCATAAATGTTCTTCTGTGGGAAGAGACGGTGAAATAATGAGGAGTGCATGCTGTGAATCACAGCCTCTTCACCACTCATATAAAGCAAGTCTCTCTCTCTCACTTTCTCTGTCTTTCTCAAGTGTGTATTAGCGCAGGGGAAGAATAAAAGACGCTTTGCTGGTTTGGTTTCACTGATGCTGCTGATGCCTTTCATTCGGCCTAATGAATATCTGCCTTTGTTTGTTTTAAAATGTGAAACTGGGTCAGAACTAATCAAACCAACTCCAGACTTTCGCAAAGGTGATTTTGAATTTAAATTTTTTTTCCTAGGTATTGTGCAAGATGAAATTTATCAGTAATGGATTAATTGAAAATTGTGGCCGTCGTGACTATAGACAGCGACTGCATAGACGTGCGTCAGTGCCAAGACAAAAATCACGAGTAATGGAGTAGAGAAGTGGTTAGCCTGCGTTAGAAATGGAGGCAGAAGAGATCACTTCGGGTTGTGTGGAAAGTATTCATGCAATCTGACTAGATAATCCATAAAACTATTACTCCATAAAACTAGTGAGCAGAAGCAACTCTTGTAGTATAATAGCGTTTTTTCAGTGCAAATATCTGATGCAGCTCTTCTTTTTAACTGTTTTAAAGTAAAATCCACTGTCTCATATCATGCTTCATAGTTGTTTTCCACGTCAAAATTCAGCTGAAACAAAACACTGTTTTGGAGTCCAGTTGGTGAAAATTGTCACGCTGATGGCTGTGAAGCCTTCTTTTTCTGCTTGTTTACCTGCTCACTTCTTGCCAAACAGTGTCTCGCGTAGGTGGATCGTAAGGAGAGACCACTACATTCAAGTGTGCATGCACCTAGGTTGCATCGAGGATGCATTGCTGCAGTCGCAATCGGACGTGTGTCCTCATATGACCTTGTGTGTGTGTGTGTGTGTGTGTGTGTGGTTCACCCTTCCTGACCGACTTCCTGAAGGGTGGCCTTGTTGACTCTAGCGTGTGTAAAGCACAACGGGTCTCCCAAACACAGCTGGACACAGTTGATCTGCTGATGCCACACAAGCTGCATAAAGTTTGGAAGCCTGTGCACATGGAGACGTGTCCAGCTGTATGGCTTTGTGGTGATGTGAGAGTTATTTTGATTTTAACGTGTTTAGCGGTAGTTTGGTGTCACAGGTCCAATCAAACAATACTGTATTGAATTTAATGTAGTCTGGAAAAAACCCTCAATGTGTTAACCTTACTTCATGTTCTCTACATTACTTTCAACTTTTGGAAGTTAACTGTATTTGTCTTCTTGTTGCAGAAGTTCTTGACATCCTACTTATTGGCCATCATATACACAATACTGATAAATCTTCAATAAGCTAGTATCGGCCACACCTTTTAAGACTAAAAGTACATTTATATTTCTACATTGACCTCATGTATGTTTCTATTGTACTGTAAACCTAATGTTTAATGTTTATTATTTGTGATTTGGATGCGAGAGAACAGCAACAGGTCATCCATTGTGTGTTTGAAATGAAAATTGTTCAAAAGCACCAATCTCTCATACCATAGATTAATCCCATTGATCGTTATACAGCTACGCTTTGAAGCTTTAAAAGAGAGAGGAGAAATGGAATTTATGTATGTTAGATTTTGTTCTCATAGTGAACAATGTCGAGTCCAGGGACACACAGTACATCAGCTCTGGCTGAAATCATACTCTTAAATACATTCAGTTTGAATAACATGAGATGTACTTGAAAGATCTTACCTTGCAAGTGACGTGTCCGCTGTGGAGGTTGTTGAAGTGGCAAGATAAATGAAGCACCCCTGAATCTGTTCAGATATTGAACGCTTTAGCCACATTTGCACAAGAGTAAAAAATGAGTGTTCTGCCTTATGGTCCTTGATACAAAACACAAAACAAAAACTAAAATAAGCAGAAAACAAGAAATATCACCTCAGATGCTTGATAATTCTCTTTGGGCCACAAGGGACCATTAAAACATGGCAAAGCATTGTAAAGTGGAACAATGTTTGCTTTGAGGATTATGAGAAAATCCTCTTGTATAAACCCTGTGTGTGTGTGTGTGTGTGTGTGTGTGTGTGTGTGTGTGTGTGTGTGTACATGTTGGAATCAGTTTAAACAGATGCCATTGAGTGGTCCAATAGAAGAATGAGTGAAAGGAACTGACTAGCCTGTGATAACACATTGAAGTTGTATACCAACAAGACCCCCTGCTGATACACACACACACACACACACACACACACAAACCTTGTACCTCTGTAATTGTGAGGACCCTCATTGACATAATGCATTCCCCTGTCCCTTAACCTAACCTTAACCATAACAATTGAGTGCCTAACCCCAACCCTTACCCCAAGCCTATCCTAAACATAATTCTAGCCTGAACCTTAAAACCAAGTCTTAACCCTCAACAGCCTTTGAAGGTCTCTCTGAAAGTGAGGACCAGAATGTCCCAAAAATGTCCTCACTCACATGGTTAAAACTCAGATTGGTTCTCACAAAGATAGACGTACAAGTGTACACACACACACACACACACACACACACACCAAGGTCTCTCTGGTAATGCAGACACATCAGTTGCGTTACATTTCACTACAACCTCGCTGGCCAGCTTCTGAGAATATGGGGGCTGAGAGCCATGCACATTGCATGCTCACAAGCATACATGTAGTTGGCAAGTGGTGGGAGCCAGTAAGTGCTGCAAGAGAGAAGTGGAAGAGGAAGAAAGGCGACACAGAGGGAGAGCATGGGAGTCCAAGGCAGCTGCAGGACTGTGGCTGTGTGCCCTGTGTGTTTTCTCCCGAAGGGCTGGCACTGACACCGTGAAGCCTGCTGTCCTGGCTGGAGTGGCCCGGGCCTGCCTGGTGACAGGGAGACACACAGAGAGGAGGGGTACCCGGGGTGCAGAGGAGTCGCCCAGTCACAGTTGATTGTTGTGTGACTAATGTCTCTCTCCAGCGTCCATCTGCTGCTGGGCCCCTCTCGTGCTCACGTCTCCTGAGCCTTGCTGTGGTTCTTCTGTTAACCCTGAAGCCTCTTCTCTTTCTTTCTGTTCTTTTTTCTTTCACCCACTTATCCCTGATTTTCCTCGTTACAGCTACAAACTCAGTACAGTCCCATGGCAGTGACATTTTCATCTAATTGATAATCAGAGTTGGGCTGCACCAGCTCTTCATAAATCCATGACCAGGTTTGTGTGTAAAGTCCTTCCTAAGTTCTTAATAACTACTAGTTAGTAGTGATTTAATATGTCAGGTGGCACCATTAAAACTTAAAGGGGCTGTGGTGTATATTTTTATAATAACAATGGTTTGAATGACTGTGTGATGTGAAAGGGGTCGCTCGTAATCTGCAGCTCCCCTTGGCTTTATGGAGGTTCATAGTGAGTTTCAGCTCATAGTTAAGCTATCCGGCCGCAACTTTACTGTTTTGGTTCACTCTCACTGCTCTCATAGCATTGTTTTCGGCTGTAGCTGGCAGCCGTTCTCAGCAAAAACAAAAAAAAGCTCAAACCCACTACACTTTCAGCAGCTTTAGATCCAGATATTTCCCTCGGGAGTTGGAGGAGACCAAAAACAGAGCTAAAAAGGGAATATTGGACTTACATTCATCAAGTGGACACAAACGTAACTCACAATGGTTCCAGTTTATTTGAGTGTGATCAACGCACTCTGGTTGACCAGCTGCCTAGTGGAGAATGTAGTACAAACCACCAACTTCACTTGCTTGTTAATAACTAAACCATTTGTAAACATCACATGTATAGGAGCAGCACTTACGCAACAAAGGGAGTTATTATAACATCTGCATGTTATATATGTTAAAGTTGTAGAGTTGTGTATGTTTCTACAGATTGTACTGAACCCAGGGTCAGTCTTCCTATCATATAATGTTGAGTATTATGGGAATTTAAAATTGCAGTGACATTTAAATTTCAGTTTTACATTCTTTTATAAATGACATATAATCACGAACACTGTGACATCCAGCGCATGGTTGAAGTTTAATAACACCCACATGTAGAGCAGTGAAGTACAATACTAGCAGCTACTCTGGCTCAGGCTGGTGTTTGAAGGCTGTTGCACCGTGGTAAAAAATAGCAGTGGTGAGTGTTTTGCATACAATAGAGATAAAATGTGTCTGTGGGAATTTAGAGGCTATTGAATCTAAATGTAGGAAGCTCATTGTCATTGCTTCAGCGTAGCCCTTCAAAGAGGTCAAATGTTTTGTGAGTGGTTCTGAAGTAAAATTTTTTCAGGTCAAGCGAAGTTCATTTCTGTGACGACAGACATTAAAGCTAGTCGTTTGAGATGCATATCTCTGTCAGTTGTTGTGAGTTCTTTCAGAGGGAACACTTAAGAGATGGTGTGGAAATGCAGGACTGCTTTTGTGCTGAAAGTGTTTATTTTTAGTGATTCACAGATCATAACGGGCCAAAGAGGGGATCAAGGCCCTCATGCATTTGTCTGTGACATTGTTCATGGTAGCCAAATTCCTGTGACGAACATGCCAACAGTTTCTCAAAACTAAATTAATTGATCCATTTATTTTCGGCAACAGAATGATGCTGAAAACTTAACAGTGACATCACCTTATAAAGTTGCTGTGTCCCACGTTAGCAAAAAAATCGAATAGTTACACATCCAGCAGACATGGGGCTACATTAACGCTGATTTGGAATCGCATTTGTGTTCATATGAAGAATTTAAGTCCGATATTGAGCCTGATAAACTCTGTTTTGGTCTCCTCCCGAGGGAAATATCTGGCTCTTTAGCAGCGATTGCTCCACTATGTTCACCGCTTGTCGCTAACTTTGTCTGCTGTTTGGTGCTGGGCAGGTAAGTAAGGAAGGAAGGAAGTAAAGCTTTATTTTGGAGCACTTTTAAAACACACAGTTACAAAGTGCTTCACCCACACACAAATAAGTGAATAAAAAGTAAAAATATATTATAATATAAACACAGCATAATGAAGCACAGACCAAAACAAAACAAAAGGATCAAACAGTGATGGTAATCTATAGAAAAAAAACTTGCCTATAAAGATGGGTTTTTAGCAGCTGCTTAAAACAGTCCACAGATTTAGCTCATCTGATACATTGGGGATTCCAGAGTTTTTGGGCTAAAACAGCAAAGGCGCGATCCCCTTTGGTTGGGTTGTGGAGGTGGGTATATCAGAGCTTTCTTGTTGAAAACAGCTGCGTGCCATGGCTGGAAATAAGGTTAATGAGGGTGATAATTCCCTTTTGGTTAAACACTACGAACTATCCCTTAGACCTTTGATCCACTGTTTATATAAAACATTGATTAGTGCATGTGAAATGTGTAAAACGTCTCATCAGTGGAATCATTGTAACGTGACTGTAAGATGAACACAGTCTATGTTACCTGTGAAGAACGATACTTCACTTTGGCGCACACAGTTGCACATTCACAAACACACTCATACTCGGTGTAGAGGAAACAAATCTTGTCGTTGTTGCTCAACTGTACAGCCCGCTGGATGAATGAATCCTTGTTTGAATGGGAAACTGCTGGGGGAGGGCAGGAGGGAAGAGGGGGGAGAAAGCCAGGGTGGGAAGTTGGAGAGGAAACGGAAATGAGACTGAATAGAATAAGCATGAAGAGAGAACCAGTGAACAAACTCTAGTAAAACCAGCAGATCTCATTCATTACACACGGCTGCGAGTTGAAGCCAACGGATGTTTTCTTGCGGCCTTGCAGTGTTTTGCCCCAGGTGTTAAAAAGCGTAGAGCTGGGCTCAAGTGTGCGGACGGGGTGAAAATGTCTCCAAAATGTTGCCTGCTGCTTTACATGCTTCAGTTGCATGTGTGCGCGTGCACAAACTGTCAAGTGTAATTGTGTTAAAATTAGCCAGGCAGACACACACACACTCACAGTATACACACACTGACATACACTTCACACTGCAGGCTTGTGCAGGCTGTGGCAAGGGACAGAGCATGGGAAGTGTGAACAGTAGAAGACCAGACAAAATGACATGTGTTCGCCCAAGGAGCTGGCACTGTAATTGTGTGTGTGTGTGCATATGTTGGTGTGTGAGTGTGGTGTGTACTGCGCCAACCCTGCTGTTTACCGTGGGGGATTTTAGAAGAATTGTAGGCAGCTGGCAAGCCCCTTCAGTTTGTCTTTTTTTTCTCCTCCTAAATCGGCTAGTAGCTGTGTGTAGTAGTGGTCTCTATCTGCCTGCCTGTCCGTCTGTCTGTCCCTCGTTCACTTGCTCCACTTATGTGCATGTGAATTTGATGTTGGGCAACCACAACGGTTTGACAAAATAGGCAATTTCCTACATGAAAAGAAGCAATAATTTCCATCTAGCAGCTGGGGTACAGGCCTACAATGTGTTGATCAGAACTCAAATATGCACTAGAAAATACTTTCTTGGTAAAAATACAGATGTAATATCAGTGTGAATCAGGGGAGAATGGCCCATTATATTTGCCCTGTTTTCTGAAAAAAAATTCTGGCTTGTGGTGGAGTGAAATCCAAAGAGAAAGATGGACTTACCAACATTAGATCTGTTCTTCAGGGTTTCCAGATGTTCACCTCAAACAGTTGACTCTTGCCGCTATGTAGAGCTGACAACATACTGTATATACAGAAGGGTAAAACTATATGCAGACATTTGCAGCTAAAACTCGCATGTCAAAGCGTCAAATGTCATTAGCCCCTATTACGTGGCCTGTGCAAGGCGGGAATGTTTCGCCTTCAGAATAGAAGGTACGAAAACAGAATGGGGAGGGGGTGGGGAGCATTGCTGTTATGCATTCAAGTCGTAAGCAGAGGTAGTAACAAACCTGAATCGACATCTGTGTAAAAAGGGTGAACCGGCAGGACGGGACAGGGGTGTGACGTTTTGATGATGTATTATGTGTGCAGCCCAACGTATTTCTGATCGCACGAATCCACCATTGTTTGCATCCCGTTGTATACGATGCACAGCAGCTTTGCTTGTGTTTTTTGAATGTGCATGGCTAGAAAAAGCACAGCACTCAGTTCATCCGACATTGTTATTGTTATGCTGCCCGACACACTAGACGCTAGCCTAGCATCAGCAGACTAATTTGCAAATGCGTATTAGTCTGGAACCTCTCAGTTCATTTTTGATTTCCAAGGGGCGTTGTCGACGGGTGGAGACAACCAATCAGAGCAAAGGAAAGCGGTCCTGTTGGGCGGTATGTCCTGTCGGAAGTACGGCAAACAGATATTTCTCATCCACATAAAGTTTAAGTGCAGTTGTTTGTTCTTCTTTTAAAGAAAACTTACCATCGAGTCTGTTTAATACTGCCGCTGTAGCCTGCCTGGGAACGGGAGCCGCCATATTGGATATTTACAAACATACCTGAACGGCGCTCGTCTCTGTCATCGTATTAAACCCTCCTCCTACTAGATAAACGCTTGTTATTGGCCTGCCCGATAAATCGGCAGAGAAATCAGTTTGAATGGGAGAGGGGCCAGACGTATCTGCCAGAGCAAATGAAACATGAGCTCGCAGGTTTGTCTGGTTCCCAGGCTACTAGATGCCGACGCTGTCGTGTTACACGTCACGCCCGATACGCCTCTTTTGCTGGGGCAGCGTTATGCTGGCGTTGTTTGGTTCGGTGTGAAAAAGCAAAGCCGGCGTAATAATGAGGAGGCCTCCTTTACGGCATTAATGCGGGATCTCTTTGTAAAAAGGGCTATAGACTCCCATTTGACATTAAAAAATTCAACAAAAAAAAAAGCCATAGCATGTAGCCTGAAACTTCCGTGCTTTGACTAGTGTCAATGGAAAGTCAGCATGTGTTATATATTTTTTTGTGTGTCATGTTGAAGCGATGCACCCCTACCCTGAAACAAAATGGGGTAGTGTTTTTGTTTCAGCCACACATATGGCAAGAGTTAACGTTTAAAAGCTGAACTTCAGTAAAACCATGTGACATTGAGCTAATATGGGAGCTACCAATGCAACGTTGCTGTGCACAACTTCAATCACAACTAATACAATACTTTCTGTTTTATTTTTTTATTTTAGGTTTCCTGCTGCCTGACGTTGGATTTCAGACCAGCTTGCTGAGCCCTCTACAGTCGACCAGCCACTTGTATGTTTACTGGTATTAGTCAAAGCAGCATTAGCACTCAGTCTTCTAGTTGTCCACATCTGGCTGTCCCCACTGGAAGTCCATTATTGCCCTTAGTATTAATGTTAGTCTGAGTTAACCATCAGCCTTCTTTCACGTCACCTACTTGGCGTCAAACCATTAGCATCAGCGCTGAGTCCACGTCGGTTAGTCAACGTCAGCTGCCAGTATGGAGCGAGGTAGCTGGAGCGGCAGTGAGAGTGCAGGGGAGGACATGGACAGACTGAGTGACTCGGGAGGGGATAAGACCATGGACGGGGACCCTGAGGGGGTCTGGAGCCCCGACATCGAGCAGAGCTTCCAGGAGGCCCTGGCCATCTACCCGCCCTGCGGAAGGAGGAAGATTATCCTGTCAGATGAAGGAAAGATGTACGGTGAGTGATGGGAGGTGCTGGAGAAGTTGGGTGCAAACTGCTGTAAGTCACTGAAGAAGGGAAGACAAGTTTGCACGGAGCTAAGTTGCATTGTCTCGCAGAGGGCACTTTTTTGTGATTTCTGTAGTGACAAACCGCACTTAAAGAGTGTTGTCACTTTGGTTGTTCAGCACTAATTCACACAGTGTGTTGTGGTAGAATGTGACATCTCTGCACAGTGTTATAAACACATCCACTGATTGGCTGGTGAAGTGTTCACTGTGGTGTGTCAGACTGTGAAAATGACTGGATAGACGGTTGCGTGTGGGGGCCGTCTCACAGGGCCCCTGAGTGTCAGAGACACAGGAAAGAAAGATGAACTATAAAAGAGAGGAAATAGAGGTGTGCCATAGGTGCATCATGTGTACAATTGTCTTTGTGTGTGTCTGAGAATGAGCGTGACATAGAGAGAGAGAGTATACGTATTTGTGTGTGTGTGTGTGTGTGTGTGTGTGTGTGTGTGTGAACTAATAGAGTGATGAACAGATGGTCCTCTGGCTGCCACCAGCTGCGCCTCCCTCCCTCTCTCTTTCACTCAGTCGTATTTTTTTCTTCCATTTTTTCTCTCTCTCTGTATGCGGAGTGCACTCTAGTGATTTCTTTATGATACTACTTGATTTGTAGGCTTCTGAGAATTAAATGAAATCCCAGATATTAGACCTTTTTCCCTGTGCACACTTGATGAATACACACTACATGGCCAAAAGTATTGGGATGCCCAAAGATTTCAAACCGAACGTGTTTGCTGAACGTCTCCCATTCAGCCACAGTAGCATTGGTGTTGGTTTGGATCGAGGTCAAGGCTCTGGGCAGGCCAGTCAAGAGCTTCCACAGCAAGCCTCAGAAAACCATTAATACTATAATAATTAATACATTAATATTTTTACGTTAACAATGGGGAAAATACGTGGAATGCGAAAGGTGTCGCTTGTTGGAACAAACCCGTAAGAATGAACTCTGTCTGGTGGATATGTAAATAGGCTACTGTTTTCTAACACATAACTTTACAAGAGGATAATATGTCACTGGTGTCCACATACTTTTGGCCACATGCAGCTGTGTGCTCATGTTGAGACGCACCACACCAACTGAAATGCTGACCTGCAGAAGTCCCACTGTTACTAAAACTCTTGAAGCCCCCCCCGTGTTATTGATTGGTCACCAATCAATCAGGCTCACTCTGTTCTCTGCCTCGGCGGCATGTTCAGCGCTGTTTGTTTACCTTGTTGACTTAGTGTCCAAGTTGTTGACACGTTTATCACTGTGACCTAATTGAGTTAGACAGTGTCTGTTTTCAGAGGCAGAGCAGGAAAGGCGAAAATAGTGAGAGTGGATGAGCAGCGTTTGGCAAAGAGACCAGGGGGTTTTAATCGCTACGAGAACATCTGTGCAAACCAGAGTTATGAAACCATCTAGTTTGTTTTTATTTTTGGCTCATGATGCTCACAGAAAAGGACAGGCTCACATTTGTATTCATGCATGCAGTCTTCTGCAAGAAAAGAAAAGCACAATAATGTTTTTCTACTCATGCAAAAGCAACATACTGTATGCACACAACTTTGGGGTTACTTTAAAAACTTAGCATTATTTTCTTTGGTAATCAAACCAAACCTGTGTCATTAATGGTGGTTTTGTGATTTGTGGTGAGTATTCCTAAAGAAAATAAAGAGACAATATCTGATGGGTAGGGGACCTTTATGGGTCTAAAAATACCCCCACTGACTGCAGAGAAATGGACTGAAATAGAAAAGAAAAAGGAAAATGGGCAAAAGTGCTGGGATGAACTTAGTGGAAGAGAAGTGTAAAAAAAATTCTAAATGGATGCGTATAAAAGGGAGAGAAAATGAAAAGGTGAATAATAGCGCTATCATCCTTAGCAAAGGTACAGCAGAGGTACAATGTAATGGCCTTGTCCCCCACAGAAACATCATATGGATCTACTGAATGGATATGAAAGTCATTTAATTGGTATTGAACCTTCTCTGCCTCTTAAGCTGTGGGTCAGGAACAAGTTCAAAATAGATGTATTAGAGAAGGCTATGTCATACTGTGAAAGGTAATGGAGGAAGTGTAGGCTGCGGCAGTGACACAGGCTGCAAATATTTCTCTAAATATGTTCAGTTCAAATATTTAATCCAGTGTTTGTCTCTTATATAAAACATGCCTATATTCTCTTTCAATGAAAAATGATATTTGATTTCCTGTAACTGGGATTGTTGTATCACATCCTTCATCAGGGCTGAAAGGTCTGGTTTGTTTCCAGTCTACATGCTGACTTAAGTTGAACTGGTTACTCAAAATGTGACTCATTTTAAAGGAACTGATGCAAAAAGAGACATACTCTCAGGTGAACATGGACAATAAAAGTAAAAAAAGGCTCATGTCTGATAGATTGCCTCAAATGATGTCACTTGAGTCATCGTCGGTTGGGGCTGAAGACTACACTTTGAATCCCTGACTGAACTGTCGGTGACCAGGCTGCATTGTGGGTAATGTGTGAATTATCTGAGGTTAGCGTCAAACGTTTGGCCTGTGTTTTGTGCTGATTATTTGATCATAAATGTCCATATCTAAACAGTCTAACTTTAGCCTATATTTTATTAATGCAAAGGGATCGAACAGTTTTAGGCATAGTTAGGGAAATATCTGGCTGTTTAGCTGCTAAATGCTCCACTATGTTCACCAGCTACTCGCCAACTTTGGTTGTTAAAAAAGCTATCAGCTGCTGCTAGAAACAGGGTTGACGAGATCAGATGAGATTGAACCAAAACAGTAAAGATGCCCAAGCTAATGTTGCTCAGTATTTGCTGGATGTGTAAATACGCATAAAAAAATAAAACCAAAACAATGAGCTGAAAGACACTAAATTGCTCTGTGGAGCTGATGGGAACTGCAGAATTGGGTGATAATTCTCACTGGGTTTATCAGCACAAGCAACCCCTTTTAACATGTTACGCACAATCATTTGATCCATGGTTAATATATGAACATTGATTGGTGCAGCTTTGCATAAAATAAGTGTTAAAACAAACATTTATAGTCCCCAAACTTAGGTAACTAAAAAAGTATTGATTTGGTGTCCGTACTAACATTAATGGTATTGTCTTGGGACGCATTGAACATTTCCAAATAATACCCAGCTCTAAATGAATACGGAGGCCAAGTGTTTGCTCAGTGTCACAGACAGAACAGTTCATTTCTACGAACCTTAGGGTGCTCTTGAAGATTAAAGAACTAAAGAAAATAAAACATTCTTCAGGCACTTACAGGCAAAACAAGGGGACATTTTATATCAAAAGCCTCTATCTAGTCTGTCATGATAGACTTCACAGGTCTAAAAACAGATCGATAACAACTGGCATCCTATCTAGACATCATGGTAGACTATCACACGATGAAATGACCAGCATACAGTGTATAAAGAAAACAACGATCACAACGATATAAAAAATGTGATATAATGAAAACATACTGTATCACTGAATATTATGCTATTCCAATAGGAACAAGTTTTAAAAAATGTTAATTACAGGAGTCAAGTATCTGTTTCTTCGTCGGACCTGGATATACTAAGGCATCACATTTGAAACTAGAAAAGCTTTTCCTCCTCTTAATTCCTTTAAAATAAGTCACACATCTGCAGCCGTTGTATCGGCAAACTGCTGTTGGCTGATCTTTGGTGTTAGGTGATGTCACCACCTGTTGCACTCTTCAGGTGACGTCACCTGACAGCCAAAATGTCCAGTGTTTAGTTTCTGTTTAAAGGAAATGGCAGCTTGTTTGAAATAAATGAAAGATTAACCGTGTGGTTAACGACTCCCCCCATTGCTCCAATGACATTTTGAGCCCATTGTACCTGAAATGACATTGTTCGCCTCCGAGAGAAACTCAAGTTAAGGCACTGCTGAAAGCTGTGTGATTGACAGGTGGTCTCTGGGAGGTGTACCACTGTACCAGATGGAAGCCAAACAAATGAGGTGAAATCTCAGGCTCGCCACTTTCAGACACTTAAGTTGTCCCATGGATGTTGTTATCAGGCACAAACTCCTACTCGGTGTCAGTGAAACCAGGCTCTGGGCCAGAGTTTGGCCCCTGTGGTCTCTTAGGTCTTCCCAGAGTCCACAACAATACACTCCACTCCACTGCAGCCTTGTTAGCGAGCGCGGTCAGCGGGGCGGTGAACTTAACTCTGAAAGGGTTTTGGAGCTATTCTCTTAGGCAGCTGAAGCTCTTAATCACTTAACTGAGCGACTGCAAACTACTGCAGTAATGCTTTTTCAGCTACTTTTTCAAGCACAACAAAATGCACAGGAAGCTGCAGATTTGGATAGATTACTCATTCTCACTGGTATTTCTGTGTTCAGATCAGTGGATATTTAGTTTTTAGTATTTACATGGTGTCTGCCTTGTGGAAAGTATTGCTTTTTGATCTCTGTCTGAATTTGGGAATTTCCTAATTTGGACTTCATATTCACATTTATTGTAAACTTAGTCACTTTTAGATTTGATCACGTGTTAGTGTTTTTGTGGATCCTCTTTCGTGTTCTCAAATTTTTACTAAACGGTCCAAAATCACAGAACTAGCATGCTTATTCTGTGTTTTCCGAGAGCGTCGTCTCCCTCGATATCTGCTTGCACACAGAGTGGCTTCGGCCTGGAGATAGGGAGGGGGGAGGTGGGAGGGCGGGGGTGTGCTTCTGTTCGTCACGGTTAATGACCATCTGACTTTGGCCTTGAAGTCTTTCACTGGGCAAGGAGAGAGAGAGAGGAGGGAGGGGGGGGGTAGAGAGGGAGAGAACAGAAGGGAAGCCCATTCACTACAAGAGGGACAGAGGAGGGGAAAAAGGGAACAGCCAGAACAGAGGATGGATGGATGGATGAAGCGGGTGTGTGTGTGTGTGTGTGTATGTGTGTGTGTGTGTTTGTGCTGGAGAGTTTTTTGAGAAAGAGGGAGGGCTTGAGCGAGGGATGTGTGCCGCAGGGTTAGTGAAGGATGATAATTCACCGTTAAGCCTCCTAGAAAGACCAGCTGGCCCCTCTGGAGTCAGATGTCAGCCTCCGCAGCCAGGACTCACTCTGTGTGTGTGTGTGTGTGTGTGTGTGTGTGTGTGTGTGTTGGCAGTCATGCATGTATATGTCTTTGTGTGTGTGTGTGTTTGCGTGTGTGTGCTGTCGTCAGTCGCAGCTTTTGACTGCTAGAAGGAAAACACCTGCATGGGGAGCTGTAGATTTTATCAGTCTAAGCTCCCTATCTCAGTGAGAGTGGGATTGGTCAGGACACACACACACACACACAAACACACACAAATACACATGCACACACACCATCTGCTAGTTAGTTAGGGCTATTGTTGCGAGCCATTTGGGTAGTGTGTAGAGGTTTGGCTTTGTGCTGATCTTGACCATCAGTTGGCCAGCTGGCCTGACTTTGGTTTTCCACTTGGTCGGAACAGAAAACAGGCCAGGAGACAAACCAAACCAAAGTGAGCCACGTAGCACCAAATGTGCTTGTTAGCAAATAATAAATAAGAGAGGAATTACATCATTTCATAAAATATTTAAAACTAGCCTTGTCTTTGAATTTGGAGGACTCTAAAGTGGTAGCCTGGTCAGGCCACTGTTGTGCAACACTGTGTCTATCAACTAATATGTATTATATATGAACACAAACACACACACACACACACACACACACTTCTCTGTCACACGTTTTCTGGATGTAAAAATGGTTTTCTGCTTCTTTTCTCTCTGTCTCCCTCTCCCTCACTAATCTATACTAGCCAGGTCATGCTGAGTCTGCTGTGCTCCCTATTGAATGGGTTGAATTATTCAGCATTGTAAGCGTGTGTGTGTCTGTGTGTGTGCTTGTGTGCGCGTATGTGCTCACACGTAAGCATGGGTACAGCTGGCCTGCTGGTTCCTTTAATCAGGGGACGGCCGGTCTGCATGAATGCCTGTATTGTTGGGTCATGTGTATTCAGGGCCGTGGCATGTGTGATTTGGTGTATGTGTGTGTGTGTGTGTGTGTGTGTGTGTGTGTGTGTGTGCGCGTGTGTGTGTGTGGAGGGCTCAACAGGGGTATCGGTGATTACAGCGCTACTGTGTGAAACTGCACGTCACAGGGTCGCTGGGTCAACAGCACTAAATCAGGCACTAAGTTGTTTGTCAGGGTCACATTATTTCTGCATGTGATGGTCTGTGAGAAAGAAAGATGGTTAAAATCGTGTTTAACGTGTGTATTTGTGTGTGTGTGTGTGTGTGTGTGTGTTAGAGAGAAAACAGCATGCATGTTTCATCTGGATGTTCTGTGTCTTTTCCCCTCCAGGTCGGAATGAGCTGATAGCCAGATACATCAAGCTCCGAACAGGCAAGACGCGGACAAGGAAACAGGTAATAATGGGAGTGTGCATTAAATCCAATCACACTGTCTACAGTATGTATCACAGTGTATCACATTATACAGAGGGAAATGAGGGAAATGGTGCTAACTGCAGTGATGAAAAGAATGGTTGAGAAGCTGAACTGCAATGGTCAGTGGTTAAGTTTGGGCAAAGAATAAAAGCAATTTAAAGCTGGACTTTGCAGCGCTTTGATCTGACTTTATGTGTCCATTTTCTTCATCAGGAAAGGTTACTTTACAGCATTTTTTGCTTCTAAGAATTTTTAAATTTTCAACAATTACCCATTCTTGCCTTTAGGGGGTGCCATTGAATTTCGACAATTACGATGTTACCTGTTTTCATATTAGCAAAAACATGTTAGCAGTTACGCTGTTCTTGCGACGTTATCAAAAGTACCAGCAAAGAAAATGACATATTATTACAGTGCTGACGGTGTGGACACACTTCCTGACTGACACTGATGTGACAGTCAGGCTGCTCGGTGTTATGGAGCTTCAGCCCGACAGCTACCATTCACCCTGTACAGGTGAATTTTAGAAGAACACAGTTTATCCTCTGAAATACATGAGTTCAGATTTCTTGACACAACATGACGTGGCAGCATCTGTCTGTAGTGTAATCGTAGTGTCCTGGTTCTTGGCCTGTGTTCCCAGGTATCTTTTCGCTCTCTCAAAAGATGTGCATAGATGGGTCTATTCACTGTTGTCAGGGGAGTAATGTGTGTGTGTATATCCGTGTGTGTGTGTGTGTGTGTGTGTGTGTGTGTGTGTGTGTGTACCCTTCCAGTGTGGCAATAGTCCTTTCATAACCATGGCAACTCACTGTTTGGTCCTTCTTCCTCTCTTTTCCGCCCTCCGACCCCCCTCCCTTTCCCCCTCTCCTCTCCTCCCCGCTCCTCTCCTCTCCTCCAGGTATCCAGTCATATCCAGGTTTTAGCCAGAAGAAAATCCAGGGAGTTTCAATCTAAACTAAAGGTAAGGCTCGGTAAACAACATTTACACTCAGGGTTTGGTGTGTTTTTTTTATTTTATTTTTTAACTGTGAACAATCCTCTGGTGCACAGGAAGTGATATTTCCTGTTTGTTTGGTGTAAGCGCAGCCGATTGGTGAGGATTAACACTGATGACATGGATGAACAGGCGTAAAAAAAAGCGCCACCTACAGAAACTTCAACAGCAAGGAAAAAAAGACGTCACAGTGTTGAACACATTGTTTTAAAAAAAAAAAAAGTGATCTCTGGGAAATGCAAAAATATTGCAGCAATTAGCTCTGCACAGATCTAGAACATTAGTGTTTAAATCACGGAGTTTCACCTTATTGAATAAAGAAAACAGATCCGTCCTGCAGCCTGTTGAGGAAATAGGAATCATTTTACTGTTTCTACTTCACCATATGATGCACAAAAGCAATCTGAATTCAGTGTTTGTCCCTTGCTTGTTAACTTTTCACTGCGGCTGGATGGATGCCTGTCACAGTGACTCCAGTATCCTAGGTGTCTAATTAGGCCCGTTCAGGTTTTCACCCCCCACCCCCCACCCTTCATCCCCCTCTTCTTCCTGTCATTCTCTTATATCCATACATTAATTCATTTGTTTCCTCTCCTCTTCCCTCCCTCTTCTTATGCTCTCTCCACCCTCCTTTCACTCTATTAATCTCTTACACTCCTCCTCTCCTCCCTCCCTTTTCCCCTCTTTCTTTTCCTCCCTCACTGCTGGTCATAATTAACTTCATGTAAAGCAACAAAGGAGCGCTTGTTTTTTTCCAAGAAGAGCAGCCGGAACTCTGAGTGGAAACAGAGCGAGGACTGAATTGATGTTTGCTGTCATAAAATAAATGACAGATGGTTAATTTAAAATTGATAGTAAAGGTTATTTGAATCAATATACATCTAGCATACAGTATACTAACGGTTTATTGATGATGCAGTATATGTGCCTATGCTGTTTTTTCTATATATATCATTCTGTTACAAAGGTTGAGAAGTATCTATATTGGCAACAGTGCAGTGTAGCAGAATTAATGTATTATTATACACTATATTTAATTAAAGATATTATTGTATAATGTGACAAATTCTAAACTATATATAAAATAGGGATCCAAGTTAATCAGGTCACAGGTTTGAAGGATATTAACAAATGTAACTGTAACTGAATAAAAAAGGAAGGGAGGAAGCTAATATGAGTGATATGCTCCGAGCGTTGACTTCTCTAAAGACAATATTAATCACAGCCTTTTATTATAGATATATCATTATGCCCCCAGCTAATTAATATTTTCATTATCAATCAATCTGTGTGTTATAATCAGTTTCAATTTCCACCAGCCCATGGTTACCTTTTGAAACCCCAGGATATTCCATTTATACATCCAATTATATCAAACTGAGAAAAGCAGCAAATGTTCACATTTGAGAGGCTGAAACCAGGAAATAGTTGGCACTTTTGGTGGAAAGCAATTGTCAGCAAATCCAATAAAAATACCAAAACAGTGGATTGATACTAACAAGTATTGTTTGTTTTCCAAAGCCTTATGTATCTTATTCCTCTGTGCCATGGAGCTGGAGCCACACTGTTGTGCTGGGTGACATGATCCTTCATTACCATGAACACACACACACACACACACACACACACACACACACACACACACACACACACACACACACACACACACACTACAGGCTATGCTTTTGCTTTTGGTCTTTTTTATGATATGTTGTCCATAAAGAAAGTATAGAATAACAGCAGCCTTATCTTTTAGTAAATTACTTACATGGTAAATAGATTATCAAAAAAAAATACAGATTATTAATTGATTGTGTCAGCTCTATAATAGCATAATATATATACTGTATTGTCTCTGTGGTTGTTTGAATGTGATGTAAGAGCTTTCCCTGCATTTCCCATTAAAACCAAAATCAGTTGGTCGTTTCAAAGAAATGAGTTCAGGTCAAGGATGTTATCAAACCCATATGGTTCCTGGTATTTAATATGAAAATCCAGCATGATTCCCATCTCAGTGCCTCCTATAATGTTATTACTTCCCCTAGGAGGAGAGATTTCTCTCAGTGCCAATTAACTTGAGTGAAGCTGCCAATTAGTGACCCTCCAGCTATTGCAGCGCCTCTAATTCCATTTCATTCAGCTGTTTTCTGCTCGGAGTTTCATGTCACTTTGAGTTCAGATGTTAGAAATGAGTCCACAAGTTCAGACTTACTGTAAATCTTCTGTGTAGAGCTTTTTGCCCCGAGGCAGCGGCCCTGACCAGTGAAGTTCACTGTGTTGTGTCAAGCTCCGGTGCACTCTCCCCCTCCCCCCCTAAAAAATGAAAAGCAAAGTCAAACTCTTTAATCCCATGTGAGTCAGGTGAGCCATTTCCAGCAGGAAACTGTTGCAAATAGTTCAGTATCCTGTTTTATTTCTCAGAAGCCCAATATCGTATTGACTGAAATTTCCTCCAGCGCTTTTAATCAGTTTTATGGTCTGTAAAGCAAGTTTTAGCTCTTAAGTTCTATTAAAATATACCAACAGAGCTTCTAATTTCCGAGGGCCTCTGCTACTTTCCACAGTGTTGTACTGTAGGCAAATGAGCCGCTTCATTTTGGGCAGTTTACTCAAATTGTTATATGTTAATTTGTGTAATCACAAAGTAGCAGCAGGCACCAATCTGAGCACAATCAGTCAGATAATGACGGCTAGTGAGAATGACAACTTCAGGCCTTTGGTTGTCTTGATAATTCCAGTCAGCCTTCTTCATTTCGGGAATTTCCTGCTTTCCGTGGCAGAGCGTGGTGCCCTGATGTTTGCCCTCAGTTTGGGTTTGGACCAGGGTGTGAAGCGTATTCATTATGACGATGATGAAAATGATGCTAACGTGTGTGTTTGTTGCCGTGCAGGACCAGAGTGCCAAGGAGAAGGCTCTGCAGAGCATCTCCTCCATGTCCTCGGCCCAGATCGTCTCGGCCACCGCCATACACAGCAAGCTCCTGCCTGGGATTGTACGCGCCAGCTTCCCCGGCAACGCACAGGTGATAAACACACACACACACACACACACACACACACACACACACACACACACACACACTCTGTATTACATGAACAGAATAGTTTGGGTCTCCAGTATGCTGGTATATGCTCCGTTTAAAGTCATGGCACACATTCTGTTATGTACGTACACACACAAGTCTAGTGTGTTAATGCGTGTGTGTGTGTGTTGCTTTTCAGCTATGGCAGGGGATGATTCCTGGAGGACAGTCCAGCTCCGCCACAGAAGAGTAAGTCACACTCACATTATACAGTCATACCTAACCGCGCTGTGTCACTGTTTTGATGCGGGACACACTGACCTTCGCTGGGTGATATATGACTGGTGATGTCAGTAAACTAAATTAAAATGACCTTAAGGGTCAGTTAGTTAGTGTTAGTGATCCTTTTTGATTGCTCTTATTTTTTTATGAACAGCACAATCAGAGTTTCACATTACCTGGACTTGGATTCTAAAACCCGCCTTCCTGCTGTGTCCAAGTTCAACCCCTTTTTGTGTCATTGCCAGCTGCTGTTACATGACCATGTGGTGATGATGATGATGATGATGATGATAATGATAATAGCAGTAAATGGGGCTGGGTTAGCTTTTACTGAAATCAGAGACGCTCTTGACCTCTGCGCTCCTGCCACAAGACCCAGAACAGAATTCCTTTCTGTGTAATGTAGGAACAACGTGACTGGCCCCGGCTGGGTCTCTTCTTCTTTCAGCCTTTTTAACGCTGTCCGTCTGTTTCTCTGTTTCTCTGTTTCTCTCAGTATCAAGCCGTTCTCTCAGCAAGCCTACTCCGTGCAGACAGCAGGGACCACCACAATCTCAGGTGAGAGGAACCGCGGCACAATTATCTCCTTTTCTGTAAAGCGAACAGGTGGTCCTCTCTCCTGCCACGTAGGCCACCGGTCCTCTCTACAGGGTGGTTTTTCTGAGGTTTGTCTTGTGAGGGGGTCAAAAACAGAAAGCGTCAGTCTAACACAAACATGAACAGAAAGTCTAGTGGGAGTCAATCCTGATGTCAGCAAGCTGGGCCAGGATGGCCAACTTCTGGTGTGCGACACACGCTTTCCCCTTCAGTCTCACGCTACCCAGACAATTCTCACGCCAAAACAATACGATATTTTCATTTTTTAATTATTAAAATTTTCAATTTTAATTGGTTTTAAACCCTGTTGGTGAAATGAGTTCAAATATGTGCACGTGATTAAGTGCCCGTATGCGTGATTAAGCCCATGGCACCTACAGTGAGCCCTGAGCTCGCCTAAACTACAGATGTTATCTGATTTTGTGTTTACCTGAGCAAGCTAGACTAACTAACTTAACAGCATGCCTGGTCTTCTCAAATGTTGTAAAGGGACAGACTGCTTAAATAGTTAACAGCTGATAACCAGCACTAAGTGGACTCAACGTTCACATAATCACATGGTGTCACGTCCCCTAGCAACGCCGGCCCTCAGGATACCAGTCAACTGCTGCCATGGGAAACCCCCACAGACATGTCCACAGCTTTTGAAAAATTTTAAAATATGCACAACAGCTGTAGTATTGATTCAGTTTATGTTTTCTCAGACAAAAAGTGAGGAGAATTACATTTTCCCTTTAAGGCCTTTTGATTGGGTCAATATGGGCACACGGCCCATTTTTTGCCCTGGCCATGTGACTACGGTAAGAGTCAACCAAAGCTACTTTTCAGGAATTTAGGAAAGCAACCTTTCAGTTGACTCGTCTTTGTTGTGTATTTCACAATGCGTTTTTAACAACTCACGGAGGTCCATGCAGGGTTGTAAATTTTACCCAAAGTGAGTGATAGCAGCTGTCAGTTACAATAGCAGGAACCTAAATGACAAGCAGAGGGAGGCTTTTGTAATCAGGGTGTGTGAGCTTCGAGATTTCACTTTGTCCTCACCATTGTCACCCTCTTTTCATCTACTTTTGTTAACTGCTCTTCAGTGGCGCAGACTCACCTCAGTCAGGCTTTGTCCACGAGACTCCAGTAATGGCATACATTCTACACCTTCGTAGCAGAGAATAATGCGAGCATTACTGCCAACCCTGTTAAACAGCATGATTGTACATGATGGCAGTGGTGACGTGAGGTTAAACAGACTGCGTGTGTGTGTGGGTGTGTTGTCTAGGCTACGAGCCTCCCACTGCAGCCCAAACACACAGAGAGCCGGCGTGGCAGGGTCGCTCCATCGGCACCACCAAACTACGACTGGTGGAGTTTTCATCTTTCCTGGAGACGCAGAGGGACCAGGAGGCAGTGAGTACCACACACACACACACACACACAGAGCACCAGTGTACAATAAGCACTCCCTATTGTCCCATAAACAGATGACAGATAACCCCGCAGCAGAGAACAGCGTTAAAGCCCTTTGTGTGTATCCTAGTATGAATAACCTTTGTAAAGCTCTATCTCTCTGTCTGCTCAGTCTATCTGTCATCCTGCCACACTGTGGACTCGCTGTCATTTTTCTACCTCGGGCCCGCAGACAGCTGGCATTCG
Source organism: Lateolabrax maculatus (assembly GCA_031216445.1). Lineage (NCBI taxonomy): Eukaryota > Metazoa > Chordata > Actinopteri > Acropomatiformes > Lateolabracidae > Lateolabrax > Lateolabrax maculatus. The sequence goes on from CM062214.1 coordinate 5,392,114, forward strand.
TCTTGTGGCTTTCTGTTTGGACAGTTAAAAACCTCGAACTGTTCTATGTTGACTTTGAAATAGATTCGGTTGTCAGAAGGTGTCATATTTACTGCATAATTTTACGTTACTGTAAATGAGAGCCTCACAGGTGCAAACCATTCATCACTATGAAAACGTGCCATTTAGCTTACATGGTAGACAAAGACCAAGGCTACTACAGTTGTGTGCATGCCAATTTAAATGGATAAAAGGTATAATCACAAATCTATCCTGTTTCTACAGGGAAAAATTAGGAAAATAAAGTGGAAGCTTGTTATTGCTTGTTATTGCCCACCTAGGGTTATTTCTTTTTTTTTCTTTTTTTTAATTACTCTTGGAGAAAAGTAAAATCCTAAGTAACCTTTGTTAGTTATCACAAAAAAACAGTTTAGCTCAGATTCAGTAATACATTATTACAATAGTGTTTTATTTTACATAATAAGTACACAAATTTTACAGTCACTTAAAATGTTGACACCTTGTTAAGACATTGTAAATAAAAAAATTATTTTTAGTATAAAAATTTGAAAACTGCACTCTTTCAACATGAAAATGATTTACCAAACCTGGGTCTAATTTTGTTGTTTTTTATCAGTTACGATAACATTTTACTACCGAAGTTGAAGATACTTTGTGGCGTTTTCTTGTAAACTAACACAGATATGTGTACTTTTACTGTTTTCACACCAAAACACATTGTGTGTATTCTCGAGGCCTTAAAAACATGTCAAATATTTTTCCTTCACAAATAAAACATTTAAAATATTTGTATTATTATGTTTTTAAGGTACGTTGCTAGCTAGCTTCTGTGTATCAATTTACCCAGCATGCTCGTGGTTGTAAATTTGTATATATCTACGCGTGTGCAAGTAGGATACGAGATACAATCAAAACAGGGGGGCCCGCTTATGAAAACATTGCTCCACGGTGCCACTGGTGGTCAGAAAGTTCATGGGACACCTTTAATGTCTGATATCTGGGGGCACTGCACTGAATTCAGTGTCAGTCTCTCCTTTGCTATTGTTTCAGGGTGAGACGGGCACCTGAAACAATAGAAAGAGTGTCCGTCTTTTTCTGCCTCCGTCCTGGCCTAATTCAACTGTTTCCCTCCCCCTCCCCCTCCTCCCCCACCCTGAAGCACCTGTTTGTGAACATCAGCCAGAACAGCCCGAGTTACAGCGACCCCATGCTGGAGTTTGTGGACATCCGGCAGATCTACGACAAGTTCCCCGAGAAGAAGGGCGGCCTCAAGGAGCTGTTCGCCAAGGGCCCGCAAAACGCTTTCTACCTGATCAAGTTCTGGGTGAGCAGGCAAACACTTAGCTACGTCCTGTTTTGCGTGAGAGTTTGTTTTCATTTTATTTGCTCTCCATACCATCTTCACATCCATTTGAAATAATTATTATAACAGATGGTGTTTGAGCATTTCAGAAACACTGTCTTTTCTTTCTTCTTAATTTTGTTTTCTTTCTTTGGTAATCAGTAAAGAGGGTTAGCACGTACCCCATTTTTTTCCCTGTATTTTTCCACCCAGTGCCATGCCTTTGTCTCCACTACAGGTGTGTGTGTGTGTGTGTGTGCTGGTGTGTGTATGTATGTGTGTGTGTTCTGTCTTTCCACCTGGGATATGGAGGTGGTGGGTTGATGAAAGCACAGTCGCTTTGTTTGAACACCTGCTCACCTCCTGACTCACAGGTTGCTCTGTCTCCACCTCTGTGTGTGTGTGTGTGTGTGTGTGTGTGTGTGTGTGTGTGTGTGTGTGTATCTTTCACACTTTACTGCTCTTTCTGAGAGCTGCAGTATGCCAAAGGACTTTCGAAAATCCCGGCAACAGAACGTATCACACATTTAGTCATTTCTTTTTGTTCTGAGTAGTGCAGATTTTTCATCAGTTCATCAAAAGTAAAGAGAGTCTCCAAAGAGTTTCAGACTCATTTCAGAATGGGTCTCAAGTGGGTGACGTGATTTTATAATGATCTTCCAAAGTGGTTTGGGACCAGGCTTAAGTTGTAGGCTTACTTACACTTTTCTTTGTCTTGCATCATCCCCCGCTCTCAAAAAGGACATGTTTACAACGTTGCATTTGGATAAGACATAACAGATTCATTATTTGAATTTAATTCTAAATGTTGAAGTAATTCACCGGTAAGCCCTGCCCTCCTCAGTTACTGTTGCTAGGCCTGTCAACACTTTTAACGTTACAGGCGATAAGGCCTTTAGGATGAGGACTTCCCAGTGTGGTTTTGGTGAATGTTAGGATCTCAGGTAACGTTGTAGTGTAGGCCTCAGAAGTGAACCTGGGTTAAATTTCTACCTGTGAGTCAGTTGGTAGGACATGCTAAAAATTGCAGCTTATAATTACAGCAGTCAAAGCAGACAAACACTTTTGCTCTTGTGCTTTTGGCTTTCAGAAGCCCATAAACCCACCACCTATCAGCAGTATCACCCTTACTGACGGCCCGTGTATACGCATGTGGAGAAATCCAAAGCTTGACAGGCAGGACTGCCATGCCTAGTAACGGTTGCTAAGCTGTGATAGGACAATACCTGTTTGGGGGCGGGGGTTTTATGGACGGTTTATTATCAAAGCGCTGGACAGGATACATTTGAATGTAGCTGTGAGGGTGGGAAGTAGGTTCAGTAAACAATACATGTAGAAGTGATGAGGTGTGAGTGTATGTGTGTGTGTGTGCGTGCGTGTCATGCAGAGAGCCTCCCCTCTGAATTTAATTAAAAAGCTCTCTGATCTACCACAATGGAGCGCGTTTCTGATAATCTGCTGCTTTAATACAGCACAGTTTGATGTTTGTGTGTGCGTGCGCGAATGAACGTATAAGTGGGTGACTTAGCATATGGTGTGTGTGTGTGTGTGTTTTCTCAGCCCGGAGACACACGGTGCTCCTTAGAGAACTCATTACAAATAGTACAAGCCCTTCTCCACTTCTCTCAGCCTGTAATCCAGGTGCAGAATGTTCTCACTGCTCTGATTAAACAACTTCAACGACACAAAGTTACACAACAATCTTGTTTTACCTATCAATCTTCATCCTTCCAGTATTTTTAGACAGTAGATTAGTATCTTACTGTTCTTACATATTACATTAGGCATAAACCAATCTGTTGTCGAAGGTTTGGATAAAAATACAGCTATTTTAAGTTCACCGACGATGTCATCGCAACAAAACATCTTTGCTCCGTCTCTGAGATTTCAGCCTCCTCCCCAATACAATGAACGGGGAAAAGAATTTTGTTGGTGGCGGCCCCAGCAGTGGGAAATTATTTTCACCCTTCTACAAGCAGCAGTGCACCAGGGGGGAAGTCAGCACCAACTCATGCTGTGCAGACAAACATTGTTTATTTTGGATCCAAAAGTTTTCAAAGATGCCAAAAATGCCCGGCTGAATTTGGGCAACTAAAATGATGTGCAAGACATCTTATTGAAGTCAAGTCGGGTTTATTAATACAGGCCAGAAGCACTAATTTGGCTCAGTGGGTTTTACAATCTGTACAGCATAGAACACCCTCTGGCCTTAGACTCTCAGTTTGGATGAGGAAAAGGTTTACTTCCTTTACTTGGACAAAATAGGAGAGCAGCAGAGGAAGACGCACATTAGATAGATGTCGTGTGTTCAAAGCAGAAAGAAGTAATAAATGGTAGATTTACAATATGGAGGAACAGAATGACATAGAGGAAAGAAGTTTGCATGAAAACTGCCAATTCATGTGAGAAACTGTGCGCACCGGGTTTCGGACCAGTTTAGTCTCAATCTGTCTCGTCCACATGCCACAGACAGACTGGGCAGTTTGAGCACATGTTCAGTGCTAGGACAGCCAGCAGAGGGCACTGTGGGCTAACCTTTGGTGGCAGGAAGCAGGCGATCCTCGTCATGTTTCATCCCATGTTACTGGGTGTGTAGATGGATCTAATTGTTGGATTTTGAGATGTGCCATTTCTTCTAATGTTTTTGCTCTGTGGTTGCCAGGCGGACCTGAATCACAACATGCAGGACGACCCTGTGGCCTTCTACGGTGTCACCAGCCAATACGAGAGCTCAGAAAACATGACCATCACCTGCTCCACCAAGGTCTGCTCCTTCGGCAAGCAGGTGGTCGAGAAGGTGGAGGTGAGGGTGGATTTAAATTGTTAACAGCAATAATCCACGGTCTCTTTTGTTTGTTGGCGATGTTTGAACCGATTTCTCTCTCTCTCTCTCTCTCTCAGACGGAGTACGCAAGGTTTGAAAACGGGCGCTTTGTCTACAGAATCAGTCGCTCCCCAATGTGTGAATACATGATCAACTTTATCCACAAGCTCAAACACCTGCCTGAGAAATACATGATGAACAGTGTGCTGGAGAACTTCACTATTCTGCTGGTGAGGACGTCAGTCTGTGTGTGTGTGTGTGTGTGTGTGTGTGTGTGTGTGTGTGTTATAATGTGGATAAATTAATGTTTTTTTTGTTTGTTTGTTTTTTTACTTCTGTGTATGTAGATGCATATCTAACGCCTTACTTTTTAACCCTTTCTTTCCTGTCTGTGTGTGTGTGTGTGTGTGTGTGTGTGTGTGTCCAGGTTGTGAGCAACAGAGACACTCAGGAGACCTTGCTGTGTATGGCGTGTGTGTTCGAGGTGTCCAACAATGAGCACGGAGCACAGCACCACATCTATCGACTCGTCAAGGAATAACACACACACTCATACACATGCACACACACACACACACACACACACATATGGCCTTTGCTTGGTGATTAATGGTGACATTGGAGGTAAAATGTCAACAACAAAAAAACAAGAATCTACAAAAGTGTCTTTCAGCCGAACAACTCTACTTATTGAGGAAGGAAATGGCTGTGTTTCCACTGCTGCTCGCAAAACATCACGGCAGTAATTAGGTAATTTTTAATTAACATCAGATAAAACACAGTGTGCTGCAGAATCCTCCCCAAGAGGAGCGTTTCAACACATAAATATTAACTCCAACGAATCGGATGCTCATTAGCTGTAAAAAGCACAGTGGCAGTGCAGCCATAGAAACACATTAGAATCGACCTGGGTTGTTTTCCCAACAACATCCTGACTGATATCACCAGGAGATGTCATGGCTCCTGCTAATTGGTTTCTTCCTCTTTCTCACAGTAAATTTGTGTTTTGCTGATGATGGAAATGAAAGTGGTGTTTCTGCCATGTGCTTTTGGGAAAGTCAACCCAGAAAAAATAAAATCCAAATCTCCCAATTTTTGCCCCCCTGTGACAAAAGTGTGTGTGTGTGTTATCTGCCAAGATACTGACGCACACTGAAGTTCAGACCCTGTGTAGGGAAATAACACTACTGCATTATCATATAGTACAGTATAGAGGTGGTT